>JAHRHZ010000144.1:65031473-65080366 GCA_024137785.1 Ginglymostoma cirratum
CGGGATGAAGGGTTTAGGCCCGAAACGTCGAGTTTTCCTGCTCCTATGATGCTGCTTGACCTGCTGTGCTCATCCAGCCCCATGCTTGTTATCTAAGAAACAGAAGCTTTTCTGGTCTTCCACTGCATCCAGGCTATCTTGCCACGGGTTCAAGACACATCAGGACGAGAACATGAGATCAATGATGCACAACTCTCCTTCATCATATAATTTCATGTTCATCTCTCTATCATCTGACATACATGTATCACAGATGGACAGGCAACACAGCAGCAAATGTAATTTTACCAAGAGATGTACAGTCTTAAAGTCGCTCAGTCCATTGTTTCACTTGAATGAAGGAGAAGAGGAACTTAGGAGCCTCCTGTTTGCCAAAGGAAAAGGAGCTAGAAAATAAACAGTGTCCCAAAACCATGTCTTGTTCACCTCTCTTGGATAACATATCAGAGCTGACAGGGATCCCATGAACATCCATATAATTCAATCCGAAAAAGCAAAATTGGTCACTATTACTGTGTGAACAATGTAACCCCTCACAGACAACAGATGGCGAAAAGAACTCCTCATCAGTACAGAGTTTTATAGGTGCCTTCAATATGATATAAAATACCATCACCTGGGAATTCATATATTGAGAATTCCATCAGCTGATTTAATACTCAAGACTTTCACAGATGGCAACACTTTTAAGAAAGGGAAATCAATATGGATTAGACTGAGGACTATCTGAACTGAAATTGAAATTTTACCCAAGGACAATGAAAATCAATCAGGTTCCGTGGGAAATGTTAACAGTCTTCATTTAATATTTATTTGCACTGAAAATCCCACGTTAAATCATATAGCCATTAGATGTAGGAGCATAAACAGGCATTCCACCCAAAGAGTCTGCTCCATCATCAAATGAGGTCATGGTTGCTATAATAAATTTCAACACAACTTTCTTTCCTTACCCCCTTTAAACCTTGATCCACTTACTAATTAAAGGTTTGTTTATCTCAGCTTTGAATATACTTAATGAGCCAGACTCAACAGCTTTCTGCAGTAAAGAATTCCATAGATTCATAACCCTCAGAGAAGAAATTTATCCTCACCTGTGTCTTAAATGTGTGAACCCTTATTCTGAGATTCTGGTCCCAGACTCTCTCACAAGGGGAAACAACTTTTCCACATATACTGAGCAGCTTTAACTGTATTGAGTGTATTATATATATCTAGGTCAACTCTCATTCTTCTTAACCCTGTTGAGTACTGTTATAATCCACTTCATATCTCACCAGCTGGTTCCTCAATACATTGTCTCAGTCTAGTGAACATTCCTTGTGCGGACCAGACCAAAACCCTTGTAGATGTATCAAGGATATAGCCTAGACCCTAAATTTTGTTTATTTAAAAGCAAGTGCAAGGCGCTGTGTTCCAGATGTAATTCAATTGGTCATACTACTCGGCTTTAAGCAAAACACACTTTATTCTTAACCCCGTTAAAAGTACAAACGGAAGAAAGAAAAATTAGAATAACTTGACTCTATTGGAAAACTTAACAGAGCAATAGATTATTTAACTACTAAATAGTAATTGTTCCAATAAAGTAATTTCTAATAAACACACTCTTATCAAAGACAAATTCAGTAAAACAGATTGTTTCACGTGCGATTGTAGCAGCAGAAAGAAAATTCAAGCTTTTGGCTGTAACATGGAGAGAGAGAGACACAGCTTCCACAGCCAACTTCAAAATCCCAACAACTGCTGAAAGCTAAACTAAAACCCTGATTGTGTGGGAGCCTGACTCCACCCATTCATGCTGCTTCAATTATTCCAACTTTAAGAACATAAGAACTAGGAGCAGGAGTAGGCCGTCCAATAATCCTCTGCCATTCAATAAGATCATGGCTGATCTTTTTGTGGACTCAGATCCACTCATCCACGCTCTCACCGTATCCCTTAATTCCTTTATTGTTCAAAAAAAAATTACCTTAGCTTTAAAAACATTTACTGAAGTAGCATCAACTACTTCACCGGGCAAGGAATTCCATAGCTTAACAACCCTCTGGGTGAAGAAGTTCCTTCTCAATTTAGTCCTAAATCTGCTCCCTCTAATCTTAAGGCTATGCCCTCTTGTCCTCGCTTCACCTGCCAGTGGAAACATCCTCTCTACTTTTATCTTATCTATTCCCTTCATAATTTTATATGTTTCTATAAGATCCCCCCTCAATCTCCTGAATTCCAATGAATATAATCCCAATCTACTCAGTCTCTCCTCATAGGCCAACCCCCTCAATTCTAGAATCAACCTATTGAACCTCCTCTGCACCCCCTCCAGTGCCAGTACGTCCTTTTTCAAGTAAGGAGACCAAAACTGCACACAGTACTCTAGGTGTGGCCTCACCAGCAACTTGTACAGCTGTAACATAACCTCTCTGTTTTTAAACTCAATCTCTTTGGCAATGAAGGACAAAATTCCATTTGCCTTCCTAATTACTTGTTGTACCCGCAGACCAACCTTCGGTGATTCATGCACAAGGACACCCAGGTCCCTCTGCATAGCAGCATGCTGCAATTTTTTTACCATTCAAGTCATAATCCTTTTTACTATTACTCCTACCAAAATGGATGACTTCACGTTTATTTACATTGTATTCCATCTGCCAGACCTTTGCCCACTCACTCAACGTATCTATGTTCCTCCGCAAAGTTTCACAGTCCTCTGCACACTTTGCTCTGCCACTCATCTTAGTGTCATCTGCAAACTTTGACACCCTACACGTGGTCCCCAACTCCAAATCATCTATATAAATTGTAAATAATTGCGGTCCCAAAACCGATCCCTGAGGCACACCACTAGTCACTGTTTGCCAGCCAGAATAGCACTCATTTATCCCCACTCTTTGCTTCCTGTTAGTCAACCCATCCTCTATCCATGCTAATACTTTACCCCTAACACCATGCATCCTTATCTTATGCAGCAGCCTCTTGTGTGGCACCTTGTCGAAGGCCTTTTGGAAATCTAGGTACACCACATCCACTGGGTCCCCATTGTCCACCTTGCTCATTGTGTCTTCATAGAATTCCAAAAGATTTGTCAAACATGACCTGCCCTTCATGAACCCATGCTGCGTCTGCCCAACAGGACAATTTCTATCGAGATGCCTCGCTATTTCTTCCTTGATAATAGACTCAAGCATCTTCCCCACTAAAGAGGTTAAGCTAACCGGTCTATAATTCCCCATCTTTTGTCTACCTCCCTTTTTAAACAGTGGCGTCACATTTGCTGTTTTCCAATCTGCTGGGACTGCCCCAGAGTCTAGCGAATTTTGGAAAATTACCACCAGTGCACCTGCTATTTCTCCCGCCATCTCTTTTAGTACCCTGGGATGCATTCCATCAGGGCCAGGAGACTTATCAATCCTTAGCTCCATTAGCTTGCCCAACACTACCTCTTCCGTAATAATGATTGTTTCCAGGTCCTCACCTACCCTCGTCTCTTTGTCAATTACTGGCATGTTATTAGTGCCCTCCACTGTGAAGACCGATACAAAATACCTGTTCAATGCCTCGGCCATTTCATCATATCCCACCACTAAATTCCCCTTTTCATCCTCTAAAGGGCCAATGTTTACTTGAGCCACTCTTGTTCGTTTTATATATTTATAGAAACTTTTGCTATCTGTCTTTATATTCTGTGCTAGTTTTTTTCATTTTCTATCTTACTTTTCTTTATAGCTCTTTTTGTGGCTTTCTGTTGACCTTTAAAGTTTTCCCAATCTTCTCGTTTCATGCTGTTTTTGGCCACTTTGTATGCCTTCTCGTTCAATTTGATAGCCTCCCTTATTTCCTTAGACACCCATGGCAGATTACCCATTTTCTTACAGTCCTTCCTTTTCACTGGAATATACTTTTGCTGAGCACTTTGAAAAATTGCTTTGAAAGTCCTCCACTGCTCATCAACTGTCCCACCATAAAATCTTTGTTTCCAGTCTACTTTATCCAAGTCCTCCCTCATTCTATTGTAGCCCCTCTTGTTCAAGCACAGGACCCTGGTATTGGATTTTATCTTCACACTCTCCATCTGTTTTCTAAATTCAGCCATACTGTAATCACTCCTTCCAAGAGGATCCCTAACTATGAGGTCATTAATAATTCTTGTCTCATTACACAGGACCAGATCTAGGATAGCTTGCTCCCTCGTCAGATCCATTACATACTGTTCAAGAAAACTATCACGAATACACTCAACGAACTCCTTCTCAAGGCTACCCTGATCAAGCTGGTTTGACCAATCTACATGTAGATTAAAATCCCCCGTGATAATTGCTGTACCATTTTTACAGGCATTAGTTATTTCTTTGTTTATTGCCCGCCCCAATGTGATATTATTTGGTGGATTATTTTGGATAGACTACGCCTATCAGTGACTTTTCCCTCTTAGAATTTCTAATTTCCACCCAAATGGATTCAACCTCATTCTCCATAGAACCTATATCATCTCTCAGCATCGCCCTGATGTCGTCCTTGAATATCAGAGCTACACCACCTCCCTTACCTTCCTGTCTGTCCTTCCGAGTAGTCTGGTACCCCCGGATATTTAACTCCCAGTCGTGACCATCCTGTGACAATGTCTCCGTAATGGCTACCAAATCATATTCATTCGCGATGATTTGTGCCGTTAACTCATCATCCTTGTTACGCATGCTACTAGCATTCAGGTAAAGTGCCTTTATGCTAGTTTTCTTACCCTCATGATTTCCAACATCTCGAATAATATCTCCTGAGTTATCCTTCCTTTTTGCTTCTTTCATAATCTGCCTTGAACTTAAACCCTCCTGCACACATGCTAACCTGCTGCTTACCTTTTTATTTACCATCATACTCCCTGTCATTTTCCCTTTCCCTTCCTCCCGACTCACCAGTTTAAAATCCTAGTGACCACCCTATTTATCCTTTTCGCTAAAAAAAACACCCAAGGCCTCACAAGCTGTTTACTTTATTAGCTTGGAGGAGACAAGCCATCTCCTATGGCTCAAAACCTCTCTAAAAAAAAGAACAAAATACACCTCCTGGAGCCATAGTATCATCACATTTGGACTATGTCTAATGGTAGTGTACCTTTCCTTCGATAACAGGCCCAAAGCTGCTCACAATATTCCAGCTGTGGTCTGACTGGCACCTGGTATAGTTTTAGCAAGGCTTCCTTTTCTTTAATACTCCTTTCCATTTGGAGTAAAGGTCAATATTTCATTTGCCTTCCCCATTACCTGCTGAAATTAGTTGTTAGCTTTGTGATTTATGCACAAGTACTTCTAAACTCCTTTACACTGCATTTTTGTACAGTCTTTCTCCATTTAAATAATAGTCAGTTCCTCTATTCATCCCGTCAAAGTATATAACCTCACATTCTCCTACATGATATTCCAGCTACCACTCCCTTAAACCATCTATATCACTAGGCAGACTCCGTCATCACACCTATTTTTCTGTCATAAGCAAACTTATTGCTAGTACATTCTGTCATCATTCAAACATCGATATATATTGTAAATAATTATGCCTGAGCACTTGGCCCCTGTGACACTCTACTAGTTAAAGGTTGCCCCCTCCCCCCATACTTATCTTAACTCTGTCTTCTATTCTGGATATGATCACCTTATAACCTTTTACCTGTGTATGCATGAAGACACAAGTGCCTCAACAATGATTGTATGTATGAGAAGTGCATTAGTGTATTCCATGTGGGTTCCCTGGACTTGCCTGAATCTGTGGTCAAATGATCAGACTAGTCTAGTCATATTTTCAGTCATTACTTGTTCTCTGACGAGCCTATGAAAGCCTCAGGTATTAAAATCAGGTGGTGGAAATTGAAAATCGATATTCTATGTTTACCATTGTTGTAGGAGGCCTAATACCTGTTTAAGACCACCAGAAAGAAAAAAGGATTCTGATGGATTATAAAGTAGCTCAAACTCACACAAAGACCATGCCTGAAATCTTTTACTGCTGCACTCATTTTCAAACTTAAAGAAACAGGAGATTTAAAAAGAGCACTTTTTTTACTTGCTCCCTTCCAAAACAGATATACATGCATCAGGACTAGGATCCTCTAATACTTTTAAGGCTGAGATCCTACAGCTGCCGGGAAAAGGGACACAAGGCAGAGAGTAGGGTATCTTCCGTCGCAAAGATGAGAAGCTGAAAAGCCAGCAGGAAGGGCTCCTGGTAGCTCTAGAGGTGCCAGGAGGCACTGGTGGCAGCAAACCTTTGTTGTATATTTCAATGAGTACAAGCAATTCCATTTACAATCACTTCATCTCTCATCCTTAAATAATGTACTTGTGAAAGGGTCCCCAAGAACCATGAAAAGACTTAATTATAATTACACTTTAAACCAGGTGCAAACAGCAGAGGCAAAAAAAATTTTGGTGGTGCCTGTGATGCTGATAACCAGTTAGCAGTACAAATCCAATATAGGCAGCTGTCTTCAATAAACACAAGGCGATCTAAGTGGTGGGGTCAGTACTGCAGACCATAAGCCAGCTCTCTGTTTTAAAAAGTTCCATTTTGATGCTAATTGGCTCATTGTTCATTCCACCATTATCTCTGTGCTGGCTGCTCCAAGTGGCTTTCACCCACAGCTGGTTGTTCTTGGATCATTTCACGTGCCTCTGATACTGGCAATTAATGACATGTCTGGTTTGTCAGTGATGCTAAACACCTGAACATTTGGTTTTGCTGATCATGATAGAACCAACAGTTCGCTGTTGGTTCTAAGTATTAGCATGCCTTAGAAGCATGAGTCCCTTGCTAATGTCTCCAATATTTCACCTTAAAAACCCCAGTAATTTATTTCAGAACTATAAAAGGGGAAGACAATCAAGGAATATTGTTGGTGAGTAGAAATTCACTCATTTGAGATATTATTCATGTGAAATTTAGTTTACAGCTCGTACTAATGTTACAACCGGGGGTGGGGGGGGCGCGGAAGGGATGAAAAATACTCCCCTCTGTTTAATCCCATCATTTATTAGCAAAGATTTTCAATTCCTTTTTGTATGCAGCTACATCACACTTCAAAATGGAACATTTCACTCGATCAAAATAAAGGACCCAAGTACAAGGTTTTCTTCAGGGACAGAGGGACTTTTATTATTTACTAACCACAAAAAATAATAGAATAAATGACAATATAACACGGTACAACACAGGTACAAAATTTTTAAAAAGGAAAGGGGTCTAGTGCAGGCTGGAAGAATAAAAGTTTAAAAGAGGTTTTCGGTTTTCACCCTGGAACATGATTGTTTCAGTGATAGCTTATGAAATTTGTCAATATATTTGGGCTCTCAGTCATTTCTCCAATGGGTTATTAAACTTTGACGGGAGTGGGGGAAAAGAGAGCAAGAGAGAGCCACACACAGACAGAGATAAACATGCAGAGACAGACAGCACTGTGCCAGCTTGCCATTGCTCTCCATGGACAGTAAGACCTGGCTGCGAAGACTTCAAAAGGTTAGATCACAATTAATTTGGCAGTCAGCTGTAACATCTCTAGCACCACCACTGACAGGATGATCTCAACCACTCAGTAAATTAGAGTCAGCAAAGAGAAATAATTGAATAAACAATATGTGCAATGTCTGGGTTATACTGTGAAATGATGTACGTGACATACAATTCACCACTATCATCTCGGGGCAATCAGGGAAGGGCAGTAAATGTTAGCCCAGACAGTGACACCCATGTACCTTGAACAAATCAGAAACATTAGATGATGTAAGACCTGGCTCAATATTTCCAGGGTAAATCCACACATACACAGTGGTAAGGAAGGTTCAAACCAGTCCCTGAAACATGTTGCACCATTCTATTGGATTATGGATTGCCTGTACCCAAGTCCCTTCCTCACCTTGCCCAATAAAAAACAACTTAGTCTTGAAAACTGTAGTATCCATCATTCTATGGGGGCAGAGAATTCAAAGCTCTCACTATCCTTTGTATCAATTAGCCCAGCTCTAATTTTAAGATGACATCCCCTTATTCTGGATTGTCCAACCAAAGAAAATAATCTCTTGCATGAGAATCTTCCGCGCTTGATGGCGGCAAGCTTATAAATAGGAAGGGTCATTTAAGTAGGTGGGGTAGTGTCACACTTCAATCTCACTGCCTTCTCATCTCCACCAGAATCAAATTGTGAGCAACTTCTATGGTCGATCTACCTACCCTACTGCCAACTCAGTCTTAAGTGGTCAATTAAGAACTTAAGGGCCTCATCCAGCTGCTGCTGGAATTAACCCATCTGCAAGTGGGCCTCTTGCCCTGTGGGTGTACAACAAGTCAAAATGCATAGGCCATTCATCACCTCAGTTGAGGGCTTTCTTGAATGAAAGACATATCAGTGCATGATTGAGAGTGTGGACTCAAGGCAAAGGGAGCCAGATGAGAGCCTCCACACTATCCTTGCTTCTGAAATCTCCTTCTCTCCATGTGATAAGCACTTTGCAGAACTGCAGCCCCTTCCTCACAGTCCTTACTTGAGGCCTGGTGCCCAGCGATCCTGGGAACCCGGGCCTGTCCCTCCAGCAGCAATCACAGCCTCCTTAGTGAGACTGCTAAACGAAAAAGTTTACAGCCTCTGACAGGCTAGCGCTTACTTGATGAGACTACTGGCCTTTGGATCATGATTCCAAAGGAAGGCCATCTGCTGGCACCATCGCTGCCTGACTTCAGAACTCAGTTCTTCAGACAAATCTGAAATATAGAGTTGAAATATACAGTGATTGGAACCAGAGTCAGGTGGATCTCTGACTATGAGATCCTTGATTGGGGTTGTTTAATGGGCCAATCAGGGAGCCCTGGCTTACAGATAAAAGCAGGAGATTCAGAAGGTTTTCTCTGTCTAAGGACTGGCTCCAAGCTGACTGTGCACATGTAAATAAAGAGTGACTTGGTGATGGGATACCGGCCTCTGTGCAGTTATTTCAAAATGTTAATTGTTTTTCTCTCTCTAAAGATGCAGCCAGGCCTGAGTTCCTTCCTGTATTTTGTCTTTTTATTTCAGATTTCTAGCATCTGCAGTGTTTTGCTTTTATGTCATTATTAGGAAGATTTAGGAAGCAAACAGAATTCAAACTATGTGCATTTATGTTTCCCACCTATAATAGTATCTGGTATAAAGTTGGTCAAAAATTTTTAAATCATCCGAGCACTTAGGTGAATGTTCAATTGAACTAAGTGTATTTTCACAAAATACCCCAGCTTTTATTTTACAGAGCTTGTTGCAAATATTTACATCCCAAAGAGGGTAACCACATGATGATGTCTCCATGAAAATAGGTGACTGCATCTGTATGATGTATCAAGTATAACATCCACGCAGCTTTGATAGCTGAAAATCCACTTATGGATATTTTCTGAACTATTAAAACCGAACAAGTGCACAGAGCAAATAAATGCAATGGTTTGTGAAAATAAAAAAGTGGTAAAACTTGCACAATTGACCAAGAAATAATACTTTGCTTCCGTAGCTGCAATGCTACCTTCTATTTGGAAAATGACTTTGGTGGGTGTGTTCCTTTCAGCTTGTGACCAAGTCACAGTAATTCACAGTTATGTTTCTCAGCTAAAATCTGTCAAAACGTTACTTATTCAGACATGACCTAGTTAATTATTGCAACATAAAATCATACATTAAGAGGAAAAAAATCCATTGTCAAGCTGTTAACAAAAAGCAACACATTTTTTAAATTCCACACCTTAGCTTTACGTGAAATGTAGCCTCTGTGGCAACCTAATAATTATTTAATTCTGCTCCCGCTAGTAATTGGAAGGCGAAGGAGTGAACTCTAAGCTCCATTCTTTCAATACTAGGACTTTGGTCAAAGCTACCTCTTAAAAAAAAGTGTTCCTCCTCTCTTCAAAGTCATAGTTAAAAATTAAGTTGGATTGTCAAAATAATGATAAACGAGACTTCATCCAGGCTGCTCTTAATTTTAGCATACCTGGTAAGAACCAAACAAAATACAGAATAGTATTGAAACAGTAATGGCAACCTTAAACTCTTCTTTTATTACAAACCTGTCCCAAAGCATCTTAAATATGCCCTTCTTATGCCTGTATATTCAAATAATCCAAACCGGTCTCTGCTTTAATGTAGTTTGCAAACCAGCTGCAACAGTTTGGTCAATGCTACAATACTAGTGAAGGGGTCACATAGCTGCATAAATAGCATCTTTACTGAAACTAAATGACTGGCAGACATTATAACTTAGTAAAGAAAAAAGGCACCATCGGATTTGCAGAAACAGGTAGAAAAAGGGATTGCCTGTTTCCACACTGTGTGGATTCTATGATTCTATGATTCTATATCAACCTACGATGATATAAATAACTGACAAGCCCCAGATACTGCAAGGTTCTTCAAAAGGACCCCAAAATTGCATTTTTCATATAGAGCAGAGAGAAAAATTGCCTACTAGAATGAGAGCCAGCATTGTCTTTTGAAGTTGACAAAACACATGATATTCCAGTATAAAGGTACCTGCTACACCTTCAGGCAGGTTGTCAGTATAATGGAATCAGTGTAGTATGCTTATTCAGTTATGTATATTTAATGTACAGTAATATCAGTAACTGCAGAGCACAGACTATGTGCAAGTTTAAGATATTACAGCAATGTAAATAAACAGTGTTTTAATAAACTTCAAGGCATCTGGCCCAACAAGAATCTGATCTTTGGTGTGTGCCTTACTTGAGCTAACAGATAGGACAGCATATAGACCATATCACACTGGCAAACTGATGTTATTTGATGGAAGAAACCACGTCGACCAAGAAAACATATAACATTTATATAAGGAAATAGCAAGAACTGCAGGTGCTGGAGTCAGAGTCAATAGTGCAGCAACACAGCAGGTCAGGCAGCATCAGAGAAGGAGGAGACCCGAAACATTGACTTTCCTGCTCCTCTGAAGCTGCCTGACCTGCTGTGTTGCTTCAGCCCCACACTGTATTAACTAGCATTTATATAAAAAACTTCAAACTCTGGTACTTCCCAAATTACTATACAGCCCGGAAACTAAGATTTAGCTTGAAAATTACCTGAATATCCATGTTGGTATGCTGCAGCCTTGGCGTTCAGAAAATGCTACAGAGTGAGACAGAGGACAGCATTCCTGACTAGTATTTCATGCACCAAAAAACAATATTGGGCTGTATCACAAACTAGTATTTGGATCTACCCATCCTTTTCCTTTCTTCGGATCTGCCACTTTTTAAACTATATTATCCCTTAGCAGCTTCCTTGATCGCTAACACAGAAACACAGTCCTTCTTCCCCTGCTTGATCTCCTTCTTCCTCAAATGTCTGTCTGTTCATGTGCAGCAAGACCTTCTCGTTTGTGTCCAGGTATTGAAACTTGGACTGCACGTTCCAAAGCTTTTACTTATGTCTCTGCCCTGTGATAACTAAAACAAAAATGGGCTCACCTCGTGAAGCCTTCTTAGGAAGTCAAACCCTTTTAATAATCTATTCCATTTTACCTTGCAGTAAAGCTGACAGTTTAAAATTTATACATCTTATCATGTCCAACATAGTTTGAATAAACAAATCCAAGTAAAACAGCATCCTCTATCTCAATATGTTTTTGCTGTGCCAGAAGGTGAACAGTTAATTTTAATAATGACTTATTTGTTAAGGGGCATTTGTGGACGCACACAATTTAATTTCTTCTGCAGAACTTGATATGTCAATGCAACAATGCAACTTTCTTTATGAATTCAACAATAGCTTTCCAACTACTTACTTAATTGGCCCGGAATTTCCTGGAAAGTTTGGCACAATTACAGCACAAGGGTGAGTGCTGCACCATTGCTCATCTGTGGACATTTACAACATTATTTTTTGCCAGTTTTGAGCTGATCATAAGCATGCAGGTTTCCTCAAATGCTTGCAGTAATCCTGAGATCAGCCAGGCAAAAAGGCCTACTATGCATTTACATAGCTCTGCGTCAGCCAGGATCTACCGACAACTCCTCCACATAAACAAACTCTCAAGGTTTTTTTTAATATAAATAATGTACTGGCAGAGATTCAAGGGTAAAAAATAGAGCTGGAGCATGGCACAAAGTTATCTAATATCAGCAGAGTGATTTCTGGAGATTGATGACAATTTTTTTTTTGCAATGCTATTTTTGAAATGTTTCTCACCACGACCAGAATTGCATCTTGCCAAAGAATCCTTTGCACCTATAACAAAGCACAGATGTTAAAAAAACCCTTACACTTGGCTTCTAATCCAGCACACAGAGGTTTGTCCAATGACAATTTTCATTTTTAATCAACTTTGACAGTTTGAGATAAACTCACTGGATTTCTTTGTATTGAGGCATTAGAAACTAAAGTAACTGTTCACATCTATTCTGATTGAATAGAATGATAGAATTCAAATTTAGATAATACAAAAATCATGACATCAAGCACAAAGCTCTCAGATTTCTTCAAGGGGCTAATTTCTAATAGTTATTGTAAATGGATAGGTTTAGGGTTACATTACAGTCACTATTATTCTATTATTAGAATAGACATCTCCAAATTTTAACCTATCCCAATCAATAGGTATGCTATCTGTTTGACATGGGGCAGATCTTGGCGTTTGATAAAATAGTGATATTGTTTAATGAAAATAGTGCTTTTTGTGAGGTCACAGGAAGACGAAGATGGATTTTTTTTGTCTATTCCTCTGTGTTGTGGCAGCAACTGAAGTTTTTAGGAGTAGTGAAAGTACATATTTGTAGTGAAATCCCCTACCAACCAAGTGACAAATTATCCTAAATAAAAACCAAGAGCACTGCAGATGCTGTATATCAGAAACAACAATAGAAATTGCCGGAAAAGCTCAGCAGTCTGGCATATCTGTTCTGAGGAAGGTCACTCAACCTGAAACGTTAACTCTGATTTCTCTCCACAGATGCTGCCAGACCTGCTGAGCTTTTCTGGCGATTTCTATTCTTGTGACAAATTATCCTGATGTAAAGAGTGATTTTCTGGACTATGCTTCAAATACTGTTCAGTTTTAAACCTCATAAGCTTAGCATTTTCCCCACACTGAAAATACTCCCATACTGAGCACAGCATCTTTAGCATACAATGCTCATGCTTTGAAAAGAGAGTTACAACTGAGTTCATTAAGTTCCAAGTCTGTCCAAACTGAAGCTCTGCTTTGTAGAAAATGTAGTATTTCTCTTCAAAATTAGAAGAATACTTGTATTTCCAATTTTGATTCGCATGCTGTGCACATTCTCAGATAAAAGTCTATCAAACTGTGGAATGCTGACTTCTTTTCTTGCTTTCTGTCTCATTTGATTTTTTAATATCATTTCCAACTTCCCCTATGGCATATTTATCTATACCGCAATCCATTTCTTTCCCTTTCTTTTATGATGATATTTACTAATTATTTAAGTCGAACCTTTTCTCTTCTTCCACCAGCTTTACCTTCATGCCTATCCAACCTTAGTACTTTCTTAGGTTTTCAAAATTTTAAATTGATCTCAACCATTTTCTGCAGTGTTTCATCCATATCTGTCATGGGAAGTGTTATAATTTGCCTTGATAAGGGAAGCAGAGAGATGCACCATCATCTCATTAGTAGTGATGCATATTAGGGTTTTCTTAAATTGATGTTGGTTTAATGATTTTCCGGTTTAAAACAGCCTTTTCAGAGTATGTATCAAAAGGCAGAAATGTTATTGAGAGGCTCGTCTCCCCATTCAGCAAAAAGATATTGTGAAAACATTGAATTACAATCCCTAAAAATTGCAGCAGCTACTAGCAACGTACAGGATTGGAAAGGCTGAGCTCTTCATATTTCAAGAGATGACGGCACTTCAAGCTTATCCTGTTTCTCACCTGCCAATAGGAACCTATACTTGAGTCTGTTGCGCTCCCTGAAATAATGAACTAAGACCTTAACAAGTGCCAATGAAACGGGTAGAGATGGTGTATGCTCCTTTTTCCAGCTATGGCATGTGAAGACAGACAGGGACAGGAAATGTTCCATTTTCTAGACCAGTGAGGAGATCTTTCCAAAGCACTTTATAAGCTGCTATAACATTTTTGCATCTCTTTTCAATGTATGGCACTACTACTAAAATTGAATGAGCATAAAATGTCCACTAAATAGTTTAGAAATAATCTCAAAATTGCTGAAAAACTAAAATGATAGATGCCTTTTGTATCTCATTGTAAGCATTCTTGAAGCTGTTTAAAAGGATTAACATGCCTCAGCTCTAGTTTATTAATATATCTGTCTGGGGCTGAACTGTTTTCTATTGATTCCCATCAAGCAATGATCAAACATAAAAAAGAAAACTCTTGAAGGAGTTGGATGCAGTATAAATAAGGGGACAGATACTGTCCTCTCCAGGCATGAGTATGAGACCCAAAAGGCTGTGTTGCCAGCCTGGTGCTGGTTTTAAAGGACTTCATGACTGGAGAAGAACCTGGAAAGAGAGGGGAGGGATCCAATAGTTATTGTTCATGTTGGTACCAACAATATTTGTAAGATTAGAAAGGAGGTTCTGCTGATGGATTTTGAGCAGTCAGGAGCTAAATTAAAACTGGAACCTCCATAAAAGTAGTAATAAACAGATTTTTAATCAGTAAGGGAATCAAGGTGTATGGGGTAAAGGCAGGAAAGTGGAGGTGATGGAGACCAGAACAGCCAGGATCTCATTGAATGGAGAGCAGTCTTGATGGGCTGTCTTCTGTTTGGACAGCATCCTCGAGAAGTCTTGTGCATTACTGTTATATCTTTGAGATTCTTGCAGAATAGTCAGATTCAACATCTTTGCCATTTGCTTATTATGTTTAAACACTAGAAAGAGGGTGAGGGATAAAAGTATTTCTGACACCATAGCCATAATCATCCTGCTTGTTGGCAGGGACACTGATGATAACATCAGATGTTTGGCTCCTTGTATATATTAAACCATTCTATTGTGCAGAAATAAACAAATGCACAAAGTATTTCTTAAATGGCAAGAGGCTGGAAAGTGCAGAGGTGAAAAGGACCCAAGTGTCCTTGTCAACAAATCACTGAAGCCTAGCACAAATGTGCAGCAAACTAGCAGGAAGGTTAATAGAACGTTAGCCTTTACTACAAGAGGATTTGAGTACAGAAGTAGTGAAGTCTTACTTCAAATGTAGAGGAGTTTGGTTAGACTGCACCTGAAAGACTGTGTGCAACTTGAGTCTCCTTATCTCGAAAAATATATTATTGCCATTGAGAGAGTGCAGCAAAAGTTCACCAGACTTGTTCCTCAGATAACTGGACTATCCTATGTAGAGAGATTTGGCCAACTGGAGTTTTGTAGTATGTTGTGTTACCTCATTGCAACTTGCAAAATACTTAAAAGGTGTAGACAGGGTGAATACAGATAAGATGTTTCCCCTGGTTAGGGAGTCTAGAACTAGGGTACACAATTTAAAAAATCTTGGGGATGCTATTTAGTTCCAAGATGAGGAGAATTTTTCATTTACTCAAAGGGTTGGATTCTCTAACAAAGAGGGTGCGGAGGCTTGGTCTTTGAGTGTGTTTAAGGTGGAGACTGAATGACTGTTAGTACTGGCAACATAAATGGTTATGGGAATGGGGTGCGTAAGAAGCAATGAAGTGTTTGGTCAACCACGATCATATTGAATGGTGGGACAAGCTCAATGGGCTGAATGGCCTACCCGTGTTCCTGTATGCATATGTTCTTATGTTGCATTCCAGCTATGGACCAACATATTTATTTTTTGCAACATGTTTGTATTTCCTCAATATTGAAATTGATTGTGTTAATAAATAACCAATACTGCACAAGGGGAAGCACTTCAGATTTCTTGAGGGGAAAGTCAGGGTTGGGGAGGTGGAAGAGGGATAACCCTTTTCTCAAAAGAAAATGCACTTTGTAAAACAAAAACATAAGAGGATGGTGATACTTCTGCTTTTCTATAGATAATCAAAATTGGCAAGATTATGGACTATCCCCATTCTTGAGGACAACAATAAGTTCATGTGCATTTATTTCTTTATTTCCAGTTACAAAAATAAAGATAGAGCCAAGTCAGATCATTAAAGGTCAGTTAGATTAACATATTTGATGGGAATACTTTGAAATTTATAATTAAAAGGAAGAAATGACTAAATACTGAGAAGACAATAACTAGAAGTGATCAGCATGGATTTCTGCAAAAATGATCTTGCTTCAGAAAGTATGACTTCAAAAGGAAATGCATCCAGTGTGGTGTGCATGGAATCAGAATGCCAGCTACAATGTACTATACTTTAATAAGAGTAATAGCTATGGAATTCAATGAAGAGTAGTTAACCTGTTTAAAGACTAACAGAGAGAGATTGGGTTGAGAGGTTTCTAAGAATGGGAGAAGAGACCCTCATGGATTTTCACCTTCATTTCCATCATTGCAATTTTTGCTGGCACAGAGTAAGGGTTCAGGTGTTAAGTCCATGTCCTGCACTTGGGATCGATTGGTTTCCAGTGCAGAGGTAGGTATCTCATATTGTTCATCACCACCCTCCACATTTTTAATCTCGTCAGCTTCTCAGTCTCTCAGAACAGTCATGAACTCCAAAATGTTCTCAAATTTAGGCTGAAGAGTATACCTTACAAATCTTGTCCATACTGCCAGTACCCATTCACCTAGTGTGTAATATGTACAAATTTAATGCGCCATATAAAAACAATACTGAGTGTTAAAAAGCTTTTTGAATAATCATGATACCATCATGGACACAAATTTATGTGCTGAGTTACAGTAAACTCCATTTAGAAATTTAAAAAAACAAAACTGTTGCGGTAACAACTCAATAAGTCTGTCAAACAGACACTGCCATTCAGTTTCAATAACAGAGGTTTTTTAATATTCCACTTTACCGCTTTTAATCTAATCCAAATAAACATATCAACATTTTTAAAAAAGCAAAGCTTAAGCTTCACTTCAGCCTAAACCTCTACTGAGCTAATTCTTTGAGTTGAGAGTTCATACAAACATTCATAATGAGGCCACCTGGAAACAGTATCAACAAAAGCAAATGGCCAGACAACTGTTACTCCAGGTGAGATCATCATGAATATCTGTCAGGAAATGTAGCCCAGAGAGTTAAAAACAAAGTGGCTGGAAGTGGGCAGTAGTGTTCATTGGTTTTCTGGCTGGGACCACTTTTGTTGAACATGTGCAATGATTTGGACAAATACTGAGAGTTTGTGACCAAATGCTGTTGAGGTGGCGTACAAGGACTTCCAAAAGTTGCTTGATATAATGCTAACAGACTTGAGAAGAGTTGTGGATCATGGCAATAAAGAAGAAACGGTAACAAGATGGATCCAAAATTATGAGCCCAGTGTGGCCTTGTGGCAGAGGCCGAGGTGAGTTTGAGTTCCCAGAGGCTTCTGCATCAACAAGGCAGTCCTAGCACCAACCCTGCAGCAGAGACAAATTTGATTTTCCAGCTGTGTCTGCACCCAGTGCAGATTCATGGAGGGGGCGGTGACGGCAAGTTTGGGCCCAGTACAAGACACAGCGGCATCAACAGCAGCAGCTGCGTAGGAGAACTGGGCCTGAACTGGACTCATGGCGGCAGAGTCAAGGCCGGTGTGGTACCCAGCAGCATCAGTGGTATCTGCAGTGGCTAAGTCCAGTGAGGATTCATCGTGGTGAGGGCGATGGTGGAGGCAAGATGGCGCAGAAGTGACAACTTTTGTTCCAGTGGCGGTGACACAGTGAAGGGGACTTGTACCTAGCCACCAGCCCCATGGCCAACAGTGGAGCACTTAACAAGAAGGACTGTAAAGTTGGACACTTGTTCTTCATTTTTTTGCCTTTATATTCTATGTTTTCATTTATTTTTCTGTGTTTTAAGATGGCGCCAGAGAATGTAGATACTATACAACACTCTTCACTGTACTGCCACAAAATACACATTACATTAAATAAATCAAATCAAACTGGCTGAGTGATAGGAAAGAGCATATTGTTCAACGGATTTTTTTTTAAGCAAGACAAAGGCTTGTAAAGGAGTTGCTCCGCAGGACGACATTGAGACCCTCATTTTTTTTGATATGTAAAGGCTTGGATCATGGAGTGCAGGGGCCAGTTTAAAAACTTGAGGATGATATAAAACTTGGAGGACAGTGTAGAACTCAAAAAGGTCACTAGTAATTCAGTGAAGTGGGCAGATATGTGGCAATTCATATTCACTGCAGAGGAATGAGGGGATGCATTTTTCTAGGATGAATGTGGACAGAAAATTTAACAAAAAATGGCGTGATAGGTTATTTGAATGCCTGAGATTGAGAAAGGGGAGACCTAGGTGTCCTTGTGCATGTATGTGGGTGCAGCAGGCAGCAAAAGAAGGCAAGCTGTATAGGCCTTCATAACAAGAGGATTTAAGTACAGGAACAACATGATCAGATGTCCTTGGTTTCAATACACACCGACAAGAAAAACCGCACTTTCAACTGGGACACCGCTACTATCATAGGACAAGCCAAACAGAGGACAGCCAGGGAATTCTTGGAGGCTTGGCATTCATCTGCAGACTCCATCGACAAACACATTGAATTAGACCGATATACCAACCATGACCAGAACTGGCACCCACCGGAAGCAGCAAAATCCACACCATACCAATTCAAACTGGCACAAGACAACAGCACTCTACATGAGACTCCACAACATTGAGGATGTCATCTCGTAAGGGGACGAAACATCTACTATCAAAACCTCCCTGCTCGGCGAACATACCAACATCTACAATGTTTTGCTGCAATTATATAAGGCAGTGGTAAGACCACATCTGGAATATTGCGCAGTTTTGGTCTCCTTATCTGAGGAAGATGTTCTTGTTATAGAGCGAGTGTAGCGAATTGATTCCTGGATGACAGGACTGATGCACAAGGAGAGATTGTATTGGTTAGGATTGTATTTACTGGAGTTTAGAAGAATGAGGGAGAGGAGGAATGGGATCTCATACAAGCCCATAAAATTCTAACAGGACTAGACAGACTAGACGTTCGCAATAGTGATGAGTCCAGAATCAGGGGTCATAGTTTAAGGATAAGGGAGTAAAACCTTTTACGATCATGAGGAGGAGAAACATCTTCAGCCAGAGAGTGGTGACCTTGTGGAATTCACTAGAGAAAATGGTTAAGGCCAAAATAATGTGTTTTCACAAAGGAGGTAGATATAGCTTGTGGTGAAAAGAAACAAGGGATGTGCGGGGAGGGCAGGATTAAGACATTGAGCTCAAAAGATCAGCCATGATAGTAACGAATGGTGGAGCAGGTTCAAGGCATCCAATGTCCTATTTCTGTTGCCTTCTATGTTTCTATGCTTCTAAGGGGTACAATTTTAAAAGGGGTGCACCAAGCAGAGGGATCTGGATGGGTATCTGCACAGAGGGTGGTAGAACAGGTGGAGAATACAGTTAATAAAGCATATAGTATCTTGGTCTTTGTTAATAGAGACATGGAGTACAACAGCAAGAAGCTGATGTTGAACTTGTATAGGCCTCAGTTAGAGTATTGTGTAAGTTCTGGGCACCACATTATAAAGACATAAGTGCATCAGACAGAGGGCAGAAGCGATTTATGACCATAGTCCCTGAGTTTAGAAACTTCATGAGGGTAGATTAGAGCAGTTAGGATTTTTCTCTTTGAAGAGAAGGCAACTAAAAGAAGATCTGATATAAGTTATTATCATGAGGAGACTAGATAGGGACAAACTATCCCTGCTGGTAAAAGGATCAAGAACAAGAGGGAACAGATTTGAAGGGATTTGCAAGAATAAATTTTAGGTGAGGAAATACCTTTTTTTAAAAATAAACGCAGCAATTGTTTCAAATCTGGAATACACTACCAGGAAGTGTGGAGGTGGGCGATTCATTTGAGGCCTTCAAGAAAGATATCGGATGATTGTGTGAATAGAAACAAAGTGCCATTCTCCTGTCATTTCTCCATATCCTTGCACAAAGTCGTGGTGCTCATGATTGATTGAATGAGAAAGTGAGACAGCAAGAGAGAGAGAGAGCGACATACAAACAAAAGAAACAGAAAGATGCACTTTTTGTTAAATGGTCCATAAGTAATATCTGACTGTTTCCATTAAATACTAGAAGTAGTATTCATGAATGTACAAATAAACGTGTCATGGACTCCCCTGTGGAATCCACCAATTAACTCGATTGTTATATCAGGCATACCAGACTCTGAATTACAAAGCATGCCAAATAAACTGGGCTAGTGGGGTGTCTCAGCATGAGAGTCCCTGTCCTCATGTCCTAACTATGCCTTCCTAGTTACATGCTCCTTGCATGGGCTGTCAGAAATTTCTCGAAGTGCCAAGAACATTGCACAACTTCTAGACAACATTTTGTTACATTCCTACAGGAAGCCTAGATAAAGCCCTGCAGATTTTCAGACCAGAGCCCATTTATCAAAGACTACTTTGTTTATTGAACAGGAAGCATGGTTCCTTTAAAAAGAAGGAATTGTAATGTTCTTAATCAAATACATGTTGAAGTTGCAGGAATAAGAGTGTCATGTAGGTTTCACAAAACCAGATAAAATCATGAGGTGGTGCAGTGGCTCAGTGGTTAGTACCACTGCCTCACAGCACCAGGAACTTGGGTTCAACTCCACCCTTGAGTGACTGTGTGCAGTTTCTATCCACATTCTCCCTGTGCCTGTGTTGGGATGCTCTGGTTTCCTCCCACAGTCAAAAGACATGGAGGTTAGGTGGATTAGAATGCGAAATACAGGGTTACAGGGATAGTGTAGAGGAATAGGTCTCGGTGGGATGCTCTTCACAGGGTCAGTGTGGACTTACTGGGCTGAATGGCCTATTTCCACACTGTTGGTATTCTGTTCTATTAAAAAGTAGCAACACACAGTTTTGTTCTCCTGAAGTACTTCTATCCTGTCCTTCTACTTAATTTCAGCTCAACAGGGGTTGGAGATACCCACACTAAAGGGCAGTGTAATTTTTATGTTAGACTGCTTGTAAATCTGCCAAGTTACCAGACTTTGGTAAACTGGAATTTCTCCTGCTGATCTACAAACATTAGCATAAGTGAAAGTTTCTATGATCCATTCAATACAAAGCTGAACAATGCTGATACTACTGACATGTTAATGAAGCAATTAACGCTTAAAGAAAAGCTGTTATCCTCAAAAACGCAGCCACAATGATACAATTGGTAAGACAGATATGGTATCTGTACCATAAATTGCATTTAGATATTGAGATATGCATGATGATCAATTCAAATATATCAATTAGCATGATAATGTAAAATCATTATTGCAATACATTTGTGTTGCAGCAGATGTAACATCACCTGCAGATATTGCATCTGCAACTGATTTTTCCAATTGTTTTGAGGCCCGCTATAGACTTGGAAAATGTGAGGCACTGGCTCTGCAGACTAAAGGCACCAGAAGGGAAACTACATCACACTAAATGGCCCTTTCACTGCAGCTACAATTCAATTTGGCTGTAGGTTGACAACACAATGGATGTCAGGTTTTACTGCCAACACAGTGGAAAGGGAAATCTGGCCGTAGCTATTACATTGTGCTGAAATTTAGTTGCAAGTCAGAGTACACGTACTCACAAAACCAGCTACACTGATTGTTCTCAAATAAAGTTAATAAACTTGAGCAGGTCTTTGGACTATTGTCCAAATGTAATCTGTAGAAGGACTGTTGCTCCTACTTCGTAAAATGGGCTTCTTCACAATCAATGGATAAATTACTGGATACTTTGGAGAAAAGACAAGTGAGTTGATTCAACGGATCTGTAATTCCCCAATTCAAATAAGGGCATGATAGTGTATCCCCCTTCACAACACTATTAAATAAAAACAAATTTGAAACATTAGAAACATAAACAGAAGCTAATACTCAAATCACACAACTGATTCTCATGCTGTTGGAACTTAATTTCTATCTTAAAACATGGAAACTTATCATGTGTGTTTCACATGTTTTATAAAACAAAGTACCACTTTCCACAAAGAGAAACATCTGCTGAAGGGTTTATGCAATTCTACTTACGAATTAACTCCCGGCACATTCTGCAGATTGCATGATATAATTGGAAGCACTTGAAAATTTTGAAGTTCAATAACTTCAGCCTTATCTTTGCAACAGTGTAAATAATCTCAGCTTTAATAACCGTTTTTCATGTTGGAATGCATAGGAATAAATCGAAAATCTGACACACTTGTTAACTTTGTCAAATGTTGAAGAGATGCACTCAAGAGAAAATATTTTCCTATTCTCTATTTTATAATATAACATCGACTCATTGATAAGCAAAGTATATGGGGTTGAGTGTACGTTTATTGCACATTTGCTACCCCAATAATATCATGAGCTAGATTGAAAGAGAACTCCTAATATTAGGTAGGAGGTGCAGTTTTATGTGAATAGTTACTCTGAACCCATATTCATACACCCAAAAGCATTAAAAATCAATTACCAACTAATGGCATTATTGTTTACCCCTCATTGTAATCAGATAGGCAGGGCTGCTATAGAGTGAAGCAGCAGTAGCAAGCTGATTGCATATTTTGACAAATTAGATGATTAACTGAAGACGTCAAGCTCAGGCCCACTGCATCTCTACATATCTTTATAAAAGGGGAGGGGGAAAGGAATTGTTGTTGAAATGGATACACATCCAGGGAGATTTTCATCCATGGAGACTGTGAAGAAGCTGCAACAGCAGGACCACTTATTGCACCGAATCAAATAGTGGTAAGACTACAGGCATCGATTAGTGTCATAGTTAATAACAACTACAATGCTTTAGTCTCTTTTCAAACTCAGAAACATAGTACTGAATGACAACTATTCAACACAGTGAATAGAATTAATAAGAACAGCACACTGAACAGAAAATGCTGCATTATTTTACATTTTAAGCAATGCAAAAAACCTTCTAACTCTGATTTTTCTCTACATGCAAAAATCTAAATTTTTTTTTTGTACTAAAATACTTAATATGTAGAATACATGTTTCACTTATCTTCCAACACTGAGCTAGCCATTTTGAATATTGTGTCAGGAAGTTGTGACTGTAGCCACAAAAGATCCCTGCAGTTTAAGAATAAATATAAAGGAATGCTACTGCCAGTTCTAATCCCTCAGATTCAGCAGTGGCCATTCATCTTGTTTTGCAACTCCTCAAAATAAAACTATGGATTTGAAGATTGACAATATTTTCAAGTACAATTATGGGAACATTACATCAGAGCAGCCACACATCCTGAACTAGGAACAAAAACAATAAGATGCGCTAAAGACAGTAAAATAACAACAAGTAAACAAGTAAGCAAAGCATGGCACTATCTTGGGTTTCTATGTAGTCTAAACCGACAAAGGTAAGCTTTGACATTACATTAATCAGTCCACAGCGCTTTTAAGATTAACAAGTTAACAACAGAATGTATGCATATGTGCGCTGTACAAAATAAGTTTGCATGTTTCCAAAGGAAAAATAGATTTTTCAATTGTATTAAAAAAGGCACAGTCCTTTAGAAACTCCAGTTGGAAAACCATTCCTGTTTGCCAAATACTGGGGCATGTGATACCATTGCGAAAACAGTGAATGGCTGTTCTGTTATGCTCCTTCCCCAGGCATACATGCTGTGACTTTCTTTCATAAAAAAGAAGGGAACTCTTCAGTGATTGGGGTGTAGCAACTACAAAAGCTGTTGCATGAAAAAAACACTCAAACGCTCCTATTAAATATCAATATAATATTACAAGGGCAAAAATCTTTTGTAGTAAAGTATAAAGTTTAAAATGAAACGATCTTCACAGGGCGCCCGAGGCAAATACAAGATAGTTAGCTCAGCAGTGGAATTAAATGAAAGCGCTAGGAAAGCAAATTTGTTACAAAATGATTACTTTGACAAACATGTATACTCAAAAGTGCAGAATTTCTAAATAGGAAAAACTTAATGGTTCTAAATACTTGCTGGTATGGAGTAAATACATCTACACAATAATACAAAATGATATTCTAAAATATGCTGACCAAATTACAATACATCCGTTAATAACTTAAAGAGCATTTTAATAGTAATCAAATAAACACTTGATAAATTGGACCTTATTTATCACCTTCTGACTCCTTAAAGCTATCTACAGTACATGTCTGGAGTCTGATGATACATTTTCACAATGCTTGGATGAGAATAGCTCCCACAATATTCAAGAAACTAGGCACCATCTTGAATAAACACAGCCTGATTGCTTCACATCTCATCTAACACCTTCAATATACACTTCAAAACAACACATTGTAGTAGCAGTGAGTACTATATACAAGATGCAATGCAACAAGTTATCAAGGCTCCTGAGACAGCGCTTCTAAACTAGTCACCTCAACCAACTATATGGACCAGGGCAGAAGATGCACGGGAGCTCCAAAGCCTGCAAGTTTCCCTGAAAGTCATACACCATCCTAACATGGAACTTTCACTATTAATTCATGGAATATATGCTTTGTACCCTTAATTGCACTTGATAAGGTGAAGGTGAGCTGCCTTCTTGCACTACAGCAGTCCATATGCGCAGTTACAATCATAGTACTATTAGAGAAGAAAGTCCAGGATGTTGACACAGCTACCTCAGAGTAAGGGTGATGTGCTACAACACTGGCACATACTGAACTATGTGGAAAACTGCACAGGTATGTGCTGTACAAGGAAAGCTGTCTGAAATTTTGAGAAGTTCTCACAAATCCTGAATATTTTACCTGCTGTGCAATGAATGAACTAAAGAAATAAAAACATTGATTTGAATTTCAATTAAAGACAAAGCAACTCAATCATACTAAATTGGCTTGCTTGTTTTCAAAACAAAAAAAAATGGATTTGGAAATAAAGAGCTTGGTGAATTTCACAACATTTTGGGACTCATTTATTTCCAGTATAGAAATTGCTATAGCAATGCTATTTAGCCTGACAGTCAGTTTTCTTAGCTGCTGGTATATTGTCAGATGTTTATATGGCAATCAGGCACTGAAGTAATGCTGACAATCCAGTATTAATGTAATCTTCTGGAAAAAGAAACAAGTAATTCATTAGATCAGACCTGATTTTAAAAAAAATACAAGTCTGAACAAAATCCTTCCCATCATATTCATTCTTTTGGATTATTAATTGATCGGTTATGTAATAAATCATGTGCAGCATTTTCTACATGTAACTTTATTGCCAATTTGGCTCAATGAATGAACTTTCATATGAAATATATCTGCAATTAAAGCATATTACTGAGTGGCTAACTGACAATTTTAGCATTAATAATTTCTATAAAATCAAACTTATTTGCAAGACCAAAACTGATCAGGAATAGAAACTACTTTCAGCCAGTTGATAGCAGCAGCCAACTCTAAGATGCTCAATAATTCATGTAAACTAATGTCTTTGTAGGCTTTGCCTGGACAAGACAAACTTTCCACAGCATATCACAACAGCTGACAACCTTTGTTTTTTATCTTGTCCTATAATCAGTTTATCAAAGGCAGATAAGTAAACCAACAGCACCATCATAACATTTTCGCAAATAGTGGCGCAACAAAACTGGATGTGGTTAATATTAGTTTACATTTTAACTTAAATCCAAGCTACTTTTTCCAAACCAGGCACCTCATATATCCATGTAGTAACTTCATAAGAAAAAAAAATCAAATTTTCTGTTATTAATGAAATAAAATTTCTTTTCTTAAAAAACGTAACAGACTGCTGCCGAATAGAAATGATGAAATTCTAAGCCACTACTTGCTGTGTGCGGGTAAACAAAAATATTGCTGCAACAGCAGTTTGTTTCTGCTAAATGCAGTAGCAGCCCATGGAAACTTTTTTCTGGGGCCAATTGGCTTTGCTCCAAGTCTAACATATTGAAAAAGAAAGTTACTCGTGTTATGCTTTGCGACAAGCATATTAATCACTAAAAAGTACATTCATTTTCAAGTTCTGGATAATACAAGATCATTTTGCATTATTTATTTTGCATGCGGCCTACCGTGACCTTTCATATCAAGTGAAATTTTCTAACAAAGCATAATCAAAGCTGTAAACTGCAACAAAGTTGCCGTTGTATACTTCACTTGAAAATAATCACATTAATTAGCAAAAAGTAAGCAGTAAGTTCATATTGCAATGAGAAAAATGTGGTTGAAATTGGAATCTGTATCTAATTCAGTACTTTTGCTATAACATAGTCATTTGAAGTACCTTACAATGTTATATCTTAAAGGCCGTTCAGCTAAAGTGTTCAAATTGAAAAACATAATTAATGAAGAGATTCTAAAAATGTAATTGTGTAAACATTGAAGTATCAGAACTGAGAATTATGAGAAAGTACACGAACATTTTGTCAGTAAAATCAGATCTACAATAGGTCTGTTATTATATTTTTAAATAAAGATGACATCACTGAAATTCTAAAGAACGAACAATGAAATGTTAAGCTAAAACCTTTCCACTACAAAGTAATGAATGTACTTCTGTCCATTTAGGCTCCCAATTTAACAATCCAAATATATGTAGCCAAAATAGTTGTGTGGTGATAACATTAAAATGTCCTTTCACATACATTATCTTAATTATTTAAAACATTCATCCTTTACTGGACTTCTTCCAATATTTAGAGAAGTTGTCAAGTGTTTCCTATTTAACTCAGCTTAAGAAAAAGTCATCCCTGACATTTCAGAAAACTTAATATGTTATCATCTACATTCCTCAAATATCTACCAACAAGTTGAAATTATAGTACAAGGCCAATACACAGACAGATTTCTCTATACACAATGTAATAATTGTTGATAAACTGTGTACAGGGAAGAGTTCTGTATCGAAAATAGTTCCCACGGTGCCTTATGGTATTCACCAGTGGAGAAGTCCCATGAGAGATTTCCAGCAAAAAGTGTGGCTCACACATGTTTCATTTATATGCTTCAAACGTGCCAGATCTACAGAAATGAATTTCAGCATTATTGAGATCCATCATTTTCCACATGTGTTTTTGAAGGGTTCTTGTGGGACAAGTTCTTGTAATGATCAAGAATTAAAGCAACAACAGGAGGGTAGCTGTGTTTATCAGTTGCAGCAGTGTACATGCAGGAGGAATGGAATTAAACAGTGCAATTATTTAATGCAGAATGCATTTCAGCAGATGAGATCATGAAGGATGTTAGTGGGATTAACCCCCAAAACAAAACTTTAATCAGACTCCGAAATAAAGCTTCAGTATCTGCTTTCATAGTCTAAAATGATCATATTTCATCATACAGAATTAAGCAGCTTACAGCTGGATGGCGACTCAGCACATGCAGTTGCCAATAGCAACAGGGCACACAATTGTGTTTCCCAGCCAAATAATGAGGCTTTTGCCGTCCCTATCGTCTGCTTCACAGACAGGCATTCTTAGAAATAGTGACAACAGTTAGATTCTGCCAAAAATGCAGTATGTCATCAAATCATACCCTCCTTGCGAGTTAAGATAAAACATTTACGTTTGTTAATTTAATCAAAGCTCAGTTTACCTCCCTGGAAGAACAAAAATCTGAATGTCCACACAGCTTCTTATAGTTCAATAATGAAGATCAGTTAAATTATGCACTCTCATAAAAAAATAACCTTCTGATCCAGTACAGCACAGAAGCATGGCTGATTTTTCTACTGAGAACTTCAGTTGTCCTCAATATAGACCTTGCAGTAAAATACCACACAAACACAGCTTGTTAAACATTTACCATAAATTCAATAGTGCCAGAATATATTGCAAGGTTTATGCTTCTTACCCAGACTATGAGAAAACATCCTTAGAGCAGAGGTCTTTCACATAACAGAATAATCCTCAAAGCAATCAAGCAGCACCAAACAAAGATCCAGAGTTGATAAACTTTCTCTCCAGTTTGCAGTCCAAATCCTGCCACAGCAGAGAAAACAATCTCTCCTTTTGCTTTGTTGTGCTTCACTGGTTTCTCAGGGAAGAGGGGCACTTAACATGTGTTTAGGGACGGCCGCTGGCTTTGAAGGTGGCAGTTTCCTCAGGGAGCAGAGCTTACAGCGTACTGCTGATGCTCTGTGTGCGATCCTACAACTGGGCCTATTAATTCTTGTCCCTAAGAAACTACCGTGGTTCTGCTGTCGAGTGAAGCCCATCTGCTGCCATCATAATCAGTCTCAACTGAATGGCTCTGACAAATCTGTGCCTGCAGCAGGGGTTAGGGAAGTTGGTGCAGGGGGAAGGGTTATGTTTCTTTTGTCTGCTAAAAACCGGGTTATTGTGAATGGAAAGGCACTTTGGGAAGTGGAATTAAAAAGCTCCATATACCATCCAGTTTAAAGACAACAACCAATCCGATCGCCAAACATTTGTTACTAATGAACTAAATGAACAATTACTCTAATCGGATTAGCAATTTGTAGCATGAAGCACGATGCAGCTAAATGTGTATCTCCAGGGTAATTTATATGAATCAAATTGCTGTATCAGGTGACCAGCAATCATTTTGTGTAACATTCTAACCAAGTACAAATTCTACCCCAGGCAATAATCAATAAAAAAAAGTCATTATTGCTTTCCACGATCCCACAATGTCACATTTTGTTTTCTTCATAAATTATCAGTATTATTTCAATTCTATGCAGTGCAAATCTTCATTTGATGCCTTGTTTGCTCAGCCTGCTAATTAGCATTCAGTAAAACACAAAGTGTGTAAATTACAGATTAAACTATTCAGCAACACATGAATATACATGCAACTGGTCATTCGCTGTATTGTTTTTAAAAAAATTAAAAATCCATAAAACTAAAATGCAATAGATGTCTGTCCATGTTAACCTTTGCCTTACTATTGGCAGTGATAATTTTGTTTAAGAGTGAGAGGTTAATAAAGTTCATAGGAAATGTACTTATTTTTCTGGTCATTTTAAAGAGGCTTAAGACATGCATCGGCTTCTAATTTACCCATTTCTGTCTTCTGCGGCCATTTGATAACTTTAAAATGTCCCAACTGATTTCAAGTCAAACTCTTTTAGGTGTCCTTGCAGGCTATTAGCCTCAAACATCAGATCTCAGTTCAATTTCGTCCTTATTGCCAAAGGTCTGTTTACAGCTAGAACATAAACTTTGGTGTTAAAGTGAGCCAAATGTTGCCAGATTTCCAAATGTTATAAAAGAACGAAGCATAATATTATTCCTGCTCTTATTTTGAAACCATAGAGAAGGTTACATTTGCCAGTAATTTCCCAGCTAGAGTTGGCTGAGTGTTAATGATTCCCCTTTTGTATCTGCCTTTATTTTTCCTCATTCAGTCTGACCTTAGCAACACTATTTTGTTCACTCAGACCAATTTGTTGAGCCCACCCATCCCCCACCTCTCATTTCCAGTGCTCCAAAAACCCATCCAAATTGAATATCATGTTTTTTTATAAAAGCTGAAATGATCTAATTTGGCATTAATTCCCCATAACATTGTGACCTTAAGACCTGTTCACTGGGAAAATACAGACCTGCAACATGATACAAAAGATAATCATATACTTCCACTTCTATCTCAATTACTGTGGTGGGTAACTGAAAGATTTCATTGTTGCACATTTAGTTTATGTTTCTTACCAGCTACGAAAAACATAAACATATCAGAGATAGATAAAGTTTCCAACTACTTCAAGTCATGAAATTTGTATTACAGGTACACAAAGTAAACTTTATCTATGCAACTAACTTGATAAAAGATTTGCTGAAAATTTGCTTATTAACTAGCTCCAAAAACGGATACTAGCTTTAGCATTTACAATTTTATAGCATCTTAAGTGGTTATGTGTGCTCGAGAGTAATGCAAACTGTTATAATTAATTCCACAATGGCACAGCCATTGTTTCTATTAAAGTACATAAACAAAATTACCGTTCCCATCCACAAAAAAATGAGATATCCTGTTCACGATCATACAGGCAATGGTGTCATGTGAATTTATTACTCACCATCCTGCCCACTGTCATTTATACTGTTCATGCGATGAGCTAGTGAGCTAGATTAGGTTTTATTTCATGACACTGTTGGTTAGGAATCATTTCTGGACCATTTTGGATTCAAGACTTCATTAACATGAATTTACAGCAACAGGATTCATTTCAACTGAATTTATATATGAATATATTTTCTTAAAAAAAATCAAGTCGTGATGACAATACCCTTGCCTTTAAAACCCATTCAGCTGTGGTACCTATATTATTCTGACAACACAAATTGTTGTAAATTGCCTTTCATCTGAGCCTCAGGTATAATTAGAGTAGGTTTGTGCCTTAATGTTTTAAAATAGGAAGTAGCCCTGTCATCTACACAATGGATTGTGAATGCTGTGTGCAAATTGAATTAATTGTCACTTGTATAATAAAAGGTGCATACAACATGGATTCACTAAGATATTAGCAGAGATGATGGTATAGAGGAGGATTTATGAACGAAAAGTTTTTTTTCTCCCAGCAGGAGTGAGAAAGTTGAGCAGATAAAAAGATTCAAATTTGCAATTGGTAAATATGGATAGCTTGTATTACCTTTCAGTAAAATGAGGTAATGACTGAAAACAACTACCGTATCGATGCAAAAGTCATTTTGCTTCACACAAATAATGCAGTGGTACTGTAAAAGTGGACTACATTGGTAATGTACAGGAATAATGTGGAGTAATTTATCTTGGATATGAGATTCCAATTCACTTTGGAAACTGGAGATTTACATCTGATTTATAATTTTCCACCATTGAAAGTGCAGCATGGAGGATAAAACATCATCTCACCACAGTGATGCACCACTGACCCAGTCCAGTTAATGAAGTACAAGGATTAGTGAAATAATTCATTGCACTGTCTGGACTCAATGACATTGGCTTTCCAGTCTCCTTATATCTAGAAGCAGATGATGGCAATTACGCATTTAGGTTGTGCCCACACATCTATGGGTCAGCATATCCCATAATCTTATCTTTGTATCCTCGTTAGCCACAGGCAAGGTCCCAGAAGAGTAAGTAATGTTGTTCCTTTGTTTATGAAGAGCAACAGGGATGATCCAGGAAATTATAGGCCAGTGAGCCTTACATCAGTGGTTAAGAAATTATTGGAGAAGATTCTTAGCAACAGGATTTACTCACATTTGGAAAAGACTGGGCTTATTAGGAATAGACAACATGGCTTTATGCAAGGGTGATCTTGACTCACAAATTTGATTGAGTAACATTTGAATCACAGAATCCCTACAGTGTGGAAGCAGGCCATTCAGCCCGTCGAGTCCACACCAACCCTCGAAAGAGCATCCCACCAAGACGCAGACCCCTACCCTATCCCTGCATTTCCCACAGATAATCTATCTTGCCTGCTAACTGTGAGCAATTTAGCTGGCCAATCCACCTAACCTGCACATCTTTTGACTACGGGAGGAAACCAGAGCACCCAGAGGAAACCCACACAAACACAAAGAGAATGTACAAACTTCACACAGACAGTTGCCAAAAGATGGTACCAAACCCGGATCCCACCATTGTGAGGCAGCAGTGCTAACCAATGAACCACCTTGCCACCCAGAATCAATTACCCCTTTACGTTTTGCTTAGTAAAAGAAAAATACAGCGGCTCTTGGAAATTAGAAATAAAAATGGAAAGTGGTCTTCAGAATTAAACAAAAGAGTTACATTCAATTCAGAATATTAACGTTGTTTCCACTGATGTTGCCAGACCTGCTGAATATTTCTAGCACTTTCCGTTTCTGTTTTTTCCTTTCCTGTTCTGTGTGGCATTTTCAATGTGTATAACAGGACAAATCAAACTGACATCACATTTAAACACATCATTAATATGTCTCTTTTCGCAGATTAGCTGACAGCAACTGGGAGCAACTTCTAATATGTCACCATCAAATCATTACACTTAACTTCATTTCTCTTCACTAGATTTCGTTTAGTTATATGTAACAGCAATCAGTAAGTTAAATTGTGTTCATTTAAAGGGAAGAGTATGGAGCTGAATTATCCGGTTTCACTGAAGTCAAGATAATAATCGGGGGAGCCAAAATCCGCATCATCAGCAATAATCACGAGGCAATAATAGGTAGCCATTTTCCAGCTTTTGAATGGCAATGGCATCTGTTATCATCGGACAAAAAGCAGAGAGTAAAGCTGACAGAATATTTGGGCAAGGAGCTGGTCACATTCCATGAACAAACAAAGAACTAAATCAAAAGAATGCACAGTACTCCACATGACCTGAGATTCTACACAGTTTAGGTTTTCATTCTTATGTTTTTTACAAATGTGCTAGTATTTGATGTGTTTTTAAAATGGCCTTGTTATCCTGTTATCCTTTAGTGCTTTGTGCATCTTGATCACTACATCACTTTGCTCATCTATTAATTTTACACATTATTCAGGCAGTACATGGCCTCTATGATCTTTCTACCATAATGTACCATCTCACACTTATCTACAATGAAACACATTTGCCAACTACACATACATTCTGTGGCTTTATTAATGTAATAATATATTTTGTATCAATATTTTCTTGTACAGTTTTCTGTCTTATCTTGGAATACAGGTCCATTAACTGCAACAGCCTTTGCAGATAGGTAAGCAGCTGTCTTCAAGACTAAAACACCAACTAACTGACCTCCGTTATTCCACTGATAATGTCAGGTTTCAACTTTTTCAGTTTGTCTGTTCAGCTGCTCTTCATGCTATTTATCCATGTGAAACATCACAGCTAAACCCTAAAGTAAATGCAAAACATTGTAGAAACCGGCAATCTAAAATAAAAACAAAAACTGCCTGAGAAACTCAACTGGTCTGGTTACATCTGGAGATAAAGAAACAGAGGTAATATTTTGTTTCCAATACAAATCTTCTTTAGAACTCTGAGCCCTGTCATAGAGTCATATAGGGATGAAGTCATACAGCATGTAAACAGGCCCTTCGGTGTTCTCAAACTAAACTAGTCCCACCTGCCTGTGCTTGGCCTATATCCCTCCAAACCTTTCCTACTCGTGAACTTATCCAAACCTGTCCTTGTTAAGGTATCCTCACAGCCACCTAGCTGCTTTCTTCCAACCCCTTCCTGTATTGACACTTTTTTAAGCAAACTAATGAACAGAAAACTGATGCTATTGGCTTTACTAACACATTTGGATCAATTTTAACTATTTTCTCTCTGAGTTTTGCTAAAGCACAACAAATTAATAAAATATTTCTAATCAGTATCCAATATTAATTATTCATATGTCAATCAATTTATATACTCTCCTTTAAAAACGTTAATTTAATATCTAATGTCATTTAAGCTTCATTGTTCGATGTAACTTTAGCTCACATATTTGAAATGGCTAGAACTTCATCTCCATTACATTCTGTTTCATACTGCATTCTAAACATGTGCTGTCATGTTTTCCCAAACCTCTGAAAATCTCCTGAAGTGCCTGCAACTAACATATCATCAGCTTTGTAAATTATGGGTTCTGGTGTATATCATCAGAATTTCAGGCACGTACAATGGCAGGTGTGTGAAGTTTTCATGCTATGTATACCTAATCTCTGAAAATACCCATTGAATCTCTGGGGAGGAGATGATTGGAGCATTCAGTGGGAGCCCTCTGTCACGATATCATGCTGACAATTTGAGCAGAACACTTGGCATCAACATTCCTTTTTTTCTTCAATCAGGCTTTGGAATGTCTAGAAACTTCTTCACTCATAGGAAAGCAAAATACTGCAAATGCTATAAATCTGAGTTAAAAACAGATGCTCAGCAAGTCTGGCAGCATCCCAGGAGAAAGAAACAGTTAACTTTTCAGGTCAATGATCATTCATCAAAATTAGGTTCTGTTTGCCATTTCTGATAAAACGTCATTGTCTTGAAACATTAACTTAAAGCTGAATTTAACCAGGAATTGGCTGAGGGTTCATTTTAGCAAATTTCAAGGAAGGTTCCTATCTAAGCTTTAACAAGATTTCTCATACTATTTTTCCAAAACTTACCCCATTATACTCATGCACCATCACTTTATGGCAGCCTACTTGTCATAGCCTTCTTCTTGCCAGAGGCAGGGGTACTTACCATTGCAGCCAGCTCCTGGATCCCTGGCACTTGGACCATTTTTAACGCCCAGATCTCAACAGTTCAAGAGTGCCAGCCAAGAGTTACCCTTTACTATGCACAGAATGGGAGGGAAACTAAAAAGAAACATTTCTTAAGGCACATAAATGGCACATCTGTCACTATTGCAAATGCAACTGCGCATTTATAAATCTATTACTATTTAAGAACCAAGCTGCACAGCTTACCCATCCTTAACCTCATCACATCTTACAACCCTGCCTAAGGAAATGCTATCTTTCCCGAATGCCCAAGGAAGCTTAACGTCTTCTCATTATTCCATGTGAGATCATCACATAATGGAAACACTTCAACTGGTTGACAACTTTTGCTTTTATTCAGCAACAGCAAAAGCAAAGAAAAAAAACAACCAGAAGGTACATTTGGCTCTGGAAACAGACAGAAACTGCTCGCCTTTCAAGCAGCAATAAATTTATTATCAAGGAGTGATCACTGGACTCACCTCACATCTACAGGAACCAGGTGTCAACCTCGTCCTGTCTGGTTTCTTGCATATGACATTGCAGTGCTCTATCACTCTGAAGAGGAAATTCCTCCTACTCAACATCCTAATATTCCTCCTGAGAAGACTGCTACTACTCTCCCAGCTCTTCAGACGTCCTTTTCTATCCTTTCTTTGCCTGCTCCAGTTGGTTGGCATGCTAGAATTATGCAGCACACTCTGTCTGGAGACTAATGAAAGAATCCCCCAGTCCGAAACAACTATCGGAAACTCATATTCAGCAGACAAGGCATCTGCTCCACAATGCCGCGATTGATGGATGGTCAGCATTGCACCCATGCTTGTTTTCAGGTGAGCATTTCATAAAGAGTGATCAGTCATGGCTACAGAGAGTAGCCCTTGCCAAGGCAAGACAGACAGGCTGTGAGCATCAAAGCAAGTGAGCATTAAGAAAGCAAGTGAGGAACCATGAGATACACTCTGGTCCAATCCACGAGATGGGTCCCCGCCCCTACATACAAAGTGTCCTGGCAGCAATATTACAATGAAAGATGCTGGTACACTCCAAGGTGCAGCAGTGAAGTACAGAACAATATTGCAAGTGAATCTGAGATGAGCCAAGATGATGCCAGCATTTGACAGGGGCTGTGGGCAGTTGCTGTCTATGGAGCATGCCCTCATAGTTTTTCTGACTGCTGTCCAAGATGAGTGCTTGAGGAGCAAGCCACAAGCTAGAGTGACCAGGTATCCACTCTGACTTTCACATCAGGAATTGTTCGTGGGTAGTTTCTTTCTGGCATGCAGGAGAATGGGTAACTACATATAAAAAAGGAAAGATTAGCTAATAATGGCATGCTAATGCATTCAAATATATACAAAGTGTGAAGTGGATGATCCATCTCAGCATCCTCTAGCAGTCCCCAGTTTTACAGAAAGCAGTCTTAGGCCAATTAGATTCAATCCATGTGACATCAAGAAATGGTTGGAGTCACTGGAAACCGCAAAGGCTATGGGCCCTGACAAGATTCTGGCATTAGGACTGAAGATATGCTCCAGAATTTTCTGCTCCTCTAGCCAAGCTTTTCCAGTACAATTACAACTTTGGCTCTTACTCAATAATGTTGAACTTTGTTCAGGTATGTACTGTCCATGAAAAGCAAGACAAATCCAACCCAGCAATTACTGCCACATTAGTCTATTCTTGATCATCAGTAAAGTGATGGAAGGTGTCATCAACAGTGCTATCAAGCAGCACCTGCTCAGAAATAACCTGCTCAGTGATGCCCAGTTTGGGTTGCATCAGGTCCACTCAGCTCCTGACCTCATTACAGCCTTGGTTCAAACATGTCAAAAGAGCTGAATTTCAGAGGTAAAGTGAGAGTGACAGTCCTTGACGTCAAAGCCACATTTGACCAAGTGTGGCATCAAGGAGCCCTAGCAAGATTGAAATTAATGGGTATCAGGGATCAAACTCTCTAGAGGTTGGAGTCATACCTGGCACATAGGAAAATGGTTGTGGTTGTGGGAGGTCAGTCATCTCAGCTCCAGGACATCACTGCAGAAGTTCCTCATTGTAGTGCCCTAGACCCAACCATCTTTAACTACTTTATCAATGACCTTCCCTCCATCATAAGGTCAGAAGTGATATCACATTCAGTCAAGTGGGGCCATGATGTCAAGGGCTGTCACTCTTTTTGTTTATCCAATTAATTCTTCCCTAATACTGTACATCAAAATTATAAATAGAAACTGATCCAATGAGGATATCCCACACAGTCATGTGCAACAAAGTGTTATCATCTACGATGTTCTCTATCAACATCGGCAAGGCAACAGCCTAGTGGTATTATCGTTGGACTGTTAATCCAGAGACCCAGGAACCCAGATCCTCAGGAACCCTGCCACGGCAGATAGTGAAATTTGAATTCAATAAATATCTGGAATTAAGAGTCTGATGATGACGATGAAACCATTGCCAATTGTTAGAAAAACCCATCTGGTTCACTAATGTTCTTTCGGGAAGAAAACTGCCATCCTTGCCTGGTCTGGCCTACAGGTGACTCTAGAACCACAGCAATGCGGTTGACTCATAACTGCCTTCTGGGCAATGAGGTGTGGGAAATAAATGCTGCCTAGCCAACAACACCCTCATCCCATGAATGATTAAAAAAAATGCAGTGACATGATCTTCTGAGGGCTGGAGAAAGGGAGAAAACAGGAAAATGTCTCTGAAATCTCTAAATTAAGCTTCAGATAACCACAGTGATCATCTTACAGTTCACCCAATGACCAACTACTTCTTCAACATTATGGTGTCAGCCTCTTCTAGAAACCTGTCCCTCTGCCTTTCAAATTACTGTACAGAATGTTCATGCACTGCACAAATGAACAACTTATTTCAAACATCCATGAACCTGTACAAAAAGTAAACCTCTGACATTCAATCAGTTCTATGCATTTGTAATTTATGCACTTCTCTCCTGATTGTTTCTAATCTAATTTTAAAAGTCTGTCCATATGGATACAGTCTCATCCTTCATTGATGTAAACAGAGAGCTTATGATTACACAAAACTAATTTCACAACAACGTCATACAATAAATTTGAGCAAAAATCCCTTCCCACTCCAAATTATATTATTACTATGCCCTCTAAACTATTTGCTCACAGAAATCTCCTCCCTCCTAGCATCATCTTCTGAATTGAACAATGTTTCGTTACCAACTTGTATCTTAATTGAATTCCATGCCTTCTATAGCTCCCTTAAATCATTCTATACATCAAAGACCTGATGCACACACCTGTCCTGGATGCTTGTGTATCACTAACACAGCTGTCTTCTCACTTACTTATTTTCATTTTTCTGCCTTGACCAATTTCCTTCATCATTCTGTGCTCATCCTGAAAATAAAAGACTTTTCATCATGTGTCCATCTGGAAGAAATCTACTTTTCAATTTCCCTACAGAATGTAGCTTTTCCCTTCATCTTCCTATTTCCCATGAGGACAATGATGGCTTCTATGATCTCTGCCACATTTATTGTAAATTTAGTTCCCTCATCCCATTTAGTTTCTAGAGTTTTTCTGAAACACATTACCATTGTTGCTAGGGCAATCATAGTTTTGATTTTTAAGCATGATAATGATCAGGCAATGGTCAATTGGACTATTCAATGGGCGGACTCTTTCTATTTGTTCATGGAATGTGAACATCATAAGGTTAGGTGAGTATTTGTTGCTCATTTTCAACTGCTCTTGTTGGTAAGACAGGGGCAGCGAGCATGGGGTTGGGGGTTAATCAAAATAGAGGACAATGTTCATGTTCTAGTTGTTGAACTCATTGTTGAGTCCTGTCCTCCAATTCAACACTTCAGAGCATGAACATGTTCCTCTATTTTCTTTAGCCGCCAATCCTCCCATATTTTGTTTATATCTTCCTTGCATTGCTTTTAGGAGATTTGATCTATTTTCTCCTATTAAAGTTGCCATTCACACCTATTTTAAATCTCAATACCTCCTTTACTAACATTAGCACTTGCTTTGTCTTTTGGTCTTGGCATCTCCACATTTGTTCCACTTGCCCATGTTCCCCCTTTGTCAACATCATAAAAACTACAATTTCCCAACCTCTTCAGTTCCAAAGAAGATTATCTGGACTTAAAATGTTCATTCCATGTCTACTCCACAGATGCTAGGATGGCAGATTTCTTTTTCCAAAGATGGGTTCTTATGGCAATCTGGTAATTTAATAGTCAACATTTACAGAAAATCACCAGCCATTAATCCCTTTTCATAGCCATTTCTTAGACTGATATTAACATAAACATCTTCATATGCTTTTTCTACATTGCTAATCATTTTGTTTAAGTTTCATTTATCACAGGCTTCACATTCACCCCAAACATCAAATACAAAGAGCAAGTGCATTTCTTTTTACTCTAATATCAAGATCATGCTCTAATTTCTCCGTGCGTTCCCATTTTCCTGAATTTTCAGTCTTCATCCATCCACTTTCTCCGGTTTCTATTCCCTTCCTTGAAATGCACATCAAACCCTCCATCTTTCCCATCAGAGATTCCCATTATCAACCACACACCCCCATGTTTGCTGTAAAGTAAAAACTGCTTCTTTAATATTTGAAAGTCACTACTTTCAAAATTGTCATTGTAATTCCTCATTAAGAACTAATCAATTGCATTTCTCCTCTTTTCAAGAACTGATTTTGTATTCTGTTTGAAGTCATAAATATATCATGACAGTGTAACAATGTTCCTCACATTATTTAATCCTGTTTCTTTTCCACTCACTGTCTGGAGATTGCATTAAGAAAATTATAAATATGTTCATGTGCAGCTTACAGTCTCTTCTCTCCATTTGGATCTCTCTCTCTTCCTTTTATTTTAATTCACCTGCCTGGCTAACATTTATTGACTTTGAGAAGGTGGTAGTGAGCTGCACTGCAGTCCACATGACTAGATTATAGATTTAGAGATTTCATCGTCAACATAATTCAAAATTGTTTATAAAAATCAGAAAGGGCAAGAATCCCAACATCACTTTCAACTCTTCTCCAATCTGCGAGAAGCCCATCAATATCTACCCTACTTACCTACCTACAGTTTCTTACATTTTAGTCAACTTCCAATCCATGCTGCCAATCAATCTGAAACATTTCTAGTTTGTTATCCAGCCTGCCATGTGGCACCTAATAAAATGTTTTCTGAAAGTCCAAATATAGAACATTCACAGCGCCAACCTCATCCACTGCCTGTGTTACCTTGACAAAGAACTCAATTAAATTTATCAGGTATTATACACCCTTGACAAAGCCATGCAGACTGTCTAATATTAACTTATTTTTCCCTAAATGTAATTTATCTTATCCCTTCTTATGGCCTCCATTAGTTTTCCACTTTTGATGTCAAACTGACAGGTCTGTAGTTTCCTGGGTTATCATAGAATCACAGAATGCCAACAGTTTTTTTTTCTTTCAATACCTCCTAATCATTAGGGTAGAGTGCTGCCACCAATTCTCCTTTCTACACCGGGTTGGAGGGCCTGTTTGGCTAACAGTGGTGAGGGATGAACCACTAAGTGTGTCGTACCAAGATGCAACTTGCTGTAAGATGGCGTTATGCGGCACAATAGCTCAGCAGTTAGCACTGCTGCCCTACAGCACCAGGGACTCGGGTTTGATTTCAGCCTTGGGCATGTTAGTGTCTAGGGACGTGCAGGCTAGGTAGGTTAGCCATGGGAAACGTGGGGTTATAGAGATGGAGTGCATCTGGATGGGGTGCTCTTTGGAAGGTTGGGATGGGCCGAATGACCTGCTTCCAAACTGCAGGGATTCAGTGATATCTTTTACCTCAACACTGTTCAGCCACAGCTACCTAGACCGCAAGCCTGGATATCATCCCCAAAACACTTTATCCATTTCGACGCATTGAGGACTTTCCTTAAAATTGAGCAGGTTTCTTTATGTCACTCTCATCAATATTGCCTTTTTCTTGCATCCATTTTTCTTTACACATCTGTGCAGTGCCTGGAGATTCTACTCTCTGTACTGAATAGATACACCGGATATAAATCTGTTCTTGTTATGGTGTTGTGTTGTCACTTTACTTAGTTGCTGCTGTTTCTGTTCAAGCATGACCAGGAAAGCCACTGACATCCAGAACAAACGCTGGTTCCTGAAAAATTGCTTTCAAGTCTAAAGCCCCAATTCAATTCAAACTACTCTAATGAGATAAACATGTTCTTTTCTTTCCCTGAAATTAATTTGGAGAGTCTCAAGGCAATTTTTAGTGTGTCCATGTTCATACCATAAATGGCACTGAACAAACTGATAATTTTGGCCAGATGGCCAGAGAATGGCAAAAGGCTGAAAGTGGAACAAACTACAGGATGGTTGCATGTGTGTGTTTTTTTTTCTGAGGACAGTTTCCTAAAGCAGCTCTGTACTAAACCTAGGCTGAAAACTCAGGAGACCGGCATTACATATGGCAGAGCACTTGGACAACATGGACACATTCTAGAAAATAAATTTGGGTTTTCCAGTCAACATTATTTTCATGACAGTGGTTTAGTGTTTTCCTAATAAGGAAAACACTTCATTTTATTTCATTAATAATTCTTTGAATACAGCAGAAGCATTGGAAATTTGAAAGAAATGTAGTCCCAACATTTAAGAACAAAATGAGAGATGAATTAGGGAATTACAGACCAGTTATTCTTGCAAAGTTGCGTGGGAGGAGATGCCTGAGAGACCATTATGGAATATAATTAGTGTTAATCTAAAGAGTATATTACTGATAAGGGGATAGTCAGCATATTTTTAAAGCAATGGGTCATGCCTCATAAGTCTGTTGGAATTCTTTGAGGAGGCAAGTAAAATATTTTTAAAAATCTATCCAATAGACATGAATTACTTGAATTTTCACAATACATTTCAAAATAAGTATACATATTTTGGACAAATATATATGTGCACAATTGTTAAACCGACTTGTTCTATTGGAACTTAATTCGGCAATGAAGTACAGAAACTGATAACAAATAAACATGATAGTAACTTTGTGATAAGGACAACAGGAGGTTTAAAAGAAGCTGATCTAGAGTCCATTGCTATTAATTACGTGTAAAAATGATAAAAGAGATAAAAGGGGCTTTCCCATAACCAGTAAGAAACACACATTCATGAACCAAGGGTGGTTAAATATCTCACGGTATTTCCCTGATTTAAATATGTGACAGTCTGTTGATCAGTGGCAGCACCTCACAGAAAATGCTCCAGCAACTAACACTTTTGCACAGAGAAATCTTTGACGGCTGCATGTAGATTCCTTTTTATTTTAGCGAGAAGCAAAGATGATGCTCCAACCAAGGTTCAGAAAGGAAAGAAAAACAGGGTTGTGACTTTTATGAAGATCAATCATATCTTAACATGCGCATGCCTGAAATTATCTTCATGGAATAAAATATTAATTCCCCTCTTTACCATGGACCAAATAAATATTTATATTTAAAATATGTGGGATTGAACTCACCACCATCTATTTCACCATCCCACATCCCCCAATTAAAGGAAAAGGTGTGGCAAGTGAAATGAATGGCACATTGTACAGTATTCCCAAGACATTTCCATCACTTGCTTTAACTTATTTAAGAATAGTCACAGGGAAGCCATCCACCTTTCTGAGAAAAGACCAGGAGAGGCTATGCATTTTCTGTGATAATCTTGTGGATTAGGAGGAGCAGGAATGGCCCTCAGCTTCAGCAGGGAGTCTTGGGCTTTCTCAGCCTTGCTTCTCCTGCCCAAGCACTGTCTCCAGCACTCATACGTAGATGCAGACCGTTGTGTTGGGTTTCTGGCCTCCTGTCCAATTTAATATATTTCATTGTTCTAAATGAAATCCTGATTCACCTCTATTTCAATATCAAAACTTAATGTTGGATTTTCTTGACCCATACAATGTCCTTTCTCTATTGGGTACTGTCTATCTGCTTCAAAATATTGCCTTGCCCAATTGTATGGAACATTTGCTTCCCTTTAAAGAAAAAAATCTCAATCTCTGGGACAACATTAAAACACTCCATAAAAGTACAGCTGAACATACAAATTTCCTCTACACTTCATTAAATTTCACATCAATAATCATGTGGCCTTTACAAATCATTGATAAGGGATATTATGGATGTCGTGAGGTATTATTATGTATAGGCCCAATAATTAGAATATATTTAAGATTTTAAAATTCCTTTAAAGGGTCATTTTAAAAATCTATACTTCCAAAAATAACAGTTCATTTTAATTTAACTATAATTAGTATGGCACCATAATCAATATTTCTCTTTAAGAGCTCTACTCTAAATTGAATAGAAGACTTCTTGTAAAGCTTTCTGATGGAACAGAAATTCTTGTAAAGAACATATTTATCTGAAGTTGTACAGTAGCAGATGGTTTTTAAAATGAGAAAGCTATTAAAGACATGGTTAGAAACAAAGTGTGCTGCCTGAGACAAAACATATATAACATGAATGAGGACAAATGTTGAAAGTCATTTGTTATTTATTAAACAGGTAGCGTATGATTGCAATCTGCTCCATTCACCAGGTTAAGCACCATTTTGCTGAAAAATAAAGTCCTGATACATTTAATATTTGAATTTGCCTTCTCTTATTTCATCAACTAAAAATTACTTACCCAATGTCAAGTGGCAAAACAACTAAAGTCTATTAAATAATGTCTTCATAGCATTTTAATAGGCAGTTATTCATTTAAAACGATTATTAATAATATTAAGACCATAAGACCATAAGACATAGGAGTGGAAGTAAGGCCATTCAGCCCATCAAGTCCACTCCGCCATTTAATCATGGCTGATGGGCATTTCAATTCCACTTACCCGCACTCTCCCCGTAGCCCTTGATTCTTTGCGAGACATTCTTTAACTCTACACAGCTGAAATCTTACTGAGTGTTGTGACTATTTAAGACAAGGCATGGGAACATTTAGATCTAAACAAATGTAGACTTCCAAGGGTTATAGTTGAAAAAAACTGGATCACTGCAGCCCAGATTCTGCAAATGTTTTGTGTTCCCTTGGGCTTTTCTCATCTCATCAATATGGGAAGGAATCAAAAATTCTTGGTATTGCTAAAGTAACATTGGTTTTTGAATCACTGAATGCTTACCTATATTTGCAATATACTGCACAGATTGAAGTCTCAACTCAGTTAGACCAACCATTTGAACCAAGTCCTAAAAACATACTCTAAAATAATTAGCCCTCCTACTTGTGGATGCTGTGGTTAAATTTCAATGTTGAGCAACAGATGTAACTCCACAGGAAGAAAATAGAACTTACTCATGTTCTGAAAAAAATAAACTTGACATTCTTTATGTGAAATGTGGCATCAGATAAACATTTTCTACCTGTACCGTGACACCACTTTGAGGTATATCTGGCTCTGTCTGTCTGTTATAAACCCACATGGGTTTCTATTATGTCTGAGAAACTAACCGTTCAAGATTTGTGTCCTTGATTTTATTAGCTTGCTCAAAGTAAACTCAACCCTATCGTTCAATGTCAGGTTCAATGACCAATGACCGAATGGTTATAACCATCAGCCAACCACAAATCCTCAGAATAATAAAGTCTGAGAAATACTGTGGGCTGATTTATCAGGACATCTGTCTGGCTGCAGACACTCTAGTAGCACCCGTGTATAACTAGTGTTTTCCCATGTTCCTTAGAGGCCTTCAGCTATATATCTTTTTGTGTTTATTAGAAGTTTGTAACCAGTTTTACATTGCTGTGCTGAAAGAGAGCTTATTCTTTTAAGTATTGGGATGTGAACAAGTAAACCAAAGAGAAAATTGCATGAAACAACCTTTGTTCCTGGAATGAAAATAAAACTATTCCTTTTAAAATATTATTGCAATGAAAGACCAAAGCTATAAAAGTCAGAGCCCAACTGAAACGTGTTCCAAAAAAAAAGCCATTAATTAAAGTAAACAACAAAATGTTTCTAATATTTTACAGCCTCAAAATATCCAAAAGAGCTTTTGTTCATAAAGATATATGGTTATAATTTATATTACTTGCTTTATTAGTCTACAGAATGTTGTCATCTCACATTTAAAACACAATATGTTTCTTAACCTTTATATTAATAATTTTGATATACTTGAAAAGCATGGTTTCCTCAGTTGGCCATTTTAATAACCAACACTTGATTACATACATTGAATGCTTTTTGAGATTGATTTGTCTTCACTAAATGTTAAGACGTGAGTGGTGACATTTCATTACTCAACATGGAAAAAATAAATTAGAATTGTTTCATACATAACTGCTTTACCAAGGTTACTGTCACCTTTTATTTTTCATATATTGTGACAATATTTTGCCTTATCATATAATTCTATCTAAAATGAATTGTCACTGGCACATTCATTCCATGATAACTGATTTACAGGCTTCAAATGTCTGAAAATTATTCAAAATAATGTAACAAATAAAGCTATTCATTGCTTTTGTGGCTGAAAAATTGTATACATTTCCGATGAGAAACAAAATTATAATCACATATATTACATATCAATGATTTGTTAAGAAAATCTAATTAATTGTGTACTTTACAGTTACTTATTTACATTTCAGTTTTAAAAAAAGACTTATAGCTTTATATCACTAATTCTCCCAGATGCCCAAAATTCTTAACACATTAAGCTCTTTAAGCTGAAGTTCATGATAGACATTTACAACAATTTAATGAGGGCATATTGATTTAAAATCATGGCAACATGAACGATGGGACGACTGAAACATACAGAGAAAATGCTGGAGAAACTCAGTAATTCTGGCAGCATTTGTGGAGAGAGAAACTGTTAGTATTTTTAACCTGGTTACGAAAGGGAAATTATGCTTGACAAGTCTAACAGAGTTCTTTGAGGATGCGACACGGAGAGTTGATGAGAGGCCACCAGTGGATGTGGTTTATTTGGACTTTTAGAAAACCTTCAACAAAGTCCCAAATTATAGGTTAGTATGTAAAATTAAAGCTCACAGGATTGGATGTAATGTGCTGAGATGGAAAGAAAACTGGCTAATAGACAGAAAACAAAGAATAGCAATAAACAGATCTCTTTCTGAATGGCAGACAATGAATAATGGGTATGCACGGATCAGTACTAGGACCCCAGCTATTCACAATATATATTAATGATTTGGATGAGGGAACTAAGTATTATATCTCTAAATTTGCAGATAGCATAAAGGTGGGTGGGCTATGAAGTGGATGCAGCAACATATTAGCGTGATTGGTATAAGCTGAGAGACTGAGTAAATGCATGGCAGATGCAGTACATTGTGGATAGATGTGAATTTATCCATTTTGGGAGCAAAAACACAAAGGTGGATTATTAGAAAGGCTACAAATTGGGAGAGGGAAATGTGCAATGAGAACTGGGTGTTCTTGTCACTGAAGGTATGCATGCCAATGCAGTAGGTGGTCAAGAAGGCAAATGGTGTGTTGGCATTCCTAAAGAGACGATCTGGGTTAGAAGCAGGATATCTTGCTGCAATTATACAGGGCCTTGGTGAGATCATATCCGGAATATTGTGTGCAGCTTTGGTCACCTTATCTGAGGAAAGATGTTCATGCTATTGAGGGGATGCAGTGAGGTTTTACCAAACTGATTACTAGGATGGCAGGATTGACACATAAGGAGAGGTTGAACTGGTTAGGATTATATTTGCTGGAGTTCAGAAGAATGAGGAGGAATCTCACAGAAACTGGTAAACTCTAACAGGACTAGATAGGGTAGATGCAGGAATAATATTCCGTTGATGGTGACTCCAGAACCTGGGATTACAATCTAAAGATATGTGGTAGGTTGTTTAGGGTTGAGATGAGAATTAATTTCTTCACCTAGTCAGTGGTGAACCTCTGAAATTCACTGTCACAAAATCAGTTGAGGCCAAATCATTGTATGATTACAAGAAGGAGTTGGGTATAGCATTTGGGGCTAAAGATATCCAAGGTTATGGGGAAAAAGGAGGAACAGACTATTGAGTTGGATGATCAGCCATGATCATAATAAATGGCGGAGTAGGCTCAAAGAGCTAAATAGCCTACTCCTACTCTTTTTTTCTATGTTTCTGTTGTGTTTATCTGAAGAAGCTTTTTTACTACTTGCCAATTTACTTTCATTTTTCTTCCTCTTTGTTAGTTTTTAAATTATTTGCTGCTGGTCCCTAAAAAATTCCAAATCTCTTACCTACCATCACTTTTCTCTATTTTGTTTGCCTTAGTTTTTGATTGAATACTGTCCTTAAGTGCCTTTGTTAACCATAGCTTGGTTCATTCTTCTCACCGAGTTCTTCTTCTTAACTGGAATAAATTTTTGCTGAGCATTATGAAATATCAGTTCAAATGTCAGCCACTGTTCATCTATGGTCCATCCCTTAGTCCTTTTTTTCCCCAAGTTACTTTAGACAACACTTTCTTCATACCTCCATAATAACCCTTGTTAACCTAATAACCTAGCCCATGCCATGAAATAATGTGCAGACTTGGTACCTTCTCAATTAAACAAAAGCTTGGGAAGCACTGTTTCTGATGCATTCCACATCTCTTGACTAATCAGAATTGACTTGCATTTTTTGAATTTAAACAAAAGCTTTGGAATCACTGTTACTTGGTGCATTCTATGTGGCAATGTATCAATAAGCATCTACTGGCCAAACAATCAGCACTCTGTTTCTCACTCAATAGTAGCGAAACTATTGGAGAAAATTCTGAAGGAGAGAACTAATATCCATCCAGAAAAGCATGGATTCATTAGAAGTAGTCAGCATAGCTTTGTCAGAGGGACGTCATGCCAAACAAATCTGTTAGAATTTTTCAAAAACGTGCTCACTAATATGGGAATGACGAACGTTCAGTTGATATAGTTTATATGGATTTTACCAAAGCTTTTGACAAGGTCCCAAATGAAAGACTGATTGAGAAGGTTAAAGCAGATAGAATTCATGAAAACCTGGCGAGATGCATCAGAAACTGGCTTAGTATTCGGACATAAAGGTTAGTAGTCGAGGCTAATCGAGTGACTGGAGGCCAGTGTCCAACAGTATACCACAACAATCAGTAATGTTAAACAAGTCTGCAGATGACACCAAGATTGGTAGGGTGGTTAACAGTGAAGAAGATGGTTGTAGGTTGCAAGAAGATATGGATGGGTTGGTCAGATGGGCAGAGCAATGGCAGATAGTATTTAATTCTGATAAGAGTGAGGTGATATACTCTGGAAGAAGAAACAAGATAAGGGAGTATTTAATGAACAGCAGGGCACTGGGTAGCTTAAAGGAACAGAGGGATCTTGGGGTAATTATTCATAGATCCCTGAAGTCAACACAGCATGTGAATAAGATAATTAAAAGGCATATGGAATAATTGCCTTCATCAGTCATGGCATAGAGTGCAGGAGCAAAGAGGTAATGTGGGAACTGTACAAAGAGTTGGTTAGGCCACAGCTGGAGTAATCTGTGCAGTCCTAGTCGCCTTACTACAGGAAGGATGTGACAGCACGAGAGAGGAACAGAGGAGATTCACCAGGACGTTGCCTGAGATGGAGCAATTGAGCTATAAAGAGAGATCAGATGGGAGAGGCAATGGCCTAGTGGTATTATTGCTGGACTGTTAATCCAGAGACTGAGATAACGTTCTGGGGATCCGGGCAGATGGTGGAATTTGAATTCAATAAATATCTGGAATTAAGAATCTAATGAAGACCATGAATCCATTGTCGATGTTTGGAAAAACCCATCAGGTTCACTAATGTCCCTTTGGAAAGGAAACTGCCATCCTTACCTGGTCTGGCCTACATGTGACTTCAGACACGCAGCAATATGGTTGACTCTTAACTGCCCTTTGGGCATTTAGGGGTGGGCAATAAATACTGGCCTGGCCAGTGATGCCCACATCCCATGAATGAATTAAAAAAAGGATAGGCTTGGATTGTTTTGTTTCAGAAGAGAGAAAAACTGAGGGGGCACATGATTGAGGTGCATAAGGGTTAGGAGGACAGGGTGAATAGAGAGTTGCTGTTCCCCTTAGTTGAGGGGTCAGTCATGAAGGGACATAGTTTTAGGATAAGGGGCAGGAAATCAGAAGAGATTTGAGGAAAAAACTCTTAACTCAGAGGATGGTGGGAATCTGAAATGCACTGCCTGGAAAGGTAGTGTAGGCCAGAAAACTCGTAACCTTTAAAAAATATTTGGCTGAGCACTTGAAATGCTATAACATTCAGGGATAATAGGACAAGCGCAGGAAACTGGGATTACTGTAGTTTTAGTGGTAGTTATTGACAGTGCAGGCTCAAAGATAGTGCAGGGCCTTTTCTGAGCTGTATGACTCTCTGATTCTGTGACTCAATATAAATTACTGTTCCCTTTGAAATTTAGTATTCCTGCATCTCTCCTTTTGAGTGCAAGACAAAAAGCTTTGATAGTATTTCTTTCTTCCACAATACTCAAATTTCTGTACAACCAAATGATTATCAAAAAGAATTGTGCAAGAAAGTGGATCATGTGCATACATTTGGTTCAAATTCATCCCTAAGAATACTCAAAGAGCATCCAGAGAAACAAGAGTACTAAATTTCTCTGAGATAAAAGGTACTGCAGATGCTGGAGAATCCGAGATAACAAG
>JAHRHZ010000144.1:65080766-65132879 GCA_024137785.1 Ginglymostoma cirratum
CAGGAAAGCTTGACGTTTCGGGCCTAGACCCTTCATCGGAAATGGGGGAGGGGAAGAGGGTTCTGAAATAAATAGGGAGAGAGGGGGAGGCGGATAGAGGAGAGGATAGGTGGAGAGGAGGCAGACAAGTCGAAGAGGCGGGGATGGAGCCAGTAAAGGTGAGTGTAGGTGGGGGGGGGTAGGGAGGAGATAGGTCAGTCCAGGGAGGACGGACAGGTCAAGGGGGCGGGATGATGTTAGTAGATAGGAGATGGGGGTGTGGCTTGAGGTGAGAGGAAAAACAGGTTAGGGAGGTGGAGATGAGCTGGGCTGGTTTTGGGATGCGGTTGGGGGAGGGGAGATTTTGAAACTTGTGAAATCCACATTGATTCCATTGGGCTGCAGGGTTCCCAGGCTGAATATGATTTGCTGTTCCTGCAGCCTTCGGGTGGCATCACTGTGGCATTGCAGGAGGCCAAGGATGGACATGTCATCTGAGGAATGGGAGGGGGAGTTGAAATGGTTCGCGACTGGGAGGTGCAGTTGTTTGTTGCGAACTGAGCGCAGGTGTTCTGCAAAGCGGTCCCCAAGCCTCCGCTTGGTTTCCCCGATGTAGAGGAAGCCACAACGGGTACAGCGGACCTACACTCACCTTTACTGGCTCCATCCCCGCCTCTTCGACTTGTCTGCCTCCTCTCCACCTATCCTCTCCTCTATCCATCCTCTATCCACCTCCCCCTCTCTCCCTATTTATTTCAGAACCCTCTTCCCCTCCCTTATTTCTGATGAAGGGTTTAGGCCCGAAACGGGCCTAAGTTTTCCTGCTCCTATGATGCTGCTTGACCTGCTGTGTTCATCCAGCCCCATGCTTGTTACTAAATTTCTCTGTTCCATAACAAAATTTTCCTTCACCAACACTCCATCAATCCTTATCTAAGGCATCAAATATGAATTACCAAAAGACCATTGTATACTCCAAAATAAAGACATAAACTCTGCTGCATGTGCCTCCTCAAAATCCTTGCACATCCAAATCCAATGGATTCAATTCCAAGCTTAACTGTCAATCTCTGCATCACAGACTGCTCTACAAGAGACTGAGAATCCAAATTGAGGTTGGGAATGGTAGTTAAAGTGCTTCATAGACAACACAGATTACATAATGTTGAGATGTTAGGCAAGGTGAAGCATCTATAGAGTACTATTGAATTCTAAGCTCAGGTTCTCCTCTTTTATCAGTCTGCTATCAAGAATATTTTTAATTTAGTTCCAGATGATTCCCTATTTTCTTCTCTACTCTTTCTCCTCTGTTCAAACTCTGAGCCATGTCTTTAATCACCTCTCAGCCTGTCTTCGCTAATATTTTTCTGACTTCTGCATCTCTATTGTCCCAAACTCCACATTGTTCAATATGTTACAGCCTCACGTGAAATCAAAACATAAGCCCTATTATTACTGATTTTCACTTATGTCCTGAGTCCTAGAATTATGACCCAAATTCCATCACTACCTTCCTTCCCACTTCCTCAGTAATCTGCTCCAGATCTGTGTTCCTATGCACACCATTTATTTCCTTTTATCCCTCTAGTCACCTTTTTCTGTTTGCGCTGTACACAGTATCCTTGTGAAATGCTCAGATTTTTTTCTGTGTAATCTGTACAACACAACTAACAGTTGTTTTCAAATTTCATTCTCTTAGTACTTACTTCTGAACATTCTTTTGTGATTCTTCCAACTGTTTGAGCAACTCTTGTACATATTTGTTTGAATCCATGTGATCCTGAAATAAAATTCAAAGATTTGTTTTCTTAAAAAATGAAACTACAATTTTAAACTCATAACTTCAGTTGATAGATTCTCATTCCTCATTGCTCATTTCAATACCACCATCTTTCAAGCAGTGGAGAGGGTTTAGGACATCCTAAATTGCTTTGCTTCAAGTATTAGATAGCTGGAAGCTTGTTTCGATTACAGGCATAAAATTAATGTCTCCCTGCAAGATAGCTACTTTTCACTCATTATCTAGACAACGTTGATTAAATTCAATATACAGCAAATTATAGTTAAGGCTTGAGGACTTGATGAAACATTAAGATATTCATTTAATAAAAGTACAAATGGGTTTAATTCAAAATGTACTAAGTTTGATTCTCCACAATACTCCCTCACTGGTTTCCCTGCAATGTTCCAAATGAAGCTCAATGCAAACACAAAGAACAGCACCTCATCTTTCAATTCAGCACGAATAACCTTCTGGATTCAACACTGTGTTGAACTAGATCTCTCCACATCTTGTTTGCTTTAATTTGCAAGTTTCAGTTTTTCTCTTGTTTTTGCTTTTGGGCAGCAAACAAGATGTTCTATAGGCATTTTACCCCCTTGTTTATTTGTTTGTGTCATCACCACTCCTTTCTGCCCGCAATTCTGTCATTCAACCTTTCTAGTCTTCCCTTATGCTTTCTTTCTAGCCTCCCCACTTCCATTTCCTTAAATCCTATTGCATTCCCAGTTCTCATGGAAGATTAAATATTAACTCTGATCCTCTCTTTCCATAGCTGCTGCCAGACCTGCTGAGCATTTCCATCACTTTTGTTTTTATTTTAATACATAAACATGCATTGCCTTTCTGAAGGTAATAAATCCAGAGTGGACTTAATATTATACCTTTAATCCCTTGAAATTGTGTGTGCTAGTACCATATGAGTACTTCACACAATCTTATCGAAATTCCTTGTTCTTATTTTAACAGATATTAACCTACTATTTTGAAAAGATTAATAGCAACAATAAAATAACAAATATTTTAAATGCAAACACGTCAAGTCTTCAAATAATTTCATGCAGCAAAATTTCTTGTTTTACGGGATGTTAATGAAAAGAAAAATAACCAAACTAAATCAATATCCACATTTTGAGCTCATCACAAGTAACAATATCTGTATTACCAAACAAAGAATTATTCTATATCGCCACAAAATATTTGTCTGAATGTGAGAGTTACTAATGTTACTATGTTACTAATAGATCAGTGCTGTGCATCTGGACCTTAATTTGTAAGTTGAATGAGAAGTCTACTTATAACAAATACATTTCTAATTATGTGAGTGAAGACTATAAACAAATCAGTAACTTAGAATGGCAAAAGCTGTCCAAGTATTCTTTGGATGTAACAAAATATACTTATCAAGCAATACCTAATCTAATATCTGCAAAACCTTGTCAGAACCATACTTATTCAACCTCATTTTGACTGTAATTATATATTATCACCTCTAATTTTACAGCAAGTTTATAAATTGTATATATTTTCTTCCATTCACAAAACATAATTAAACATGATGTTAAGACTGAATTTGGCCTTTCAACCAGCCTCATTAAAACCAACATGTTATGTAGATTAGACCATCATTTGAATGACACACGGATCACAACAATGAACATGGCCATTTACTCTGAGATAACAAGGTGTGAGATAACAGTTTCTGATGAAGGGTCTAGGCCCGAAATGTCAAGCTTTCCTGCTCCTATGATGCTGCTTGGCCTGCTGTGTTCGTCCAGCTCTACACCTTGTTATCTTGGATTCTCCAGCATCTGCAGTACCTATTATCTCATGACCATTTCCTCTGTTGTTGCTATGAGTTTATGTGATGGTATAACTTCCAGCAAACTGCTGTAACATGAAAAAGAAGGTAGTGACCTACGGAAATGAATGGTTTGCTAGATTGCTCAGTATAATGTTAGTAAACATCAGCACAAGCATGCTAACTTCTATAAAAACTATTGTTTAATACAAACAGTCCAGAAAGATATGTATGAAGCAGAGTACTTAAATTCAGGGGACTTAAATTCAGAAAAAAAATAGTTGGTGATGAAAATAGGAGACATGAACTTGACTGCCATTGATATCAAAGCCCATTTTCAGATTTGGTCGACGTGTGACTCCAGATCTACAGCAATGTGTTTGACTCTTGTCTGCCACCTGAAGTGATGTAGGGATCAATTCAAAGACAGGTAGGGATGGGCAACCAGTCTTGCCAGTGTTTCCCACATCCCATAAGTGAATAAAAATAAACCAAAGGCAACATTTAGCCAAATGTGTCATTGAGGAGCCCCAGTAAAATTGAAAAGAATAGGAATTGAGGGGGAAACTCCACTGGTTGATGTCATAACTAGGAGAAAGGAGTTTAGTTGTGGTGGTTGGAAGTCAGTCATCTCAGCTTCAGGACATCTCTGCATGAGTTCCCCACTGCAGTGTCCTAGGCCCAACCAACTTCAGTTGCTTCATCAATGACCTTCCCTCTATCAAAACGTTAGAGATGGGAATGTTTGCCAATGATCTCATAATGCTCAGCACCCAATTTGCGCCTCCTCAGATACTGAAGCAAATACTTTAAGACCCGAATAATATCCAGGCTTTGGCTAACAAATGGCAAGTAAATTTGTGCCATACAGTTTACAGGCAATGACCAGCTCCATCATTCCTTGACATTCAATGGCACTGCTTTTGCTGAACCGCCCCACCCCAGCAATTTCCTGAGGGCTCGGCGTTACCATTGACCAAAACCTGAACTGGGCTAGCCATATAAATAAAGAATCTATTAGACCCAGGTCAAAGCCTAGGAATACTGCGGTGAGTAACTCACCTCTTGGCTCCCCAAAGCCTGTCCATCATCTACAAGGCACAAGTCAGGGGTTTGATGGAATACTCCCCATTTGTGTGGATAAATGCATCTCTACCGACATACATGAAGCCTGGTATCATCCAGAAAAAAGCAGCCCATTTATTTGAGGCCACTTTTCATAAACATTCACTTCTTTCAACATCGATGCACAGTTGCAGCAATGTGTAGCAGCTACAAGATGCACTGCAGAAATTTGGCAAGGATCCCTTGACAGCACCTTTCAAATCCACAACCACTGTCATCTCAAGGGACAAGGGCACCACCACTGCAAGTTTCCCACTAAGCTAACTCATCATCCTGACTTTAAAATACATCACTGCTCCTGCAATGTCATTGGGTTAAATATTTTTTTAAAAAGTTCATTCACAGGATGAGGGCGTCGCTGGCTTGGCAGCATTTATTGCCCATCCCTAATTGCCCAGAGGGCAGTTAAAAGTCAACTACATTGCTGTAGGTCTGGAGTCACCATGTAAGCCAGACCAGGTAACGATGGCAGTTTCCTTCCCTACAGGACATTAGTAAACCAGCTGGGTTTCCTGGAATTCCCGCTCTAATGGCAATGTAGGTCTACCTACAGCACATGGATCGTAGTGGTTCACTAAGGCAGTTCTTAACCACCTACCCAAGGGCAACTAAGGATTGAAAATAAATGCCTAAGCAACCTTAGCTACATCCCCTGAATGAATAATAAAACAAAGAAACTAATTTTAGCACAAAGAGATTCACATGGCTGAATTTTAAGCTCTATTGTGTGTACCATTCAAAACATCAGGATCATTTGTATCGATCCTGGAAAAACAGATACCACAGTCACTTGACAGAAAACAGATTCATTGTAATAAAAGGAACATTTACTAACACACATTTTAAAAGCACACTCAGCCTCTCAGTCTGGAGAACAAGGAGATTCAATAGGGATACATACGACACAACGAAGAAAGAATCCAGTTTAAAATCCACTAACAGGCTGAAATGTGGGACTACATTTTTACCAACCGATATGAAGGACCACATCAGATCTTTAATATAGAGTGTGGTTGTACCTCTAATGAAGCAAAGTCAATAACTTACTGACAGTAGTAAATCATTGTGAATTCATCATTAGAAACTTCCAACTTCCATTTCTTAACATGGCACTAACGTGAATCAGTAGGCCTGCAATATTTCAAACCTCTACTAAAAGACCCAAGTTTAGCAATAAATCTTTGGACTATTTAGAAATGCTCCCTCTTACGTAAACACTTTCTTTACTTGCATGTGTGCCAGTGTACATATAGGAGTCGGTGGTATTGCAATCAAACTTGGTTGTTGTGAAATAAACATTTATTCTCCCTTTTACTTTAAAAGTATGAGAAAACCATCCTTCATTAGTTTTTCAGAGTCATAAAACTCAATTGAGTCAAAACGCTTCTTAAAACAAGAGAAATCATCTGAGCATTTTTCCCCATGACCCATTGTATAATAAACAGCTATGAGATCATGGATTCATTTATCACTGTCAAAACATCAAAGGAAGTGCTGCAGAAGAATACATTGTTCATCCTTCAGCATAATGCACACTGCTTTCTGCCCAAGCCAAGCCTGTAATTCCTTTTCAGGGATGTCTCCTATTCATTTTTCCTCATCAGATTAATTCTACTTCCGTCCCCACATCAGTGCTGCACTTGTTTTTATTCATTCTTAGAATGTGGGTATCCCTGGTAAAATGGTTGCTTATTACTTGGTTTCCTAAACTGTGGGTTGTGATCCAACTAGAGTCACAAGATGTGATTTTGGGGTCATGAGGTCAGAAGCAGCAATGGCTGCCACTATCTAATTTCTGACAACTGCAAAGCCCCTTTAAATGCTTGTGGATTGTTATTGGTGAGTGTTGCCTAATGGACTACCTTCCGAGGCCCAACATGCCCAAAAAAATTCTATGAATAGGTGGGTTGTTTCTTTTTCAAATTTAAGAATTCCTACCCTGCTATCAAATTCTTCCTACTTAATCACTGAAATTGCTCCCCTTTCATGCTCAACATCTCGCATATCCCCCCGAATTTATAGTCTGTGCTCACACAAAGTCTGCGGCATCAAAATGGGGTCTCACTGGGACAAGGTTTGGGAAATAGTGGTTTATTGCTTGTTGCAAGTTGTGTTGTGATTGTGATGGTAATCCAACTGAGTAACAATTATAGAGGGTAGTTAATGGGTCCACCATCTTGGAGTCACAAACAGGACAAAGCAGGTAAGAATTACAGGTTTGATTCCAATAATGATATTATTAAACCAACTCAGCTTTCACATAAAGACAAGAGCTTCATAGACACTTTAATCGATATCTGTTTCTTACTTATAGAACATTTTAAAATGGATTAACTTCTTGAAATTATGCTCAGATTTAAACTGTCTTCCAAACATTACTAGTCCTAAACCTAAGTGTTTGCTGGTATTGCACCAGTTTTCAGCAGCAAAATGGCCATCATGGAGCTCAATAAAGTGGATAAACCACATGTGCTCATTATGTACCAAAAATATGGCCTCCAGTCAAATTTGCAGAGGGAGACAAAGAACCAAGGAACTAGACTGAAGGAGGATTGGACCATTTGCAAATATTAAGAAGAGCTGAATAACAACTTGACTTTCTCTTCTCAAAATACCTCTACCCTAAATGTGGTTCCTTCCAGAGATACGTGATCTATGTGTATCCTGATTGTTGTGGGGTTTGCTGATGCTAAGGTCTTAGAAACTTATCAAAACATGGTCTGGGAGGAACGGGAGTCCTGCAGTTCATTGAACTTCAGAAGACTGTTTCATGCCACCAATTGATGCCATCCCAACCCGAGTGACTTCCCCTCTCAAGATCACTCTCTTCCACCTCATCACTTCAACCCTCCTAATTGTTCCCTTGCTCAACACCTACCCAATTTTTCCTATCATCCTGCCTTCTCCAATCTCTTTGCTCAGGAATAACCTTGGTAATGTTACAGGGCAAAATTGAAACCCTGTTCTCCACTAAACTTCCTGAGGTTACCCAGAAGTTGCCCCATGCACATACATCCAAAAGTTCAGTATCACATAAACATAAGTTCAATCTTTTCATAAGAAGCTCCTGAAATACTTCTAGTAAGATGGCGGTGAAGTAGAGCTCAGTTACGGTGACGGTATTGGAATGGCAAGTGAGCCCAGCAGCGCACTTGTGACAGTGGCATTGGAGGCAATTTTGGACTCTTGGTGGCATCTGCATCCAGCACAGATTTATGAAGGTGGCAGGAGAGGCGACTTTGGGCCCTGTACGAGACCCAGTGGCATCAGCAATGGCTGCATTGACTAGATGGATCCGAAGCAGACACATGGGTTGGCAGAGTTGAGTTTGGGCCAGTGCAGTACCCAACAGCATCAGTGGCATCTGCATTACCAAGGTTCAGTGAGGACATACAGTAGCGAGGATGTCAGTGGAGGCAAACGGCACCAAAGAATGGCAACTTACGTTCCAGTGGTGGCAGCGCAGTGAAGGGGACTCATGCCTGGCCACCAGGCCCATGGCCCATGGCAGAACACTTAACAAGAAGGACTATAAAGTTGGACACTTTTTTTTTTCTATTTTTGCCTTTATATTCTATGCTTTGGTTTATTTTTCCCTGTTTTAAGATGGTTCTGAAGAGTGGTGACGTTATACAACACCTTCCACTGCATTTTGTAACAAAGTGCACGTAATAATAAATAAATCAAATTTAAAATAGCATTTGGGACTTTAGCTTTGATCTTTCTCAACAAGAATCAGTGAGACATTTTATTATAAACACAATTGTTCCTAAGATGAAGGGCCCTAATGTACAAGATTTGCAAATGAAGATCGGTGGCCTTGATTTAAAAAGGGACCTTTCACATGCACAATTTTTTGCACACAGACAAATAGCTATCTGGAAGATAGTCAAATTAATTCAAAATATGAATGTACTTTTAGTATCCATACTGGCATGTTGAAATCACCTCTGGGCATCAACAATACAGATGCTGTCTAAGCCTTATCCTAGTAAAGTAAAACCTTAATAATAATGCAAATTTACATCACAACAGCATTACATCAAAAAAATGAAACATCGGCTTCTGTCAGCTCTTGTACCTATGTTAATTACCTATTCAGTATTTAACGAAAAGGACAAAATGAGAAAGAATAAATCAGCAAAAAGAATGCTATTGGTGCATGCTGGTTAAAAAGAAACAGGGAGCAAAAATAGTCAAACTGTGAAGCATCTATTACGACGCATGAAGAAAACTAATCAGTGAAACCTTATTTACAATATTTTCATAAAATGGAACAGACGTAAACTATCATGGGTAAAGGAAAATATTTAAAACTTGAAATTTTTTCTAGACATTTAGAATGTTTTCAAGAGCTTTAAAGGCTTCATTATAAATAAAATGTCAGCACTAACCTGAATAAGTAACACTGTCAGCAGCCTAGCTATTTCCTAATTTTGATATCAGTGACCTGATTTTTCTCTTTTTCAAATGAAAATACACTTGAATACTAAGCTTCCCAGGAGTGTTTCAATCCCTGGGTGATGGCCGTTGTTTTAAGATGCACAGCACTTACTCTGAAGGCTCTAGATCTTTTGTGCAACAAGCAATTGAGTGCTACAGACCTTAGATATCCCACTGACAAAACATCATCCACTCTTAAATGTCAAAATAATTTATCACAGAAATAATATAATCATATATCTGAATAATTTCTTCAAATAAAAAAGGCAAAGAAGTATTCAATCCCTTGCATTTGTTTCTTTATTAAAAGGTTATTTGGTTCAATCCCCTGCACCGCCCCATGCAATGCAGCACTAACACATGAGGGAGCAATGTCTAGCAAAATTTGTTCGTAGGCGGAGATGAAGTAAATAGAATTGAATGGGCTTGTGTAGAGTACAATCACTAGAATGGTGGCCTGAATAGCCTGCTTACTGGTAAGTTCTATATAAATCTATCCAGACAAGTTGCATGCTCCCATGTCTTTTGCTGGTACTGCTCCAAACACTTCCTTTAGCACCATGAGAAATTATGGTCCACCTACTTCGTAACTTTCACTCAATCATACAGGAAATCTTGCTCCCTGCTTGCATTATTCTGTTCAGAAACTCACCATACTGAAAAGCAGACTGGAGAACAATATTACGGTCCAGTGCACCAACGTAATAATGCATTCCACAGGAACACAAATAATTTCAGAGCTTTCAATAGAAAAGAGCAAAAAAGAAGACTTTTATGAGAACATGTTTCCAAGAGCAAAGTTCAATTCTAGAAACATTTAAATGAATCGCCAAGGATTTTGTGGGATTAACTTTAAGTGAGAAATTGGCAATGGGAAAATGAATGGCATTTAAAGTAAACAGATCTCCAGGACCTGATGGCTTCTAACAGGGAGAATTAAAATAAATAAGGGGGAAAAATTGCAAATGCATCAATTTTTCAAAGCTCTTTAGATACAGAAAATAATATCAGCAGTATTCTGTGGAATAAAGGACCCTGCCTAGCTATATCTCATCAAACTTACCTTATTAAATACTTATTCAACACCTATGACATCCCTCTCATTCTATTCCAACCCCAGGCTGTTCCTGAGCCACTTTGCCACTGTTGGGATAACCTGGAAATGATCAGCATCCCTCGCACATTCGCCATCATTAAAAGGCTGTTGTGCACCTGGACAAGCATTGTCAGTCAGGCACTATCCTGCATAGTTCCTGATATTTGCTCCAGGCATGGCAGGGAAGGGAAATTCAGCATCCACTTTGGGGGCACAAGTCTGGAGATCCTGTGGTGCATGGACAAGAGGTCCTCTTCCCCAAGGGCCAGCAGTGAAGACCATGACACCAGACCATGCCAGTCTGGTCCAGGGTTTTCACCCAGGTTAAAGCACACTCAGGCATCAGGAGAAATGCATCGCAATGTAGGAAGATAGTAAATGACCTTCTCTGCTCCATCAGCATACATATCATCATCTTCTCTCTGATACCTGAAGTACACTTTATCTCTGCTATTGTACCAAAACCCCCAGGCAGGGTCATGCTCTACCATTCTCATTATTGCCTGTAACATCTCCCCTCACTCGCTCTCTTCCACCCCAATGCCAACATCATTATGTGTGCCCTCTATGCTGCCTACTCAAATGCCCGGGACATTAACCCAAAAATAACAACAGTGCCACCCATTTTTATCTGCCTTAATTTTGCTTTTCTCCCATTTTAGGATGAAAACAGCCCACTGAACAAGTCAAGATGAATAGTGTGCTGTCCAATATTCGGCCCCTAATCCTTTATGTGGACAGCATCCTGACTCTGACTATGCTGCATCAGAGCCTGCCATTGACATACTAGCTGAGACCCCTGAGTGAAGACCGTCTCCCCTGACTGACTGAGGACTGCTGATAAACCACAACAAGTTTCCTGAATTCATGTCTGCGCCAAATGGCATGATAATGCTGAAGTACTGTGAGCCTAATGTTTCTGGATGAGTGGGCAAACCACAAAAAGACAAAGCAAAACAAGGCAGGAATGCTGTGAGTAGCCAGGTTGGCTCTGAACGAGTGACAGCAAGCCAACAGACTGGAGGCATAGCCAGATCCAGTCCATGTGCTGGTGCAAGTCCCCGAACATAGAGAGTCAGTGATGAAACATGAGGGGCAGCATTGAGATGAATAAGTGTATTGTAAGTGGATTGCAGATATGCCATGAGGGTTGTTAGAGGGTTGTTTCACATGTTGACACCTATGCCTATGAACATCAGGTGCCCATGGAGAGTACGCTGTGCTAATCTGTCTTCTATGACCAAGGCAGTTTTGTAGCTAGTTCACCCTGGATTCCATTAAACTCTACCTTTTGTACTAGCCTGTCATGAGGTACCAAATACCTTACTGAAGTCCATGTAGACAACATCACTGTGCTTCCTTCATGAATCATTCTTGTCACCTCCTCAAAAGACTCAATCAAATTGGTGAGACATAACCTTTCCCACATGAACCCATGCTGCCTATCACAAACAAGTCCATTCACTTCCAAATGTGAATAAATCCTGTCTCTCAGTATCTTCTCCAACAGCTTTCCCACCAGTGACATTAGGCTGATCGGCTTGTAATTACCTGGATTATTTCTGTTTCCCTTCTTAAACAAAGGAACAACATTAGCCATTATCCAGTCCTCTGGAACCTTGCCTCAGGTCAAAGAGGGTGCAAAGATATCTGTTAAGGCCTCATCTATTTCCTCCCTTGCTTCCACAGTATCCTGGGGAAAATCCCATCTGGCCCAGGGACTTGTCTACCTTAAAATATTTCAAGACACCCAACATTTCCTCCTTCATTATGTTGACCAGCCAGCCAGTATTCACACACATTTCCCTAACCTCAACATCACTCATGTCCCCCTCTTTTGTGAATACTGATGTAAATTACTCATCAAGGATTTCACCCATTTCCTCTGGCTCCAGACATAACTGCCCTCCTTTATTCTTGAGTGAGCCTACTCTTTCCTTAGCTACCCTCTTACTCCGAATATATACCTAAAATGCCTTGGGATTCTCCTTAATCCTGCTGGCCAAGGATATTTCATAGCCGCTTTTAGCCCACATAACCCCCTGTTTGAGCTCTTTCCTAGTTCCCATATATTTTTCAAGAACTTCATCTGTTTTTAATTGCCTAGACCTTAGGTACGCTTCCCTTTTTTTAACTAAGCTCAAAATTTGCCGTCATCCAAGGTTCACGAATCTTGCCATTCCTGTCCTTTATTTTCACAGGAAATGCCTGTCCTGTACTCTAATCAATTGGTCTTGAAAAGACTCCCACATGTCAGATGTGGATTTACCGTCCAACAGCCGCTCCTAATCCACATTCTCCAATTCTTGCTTAATTCAGTCATTGTTGGCCTTTCCCCAATTTAACACCTTCAGCTGAGGTCTACAACTGTCCTTATCCATAAGTATCCAAAAACTTATGGAATTACGGTACTATTCCCAAAGTGCTCCCCCACTTAAACTATGATCACTTGGCTGGGCTCAGTTCTCAGAGTGACCAGAACCTCTGATACTCCTCTTTATATCTGTCAGACAGGGCTCCCTGATTGGACCAGATTAATAGCCCCAATCACGGAACTCGTATTATATGGGGTCCACCCGACTGACTTCATTACCATCATGACAAGGTCATTCAGCCTAATCAGCCTATGCCACTTTTTTTTAAGGAGAGAAACAAAACGGGTAATAATTCCAAGGCATTCCACAAGATCGTTGTTGAACAACGTGATACTGAGCCACTCAAGGAGACCGAAGAAATGACCATCGGGATTTGTTTTAACAAGCATTTGAACTGAGGAAAGAGAAATAGACAGTCAGAAAGGTTTTAGGAGAGAATTGCAGAGTTTGTGCCTTGGCACAGCCACTAACAATGAAGTGATTAAAATGAAAAAAGTACATTATCCTTTTTCCTAGTAGAAATACTGAAAATATGGAAATTTAAGACAGTCATGTATTAAATTGAAAGGTACTGTGATGAACAAATTTGATACTAAAATACTTACAATTGTAACATTCAATCTACATTAATGTTAACTTGCTGAGTGACATTGTGAAAGTCATTGGGATGCTGGTGTTTAACTTTGTTGTGTTGTATTCATTGGTCTTTAAAGTATCTTTATTAAGTAAAGTTTGTCATGGTTAAAACTCAATTAATATCTGGTATTCACCCATCTATGAAGGGAGGCTATTGTACTTATTTAACCAAAGGACCCTTGTAAATGGGCAATGGTAAATCACAGAAATCTCCAGGCTGGCAGTTCAATATTTTAAGGTGTGTGACTGAAGTAATCCATGTGACAATGGTTAGGGGACTTTTCTCCCACTCCCACACATTCCATATGACTGTCCCCTTTGGATACAACTGGGTGAAAAAGAACTTTGGTGTTCAGTTCTAACATAATCTGAAAGCTGTAAACCCTGAAGCAGAGAAAAATAACATTTAGAGTTAAATTCATTGGCAGAGGGGGGAAAATATGATAAAAATAATTCAGAATGATTTCAGTGTGAAATAACTATAATGATCCTGTTGGAACAAAAATAACATTAGATAACATTCAGGTGACACATAAGAAAAATATTCCTTGTTTTTGCAAGCTAGAAATGTTCAATTGCTTAGCCATGAGGATCTAGAAGCAGAGAAGATCTGCTTTGCGCATTACCAATGAATTCCCTCAAAAAGGAAGTGTTCAATCATCAAAAAAATCTGTCAATACTTAGATAATTAATAAGATCATGTAATTCCTTACATAGAATTTTGACCTGTGTATGGAAATGGCTTCAGGCTTCAAATTTGATTCTTTAAAAAGAAAAACATTAACTAGTAATTTCCTTGGAGAAGCTCTCACTTCACAGATGCATCCAAAATACTGACTCAGTTGCTTTTGGATTGGTGAAGAACATGGAATTACTACCTATTTTTGAGCAGCAGGAGAACTGCAAGAATCCATTCAGCTTCCTACTGCTGCAATTTTAAATGCTGTAATTAAATAGACATGTTTGGAATTGATTCAAAAACACTACCTACTTCAAGTAGTGACACCAAGAGCTCTCCATATAAAAAAATACAGACACAGCAGTGAAACCTTGGCAGAAAGAAATTAAAATTGTTCTCAAAATCCTTATTTTGCAACTTTACTACATTGATATCGGACGCCTTTCTTATAGATATTGGCTGGGAATTGGCTTGGCTTTCTCCCATTTACTTCCATCAAAGTTTAATAAAGGGGACTTAAAAAGGGCAATGAACAATCTGGTGATTATATCATGTATGTACAGAATCAAACAAAAATGGTGATATTAATGCGCAATTATATTTCTGTTTTATTTTGTCATAGATCATAGTTTGATGCTTACAACAACTATAAGTCATTCAAATAATCTGAAATTTGAATGTGCTGCTCCTATCAATTCTATATAATGCAGGGAAAACTGAAGCACTAAATAAAATTAAACTGATCACTGTTTACTGCATTCCTTCAATTGTATGACATACATAAATACAGCTTGTTCCTGTTTCTATGTTCTTTTGCACTGAGTAAATTTAAGGAGATAGACAGATTTTTAATTAGTCATGGGTTGAAGGAATGTGGAGAGCAGGCACAAAAGTGGATGCGGGGCTTTAATGGGATCAGCCACGATCCTATCAAATAGTGGAATAGGCTCAAGGAGCTGAATTGCCTACTCCTGCTCCTAGTTCTTATCTTCATACGTGTGTAAATCTACATAGAGATGGAATATTACTCTGACCAATTTAATTACATAGTGGAGCAAGCACATAACTTAAATAGCTTCTAAATGTAGCAAGGGACTACGAAATTGGATTTCCAGCTTGATTCCATCCAATGTTGAAATTGACAGGCAAATTAGGAACATCTTTGTTACCAAGAATTTCTTCTGTCATTCGTGCCTATTACTATTAAGCTGTGAAAGTAATCACAACTTCTGTTTTCAATACAAATTACATAAAATTGATTAAACTCAATAAAGGTGCTCAAATCTTCATCAATAACAGAAACAGGCATGCAAACTACTTTTCCAAAATAGTTTCTAGACCATTTGATATATTTTCTGAATTCATAAGATTTAAAGTGCATGACTTTAATGGGGTACCCTGACTCATTAGACTATTTTCCAAATATACCGGATCTCAAAAAGGTAAATGAGATTGGCTTTGTCCGATGGTGTAAAATAGAAGCAAGTGAGTTCACAGCCTGTTTTACATCTCTTCCAATATTTATTCCCATTTACCCAGTGAAACAAAATTGACAGGAATGTAAAGTGGTCTGCTTCTTCCTGTCACTCGTTTCACACTATCACACAAAGTTAGAATCAACTTTAATATTTCTGCAGCAAAGAGAAAAGGTTGTGATGGATATAACTGAATCCTCCAGATTCATTTTTAATTTAGTGACAACTTGGACATTGCAATTTATCAAAGGTGAATTTGACAAATTACCTTGATACCTCAATGTGTTTATACCAGTTCATAGATCAGGGCGGCATGGTGTCTCAGTGGTTAGCACTGCTGCCTCACAGCACCAGGGACCTGGGTTTGATTCCACCCTCGGGCAACCGTCTGTGTGGAGTTTGCACGTTCTACCCATGTCTGCGAGGGTTTCCTCCGGGTGCTCTTGTTTCCTCCCACAGTCTAAAGATGTGCAGGGTAGGTGGATTGGCCATGTTAAATTGCCCATAGTGTTCAGGGATGTGTAGATTAGGTGAGTTATAGGGGGATGGGTTTGGGTGGGATGCTCTGAGGGTCAGTGTGGACTAGTTGGGCTGAAGGGCCTGTTTCCACACTGTAGGGATTCTATTCTATGATTAGGTGCATGCATTTACTTATTTCTTAGAATCTATTCAAGATAAAACAGAAGTACCAAATAAAAATGAACTGATCACCTTTGTCACTTGTGTTTCTCTTCTTTAACCCTAAGACTGTTTAAAGAGGCTTTCTATTGTTAACATAGAGACCACTTGTATACTCTAGCTCAGCTGTACTCCATAACATTGAACAATAATTTTAAGTGCTGTGACCTTCAGTGCTGATTGCTATTGTGTAAAATTAATTCCTAGATCAAAAAGTCTCAGCAGAGATTTGATTATAACTATTTTCTGGACATTTTCTTTCCTCACCTGAAGACATATGTTCATGCTGTTATGATGTCACAGCCAACAGCAGCACCCCATTGCCAAGGCTCTATACATCTGAAGCATTGCTCTCTTTAATTTGGATCTCAAGCCCCTGAAAGAATGGCCAACGTTCCAATTGTTCATTGAATTAATCTTGTATCATCATTATTCTAATCATAAAGAAAATACTCTGATATCTGTCCATCCTGATCTTTCAGTGAAGCATCAGTTAGAAGTGCTCTTGCCTGTGAATCACAAATTTGTACACTCAAATGCCACACAGGAACTCAATAAAAAAACCAAGGTTGACACTCCAGTGCAATACTGTTACATTGTTGGAAGGATTGCCTTTCAGATGAGATTAAATGAAGCTCTGTCTGCCTCTCTGGTGGATAAGGAAGATCCTGTGACAGTATTTCAAAGAACATAGGGGAGTTGTTTCTGATGTCTTGCTCAATATTTATCCCTCAATCAATATCTCAAAAATAGAATATCAAGCCGTTATCACATTAGCTTTAGCTACACATTAGCTACATTTCACAAGTACACCCTTGGCTAAAAAAACACTTTGGTGTTTGTGAAAAACACTGTACCAATGAAAGTCACACAGTGGAATTTTATGTTCTTCTTGAGTGGCAGGGACAATGACAAGAAATGTGGGAAATGTGGGAAAACATGGTGAAAATGAAAAATCCAGAATCTCAACCTCAAGAAAATAATTCTGATCTCCCCCTCAAAGTTTAAACAGTAAATTTAGAATGTCACAATTGGCAATGACAACCTTATTTCCTTGGAAGAAATTTAAATTTCGTTTATCAGCAAAGAAGAATTGGAAACAGCACCAAAATTGTAAATTGGGATGTTAATGAGATGCAAATAGATGGAAATTACATGAAGAGTGGAATACTGAACAAGAAAAGTCACCAACAAACCTTTGGAGAACCTGGTGCCATGAATCTTACTTGAGAAAATACTTTGTCTATAAATTGGAAAATTCAGCCCTTAAATTCCAAAGCTATTGGTAATAGTTTTCCAACATTAGGTTTTTTTAAACATTCTACTGTTTTAGAAAACTGAAGGAACATAATTCCATTTTGGCATATGTCTGCAATTTGGGATTGTACAATATTTTGGATGTGCATAGGAAAATTTACAAAAGGAGGAAAGAAAATAACTTTGTACTTCTTTAAAGCATACAGTTGTTTGCTCTACGTATTTATTGAGTAAAAGTATTTTTCCTAACATCTCCCCAAAGCTCCTTCCCCTCACTTTGAACTTGTGTCCCCCCATGACTGATCCTTCAACTAAGGGGAGCAGCCGCTCCAATCCACTCTGTCCATGCCCCTCTTAATCTTGTACATCTCAATCAGATCACTCCTCAGTCTTCTCTGCTCCAACAAAAATAACCCAAGCCTTTCCAACCTTTCCATACAACTTAAATTTTCCATCCCAAACAGCATCCTGGTGAATCTCCCCTGCACCCTTTCCAGTGCACATCCTTCCTATAGTGTGGTGACCAGAACAGCACACAGTACTCTAATTGTGGTCTCACCAAAGTTCTATCCAACTCCAGCATGACTTCCCTGCTTTTGTAATCTATGCCTCGGTTGATAAAGGCATGTGTCCCCTATACCTTTTTCACCACCCTATTAACATGCCCTTCTGCTTTCAGAGATCTATGGTCATGCACTCCAAAGTCCCTTTGTTCCACAGAACATCCTAGTGTCAAGCCATTCATTGAATACTTCCTTGTCAAATTACTTCTTCCAAAGTGCATCACCTCACACTTTTCAGGGTTAAATTCCATCTCCCACTTATCAGCCCATTTGACCATCTCTTTTATATCTTCTTGTAGCCCAAGACACTCAACCTCGCTGTTAATCACCTGACTGATCTTTGTGTTATCTGCAACCTTAGTAAATCCAATCCCCCATACAGCCATTTATGTCAGATTTATTGTTCTCTAACCTTGGTCATTAATAATGTCAATGGACAATTAGCCTTGCACACTTTTATTGCTGTAAAAATGTTAAATTTTACAATCTTTCCTGTTTAAAATTTCTTTATTTTGCACTTTATTTCATTTTATCACTTCCTTTCATTCTTAATATTTTTGTGATACTTATCAGCAAAACTTCAACTGGATTCTTATTAGTTGCTTAGACATTATATCCTTTACAGTAATAAAACCCACCTGTTGTAATCTTAGCTTACCAAAAACATATTGCTGAATAATTCTCCAAAATCACATTGGCTTTATGAATGCTCTTTTTAAAAATACATTTTTGACCTTGCATTGAAGTCTCTACTTTTGATAGAAACAATAGTTGTGTATTTTAAATTACTGGGAAATCATCCATTAAAGCACCCAAAATCAAAATTTTAAAGGAAATACATACCCTTAGACTGACTAAAAAATAGATTTTATGCCTCCAACACTTTACCCTTTTGTCGCTCAAGTACTTCTGCCTTTCATCATACCACTGCGTTTCACCAATCCTCTTCAAATATAAGGGAACACTGACTGTTTAGTTTACAAGGCCACACATTACCCATTACATTGCTGTGTAATTACTTGTTTTTAAATGTCCTAGGTTAAAAATTGCCCTGGATATAAACCTATCAGTTTGGATGCTTTTGTCACCTTTTCACCAGTTTAGCAGTTTACTATGTATGCACACTGTCTGTATTGTCACACCACAAAGTGAATTTCATCCTTGCCTTAAATGAAATTGCATTATTAAGTCACTAATCAATTTTGCTACATTTACTTCAACGAATGCTGTAAAATTTATACCTGTTCAGTAAATCAACATTTTCTCGAGTCGGGTCAGAACATCATTATTGCTGATCCATTATTTTTGACTGTTTCCCCAATCTCATCCCATTGGGAAATTCCATTCTTTAGGAAGCCCTATTTTCCCAACTGCTTGCTTCTATAGTGTCATTAGACCACTGAAAATAGCAATGGAAAGTGTCATCTAACCATTTATTTTCTGGTAATCATTGAAATAAAGGTTCTTTTTTTGATTTCAGACTTCTTGGCTTAGAGAGTAGACTTCCTATCAATTACAAGACTTTACAACTTTTCGTACTGATTAACTGTTAGGCACAGTTTCGTCTCATTGAAACATGGGCCACTCTATGATAGTGGTAAAACATGGACCATCGATTTTCAACTTCCATCATCTGATTCAATACCTGGGATCGTCATGGTTAAAAACGTCTGATAAAACGGAAAAACAAACACTGACTTGGAAGACTGCAACATTCAGCTGACCACAGGTTGAGTGGCCCACGAAAGCATCAATAAATAAGAATCAGTCTGAGTTGATATTAACATAATTATCAAAAGATATTGAAAACTTGATCAGTAACTCCTGTCAGATTTATACCTTTATAATAAGTTTCACATGTTGAGGAATAAAAGACTGCCCTGTAAATTACCCAGCTTGAAAAAATAATAAAACCAATGAATAAATGATTTAAGCAACTGCATTGGCAGAACAGATAGAGAGAAAGAAATGGATTTGCAAGAGCAAACCTGGAAGTTTTGCACTCCTGTTACTTTCTCTTAGCCTCTCAAGAGACAATGCCCAGTAATATACCAAATTGGAGAAATATATATTCACTAAGAACTCAAAGATATCCAGAAATTTCACTATTACTGATGATATACACATCAACTAAACAACTGTGATTTCAGATGAAAATCTAACACTCAAGGACACTAAAGACTTACAAAATGCATTGTTTTTCATCTTCCTCACTTCATGAGATACTCTCTCCTTTCAAAATATTAGACCAGAGTATGTGTGTGTCATTGATGCTGTGTTTTATGATTTCCCTCTGGATTAATAAGTATCAAAATTTCTCTTTCTTTCACTTAAAACATCTTGTAACTGCTTCCTCCAATTTGAAGTAGTGAACTATGTTTTTATTAAAGTGTGCCAAAAAGAAAGTAAAATCTTTGCTACGGCCAATTGAAAGAGTTAAAAACGTGGGGAGATGAATAACCACTCTTCAGCTGGTTGTAACAGCTGGAATTATAATCCGAGCACTGGGAGTTCCTCCTGGCTAAGAAATCTGAGGTGGACTCACTGTAGTGATTGGAATGAGGTCAGCCAGATGGACCTCATAGAATATGAGTTCCGTGATTGGCTTTGTTAACCTGGTCCAATCAGGGAGTCCTGGCTGACTGATATAAAGAGGAGTGTCAGAGGTTTTGCTCACTTTAGGAGCCGGCTCTGAGCTAGCCGAGTCAGTGGCACGTACTATGCACGTGTAAAGTAAAGAGTAACTTGGTGACGGGATTCATGGAGATAATTCACCTACCTCTCTGTGGCCAGGAAGTCCGCTCCCAATCTTACAGCTGGATGCCTGTGAACTGGCTCAGGTCAAGAATTCAATTCCAATGAGAGAGAAAATCTCACCAAGAGCCACTGGTCAATCAGATGATTGGCAGCAGTGGCAATGGGAGTGTGACCACTGCTGAAAAAAAAGCACGTCTGTCACATATATAGCTGCTGGAGTCAGGAACAGAATTAAACAGGACAGTTTTGCTGTGACCAAACAGAAATGTTGAAGTGGCTCAGTGATTAGCACAGTTGCCTCTCAGTGCCAGAGACCCAGGTTCAATTCCAGCCTTGGGTGACTGGCTGTGTGGAGTTTGCACACTCTCCCCATGTCTGCATGGGTTTCCACCGCACGTTCCGGTTTCCTCCTACAGCTCAAAGATGTGCAGTTTAGGTGGATTGGTCATGTTAAATTGCACTGAGTGTGCAGGACTGGTTGGGTTAGCCATGGTAAATGTGGGTTTGGGGTTTAGGGTGGGGGGTGTGGAATGCTCCTTGGAGAATGCATGCAGACTCGATGGGCCGAATGGCCTCTATCTGCACTACAGGGGTTCTATGTCCTGGCATGAGTTTTCTGGAAGCAAGGGTGAAAGTACCATGTGAATGTCCTGTGTTGGGTGCAAGGTGTCTGAGAAGTAGGTATACCCCAACTACCTTTTAGGTCACCAGGGATTTCCTGCCAGCCTCGCCACATGGTCAAGCTACCCCAACACTGGAAAAACAAGGCTCTTAAATGGCTAGATGCCTCATTGATCCAAGGTGGGGTTAGATGATAGGCTGTTGGCAAATTTCCAGCTGAAATCGAGGAAGGTATGCCCATATTGCCATCCAATTTCATGCTCCCCCTGCCCATTCCTGTGGGAACTTAAAATTCCAGACTTGGTGTTCAATCAGTTTTCTGCCTGGTCATAATTACTTGGATTTAACTGTCACCTACAGGAGTCTCATTTACTTGTGCAGTTTCCACTCAAAAGCAATAAATCTGGTCACTTTCAAGAAACATCCAACTACAAAGCTTAATATACTACAGCCAGTAACTAGTCGGAAGCAGTTATTTTCTCAACCACTGTGAACTGCTCTGATGACTAACAATCTGAAAATAGAATCCAACAAAGGCGAAATTTCTCCTCTGAAACTTACAGTGGAAATGTTGGCATAAGGATAAATCAACTTTCTGGTCATGCTGCTTTTAATGACTGTAGGAATTTTACTAGTTTCCTTTAAGCAGTTATTAAAAGTAAGTGTAATTTATTGATGATAATTTTAACTTTCAGAAGATTAAACATATAGGTTAGTAAAGTATACCATTAACACGATCTATTAGAAATGTTAATAAATAATCTACACAACTGAGCTTTTCCATTTCATTTTGCCAAGAAAGCATTCACTGAAGTGTAAGATTAAGTGTGTATAGGCAGTTCCTAGTTTGCAGATGGATTCAGTTCTGGATTCCATTCACAAGTCTATTTTTTTTTCAAATCAGAAGACAACATTAGACAATGTAAAGTAGCTATTTTTAATTACAGGAAATGTTTGTATGCAGTGTCTTTAAAAGTAAACCCCTATATGAGATCATGTTTGTAAGTACTAGCATTCATAAGTTGGATGTTTATAAATGAGTTTGTACATTAAAAATGATGATAAGCTACAAGCAAAAAATGTCGAGACTGAGGCATGAATTATTCAAGTTGATTTGGCCGCCCTTTTAAAAAAAATAGCAGATGAGACCAGATTTGAGAATTTCCACCCCCATTCCTAATTCTTGCAATATTTGATTGCACAGGTTCAGAGCACAGGTAGCCCACCTACATACAGCACTCCCACACTTGGCAGCTCCATTCTGGAGGTGAATAATCTAAATCATCTCCCAGTGTCCTGTCTCACTGGAGTAGTGCACTAGAAATCAAACCCCACTACTCCTGAAGTCATCAGAAAAGTTTTAAAGTATGCAAAATTCCCCATTTTACCCATCTTTTAGTCCCAGGGTAACAGAAAGCACATATCAGGTTTCTGTACTTCACAATTATGACTATTTATTACAAATAAATAGATTCTACCTACATGTAAGGTATCATAAACTATTATCATATAACACTACTAGTTAAAACTCTAAACCTGTATAAAAGATCCTACACAGACACATAGACACACATGCAAACATAAAAAAAATGGTGTCATGGTTAAGGGGGGAAACGCTGGGAAGGCATTTCAATGATCCCTGTCCATGGGATTTGCTGAGTTGATCATTTTGCTGGTCAGGACTTGTTCATTTCTCTCTCTCTATCTATTTCTCTCTCTCTCTCTCTCACACACACACACACACACACACACACACACACTTCAGGTATTTTCACTTGTTTGCAGGGGGCATAAGAGTAATTGGTTCGTAACTTAAAAAGTATTGCTACCAAAAAGTCACTGCCACATGAGGATCTCAGAGGTCCATGCAGCTGTTAAGAAATTTAGAGGGAATGCTGCTGCCAACTAATTTCATGTATCATGCTATCTACCTGTCTCTCACTCTGTGAGAAAAACAACCCACAAAAGGTGAAAAGGGTGAAGGTAGATGGTGTGCTGCCTGTCATTCTGCTCCTCAACACTTATGAGGAGGGACTCCTGACTCTGACCACCCAAGCAGGGCCTGGACTGGTACTGGAGACAGCCTTGACTTACTGTGCCAGGAGCCCTGACTGCAGGCTATTCTCCTTGACCAGATTAAAGCCAGTCAGCAGATCTGGAATACGCCATAAGTGTTCATAAAGGCAGGCACATGTTGGATGCTGATGTTGATGGATGTGGAGTGCATGTGGCCAGTGCCAATGGAGTGGGCACAAGATGTTGGTGCTTGGTTTCCAACTGGAGGCTGCTTAGATCAAGCGGAGAGTTGAATCCATTAGGCATGCACTCTGGTCTTGTCGAACTTTTTCAATGCCTACCTGGTTTGACGGGTTTAGTAAGATAGAAGGCTGAATATTAGTGAGGTAATTTGGGCTATTAACAAGAAGCATTAATCCCTGGCAATTAACATCGGGATGCTGCCTCGTGAAAAACTTGCCATGCCGCTTATGAAAAGCATAAAAGATGGAACTGGGGAAGGCAAACAACATTCAAGGTTAAAATATTTTTGACTACTATACAGGAAATACATGACTGAAATAGAAGCTAAACATCACTTTTTCAGGAAACAATCCTGGGGGAAGTAACAATGAATTAACAGCAAACACATAAAATAAAAGATTCAGGACTGATTTTGCACCTGAGCAACACGTTCTAAAATTGTTCTACATTCAAACTTAATAATTTAATAAAAAAGATTTTTTTTTCTTTTAGGGTATTATATATTACCTATTATTATTAATATATCTTACTGGCTAAAATAAGCCTATTATTTATATTATCTAAACTCAGAGTTAGGAAAACCTGAAATGGTTTTCAAAATACATTTAGCTTGATACATGAAGGTGCCATAGAATGAAAGATGCTTCAAGGTAAGGAATCAACAGAAAACACTAAAGTCCGCATTGTATAATCAAACTACAGTAAATGTCCATAAAGGCAAAGGCATGTCACAAACATGCCACCTAAAAGGACATGATGTGGAGATACTCTGCTCTGTGGGCAAATGTATTGCCCTGAAGTAGTGAGAAAACCAGATTCAGCATCGAAAAATATCATCACATATATTAAGAATTAATGCTTCCAGTATAGAATCTGGCTTGATGAGGTCAGATTGCACAAGTAAGCATGGAATTCAGTCATGACCTCCTCAATTATTCATTTTATTTACCAGAAAATCGGTAGAGCCGTGAATTGAACCCAACTGTCTGATCTGCCCTCTGGACAAATGAGGTTCTATGCCAGAACCACTAAGTTGTAAAATTTACCTCATAAAGCCCAAAAACAATCCCCAGTCATTTAGAAATCACATCTTGCATTCATTTTATGGAAGGTTTTGCTGCATCAGACTGAAAGAAAAATATGTTTGGTTATTTATAACTTGGTTTAATGGAGAAATTGTCACCTATATGGATTCAAAATTAATAAGCTAACTCACTGCTTTCATCGTGTCATGTGGATATAATATCCACTCAATTGCATGTGAAGTGTCATGAAAACATATTGGTGTGGTTCAGGACTCAGTGGTCCTAAACACAAACAGCCTTCAAATGTGTTTGAGCTGAAGCTAGCCTTTAAATGATTAGCTATTCAAGTTCCATGCTGAATGGTCAACCCATTGGCAGTTTAAAAGACAAGAATGAGCCATTACGTTGAAAAATTCCAAAACAACAGCCTATTTTTGTTTGCAATGACTGATTATCTACAACACATCCAGCACTTATAAACAAATTTATCTGTGCTAGACTTGATGTATGGTAGCACCCTCATCAATGGTCATTGCTATAAAGTATGCACAAATTTGAAGGATAAGTCACTTGCAACATTACACTCAAACTCAACCTTCTCAAGTAACCATAGTATTTGTGTGGATGTTCTAGTTACATTCCTGGTCTTTAGTGGCTCTTCCAGGATGTTAATGGTGGTGGGTTTGGCAATGGTGATGCCATTGAATGTCATGGGTATGTGGTTAGATTCCAAGGCAGAGTGAAAGCCAAAGGGTTGGTACTGCTTCTGACATGGTTCACTGGCCACTGACCCAAGCACAACGGTTCCATCCCTAAACTGAGTACTGCAGGCTGCCTAGAGCGCTGGACTCTTGTTATTGGGCCTGACATGCATGAAAATCTTCTTAGGTCCCTCAATAGTCATTAAGTGATGTGTAATATTTATATTCGGTCACTTCCAAGGCAAGTGCTAGATCTTGTCCAGGTTTTGTTGCACGAAGTCATAGAGCTGTACAGCGTGGAAACAGACTTTTCATTCCAACTCATCCATGCCAATCAAATATCCAAAATCAATCCAGTCCCATTTGCCAGCATTTGGCCCATATCCTTCTAAACCCTTCCTATTCATATACCCTTCCAGATACCTTTTAATTGTTGTAATTGTACCAAGCCTCCACCACTTCCTCTGGCAGCTTATTCCATACACGCACCACCCTCTGCATGAAACAGTTGTCCCTTAGATCCTTTTTAAATCTTTCCCCTTTGTATGTCCTCTAGTTTCGGACTCCCCCGCCCCAGGTAAAAGACCTTGGCTATTCACCCTATCCATACCCTTCATGATTTTATAAACCTCTATAAGGTCACCTTTCAGCCTCTGGCACTCCAGAGAAAATCGATTCAGTCTATTCAGCCTGTCCCCACAGCTCAAAGCCTCCGACCCTGGCAACATCCTTATCAATCTTTCCTGGACCCTTTGGCCTAGAAAACTTCATTATGTGAGGAATTATAAATGGAGCTGAATTCTTCATTGTTAATGGAGGGGTGGTGATTGATGAAGCTGGTGTAGGTAGTTAGGCCTTGGATGCTGTCCTGAGGAACTTGCAGTAATGTCCTTGGGCTCAGCTAATTAGCCTCCAACAACCACAATCACCTCTTCTGCGCTACATGAGATTCCAGCAACTAAGGAGGTCCTCCAGCTCTCAATTTGACTCCAGTTTTACCAAGGTTCTGAGGTCTTTGTTTGCATACTGCTTTTACTTTAAGGATAATCACTTCAACTTCAACTGCACGTGCTAACTTTCTACATATCTAAATGTAGCCCCCTCATTCTATTAGCAGAAGAGAAGATCCATATTTAAGATAACTTATGATTGGTGTCAGGATAAGGAAGTTAATCTCAGCCACATAAATGCAGGGTGGTGGTATGGTGTGGGATGGGGTTGTTGTGTGAATAGAGTTTCCACTTTGAACATAACCAGTGACCCGGGCACAAATTGCGTCAGTTTCAATGAGTTTTTTTTTCCCTTCAGAGTTCAGCTCAAACACATTTGCATCTCCACTGATGGGCTTTTTGTCACCAGCCAGTGCCATCAGGCAACATATACAATTTATAAAACATTGCCCTATTTTTAAGGGTGGCAATTTGCTGCACATTGGTTAAAGCAACTGAAAATGGACCCAGTTTAGCACAAAATGTTAGCATTTCAGTTGCAATGTCTATGCCACCACCTTTGAGTAACTGCAACATAAGTAACTGAAAATGATTTTCAGAATGTAGATTACAATTTGCTAAATTGTGTTGAGATTTAGTAGTCAGTTTACTTATATATATATAAACTTAAATATATATTATATATATATTTGAAAGCACTTAAGATGAATCTATTAGACTCCTTGCATTTGAAAGAACCAATTTAATTTACAGAGTGAAACCCTGAGTAGTGATTCCAAAGTAAAATCAGGGCGAGTCTGGAGTGTGATGTTTGTTGAACCAACCAAAAAATTTGTAGAAATTCAAGAGGTTTGTGCAGTAATTGCAATGAGGTCAGCCAGGTGGTCCTCAAAGACTATGAGTTCCCTGACTACACCAGATTAACAGCCCCAATCAGGGAGTCCTGACTGATAGATACAAACAGGAGTGTCAGGGGTTCTGCTCACTCCAGCAGCTGGTTCTGTGCTAGCTGGGTCAGTGTCATGTACTATGCATGTGTAAACAAAGAGTGACTTGGTGATGGGATACTGGCCTTTGTGGAGTTATTGCAGTGGTGACAAGAGTGAGATTAATCATGTAACCGTGCAAAACCTCCTACTAGCTGAAACTCAACTGGACTTCGAAAAGCACTACAACTAGCTTTGTCATTAAAAAATGCAACAATGGAGCATATGAATTATAGGGTATGCTGATGGGTAGTGGACACCCTCACCAGGTCAACTGAGCTTGGGGGATACCGTTTGAGTGAAAGCTGTTGAATAGCCTCACTCAGGACACATCCTGAACAGAGGGACTCTGGGTCAGCCCACAGCAAAACCCCAAAACAAAGCCAAGCCAGACGAACGGTTAATATTTTCTTCAGGATCCAGGCCAGCAAGCCATGATAGTTGCTGCCAGTATACAGATGTGAGACAGCAAATGTGTCCTATTAGGTCTGAATTGTGGAAGAGAACTCATAGGCCAGTATCCAAGAGAGTGCACACCCTGGAAAATCTACCTATAGCTGGTTTGGAACAGTTAAGTTGCACAGCAACATTTAAATCAGAACCAATTAAAATAAACATCTGGTTAAATGGTCACCTGGTTCTAATGGAGTTCAAGACAGTGTGGCTGTATCAGTGATTGCAGAACCATTCTTCAACAAAATTTGGTCTGGACTGCCACCCTTAAGTTTGCGTGAGACCTCGGCCAGGCTGAGAGCCTACACTGGGGGACATTAATTGATTGAAGGTACAACTTTGGATCCAGTCTCTTATGAGAAACAGTTGGTTCAGTTACTACTGATTGTAGTAAAAGGCTCGAGCCTGGGGTGAAACTGGTTAAGAATTATTCAACTTGATTGGCTCAAGGTTTTTTGATTTGAAAATGGCTGCCTGAGTGAAATCCTAATTAAATACCCAAAATGTTTTCAGGAAGGCCTAGAGACTATCAAAGGAGCCAAGGCAACCATACATGTTGACCAATAAGCAATTCCATGATTCTGCAAGGCCTGCTTAGTGCCATTTGCCATACAGGCAAAAGTAGAGACAAATATCAGAAGGCTGCAAAGCAATGGAATCATCAAATCAGTAGAATTTGTGGAACGGGCAGCACTGGTCGTACTGATTGTGAAGTCCAACAGGTCGGTTCATCTTTGCAGGGATTTTAAAGAAATGGTTAAACAATATAGAACAAAGAACATAGAATAGTACAGCACAGTACAGGCCCTTCGGCCCACGATGTTGTGCCGAACTTTTACTCTAAACCTAAGGTCTATCTAACCTCCACTGCTACCTTATACTATCATCCATATGCCTATCTAATAGCCACTTAAATGACCCTATTGAGGCTGACTCCACTACCCTCTCCGGCAATGCATTCCACACCCCTGCCACTCTTTGAGTAAAGAACCTACCTCTGATGTCTCCCTGATATCTACCTCCTTTCCCTTATAAACTATGTCCCCTCGTAAAAGCTACCTCCACCCTAGGAAAAAGTCTCTGGCTGTCTATTCTATCCATACCTCTGATCATTTTGTACACCTCAATATTCACAACTGGAAAAATACTCAAACTCTCGCATACAGAACTTACGTGCAAAACTGGCAGGGGGTCTATCCTTGAGGCAACATGGTGGCTCAGTGATTAACACTGCTGCCTCACAGCGCCAGGAACCTGGGTTCAATTCCACCCTCGGGCGACTGTCTGTGTGGAGTTTGCATGTTCTCCCTGTGTCTGTATGAGTTTCCTCTGGGTACTCCGGTTTCTTCCTACAGTTCAAAGATGTGCAGGGTAAGTGGATTGGCTATGCTTAAAAATTGCCCATAGTGCCCAGGGATGTTTGGGTTAGACATGGGAAATATAGGGGAATAGGTCTGGGTGGGATGGTCTTCGGAGGGGCAGTATAGACTCGTTGGGCCGAATGGCCTGTTTCCATACTGTAGGAATTCTATGATTCATGAAGCTCAACATGAGCCATGCGTACTTGCACTTGCAAATAGATAAGGATTCCCTGAAGTGTGCTACAATTAATAGCCATAAGGGTTTGTACCACTGTATGAGACTACCTGTTGGGGTATCATCAGCCTGTGTCATTTTCCAGCGGATGATGGAGAACATTTTACAAGGTCTACCCCAGGCTGCCAATAACTGGGAAGACCAATAAAGAGCAGTTAGAGAACTTGGACATAGTGCTTAAACATTTCTCCAAGGCTGGGGTACACCTAATGAAGGAAAAATGTGTATTCCAGGTGCCCTAAGTGACCTACTTGGGCTACAGAGTTGAGAAGGGTTACATTGTTGGAAGATAAAGTAAGGGCAATCAAAGGTACCCTAGCTCTTACATTTATACTGGAGCTTGAGTCTTTCCTAGGGTTGGCAAATTATTATGAAAAATTGACACATAATCTGGCCTCTATCCTCTATCCTCTTACATTTGCTGTTGAAAACGGGTCAGTCTTGCAAATAGTCTCATGGCCAAAATGCAACTATTGGTATAGTTGCATATTGGTATATATATAAGGTCATCTTTGGTGTGAGAAAGTTCCACCCATACGTAAATGTATATAATGTACATTAGTAACAGACCACAACGCCTTCTGAGGCTACTTAAAGATGACAGGGCTGTGCCACCTATAATTTAAGGTCAAATTCAGCAGTGGGTTCTTATTCTGAGTGCGTACATTTACAAGTTGGAACCATCTGGGAGGCCAAATGGCAAATGTGGATGCCTGGAGCTGCCTCCAGATGGCAGATACACTACCGGTGGTGCTACGACTAGAAGAGTCCGTTCTGGTTTTAAACTTTCTGGACACCCTTCTGGTCACCGCTGACATTATCAGACTGTGGACACAAAAAGATCCCATCCTGACAAAACTAAAACAGCTGGTGGTGATGGGGAAAACAAAAGGGCCACCGCAACCAGAACTGAAACCTTTCTGGACCCAGGGAGACCAGGTCAGAGTAGAGAATTATGGGGAACAAGAGTGACTGTCTCGAGCAAAGCTTGCCACCAGATACTGGCTGATATCCATCAGGGTCATCTAGAGGTTCCCAAAATGAAGATGTTGGCAAGATGTTATGTCTGGTTATCAGGATTGGATGCCAAAGTAGCCATGTTGGTGCGGCAGTGCTCAGAGTCCCATCGAGGACAAAATTTACAACCAGTAGCTCCCTCACATTTGTGGAAATGGCCGGGTAAATCCTAGACTCGGCTACACATCGGCTATGCTGATCCTCTCATGGGTTCTATGTTTTTAGTCATTGTGGACGCCCATTGAGTGTGGTTGGATGTGCATAGAGTTCATTCATCACAAATAGGGATGGCATTTGAAAAGCTGTGAGCATCTTTTACAATACACAGACTCCCGGAAGTGTTGGTCATGTACAACGGGCCATCATTTACCAGCAGGGAATTTGAATATTTCCTAAAGTCGAATGGCATTTGGCACATAAGAACAGCTCCATACCATCCATCGTGCAAAGGTCTAGAAAGAGCATTCGAAACTTTGAAGGGAAGCTTAAAGAAGCAGCCTACAACTTTACTCAATACTAAACTGTCCTGGTTCCTATCCGATTAAAGGACCACCCATTATACAACTACAAGGGACAGCTCCAGCAGAGTTGCTAATGGGAAGAAGATTCCACACCAGGTTAAACCTGATCTTCCCGGACCTGGAGGTGGGGGTGGCGGGGGCTTGGTGTCAAAATCATGGAAATGGCCCTGCATGGGTAAGAAACATGGTCAATGCAGGGTCAGGTCCCAGGATGTATAGAGTTCAGGTAGGAAAGGCAGCTCTGAACAAGCATGTGGACAAAACAGAACAAGGAGAAAACATATGGAGCTACTTAGAACAGCCGGTAAGGCTGTCAGAACCCATGAGTTCTCCCCCTCTGAAGAAACCTCTGACGATGAGATGGTTACAGCAGGTGTTGCAGTCTTGACACCAATACCACCTGAGGAAGATGAATTTCAGCCAAGGTGCTCTGGGTGCAAGAGGCGGGCTGCAGTCCAGTACACGCTGCCAGTATCCGAAGCGGAGGAACTGGACCTGGTGCAAAAACACCTCAAGAGAAGCTAAGGAAAAAGAATGGGCCTATGTCACATGGCTTAGAGGGGGAGGGATGTAGTGATTGGAATGAGGTCAGCCAGACGGGCCTTACAGAATATGGTCCCTGATTGGAGCTATTAATCTGGTCCAATCAGGGAGTCCTGGCTGACAGATATAAACAGGAGTGACATGGGTTCTGCTCACTCTAGGAGGTGGCTCTGTGCTAGTTATGCCAGTGTTAAGTGCTATACATATGTAAATAGAGGCTTACTTTGGTGATGGGATACTGGCCTTCATGGAGTTATTTTAGTTTGAATTATAATTTTTTTGCTTAAAATTCTTTGACTTTTTGTGCCGGGTTTGTTGGTCATGAATCAGCAAAAACTCCAATTCTGTGTGTAGAGTTTGCTTTCATGTGATCCATACCAAGAAGATGGTAGCTGTGAAGTGCCAATTGAGTGAGAGGTATCAGAAATCCTCCATTCATGAAATGCACTGCCTTTCTGGCCAGAATAAAATGGCAGTTGCAAACAATTGTTCAGAATAGTTTGGAGATAAGCATCTGATTCACGCACAAAAAAATTTCATTCAGCAGTACTAAATTTATTATTTTGCAAATTGTTCAGTCTCCAAGCAAGTTTTCTAAAATTCTAACAACAGCGCACCTGTGATTTAAGGTGACCTTTGAACCCTTTGTTTTGAAGTCTGCATTATTAATCAATCTTTAATCAAGCAGGCTGATGTGAAAAGCTTAAGAGTGTATTTGTAATCTATCAGAGAAGATTAAGTGCTGTTAAGTCATTTTACTTCAAAAAGTATAGAATGTTATACATGTAATTTTCACAAAATGGCTTACAACCTAGTGCATTCATTTTGCTTTGATGTTTAAGCACACACAGTTATGTCTTAGAAGTTATTAAAATAAGTGGCTTAAGAATCATTTATCCCTGCAGACCTGTTTTTTTAATGAATGGTAAACTGAATGTGTCATCCGTTTCCACACATTAGCTGAGACATTTAGCGTGGTGTGGAAGGAATCGACTACATTACTGACATACAAGACAGCATTTAAACACCTTGTTTTCAAATAAGCTTTTGTACCTCATCGCTTCAGCAAACATAAATATTGCATTTTGCTCATAACAGTTTGATTCTTCTGTAACCTAGAATTGAGAAATTTGAGCTTTTTTAAATTTTAACTGCCCTGAATTTTTTTTTTATATGTAGACCAAATGATATATATCATCGTAAAAGTGGGGGTCCCTAATTTACAAATGTCTGACTTATGAACGTTCACACTTAGAAATGGGATCCCATACAGGGGTGTAATTTTAAATATCCTATATGCAAATGCATCCTGTACTTACACAGTAATTAAATACACAGGCTACTTTATATTGTTCTGCAATGCGTTTGACTTGAGTAAAAATTGACTTGTGAACAGGTTTGAGAACAGAATCGGTTTGCAAACTGCATGTATAAAGCAAATTATACTTATCTAGAAATAATTTTTGCTCATATGAATCAAATTACCTTGTGAATTAAATAGGAAAGGTGTAGAAAGGTGTAAGAATGCTTATGTTTTAACGGAATAATATTTCTTAGTTAAGCCTAAGCCTTTAGCTGCTTCACCAATGGCCTTCCCTCCATAATAAGGTCAAGAATGAAGAGAAAAAACTGATGATTCCACACTGCTCAAATCTATTTACAACTCCTCTGATAGCAATGCAGTGCTTTCTAGCCTACAGCAGATATCTGGGGAACATCCAGGTTTGTTTTAACAGGAAATAGGTCACATTCCTGCTATAACAGCTCCTGGCTAGTGACAATCTCAAACACACAAAATCCTAGTCATCTTCACTGACCTTCAACCGCATTACTTTCATAGTCACCCACCATCAATATTTTTATGGTTACCATTAGCCAGAAGCTTAGCTAGACAAACATATCAACACTGTGATTAGAAATACACAGGCAGAATGACACTCAACAAACTTGGCAACACCCAAGAGAAAGCAATTTGCTCTATTCTGAATCCTGCCATCCAGTCTCTTTAATCAAGGGCACACTGTGTCCGCAGTTTGCACAATTTATAGGATGCACTGCAGCAATTTACAAAGGTTACCGACAGCTGGATCTCTTTGCTCTGACATCTACTATTAAGATGAACAAAAACAACAAATTTATGGGAACATCACCTCCAAGTTGTTGACTTATCTCTGTTTCTCTTCATCTTTGCAGAGTGAGCATCCTGGAATTCCCCACCTGGAATTCCCTGCCAACCACGAAGAATATACCATCGTCACAAGGATTACAACAGTTCAAGGAGGAAGTCCATCGATAATGTTTCAAAGCAAATAGGAATCACCAACGTATTGGAAAAAACGTGCACTAAAAGACATAATTCAACCATCTGCTCGAAGAGAAGAGACATGAAAGAAATAAAAACTGCCCATTCACTCAACAAAAATATAGATCAGAATTTACTTAAGGGAAAAACAACAAGTCCCAATTCAATTTTTCACACAGTAAATGAAGAATTCTTGTATTCCTGCACTCTGTTGAAAACATTAGCAATGCATCAGCAAATTCTTATTTTCACTCACGGGGGGAACTCAGTCACCTGCTGGTTAAGGAAAAGCAATTAGTGCATTCAGTACATATCTTGAAGGTCACTTGGCCTGATTGCACCATGTTTGTAAGTAAATGTCAACCATTGTAATGGCCATTAAGGCTGATCCAGCTGGGCTAACATGAGACACCACAACAGGTCCCCATTAAAGTTCCCGTAGAAGTCTCAACCATTTTGTTCAGTTTGTGTTTTAAGTGGTGTATTTACAAAGTACATATATTCTCAATGTAGCTTTTCTTAAACATTGTCTGAAAATGATTGGACCATCCATATCTGGGAACTATAACTCTGTACAAGTCAACTTAGAAAGTAGAAGCATTTTTCAAAAGCAAGAACTGTGGTCACACAAGCTAAGATGCTATAAAGTGAACTTTTTTTAGAAAACTGGACAAGTATAATCATGAGAAGCAAGTACGAGAAATTTGAATATAAATAGAAAATGCTGGGAAAAAATATATTGATGAAGAGAACAGTTTTTTTTCTGAATTGGGCAAAAATCAAACTCCTCTCTGCAGTTTTGTTGATGGCCTTCTTCGCCCTCTTTTCAGGTTTGGCAGGTCCACCTTATTTTGTCCACTTAGTCTAGTTTAATTTTAACACTGATCTGCCAGCACCGATGTTCCTCCACCTTAACCTTTCTTTACAAAATTGCATTCTACTGACTATTCTTTCATTCTTGATTATTTGATTAATTCTGACTATTTTTCAGAGCACCAAAAATAGGCAAGCTATTGACTTCAAATATATCCTCTCATGGTTACAAAAGAGGAAATAAGAACTTTCTACATCTTTGAAACAAAGCACCTTAAGCTAATGAATTACACCTAAAGAGTAGTCACTGTTCTTTTGTATGCAAACACATAGACAATTTGTGCTCACTATATGGGACAGCATAGTAGCTCAGTGGTTAGCACTGCTTCCTCATTGCTAGGCTGAATGGCCTGTTTTCACACTGCAGGGATTCTGTTCTATTCATAATTTTGACTGCAACACGTTATCATTCCTTGAATTCTGCATTGCCACCAGTAATGCATAAAGAATTTTATAGCAGTTTTCCTAGTCATTAAGTGTGAATGCAACTTTATGCAGCCATTGCAAAATGGTGCAGACCTGTTACCTTTATTTATGAGTATTTTTAAGTGAAAGTTAATAGCCTAAAATGAAAAAAGAAAATAAAATACCTGAAAGTATCTCAGATGTGTTTAACTTTTGCTATGTCACCTGCTTCAATACATTATTACATCTTGTACCCAAGCATCAACTTATTTCGAATTTTACTTTTTATGAGCACTCACCACGCCCCCAAAGATTAGATGACCAAGTTATCGCTTGAAAGGTTGAATAATAACTATTGTGCTAATCTTACAAAATCCATGTGAGAAATTATATAATAAAGTACAACGTAACACACAAGTATTTCGAGGCCATTTCAAATATGAGATTTAGCTGCATCCTTCATATTGGGGACAGTCATTACCTGCTGAAGGTCAACTAACATCATTTGTCAGAGGATCACAGAGAATGAACAATGTCAATTTATCTGCACTTGACAATAATGCTGGGCTTCAGCTCAAATTGTTCTTCCCAGCCTTTAGCTTTCTGCATGTGGACATTTCTTTTGAGAGTAAAGAGAGGTAGAATTGCATATTTGCTGTATTTTAGTTTGGCTCCAGGAATACATCCTTTTGCCCTAATATAAAGCTGCAGGAAGATTTGCCTTCTCTCCTGAATATTCTTGAACATTGTAACTTATTTGGTCTCAATGAATAATCGGTTAGAAGATCGTCCTCTAGTTTGTTACTGAATGGTACAGATCAAGAAGGTTTTAGGTTCCACACGTGGGTAATGTTAAACTGTCTTTTCTCAACTTGAAGAGCCATGGTACTAATAACTGACCTCAGTGTCCTTAGATTTACTTGAGGAAAGCTTTGCCCACATCTTCATTACTATTGAAGGAAAAAACAGAGTTAACTTTTCGGGTCCGGTGTCCCTTCCTCAGACCCGGACCCGAAATGTTAACTCTGTTTTTTCCTTTACAGATGCTGCCAGACCTGCCGAGCTTTTCCAGCAACTTTGTTTTTGTTCCTGATTTACAGCATCACCAGTTCGTTCGGTTTTTCTTCATTATTATTGTTCATGTACCACTAATGTACATATAGATGTCTGGTAAGGGCAAGATCAGCTTTGGCAGTAATTCACCTCATTGCTGTGAGCTCTTACATCATTGCACGTAAGAATGCATATAAAATAGGCAAGGGCCAAACTATTCAAATATGTGAAAGCAAACCAGGGGTTCAGTCATAACCTTTAACAGAGGATGATAAAGATTGAGAGGTGGGAACTGAAGAGCTAAAACTGATGCCCACTCATTCAGCCTGTCCAAATCCTCCTGAAGCCATTTTATATTTCTTTGCAACACACATTCCCACTTAGCATTCCATCATTCACAAATTTGGAAATATTACATTTGGTCCCCATATGTAAATTACTGACATATATTGTGAACTGTTTTGATCGAAGTACTTGGTCCTGGTGATTCACTGTCTAGCCACAACCTTTTGAAGTGAGAATGACTCATTTCTTCCTGTATCCTTGTAATGCTACATGTCATTGTAACATGAGATTTGAAAGCATCGGCGCCATGTAGGAATTAGTTATTCCACTGGCATCAGGTCATTATAAACCTGAAGAGAAATTAAGGTTAAATGTAGAAGTATTGACAGTATTTGTATGGAATGGAACCTGTAGTGTTCGCTGGGTTGAGGAGTTTGACTGCCCCTTCATTCCAGGAGGCCTGTTCTTCCATGAGGCCTCCTTCCCCAGCCACACCCTTAATTTTCCAGAGAGGGTCTGTTCAACTGTCTCAGCTTCCCTCCCTCACCATTGCCATCTGCTGCTAGAAGTTCCAAGATATTATTCTGAATTTTATTGATGCAGGAGAGAACTACAGCTACAGTTACATTGCAAGCAAACTTCCCTCTCGATGGCATCAAAATTTAGTCACATTACATATTTCTCTCATTTCCTTAAAGAAGTTTTCACTCTCCCATGAATGAATAACAACAAAAAACTTGAAGGTGTCATTTTTGAGTGAGAGGTAGATAGGCCATTCTCCTACGCCTTGCCCCCACCCAATGTAACAATTGTATAGCATTGGCAGGAGGATGGTGGGAAGACTATTCAAGAGATTTATTGGGCTCTACCACCAGCAAACTCACTGGTGGAGTATCATAAAATTCTGCCCAGATTATACGGTATTTTGTTACATTCTGGCTTTTAAAGAAGCCAAATGCACAAATCAATTACAGCAAATTTGAAGATCATGGACAAATATATTTTTGTGGTTTTAACCGTATTAATTTTTGTAACTAATATTACTCACTGTGCTGTGGCTTTCCAGAGGTAGAACTTTTCTGTAAACAGGATCAGTAATTTTGCCTTTTGCTTTGAAATATGCATTGTATTATTGTAACATTCTGAGAGATATTTGATCAATTTTTCTACCAGTAGTCTCTCACCAAGAAATTATTAGAATTTTCCTTCATTGAGCACAGCTGAAATGTGAATTCTCATTAATATTTCTCTATAAAAGCAATGAACAAAGAGTGTTCAACATGTCACATTATGGCAAGATTCATTAGATAGCCGATCAAAAGCATTAGCTTGGATTGTTATTTCCTAATACTTCCTGCTTTATTAGTCTACACAAGGAACACTGTAACCATAAGTACAGATAAACTGATGAAATTTTCACTGCTGTAAGTGATGCTGCGTTCTTGTTGATAGAGTGTATGGTTTTGTGGTTAGTGGTCAATCGTGTAATGAGAAAAAAGCAGGGGGATGGAATTATAGACAAGATGAGCTCAGTGAAGGATGAGTGAGGAGAACGGAAAAGGCTTTAAGTGTGAAAGCAGAAAGGAACTGTGAGGAAAACTTGGCTTGGTGAGCAATGGGTAATGAGGAATGTGGCAGTGACAGGTGAATGAATGGCCTCATTGTTTCTTGAACAGCTATTAAACGGGCCATAACAATATTTATTATCATCCAATCTTTTAAGTTTGCTTTGGTCAGGTAATCGAACACAAAAGCATTGTAGGAAACTAATCCTATGAGGGTTACATAAATTATTTGAAAGTAGAATGATTTAATTGTTGGTTTCCCACTGAGGTAATGTTTTAACATTGAACAGATATATTTGTAACCACACAGACAAGAAGAAATCATTATGTTTCAGCTCCTGCTGTAATACACATGTGGTTCAAATAGTGACATAACTAAAGTTAAATTCTATAATAGGTACAGCACTTATCCTGTAAGCCGCAACACACATTTCAAATTCTTACCAGATAACATATACGCATACTTTTGTAAAGTGCGTAAATAAACATTCCATCCCATTTTCTTGCAACAATTGAATTGGAGTCATGCTCATTCCAAAGGTACAATAAAGTACATATCGGGTGAAATTTAACATAGAGGGTCTGAATTCCATAATGAAGTCAGGTAGCAACCCCCACTGACCTGATTTCTGGAAGCCTCAGTGGAAATAGTGCCCAACTGACAGTGGGAACATTGTGTCAAAGCTTAAGGCAGGCAAATTACATTAAAACTAATGGACAGAACCGATTTTTAATTCATTCATGGGGTGTGAGCATCACTGATGATGCCAGCATTTGCTGTCTATTTCTAAATGCTCTAAAAGATGGTGATGAGCTGTCATCTTGACTCATTACAATCCACCAAGTGTGCTGTTGGAAAGGATGACCCAGGATTTTGATCCAGAGGGAACAATGACATAGGGCCAGATATTCTGGGAATTGACAAGCACAGCCAGATTGCCGCTCATAATTTATTACATTAGTACTGAGCACCCCACTTTTAGCTCGGGTTTATAACCACAGCTCCTTTGGCGTATAACAAGGGCACCACTGTATCAGTTAAGCAGAGGGCAAGGTGGGTAACATGCCAGGTAAATGATGAATGCTTAGCCCACGTTGGGGGTGGTATGTCAGGCAGACACTGGGGAGATGTCAGGGACAGTAGGGTGGGGTGTCAGCTCCCAGGGGTTCAGACTGGTGGTGGAGGGTCTGTCAGGTCCTGGAGACTCAGGCCCTCATGGCGGAGAATTATCAGGGCAAGCAGTGACAGTGGGGTGGAATATTGGAACCAGCAGCCATGAGAGGTATGTTGGGACACAACAGGGGTTGGGGATTTCTGGGCAGTGTGTGGTTCAGATCATGGGCTTCAAGTCAGTGAATTGGGGGCCGTATCAAGGCTGACAGGAGAGTGGGGCTTTGGAGCCAGGGAGTGGTGATATAGGTTTAATAGTTACCCAGGAGTTAGGCTAGTCTTTTAATTGTCTATATTTTCCTGGGTCACTATTTTAGGATCTTACAGTATGGAAACAAACCCTTTGGTCCAACTCATCCACAACGACTAGACATCCCAATCTGACCCAATCCCATTTGCCAGCATTTAGCCCATATTCATCTAAACCCTTCCTGTTCATGTACCCGTCTAGATGCCTTTTAAATATTGTAATTGTACCTGCCTCCTCCACTTCCGCTGCTCCATATATGCACCACCATCTGTGTGAAAAAATTACCCCTCAGGTTCTTTTTAAATTCTTCCCCTCTCACCTTAAAACAATGCCTTCTAGTTTTGGACTCCCCCATCCTAGGAAAATGACCTTGGCTATTCACCCTATCCATGCCTGTCATGATTTTATAAACCTCTATAAGGTCACCCCTCAGCCTCTGATGCTTCGGGGGAAAAAGCCCTTGCCTATTCAGCCTCTCCCTATAACTCAAGCCCTTTGGTCCCGGCAACGTCTTTGTAAATCTTTTTTGCACCCTCTCAAGTTTAACAGCATCCTTCCTATAGATGGGTGACCAGAATTATATGCAATATTCTAAAAGTGGTCTCACCAATGTCCTGTACAGCAGCAACATGACATCTTAATTCTTACACTTAATGTTCTTGCCAATGAAGGCATGCATGCTGAACATCTTCTTCACCATCCTGTCTACCTGTGACTTCACTTTCAAGGAACTACGCATCTGCAACTCTGGGTCTCTTTATTTGGTAACAATCACCAGGGCCCTAGCACTAACTGTATAGGTCCTGCCCTGGTTTGTCTTACTAAAATGCGACACCTCACATTTATTTAAATTAAATTCTGTCTGCCATTCCTCGGCCCATTGACCCAACTGATCAAGGTCCCATTGTTCTCTGAGGTAACCTTCTTCGCTGTCCACTACACCCCTAATTTTGGTGTCATCTGCAAACTTACTAACCGTGCCTCCCATATTCTCATCCAAATTGTTTATATAAATGACAAAAAGCATGGAGTGGACCCAGCACCAATCCTTGTGGCACACTGCTGGTCACAGGCCTCCAATCCAAAAAGCAACCCTCTGTCACACGTTCTTAGAATCCAGACAGTGTAGAGAAGGCCCTTTGGCCCAACAAGTCCATACCAACCCTCAGAGCATGTCACTCAGACCCCTATAACCCACCTAATCTACACATCCCCAAACACCATGGGCAATTTAGCATGGCCAATCCACCTAACCTGCACATCTTTGAACTGTGGGAGGAAACCAGAGCACCCAGAGAAAACCCAGACACAGGGAGAATGTGCAAACTCCACACAGACAGTTGCCTAAGGGTGGAGTTGAACCCAGGCCCCTACTGCTGTGAGGCAGCAGTGCTAACCACTGAGCCACTGTGCTGCCTCAGTCAATGAGACATGACTTCCCACACACAAAACCATGTCGACCATCCCTAATCAGTCCTTGCCTTTCCAAATACATGTCCCTCAGAATCCCCTCCAAAAACTTACCCACCACTGACATAAGGCTGACTGGTTTATAGTTCCCTGGCATTTCCTAAAAACCTTTCCTAGTCAACCTTTAGTCTTCCAGCATCTCACTCATGACTGTCGTTGATAGAAATATCTCAGCAACAGGCCCAGCAATCTGTTCCCTCTCCCTAGCTTCCCATAAAGTTCTGAGACACAGGTCAGGTCCCAAGGATTTATCTACCTTTATGTGTTTTAAGAATTCCAACATCTCCTCTTCTGTAATATGGAGTCTTTTAAGACATCACTATTTATTTCCCCAAGTTCCCTAGCTTCCAAGTCTTTCTCCAGAGTAAATACTGACATAAAATATTTGTTTAGTATCTCATCCATCTGCTATAGTTGCACATATAGATGGCCACATTGATCTTTAATGGGCCCTATTCTCTCCCTGATTATTCTTTTGTCCTTCATGTACTTATAGAATCTCTTTGGATTCTCCCTAACTCCATTTGCCCAAGCTATCTCATGTCCCCTTTTTGCCCTCCTGATTTCCCTCTTAAGTATACTCCTCCTGACCTTATACTCCTAAAGGGTTCACTCAATGCCAGCAGTCGATGCCTGATATATGTCTCCTTCTTTTTCTTGACCAGAGCCTCAATTTCTCTGGTCATCCAGCATTCCCTACACCTACCAACTTTACCTTTTACGTGAACAGGAACATACTGTCTCTGAACTCTGGTTTTCTCATTTTTAAATGTTCCCCACTTTCCAACTGTCCCTTTACATGCAAATAGCCTCTTCCAATAAACTTTTGAAAATGCCCAACTCCGTCAAAATCGGCCTTACTCCAAAATAACATAATGGAAACAGAACACTTTAAATTCTCTGATGTTAAGGGGCTTCTTTGTACCAGACATAGGGGAATTGTCCATCCGAAACTTCAATTTCCTGGGCAGTTCCCATGCAGTCTGCTGAATCTAGGACTGTCCAACATCTCGACGCACATTTCAGTCAGTGCTGTTCCAATAACTATGCGGCCATCTGAATATCCGGGCCATAGTTCCAAGTCAGGATAGTGTGAGACTTGGTGGGAATTGTGCAAGTGGTGGTCTATCCATGCACCTCCTTCTCTGGCCCTTCTACGTATTAGAGGAAGGTACTCTCAAAGGAAACTTGCTCATTTTACACATGGACAAAACAATCTGATTTTTATGGTAAAACTATCTGGGAAGAACAAAACATATTTTAACAAATAACTCAATTGAACAAATCCCACATGACCAGAAAAAAGTCACAATTATCAATCACGGATAATAGTCATAGCACTGATTCATTTTATAGGAGCATTTCTGCACCAGCAGATCCTGTGTGCATACCTTTCCACACAGAACATGGGATTGCAAAACTATCACTTATTTATGAGGCACAGTAGCTTCAGTGTAACACTATACCCAGCCCAGAAGGTCCTCTTGCTTATTTTATGTTTCAACTCTTGAATAATGAAACAGAAATAAGATCACTTAAGTGGGTGCTTGTGCATGAACCACAAAATGCCAGCATCCAGGTTCGGCAGGCAACAGGGCAGGTAAATGGAATATTGATCTTTATTTCAAGGGAATGGAGTTTAAAAATGGTAAAGGCTTGCTAAAATTATACAAGGCATTAGTTGAACCATACCAGAAATTCATGAACAATTTTGATCCTTTTAATCTCGGGAAAGGTATACAGCCATTTGAGGCAGAACATTAAAAGTTCACTTGGCTAATACTAGAAATGGAGGGATTTCCCTATGCATAGAAGTTCAGTAGATTAGACCTGTGCTCATCAGAATTTAAATGAATGAGAGATGAACTTATTGAAACATCAGATTCTTAGAGATCTTGACAAGCTAGATGCACAGAGATCGTTTCTCCTTGTGGGAGAGTCTAGACCAGAGGGCATAATCTTAAATGAATGGGTCACCCATTTTATACAGGAATGAGGAGAAGTTTCTTCTCTCAGAGGTTTGTGAATCAGTGGAATTCTTTATCATACAGGACTGTAGACATTGGGTCATTAAGTATAAGGCTTAGATAGATAGATCAGTAAAGGGATCAAGGGTTATGGGGGAAATATTGGTAAATGGAGTTGAGGATTAACAGATCAGCCACAGCAGGCTCAGTGTGCTGACTGGCCTACTTTTCCACTCCCTCTACCACCGATGCTCACTATCTGCAGTGTGTACTATCTATGAGATGCACTGCAGAAATTCACATAAGATCCTTAGACAGCTCCTTCCAAACTCACAACCACTTCCATCTTGAAGGACAAGGGCTGCAGTTGCATGGGAACACCACCAACTTCAAGTTCTCCTCCAAGCCACTCACCATGTGTAAATATATTGCCATTATTTCACTGTTGCTGGATCCAAATCCTGGAATTCTCTCCCTCATGGCAGTGTGGGTCAACCCACAACAGGTGGAACTGCAGCGGTTCAAGAAGGCAGCTCACCACCACCACCTTCTCAACGGCAAGTAGGGAAGGGCAACAAATGCTGGCCAGCCAGTGATGCCCACATCCCACAAGTGAATTTAAAAAATGCATGTTTGTAGTTGCTGAGCTATTCTATTCCTCCTATCAACAACCATCTAGAGTGTTGAGGGTTAACTGCTTATGAATGTAATTTGTCTGCATAATTTTCCCCTCATGAAATCTTCCTTCCTTTCATGTTTCATCCTTAAAAGTTTGAGACTGTACTTGTATCGATTTTGCAAAAACATCATTTATCCTGTGTCTTTCATCTATACCAAAACCTTTTCTGCACTCATTTTATTTATCTTTTTTAAACTCAAATGAATGCCATGAACAGGTCTTTCATGATGCTATGGAAGCTGTTTATGATTGTCAAGTCAAAAGGTTCTGAAGCCTACCCATCATCCCTTAAAGACAATCATTTTGGGGGTTTGAAACATCAAACACCAGAATTCTTCAATGTGGCTGAAAGCTGACTTTGATGGTTTCTTAAGATCGACAAGACACTATAATTAAACCGACTGTATAATTAAGCACTTAAGTCTCACACTGCATCTAATACAGGCAATTTATAGATTGAAATTACTTTTCTGGAAAAAGCCAAGACATTTCAAATTTGGAATGATTATGCCACTCACCAAATATATAATGGGAGCAAGCTGAGTAGATAAATATACAGAGCATATCATGAAAACAAACATTGCTTCTCTGAACAGTAATTTGTCTACATTAAAGAATTTTCCTCTTATAGTCTTTCCACAATTGAAGTTCAAATATTATATTTGGGCAAGTTAACTGGTTATTTTTCTCTATTATATGGTGTTCAACTCAATCAAAAGTGATCAACAGAACTACAAATTTTAGTTTTGTTTTGAGATTGTTGTACCTTATTTTTGAGACACTTACACTTATTTAGAAGTGACACGATTCAGGTCAACAGCATGGATAACACTTGAGTCAGTAAGTAACTTGTGTTACGTCTTCTACAACAATAATAATAATATCTGCCCCTAAATTGACTTTCAACCATGTATTTATAAAGCCTATAGCTATGTTTAAATAGCTATCTTATGAAAGAGAATATTGAAAAGGTGCAATAACTTCAAAAACAAAAATTCATCCAGAATTTGAAAAAGTTATCAATTACGCTTCCAATTTCCACCTTCCTCTCACATTCACCAACTCAGACTCCTCCCTTCCCTTCCTGAACATTCTGTTTCTATTTCAGGGGATAGGTTGGCCATCAATATCTACTACTAACTTACTGAGTCCCACAGTTACCTTGACTCTACAGCCTCACGCTCTGCTTCCTGTAAAGACTCTATTCCATTCTCCCACTTCCTCTGTTCCAATGATACCAATTTTGACAAGGGGGCCCCTGAAATGTCCACCTTCTTCCTCAACCGAGGACTGCCCATCACTATGGTTGACAGGGCCCTCAGTCATGTCCAACCCATCTACTGCTCTTCGGCCCTCACCCCTTCTCTTCCCTTTATCAACAGTGATAGGGTCTTCAAAATATCATTAGCCACCATTTCTGCTCATCTGGTGGGATGCCACAACCAGCCACATTTTTCCTCCCTTGTCAGCCTTCTGCAGTGACCATTCCCTCCAGAACACCTTGGTCCACTCCTCTTCCACTGCCAACACTTCCCCCAGTCCCCACTATAATCACAGACGGTGCAATACCTGTCTGTTTACTTCTTCCCTCCTCACTATCCAAGGCCCCAGACACACCTTTCACGTAAATCAGCAATTTACCTACACTTCACTCAATCTAGTCTACGGTATTCATTGCTCATGATGTGGTCTCCTCTAATTTGGAGAGATGAAATGCAGACCAGGCGACCGGTTTGCAGAACACCTACATTCTGACCACAAAAATGACCCTGAGCTTCCTGTGATAACAAGGTGTAGAGCTGGATGAACACAGCAGGCCAAGCAGCATCAGAGGAGCAGGAAAGATGACGTTTCGGGTCTAGACCCTTCTTCAGAAATGGGGGAGGGGAAGGGGGTTCTGAAATAAATATGGAGAAAGGGGGAGGTGAATAGAAGATGGGTAAAAGGAGAAGATAGGTGGAGAGGAGACAGGCAGATCAAAGAGGCGGGGGTGGAGCTAGTAAAGGTGAGTGTAGGTGGGGAGTTAGGGAGGGGATAGGTCAGTCCAGGGAGGACGGACAGGTCAAGGAGGCGGGATGAGGCTGGTAGGTAGGAGATGGGGGTGGGGCTTGAGGTGGGCAGAGTGGATAGGTGGGAGGAAGGACAGGTTAGGGAGGCGGGGATGAGCTGGGCTGGTTTTGGATGCATTCAGGGGAGGACAATGGGGGCTGTCCTTGTTTTTCAAGGACCGCAACTTCCCCTTCACAGTGGTCGAAAACGCCCTCAACCGTGTCTCTCGCATTTCCCGCAACTCATCCCTCACACCCCCTCCCCACAATAACAACAAAAACAGAATCCCCCTTGTCCTCACGTTCCACCAAACTCCGGATCCAACGCATCATCCTCCGGCACGTTCGCCATCTACAATCTGACCCCACTACCAAAGATATTTTTCCTACCCCACCCTTATCTGCCTTCCAGAGGGACCAGTCTCTCCGTGACTCCTTTGTCTGCTCCACACTCCCCACCAGCCCCACCACACCCGGCACATTTCCCTGCAACCGCAGGATGCTACACCTGCCCCTACACCTCCCCCCTCACCCCCATTCCAGGCCCCGAGTAGACCATCCACATCAAACAGATGTTCACCTGCACATCTGCTAATGTGGTATACTGTATCCACTGTTCCAGATGTGGTCTCCTCGACATCAGGGAAACCAAGCGGAGGCTTGGGGACCGCTTTGTGGAACACCTGCGCTCAGTTCGCAACAAACAACTGCACCTCCCAGTCGCGAACCATTTCAACTCCCCCTCCCCCTCCTTGGACAACATGTCCATCCTGGGCCTTCTGCAGTGCCACAAAGATGCCACCTGAAGGTTGCAGGAACAGCACCTCGTATTTCGCTTGGGAACCCTGCAGCCCAATGGTATCAATGTGGACTTCACAAGTTTCAAAATCTCCCCTCCCCCAACCGCATCCCAAAACCAGCCCAGCTTGTCCCCGCCTCCCCAACCTGTCCTTCCTCCCACCTATCTGCTCCTTCCACCTCAAGCCCAACCCCCATCTCCTACCTACCAGCCTCATCCCGCCTCCTTGACCTGTCCGTCCTCCCTGGACTGACCTATCCCCTCCCTGACTCTTTGACCTGTCTGTCTCCTCTTCACCTATCTTCTCCTTTATCCATCTTCTATCCGCCTCCCCCTCTCGCCCTATTTATTTCAGAATCCCCTTCCCCTCCCCCATTTCTGAAGAAGGGTCTAGACCCGAAACGTCAGCTTTCCTGCTCCTCTGATACTGCTTGGCCTGCTGAGTTCATTCAGCTCTACACCTTGTTATCTCAGATTCTCCAGCATCGGCAGTTCCCATTATCCCTGAGCTTCCTGTTATGTGCCACTCCAACACACCACTGTGTTCCCTAGCCAACATCTTTGTCTCAGGCTTATTGCAGTACTCGTGAAGCTCAGTGCAAGTTCATTTTTTTCACTTGGGGAGTCTGCAACCTTCAGGATTCAATATCATGTTCAATAACTTAAAGGCCTGAGCACATTCTTCCACGTCCTTACCCTAAACCCATACACCAGACCTTGTCAGCCTACTACCAACACCAACAATCCATTAATGGCTCCCATTAGCAGCTGTTGATTCTCCCAAGCTGACCTTTACTCACCCCTTTTTCTGTGCAACTGTTTTTCTGATTCTATAAGTGAGGTAACTGACCCCAAAAATGAACATGTTGTCATGGAGGTTATATTATCCCCCGACAATAATGAGGAGTAAAGTCAGCTATAACACAGCAGCATGGAAAGTCCTCATGTTATGAAGTGGAGTCAAACAATGTTGTTTTCTGTCACCAATACACTTTTGCATATTCTTTTCTTTGTTACTGTTGAATGCTTTCAGGTAAGGAGGGAGAAGCAGTGGTTTAGTAATATTGTCACTGGACTAATAATCCAGAAAACCAAGCTAACGTTGTGGGGACATGGGTACAAATTAAACCATAGCGGATGGCAAAATCTGAATTCAATTCATGAATCTGGAAGTAAAAGTTTGTATAATGGTGACCATGATGCAAATATCATTGGCTTTAGAAAACCATCTGATTTTGCAACACACTTCGGGAATGAAAATTGGTTACCCTCGTCTGGTTTGGCCTACATGTGAGTCCAGATTGACTGCAACGTGGTTGACTCATAAATGTCCTTTGAAATCGTCTTAAGCCATTCAATGTATTCAACCACTGTACCATCAGATAAAAGAAAATGATAACATAAGGACCATCCAGCATTGACCCCGACATCAGAATTGAAGACAATAAACTAAAACAAAGAACTGTGGACAGTGGGGATCTGAAACAGGAACAGAAATTGCCGGCAAAACTCAGCAAGTCTGGCAGCATCTCTGGGAAGAAAGCAGAGTTAATTTTCAAGTCTGGTGACTGTTGTGTATCACTAATTTTAATCACTCCACGATTAGCAAGAACCTTGAGCATGGGGACAGGTCACTGATGGCCTATTAGGTGTTTGAGTGGTACAAGATGAGTGCGCCATCCTGAGAAAAGTCCAGTTAAGAGTTTAGCAGGCCTTCTAACTGGAAGCTGAGCCTCAGTTGCCTGTACAACATTCTGTTGTTTCTATATCAGTTGTGGTGTTACTTCAAAATCCTGACCTGAGTATAATATTCAGTTTGTTGTTCTCCTTGGAGCTTTATATGATTTTGCATTTTTTTTCCTGTTTGGCCAGTAACAAAACTAATAAAAAGAAACATATTTCTTTCCTTTGGTTGTTCATGAGCCATTTGGGGGTAAAAGCAATGCTAAACATAAATGTCACAGTCATTGAAACACTTACATCACTTGTTACACATATGTCAATATTTTTCCCAACATTATTGCAGACAGGACAAAATTGCCCAAAATATTTTTAAATAATACCAGAGATATTTTCAACCAAACTTGGATTAAAGTTGTTAGTAGTCATTTGATAGCTGACTTGTTTCCAGTTTTATCTCATGATCGTTTACAGGTTTTAAGGCTGGACATTTTCTCTTGCTCATCATCCAGAGAAAATATGAAAACAAACCTCAACATTCAGACAGGTCAATCACAAGATTAGGTTCTCAAAAAATGTATTGAAAAGTCAGAGGCTTAGAGACATTCTAAGCCTTGTGAAAGAAGTATTTACACAGAATGGCACATTCAACTACCTTAAATATTTGGTAAAAGATTTCTGTACTCCAGTTATTTCTATTTGATGTGAGCTGCATATTTTACATGGGGAGAGGCATCTGTCAATCACAAAACCTCAGATCCACATTTAAATCCCATGGCGCATATCTCTTAAATTATCTGCAATTCCATCACGATCTTCCATAAAACATTCCTGTGCCAAACTTTATTTGACTTGTTACATGTAGCAGGCAACTCTGCTGTTACATTTTATTGTGCCTATTAAAAGAGTGTTTTATATTACTGTATGCTAAGCAGAGAGTTTTAGACATTGATAAACCAGCGAGGACCATAAAAAAACCCTCCGATGTATTTTGTTTAACATTTCAGTTTATGATTCATGAGTGTAGAATGTATTGCCCATTTGACTTTTAAATAACAGCTTTTGTTTTAAATCCACATTTCATATGCAAGTCTGGAATAGTTACAGAAATGGAATATTTTACAGTAGAAGTGAAATAATGTTGTTTAACCAAGTAATCCCAGCAAGCAAATATGCTATTTGCTAAAGGGCATTAATGAACAGCAGTTATAAATGTTTTTTGCTCTGTGTTAAACTAAGCTTTTGAAATGGTATCCAATTCCATATAAATGTGTTAATTTTTTGGTGCAGTCATTTTAGAGATAGAATAGCTGTACATCAAGTTAGATTAATGTACCTGATAGAGATGCTTACATTTTTAAAATCAAGTCTGCGCCAGAAGTGTTCAGGCACAAGCAAATGTGCTTGAATTAGACCAAAAATGTGGAAAGCTTGAACAAGTCAACGCAGGCAAACAATAAATTACAATTCAGTGCAGTGATATCTTTCTAAAATTGTGGGAAGATAATTATTGAATAAAGGTGCAAAGGAGTGTTTTACTAACTATTTAATGGATGCTCCTTAATGCAGAATGAACAAGAGAAAATGAAAATGTGATGCAATGCCACATCATTGAGAAGCTATACAAAAGAACCATGTATGCAACTTGGCAGAATGGCAAAAGCTATTGAATGACAAGGAATGAAATGTGAATACTCGATTTTTTAAAAATTCAGCCGCACGGTTTCAGTAAGACTTGACGAACCTCTTGCAGGACATTGCGATAGAATAGTATAAATGTAATGTCAAGTATGTGGAGTTTATCTTTTACTAATTAGTGATCATTTCTGGCCTAGAGCTGACGACAATGCAGGTTAGCAACAAACATAGCTATTGAATGATTAACTTGCCAGATTACATGTTAACGATATGCGTACCAATTAGAATTTAAAGCAAAATACTTCACACATATCACGAGAAAATAGCAATTCAAAGCAAAGAGAATGTAATCTCGATTCAGACATCTGCACAGTTACAATATTTCCTATACCAATTAAAATTATTAACTGTGATTTAAAACGATGGATAAGCAAAAAGAGACTTGCAATAGGCAACTTGTCTGTTTTGGTCAGATCTCACTGATTCCAAGTGGGCCACTTTTAGTTCTACTGACACAGTTGCAGCTTAAATTGGCAGTCCTCCAACTGCATAGAATATGTTTAATTAAGCCACTAAATATTCATCTGATGCTACTTGTCACATTTTAATACCTAAGAATTGAACTGTGTCATTCAATATGTAGAAATTGAATGCAGGCTACGAATAAGCACGATTAGATGTGCCTGGAACTCCAGGTGGCTCTTTTACAAAGTGAACTGTTCAGGTTGCCACACTGAACAAAGCAGGTGAAGAAGGTCCTGGCACAACTTCTTGTGGAGAAAAGCTGAAGAATATTTCCTTGCAAAATGTATGTTGTGTCTGAAGTTTGCCAAAAAGCACTACCCTGATTCGTAGGTTAAAAAATGGTTACTTGGGGTGAGGAAGAAAGGGCAAGCAATGCATACACATCTCTTCATTAATGCAAAGGAGAACAGGGAAAATCTAGGAGAAAAATATCATCAATCCTATTTTTCACAAACGAAAGAAAATTCGCACCAGGTTGCAGACTTGCTCACCGAGCCGGTGCGTCTGGTTGCAGATGTTATATCACCCTGCTAGGTAACATCGTCAGTGCGCCTCCAGTGAAGTGTTGGTGTACTCTCCCACTTGTTATTTATATACCCCAGTTTGCTGGGATATTTGGCATCACTTCCAATTCTGTTTTTCAGTGGTTTCTATATCGGGTCCAGTTCAATGTGTTTGTTGATGGAGTTCCAGTTGGAATGCCAGGAGTCCCAGAATTCCATGGCATGTCTCTGTTTGGATTGTGTTATTATGGATGTGTTGTCCCAGTCGAATTCATGTCCTTCTTTGTCCAAGTGTATTGAGACCGGTGAAAATTGGACGTGTCTCTTGGTGGCTAGTTGGTGTTTGTGTATCCTTATTGTTTTCTTCCAGATTGGCCTATGAAATGTTTCTCACAGTCCATTTTTTTACCTTATTCATTCATGGGGTGTGGGTGTTGCTGGCTGGGCTGGCTTTTCCCTAGTTGCTCTTCAGAAGGTGGTGGTGTCTGGCTTTCTTGAACCATCAGAGTTCTTGCTGCTCTGCTGCATATTCAACACTCCACTGCAGATTCTGTGCAGCAGAAAGCCCTCTTGGCAAACCAGGATGATCTGGATGAAGGTCACAGTGAGGATTAGCTTCTCTGCAGCTATACAAAGCTATCAGAAATGATCTATCATCAATGCCCTCCCCGCTGCCTGAGCATTTTAGTACAATGAGACACCCTTTATTCAGCATCAGGCACACCCTGGCCTTCACCCACTGCTCTGATATCAATACCATCCTGGAGGATCACTCCTGAAATCACTTCTCATTAGTATCTTGTTCATGGATGCTGGAGCAATGACCCTAGAAATGGAAGTCATGACTGTGGGCTGGGGACCCTTCCTCCAATCCCACCATCAGACTCATATCTTATCCAACACCCTTGCCCTGTCCTCAGCCAAGGCTCTGTACATCCATTCATCAGCCATGACCAGTTATCATGAAGCCTTGGGCAGTGGTACCAGGACAGCAGCAACCCCCTAACAACCACAACATGCTATCCATCCTCCTCAGCACTTCATCCAATATCCTTGAGCTTCCAATAGTCACCCTGAACTCTCAGGACTTTGAGAATACTCATCCCCTGCCTGAGACAGCCTCCAACCCTCAGACTTTCTTCCTACCACAGACAGTCCTGTCAAGTTGCCTTTTGACTGCCAGCATCCAATAACAATCAATCATCGCCTGTTGTTAAACAATGCTCATTGGAAAGGAAATAGCATCTACTCATATTGAATCATATCGGATAATTTACTGACACAGGTATTCAATGTAAAAATATAGTGAAATGTGTGTATGTGCAGCTTACATACATGGTGGCATTCACGTTAACTTAGAATAAGATAAGAAACAAAGATAACTTAAAAGAGTCCAACTTTCCCTTCCACTGCCGTAGGCCCACTCAGGGCTTTCCAGCCCTTGCCATGCCACCACCAGAGACCTGCTGTCGCTGCTACTGCCTCACTGACCCACTCTCACTGCAACTGCCTCACCAATCTGCTCTCAATGCCATTACCTCACCGGCCCACTCTCACCACCATCACTGCCTCACCGGCCCACTC
>JAHRHZ010000144.1:65133186-65156339 GCA_024137785.1 Ginglymostoma cirratum
CTCACCACCATCACTACCTCACCGGCCCACTCTCACAGCCATCATTACCTCACCGGCCCACTCTCTCCGGTCCTCTCTTGATCCACCACTCTCGCTCTGTTCCACGATCGATCCGTCATCACTGCAGGACATAACCCATGTATTCAGCTCACGCCACGTAGTTCCCAGTCATGACCCGGCTCCTTCCCTACTCCTCAGGTAGGCAGTTAAAAGGGGTTGGGGGGGATAGAATTACTACAGAGGGAAAGAGAAGAAGGGAGAAAAGAAAGGAAGGACAAAGAAAGAAACAGAAAGAGAACTGGTGAGCAGAGTGAGGCTCTGAATGGAGCAACTTACCTTACACCATCTTGCCCTCCAACTCCAGCAGGTGGACCACCTCACATACTGTACATGATTTATATGCAGTTAGGAGTCTGAAGGCATGTATTGCTCACTCAGATAACTCAATCGGAAAGGTGCACTTAATTGTGGTGAAATTGCCTTTTAAAGTGCATGCAGGACATGAAGATGCATGCATAAGGGCTTTCTAAAGCTTGCCATCAGGAAGGCTCGATCCACCTCCAAGCTTCCAAGATCAGAACACTGTAGTTTTGTTCTGCTATCAGGAAGCTGATTCATGGTGTCCTGCACAATTAACTTCCCCACCATTAAGTTTCTTCCTAGGAGCAGCGCAAGAATTTGCAGCAACAGCAGCACTTTATATAATTGTACAATCGTTAATGTAGGTTATATTTCAATGAATAGAAAGTAATATCAGACCACTGATCGATTTTTGTGTGTGCACGATTAATATAAAGTCCATACAAGCATCCACTAACAGATAGCAACGTTTAGTTATAATGTAAGGTTATTTTAAACTATTTGAGCTTTGATCTTGAGACTTCTTCTGGCATTTGAAACATACAATTAGATTACAGTCTTGCCATCACCTGTAAGCATTTACATCATACTCCCTTTGAATATACACCTTATAAAGATTCGCATCAAAAACTTAAAGACCATACGGCATAGGAGCAGTAGTAGGCCATTCAGCCCATTGATTCAGCTTTGCCATTCAATAAGATCATGGCTGATCCAATAATCCTTAATTCTACTTACCTCCCTTTTTCCCATAACTGTTGATTCCCCTATCAAGTAAAGATCTGTCTATCTTAGCTGTGAACATACTTAATGACATTGCTTCAAAAGCCTTCTGCAGAAAAGAATTCCACAGTTTCACAATTCTCTGAGAGAAAAAGAACATTCTTCTCATCTGAATCTTAAATGTGCAACCCCTTATTCTGAGGGGGGGTGGTATTTAAGTTGTTGTTCCCAAACAAATGGTCCCATCACTGAGGCAAAAGCCCCAGCACATGATCGCAGCCAAGTGGCCTCAGCCAAAAAGCCAAGAACGACACTTGGTCTGAGTCGATAGGCCGAGAAGCGATTATATGCTCCAGTCGTGGTCTCTGCCACAAGGGGAAACAGCTCTTCTGCATCTATCCTCCCAAGTCCCCTAAGAATCTTGTACATTTAAATAAGGGTGCCTGTCATTCTTCTCTCTTCCAATAAGTACAGGCCCAATGTATTCGACCTTTCCTCATGAAATAGTCACTCCATACCTGGTATTAGCCTTGAGAAGCTTCTTTGGACCGTCTTCAACGCCAGTCTATCTTTCCTTAGATAAGGGATCCAAATCTGTTTGAAGACAGTAGTAACGTCATGGAATAAAATTTAAGGGAGCTGAAGTCAGCAAGCAGTCAGGAGTTACAGTATTTGAAGATAACAGCTTTATAACTGCCAAATAGGTGAAAAATAAAATAAATGGAATGAGTGCTGACTGGGCTATCAAATAAATTGCTGCGTTGAAATACAGCTCCAAAGTTCTCATATACTGTTTCAATTATTTGTTCTTATGGTCTTATAAGAATGCTACCATCTCCTTTTTCTTAACAATCTCCAATTGTTCTTTCACTGCTGACACGAGGCAGATTCCAAAAGTATCTATTCTGCACACAAACTAAAGATATTTCAGGGCCATTAATAAACAGTGATTCTTTCCTCATGTTTCAATCGCACTGTTTTAGACATGAATTGTTACATTTTATTCGTATTTGTCACATCATTCAACATTTACTCAGCCCATTTTGCAGATACCTATTCACCAGCTTGCACATTAAGGCGTACTATTTGCTACACTCAGTTTTCTCCATTACTTAGTATCAAATTGTGTGCACCATGCAATACATTGCATTCTTTTTACAACAAACAAATACATTCAATTAAATGTGTTCGAAGTTGTTTTTATTGCACATTTGACCTTACCATTTCACCTACAGGCTATGCGTTCCACATATGATTCAATCAGTGTTATTCACTCTCTGGGTGATACTTAATGGGGGCATGCAAGAACAGGAAATGAGGCCAGCAGTGAGGGTGGGGCGATCTATTCATTAAAGAGGGCATTGAACTCGCAGTTTCCTACATCAGGTTCAATAACAACAATTCAGTCAATGGCATGTCAGTAGCAGGGTAGGCGTCAGATCACCCAGAACCAAGAACCTACCTATCACGCACTTGTATGCCATGAATGCTCACAAAGTCATTAGCACATGGGAAACGTATGTCGTCTGCTTCCTGACAATCTGAAGGGGAGGTACACAAGGTGAGCTTGTGCAATCTTGGGATCGGAGGTTAAGTTTCATCTTTGTCCAATTCAGCTACACAGGAAAGGGGAGCACGGAAAGCTGGACAGCCAAACAGTGGCAAGAAAGGGGTGGGGTTGAAGAGACAGTGGTTGTGGTGGTACTGGTTAGGGCCTCATATGGTACAAGCAGTGGGTTGGCAAGTGGGTGATGGTGTTCAGGGCCTCAAACAGTAGCATGACATGGCCTAGCATGTGTCAATGTTGGGGTGTGGGGAGTGGAGATGTCAAAGGGAGACAAGCTCTGGCCTACATACTGGCTTCTGTCATTGCAGCAATATGATGATGTGTGCCCAAGGCAGTCAAATGTATCCTACATGGCATGTCAACAGTCAGGCAAAAGATATTAAGCTTGAGGCAGGTTTGATTCAGCTGCAGAGGAAAGCTAAATGGTCATTGAGGGATAGATACCGCCGGAAAGTCAAGGATAACGGAGTAAGCTCCAGATTGACAGTAAAAGGTAAAGGGGGAGGGTTGAGATGGAGGCACAAGGGCTGTTGTCTCTGGGTGAAGGGTGATGATTTGATGCTACAAAATGATTGTGGAAGGAGCAGGGTGACGTTCAGAGGTTCAAGGGTAAATGAAAGTGGTGTGATATGGTATTCTGTAAATTAGCCCATGTACATATACCACTAAGACTGGGTTCATCTTGAGACAGATATCTAGAAGTTTATTAACAACCAACTATGTTTAGTAATGTGATATCTCAGATTTGCTCAATCTGGTTACCCCCTCGGGCGACTGTCTATGTGGAGTTTGCACATTCTCCCCGTGTCTGCGTGGGTTTTCTCCAAGTGCTCCGGTTTCCTCTCGCAGTCTAAAGATGTGCAGGTTAGGTGGATTGGCCATGCTAAATTGCCCATAGTGTTCAGGGATGTGTAGATTAGGTTGGTTATAGGGGGTTGGGTCTGGGTGGGATATCTAAGGGTCGGTGTGGACTTGTTGGGCTGAAGGGCCTGTTTCCACACTGTAAGGATTCTATGATCTGTGCCTGCCTTCTTCGCAAGTTCACTTTGTGGATTAACAATGGCTCTCAAAAGCCAAATAGTTTTGCATCTTCAGGCAATGATGGTGAGGACTTACCAGAAGAGGGCCATAGACATTCAACAACATTGACCACAAGGCCAGAGACCTGAACCAGCAGCGGGGGTGTAAGATCAAGAGATAGGACCATCATCATTGTTGAAGACACTGGCACATTTGCTTCTGTTCAGAATAGATACCAACTACCTTCAGATGTCTAAAACTCAGGTTTTCCCAGGAAGTAGCCATTGACCTGTGCACTCCTTCAACAAGACCTGCAATCCCATGGATTTGGAAGGAATCCCATACTAGCTCACTCTCAATGTTACTGTGGTCCTAAATTTTTACTGCTAATGGCATATTCCAGGGCTCTATGGGGGATATATGTATGGCATCTCTCAGGCTGCAATGTATAGATGCATATGGGAGCTTACCAATGCCCTGTTCAGAAATGCCAATGAATTTATTCATTAATGCTGATAGCCAGGCCACCAGAGCAGGTTTAGCTTTGGGGTCATTGTGTGATTCCCATGAGTACAGAGTATAACTGACTGCACTTCAGTGGCCTTTAGACCTTCTTGGCAGAAACCAGCAGCATTTTCAGTCAGAAGGGGTTTTACTTTTCTTAATATTCAACTAGTTTGTGACCACGAAAATAATCATACAGGTGTGTGCCTGTTTCCTAGGGAGCTCTCATGACTCATTGTTTCACATCACGTTCAGCTCCTATAGCTATCTGAGGCCCTCAACTAAGTGTAGTGTTCGATATTGAGTGACGAGGGCTATCTGCTGATGGCAGGGCCATTTACATTACAGCTTCATGAAGGAATGTCAAAAGGCAGGACACAAACTGGCCATGGCAATCAGAAAGCAGACCACTGGCTTGCTGAAAATCAGCTTCTGATGCCTTGGCCTTTCCGCTGAAGTAGCACAGTATTGCAATGCAAAAGGAAGAAGATTCACCAACTGTTGACAAGGAGGAATTGCTGAACTCCTCGGATGACAATGACAGAGTGAAATATGAGAAAGAAGGCAGAAATAATCGTGATACCACTCTAAGATGCCTGGAGCACAGAGAGATGTGGCGCTGCTGTCAGAAACAAGTGCATCTTTGAGCATCTTGCTTCGGAATGAGGCACCAACATGACCATCACTTACAAACCATTGCCTGCTCTCAATGTTTGGAGCCTCTGACAGCTTCCATCCACAGCTACCTTATTACCCAGACAGCCAAGGGGAGCAGACATTCAACACACAAACTGAAAGACATGACTGCCCCCAAATAGAATAACTCCTTGGCAACATCCTGGGGGTTACTATTGACCAGAAAATAAACTGGAATAGCAATGTAAATACAATGGCTATTGGAACAGTTCAGAGACTAGGAATCCTGCATCTCCGAACTACCCAAAATCCATTCACCATCTGCAAGACGCAAGTCAGGAGTGTGATGGAATACTGCCCACTTACCTAGATGGGTGCAGCTCCAATAACATTCAAGAAGCTTGTATCCAGGTCAAAGCAGCCCACTTGACTGGTACCAGATCCACAAACATTCACTCCCTCTACCACCGATGATCAATAGCAGTAGTACGCAACAATTACAAGATGCACTGTAAAAAATCACTAAGGCTCTTTAGACAGCTCAGTTTAGACTAAGACAAGGGTCTAGAAGGGCAAGGGCAACAGATACAAGTTTTCCCTTCAAGCCACTTACCATCCTGATTTGGAAATATACCGGCATTCCCTCAGTGTCACTGGGTCAAAATCCTGGAACTGCCTCCCTAATGGCATTGGGGGTTTATCTACACCAAATGGATTGCAGTTATTCAAGAAGGCAGTTCACCACCACCTTCTCAAAGACAATAAGAGATGGGCAATAAATGCTGGCCCAGCCAGTGCCACCCACATTCTGTGAATGAATAAACAAAAGGCATCATCCTGTCAAATAAATAACTGAAGGTATAATAGCAACGGGCCATGAAACCATAAGAAGAACATTATGTCTCAAGCTTGTAAGTAATCTCAGTCAATTTCCTCAGCATGTTATTTACAGGAAGGCAGCTGATGCTGCATGTTCAGCCATGTCATATTAAACACACAGACTTCGAATTGACTGACTTCTAATGCATTGCCATATTGTTTCATATACATGAGGTTACCTCCAGTAACCTTCACAAAGCATGACAGTACAATATATCCTCTGAATGAGGACATTCAAAATAATACACATAATGCACATTATAATCAAGCGACAAAAATATAAAATTAAATATATATACATGCTTGCACAAGTTCACAATGTCTCAAAACACTGCCTTTTGATAATGCTTTAGCTTTTCGCCTACATCCACCACTTCCTGGTGTGAGTCAAACATCAATATTTACGGAGGCTGGCTGCTCAGAGCAATACCCCTTTGAAGGTCGTGACTTTGGCAGAGATTCTTAAGAGCCTTGAGCTACTGGGGTCCGCTTTAGAGACATCCTTCTTATCTCCATTTACTGGAGGCTCTGGGTTCACCAACAAAGGGGTTGTGGAGTTATTGCTCACTCTTGGAGTGCCTTGTAACAGTTGACTGGCACCACTCCAACTTCTTGATGTGTCCCTGAGGAAAAGGGCACCAAGAGGCAGGTCTATGTAGACAAACAGGAGACTGGAAGAACACAGCAAGCCAGGCAGCATCTGGAGGAAAGGAGAAGTCAACATTTCGAGTTTTACCCTTCCAGTCTCTTGTTTGTCTACCTTGGCTTCCAGCATCTGCAGTTTTCTTGTCTCTGACCAAGTCTCCGTAGCTTGTTTCCTTCTCACCCAGCCACTGCTGTACCTAGCAATTGGCCAGAGTGACAAAATACAGATCCTCACTCATATGGGTGTTACAATTGACCTGACTCTCCACAGTGGTGACCAACCTCTTCATAGTAAGCAAGAGTCATGACAGAACTCAAGGTATGGATGCCCTCCTCTACTGACAATGCAATGTTCCGCACAGTCTCAGGCATCTCTGCCAGCTATCATCCTACTTGTCTCTGTATTTCCCATAGGTTACTGGGGCCAAGACCAGAGGTCCATCATTACCCACGGGTCTGCTTGGACATAACTTCCAAGTTCTCCCACGTGCCCTGCAGGTGAACCACCTGATATCAAATTTATCACCAGCTCCGTCTGCCAACAGATGTTTGCAGAAATGGGTGTCTAATAACCAACACCAACACATAAATGCAGGAAGGGCATGTGTCTATTGCACACAGTAGAAGTTGCATCTTAGTCCTAACAGAAGATTAAGTTCCAACTGTTTTCAGTCCCATCTTCAAGAGCCACACTCTTCCATCGAACAGCATTACAGCCAGGCTACAATCTCTACTTGTTTTACTGGCGTGACAGTATATATTATCATTTGTTCATTAATTACCTGTGTCATATAAGCATTTATCAATTCTAACCAAATCCTAGAGTTGGCAGACTGTAGAGGCCCAGACATGTATACGACAGCATGCACATCAGGCAATAAATGTAAACTGCATCTGGGGTTACACCAAATCTGATTGAAATTTCTACATCGCAATATCGTAGAGTGACTACCTTTCAGTTTATTACTTCTTTTATGTTGGATAACACTTTACAGTAGTAATTTCACAATACAATTCAGTTCCAAGTGTTTGAGATTTAAATTTGCCTTCTTTATATTGATACACAGATTTGGAGTTGAATAGTAACCAGCGCATTTGTATGTACAAAGTTTGTGCAAGCATGGCTTTCAGGTGTGCAGGGCACTTTATTCTGATCTCAGACCATCACAGCTCTTGGGAAAATTTCTGGTCAGATTAACTAAGAGAAAATACCATTGTTGATATGTGGACAAGGTAGGAGTTCTATCTAAATATATTAGAATAAAATGGCACATGTGAGAATAAGGACTTATCGCTTTTTGTTTCTAAAGTCAGGGAATAAAACTGCTTTTTGACACAAGGTTATGATATATAAATGAGGTATAAAAGTTAATGCCATTCCCTAATGGTTGAGTAATACCGACAGTCATTGCTACACTTCCATGTTAGGTTGCCCATGGCAGATTATTTAATACTTTCAACGCCATGCTTTTGAACTGATACTAGTTTGAAATGCTACTTTGTAAAAGTAGTAAACATAAAGGAGAATAACTAGATAAACATAACCATAATACGTTACTACATTTTCAGTAAAATAAGTTCTGTCATCAGAACAGTTCTCACAATACTCGGTCGCTGTGAAAATAGAACTTTCTCATACTCGTTGTTTCCTTTGTGTTAAACCAGCTCATGTTTGTTATTCTCTTTACGTAATTTTCAAAATCTGTACATATAGAAATCACATTAATGCATTGACAGCAAATCTTAAGGAATTGTTCTGATAATTTGATTTTAATTTAGACTCTGTATTTGACTTGTTGCATGCAGAGAACAGTACATTTCAATTCTGCAGTCGCAAATAAAGGCGTCATGGGCATGGTCCCCTCATTACAACTAAGTGAATTTAAGTGAGAGAAAAATAAATATCTCTGAAATAATCATTTTATAGTACAAATATTGAGTATGTAATCTTAATTCCCAAATTTTATCTAAATAAAATATGAAAAATCTCAAACTTCTTGATTGCAACAAGCATGGCAAGACTATTGATACTATCAACGCAACCTGGCAGTGAAATTTTCAAGCAGCAGCAACATGCGTCTAACTACACGTGGCAATTTTGGCAAGCCCAAGGTAAAAGTTGATCCTGAATTAAACTATGTTTCCTGAATAAAGATAAAACTTCAGAAATTGATGTTAACACTGACCAGAACTTTTGACCAGAGCTATTTTGAATCAAAAGAAAACTTTATTCTTTTTGATGCCAAATACGCTGTTATTGCCTGGACTCGATTTATGTTCTTCTCAAGTCTCCTGGGGAATAGTCTGCAGGACAACACCTTTGTCACAACTATAAAACTAACAGGAAAGATTTATACATTGTTGATTTAGGATTTTATTACTTCTCCAATAACATTGTAATGATTTTGCTGTCATTGCAATTATTGCATGGGATTTATGTTCATAGGCTTTTGCAGACATTTTAGAGTAGTGTGGAACAGATGGACTGACCTGTGGACTGATCCCTGAAATGTTTACATTTGCTACTTACAGGTTGTCATTTTGGTCATTCTGTCACACTGATGGAGAACATGGGGAGCATTTAACCATTGCAGTCTTTAATCTGTGTTACCTCACTAGCCTGCCTTGATAATCTGAGAAGCATAAAAATGATCAAAATGCATACCCTGAATTTGTTTAGTGAAAACCTCAACTGTCATTGCTTTCCCATGAACATAACTTACTGCAAAAAAGGCTAATCAGATTCAGCAGGTCCATTGGTGAGCAACCAAATCTCTTAATGAAACGTTTCACTCTTTTTGTCAATTTCGGATGTAAAATGTGTGCATTATTCACTAAACTTACAGAAGAACAAATCTTCTGTTGTGTGCAACAGTGCAGTCCCATTTTAATATTGGGGTTTCAGTGAAGTTTGAAAGTCTCTCTCAAATGCGCCAAGATAAAAAATGTGTCTGCTAAACATTGGCATGATTGTTAAGCTATGGAATTTAAGTTGCAATATGTGTCTTGAAGGTTAATAATTTTAGAATATTTTCTTCCAAATCAACAATGTGGTACAAAACCCAATGTAAAAAAAAGCGTACAAAATTTTTTGATCATCTAAATTATCATTTAGAAATTATATCAAATTACTTTGACCAAATCATCTGCTCAATTATGAAGTTGAGTTTTATTGTCAAAGATTTATACATTGTCTGGTCTTGTATACTTTTTGCCACATCTTTACCTTTTCAACTGAACAGTTTTGGTGTTGGATCCATCATGGATTAGACTTCGACATAATGTATGCAATTGTATATCCTATAAAACTGATGTAGAATCTCTAGAACCTTTCTTTAAATTGAACAATTTAAGCAAAGCAATATAGCCATCAGATTAAAAATTCATTTTAACTCCATGGCCCCATTATTAGATCCAGGTGGGTTTGGATGTGACTTACAACAGGCATTGAGAATGTAGGATCCTACCTGAAATAGATAAGCACTGAGCTGTTCTTTGAAGATACCAACAGAAATGCTGATCGTAGAATCCCTTCAGTGTGAAAACAGGCCATTCAGCCCATCATGTTCACACTAATCCTCTGAAGGGCATCCAACCCACCTACCGACCGTATAACCCTGCATTTCCCATGGCTAATCCACCCAGCCTGCACTTTCCTGGACACAATGGGCAACTTAGCATGGCTAATCCAACTAACCTGCACATCTGTGGGAGGAAACCGGAGCAGCTGTAGGAAACGCATGCAGTCATGAGGGAGAATACACAAACTCCACACAAAGAGTCACCTGAGAGTGGAATTGAGCCATGGTCTCTGGTGCTATGAGGCAGCAATGCTAACAACTGAGCCACCATGCTGCCCGAATAGTTTGGACTGGAAGGAAAAGGGCCCACTGAATTCAACAGCATGATTTTCAGAACACTACCATTATTGGGACCAAAATAGGAACAAAGTTATCTCCACATATCCTCCATTGGTTTAGATGTGTGGCTGAAGCCAAAAACATTGGCATGTAGGTTAATGACATGTGGAGAAGAATGTTTAAAAAGATGGTTTGTACCTGAAATGGTTAACTGATATTTTGAGATAAACTGCATCCATCAGCATTCCAGGACTGTTCCTGGAAGGGGCTAATTGGCATGGTACCTATGTCTTATATGTTTGATTCGAGTCGTTCTAGTGTTAAGACAATGTAACCAATACTAATGTGCACTTACTCCTAACTAAAGCCTGATACCTCACAAGAGACCGTCATGTATGTGAGATGTCAAGCAACCAGATAGTTAGTATAATGCGAAAAACCTTTAGTCTTTATCAAGAATGAGCCTATCTTCTGCCATTCATCCTTCCACACTTTTATCAATAGCTTAGACTAATGGCAATAAGAAGGACTGGTGGCAACGAATCCAGCCAAGATATTCTAGATAGTTTAGCTACACCATGGTGACAACAGTGAGAATTTTTCCAAACATAAGAATGGTTGTAATTAGGACTGAGATATTAGGCAATTAAAATTAAAGGTCTGTTCTACCAGAATCTGCATACTGGCTTTTGCTATCTAAGCTTATTGAGGGCAAATAACTTGCCTCAATCCTAGATAACAAGGTGTAGAGCTGGATGAACACAGCAGGCCAAGCAGCATCAGAGGAGCAGGAAGGCTGACGTTTCAGGCCTAGACATGTTCATCCAGCTCTACAACTTGTTATCTCAGATTCTCCAGCATCTGCAGTTCCTACTATCTCTTGTCTCAATCCTATCCATCTGATACTAATGACTTTCTGCTACACATTCCATGGGTATCACCGTTTATAGCATAAAGAAAGTCATACCAGGTTATAATAATCTTTAAAATATTAGCTAGGTAATACTGTAGCATTTTTCAAGTCTATCAATGGGTCTGACTAGTTCATTTAGCATGCTACATTTGTGCTTAGATCTGTTATACTATATTAGGTCCCTATTCAGGTCATGACTGATTTGGTAGCACTCTTTTCTGTAAGTCACAAGATTCTTGGTTCAAGTCCATTTTAGGAACAGAGTATGAAATTCTGGGTTAACTCAGTATGAATGTGGAAGTGTTGGAGATTCTGTCTTGCAGAAGAGATGGGAAGTAAAGGCTCCACCTGCTTGGTCATTGGAAGTACGAGATACAATGGCATTATTTTGAAGAAAAGAGGAGGTATTAATCTTGGTGTCCTGGCCAATAGTCATCCCTTAATTAATACCACAAAAAATAGATTGTTATCACATTGTTGCACATGCAAGTTTGCTGAGTATATATTGGTATACGTCACAAACATAATTCTGGCCCTCTGTGCAACAAGGGCACATTCATGACATTGTATCTATTTCTGCTCATGATTAGAATTACATGGTGTCCATTGTGTGCTCATTTTGGCAGCTGTTCTCGACTTGAAGTAATTATTTTAATCTCCCAATATTTAACTTGACCTCCTATGGATCATACGTTTCACGCAGTTATGCCACCTTTTCTTTCTTCCATCTTGAGTAATTTGTCGCTCATAATCCAAACTGCAACCCATCATTTCTTCTTTGTCTTCTTATTTTCCATCACATCTAAATAAGCCAACAGCTGTACTTCCATTTTCTCTGAAGGATCCTTTGAGGCATTGGCGACTATCACCTTGTGAATTGCAAATATGAATTGCCCCAACTTCAATTGCAAAGATAACCCCAGTTCATGTTCTTCACTCTCAACAATTTCCTTAAATCCCTAGCCCCCGACCCCTCCATACTCACCTCCATCAGGTTTAATGAACTGCTGGGTCATCTTGACATTCTAATTCTGATATCCCTTCGGCTGCCTCGACTACTTTCCTATTTCATCCTATCTACCCAGACAAATTGCATTATACTCCCACTAACAATTTTACTTTCTTCTTTAGCCACTGCCTCATGATTAGGTACTTTTCACAGTTTTATTCTCTCATTAGTCATCCCACATAACTTCCAGGCACAAATCATCTCCATCATAGACTACTGACTTGAGTTCTCTCCCTGCTGCTAGATTGTTCTTTCAGTATACCTTGCTCCTGGACTGAAGATAACACGTGAGAAAATCAGTTTTGCTGAATTTACCTTTGCCAAGGTTGTGGTTTTGGGATGCTCTTATATTAGAGCAATTGATCATTAATAACTAAGTAATATGTCTTATTTTGTTAATTATTTCAATGAAGTAAAAGTTGTGCCAATTCTCCTGTTTTGCTTGTGTTTTAGGTGCGTTGCAAGGGTAAAGTTTGTTTTGCTTAAAGCCTAGTGGTGGACCAATTGAATCACAATTGAAATATAGCATCTTAGAATTTTCTTCAAATAAGATAAAAGTTATTGTCTAGGCTATCTCCTTGATACATTTTGAAGTGGGTTGGTCTGGTCTATAACATTCTTGACAATTATTTGTTGTTATGACAATGTAGTTCAAAAAACCATGGTCAAATGAATAAAATAGTGGTAACTCACTTTACAATACATCATACATTATTGCTCATACCAGTTTAGCAGATTAGGTATTCTTAATAATGTCAAGATCACAGTTAAATATAAATATAAATTATTTGGAATACTGCATACAGTTCCGGTCGCCACATTACCAAAAGGATGTGGATGCTCTGGATGGGGTGCAGAGGAGGTTCACCAGGATGTTGCCTGGTATGGAGGGCGCTAACTATGAAGAGAGGTTGAGTAGATTAGGATTATTTACATTAGAAAGACGAAGGTTGAGGGGGGACCTGATTGAGGTCTACAAAATCATGAAAGGTATAGACAAGGTGGATAGCAAGAAGCTTTTTCCCAGAGTGCTAATTCAATTACTAGGTGTCATGATTTCAAGGTGACAGGTGAAAAGTTTAAGGGAGATATGCGTGGAAAGTTCTTTCCGCAGAGGGTGGTGGGTGCCTGGAACATGTTGCCAGCAGAGGTGGTAGGGGCGGGCACGATAGCATCATTTAAGATGTATCTAGACAGATACATGAATGGGCAGGGAGCAGAGGGATACAGATCCTTGGAAAATAGGCAACAGGTTTAGATAGAGGATCTGGATCAACGCAGGCTTGGAGGACCGACTGGCCTGTTCCTGTGCTGTAATTTTCTTTGTTCTTCTTTCTTTGTACTAACCAATATAGAAAATCAATTCAAATGTAAATTCTTCATTGCTCAGAGATATTAAGTAATGGGGAAGACATAGCTTACATATTTTAATAATGCCTTTGTGTCCTCAGGATTTCATAAAATATTGGTATCTTGGCTGAGTGGTAGCACTCTTAAGTCTGCATCAAATTTTACTTGAACATATAAAAACGTAACACTTTAGTACAAAACTCCAGTCATTCTGCACTGTTGAATCTGTTGTTATCTGTCATATCAGACATTGAATTGATGCTCTGTCTACCTTCAGTAAATATATAAGATTCCTTGGCACCAGCTGAGGAGGAGTAGGGTAATTCTCTCGCAGTCATCATTGACATTTGTCTCTCACCTTTACCTAAGTTTTCCATTCCAATAAGATTTACATCCAATTGTTTCAATAATCATTTTGCCCATTTTAAGCATTTCTCCCTGTTGGTTCTATGGAAGTACACTACAATGTAACTTTATGTGAAAAATTACAGATTGCAGGATTGCAATAATTGCAGGGTCCATTATATGTATATTTCACACCACGTGAAATGCTATCAGATCTATCCTTCTGCAGTTTCTTTTTCTGAACAGTTATCTCACAAAAGGTATCCAGAAAAGAAGGCTTATGCCATTCAGCAATCAGAGTCAATATCTTCTTGATACATTCATCGACCGAGCTTGCCCTCGTCTCAGAGCCATTCTTATAATGTCCCCTTCCATCTGTCTGATGGCCAGCTGGCACAGCAGATGGAGGTCATGATGGGCCATCATAGCTGACTGACCAGTACCATGTTGTACAATGTATTAGAAGGTCACAATGTCTCTCACTGCTGTTTGACAATATAGTGTCCCACATGCAGTGTCTCCTTCTGTGTTGCAATAAAGCATGCAAATAATTGCAGGATCCATTATATGTATAAATTATCTCGACACTAACTGTGTCTTGTCACTGTGAATTTGATTTATATACCAGTATATCATTTGTGAGGTTCTCTGCTAATGCGTCCATTGTTAGGTAGTTAACACTACTTTAGTTTGTAAGCGAGTGTGTATAATCAATTCAGCACTGACCTTACAAGCATTTTTAAAACGATGCTTAAGCAAATATGATCAGCTTATCTCTCCAACCAAATAACTGCTCTAAAAGTATTTGCCCATATCAATTTAAATTAAAGCATCATCGAATTACAGTTCAATATTATGTGTTAGCCATGGGAAATGCAGGGTTACAGGGAAAGGGTAGGGGATGGGGATGGGTCTGAGTGGGATGCTCTTTGGAGGGTCAGTGTGGACTTGTTGGGCCAAAGGGCCTGTTTCCACACAGTAGAGATTCTGTGAAAAAAATCTGAATTATAGCAAAAATCAATGAAATTTGGTCTCTCAAGCATTTAAACCAAATTAATAATTTGACATAATGACCTCAGTGTTTGTGATTAGTGATTTGAAATTATGTTTTCAGTGTTCAAAGATATGCTCTCAATTGATCATTAAAGTTACATGTACCTCACTGTAAATGCTCAGCTTCATTCCATGATTACTACAAGGATTCATTGGACTCGGTTGAAGAAATAACTCAATGGGAAGAAAGTGTGAGAAAACTTAATTATTAATTAATTTAGTCTTGCCTAGTTGTTTAGAGCTGACACAAAGGAAATAAGCTTGTCATGGTTGTCAGCATACCTCCGTCAGGTCAAAGGAGATAGCCTTTGCTCAGGGATTCCCAGCAGAGTAAGTCAAGGGCAGACATCAAAGAGAAACCGTACATAATACCTGCTAAAAATTACACTTTGCTAATTCCTAGTAAGATTCAGCACAATCTGTTCAATTACAATAAACGTAATCTTTAAATAGGTTTCAAGTTCTTTGACTCTTCACCAAACTATAGATGCAATTGGAACATATATTGAATGCATAATACAATCAATGTTAACATTCTTCAGTAATTTGAATAATCATTCTCAATATGGTCATTTTATTATTATTCAAAAGGAGAAATCTTATAAGGGTCTAGGTAATGTGAACTGTAGTGAGATTTTTGACAGAATCAGATGAGAAGTCCAGTGAGGTTAACCCCATTGTTAGAAGAATTTTGCTTCGTCTTTCAGGCTTTTATCAAACAGTGTCGCAAGTTTCCCACTTGGCAATGGCAAGTTGCCAATTGAGGAGGATTCTTGCTATTAACCATGTTGTAGGTGGCCCAACTGACCTCATTAATATCCAGATTTCTATGTTGCCCAATACACAAAACAAACTTGATATAGATAATCTCAACATGGAGAAGAGGTACCTGGTGAATTCAGCTCTCCACTTGCTTTGAAGGACCCCTATGTTGAACACAGGGCACCAATGTTTCAAAGAATGTTCCATGGACACCAACCACATACACCTCATATTCAGACATTGTCATTCAATTTGTGCCAACATCCACGAACTCACATGGCACAGCTCCATTCCACAACAGAACACTTTTACACTTTAATGCTATACCTCAGTCTACACTGTTAAGTATCATTGTAATTTTGTTCAGTCACACGCAGCCAGCTAATGGGCTGGACCATGCTGCATCCCTACATTCCATGCTCACTGTCATAGCACTCACTCTCTCTCAGCCCACCTGAAAACTCACAGCTTCCTTGCCTAGTCTTTTTGCACATTTTCCCCTCAGCCAAAGATACCAGGCTCATATTAATTTTGTCTTGCCTAGTTGTTTAGGGCAGACACAAAGGAAATAAGATTGTCATGGTTGTCAGCAGACCTCGGTCAGGTCAAAGGAGATAGCCTTTGTTCAGGGGTTCCCAGCACAGTAAGTCAAGGGCAGACATCAAAACAAGCCCAGGGGCTTAGACACATGGTCAGTCAGCCACTTGGCACAGCCAGAGTCAGGATGCTGTCCATATATGGGTTGAGGAGCCAAATGTCGGGCAACACACCTTCTATCTTGAGTCTTCTGCCCGAATAGGGGCTGATATCCTCCTAAAATGAAAGGAGCATGGCTATTAAGTGAGACCAAAGTGTTTGGCATAGTGAGATAACAAGGTGTAGAGCTGGATGAACACAGCAGGCCAAGCAGCATCAGAGGAGCAGGAAGGCTGACGTTTCGGGCCTAGACCCTTCTTCAGAAATCAGTTTGGCATAGTTGTTGTTTGGTGCAGGTGGGAAGTTGTCCGAAGTAAAGGATTACGCAGAGTAAATGGTACACAGGGTCAGTGGTGCTGATGCTTGGCAGATAACAGTAAAGGAGAGATGATGTTGTATGTAATAGTGAGAGTGGTCAAGCATGAGGCTTGGTGCGAGATGGGTTTTGTAGCAATGATAGAGTGAGCATGAGATATCAGAAAGAAGATGGTAGCACTTGCACTGACGGAATCTAAGGGACTGATCTTCTTCTAAAGTTCTATGCATTCCTCCAGATGGCTGAGGTTGCTTTAATGTGGGTGGTGACCTTGGATAAGGCTGGCATGATCTGGTGTTGCAGCCTCCACTCTGGTTCTGGGGGAAAAGGGAAATCCTACAACTATACCACCCGGTCCAGCAGGATGCCTAGATTCGTCTCTGCACAGCAGGTGACAATTTCTATGTACGCCATGTCCAGGACAAATGTCAGGAACTAGTTCCAGACTGACCATGGCTGACCATATTTGGATGCGCAAGGGGCTTTTAAAGATGGCACAAGTGCAAGATATGCTGTTGAATTCCCAGTGAGTTATTCTGGGAATGGCGAATGCCAAGACAGTATGGGAATCGAATGGTGAGAGACACCACAGTGTCAGTGCAGGCAGTTAATGAGGTGAATCTGGAAAGATTCACCAACGAAACTTGCTAGGCATCGTGGTGTAAGTCCCTCCAAAGAACTCGATGCAACTCGGCCGTCTCAAAAAAGAAGTAAGGCTCAACCCATTGTGTCAAAAGGTTAAAGTCGAGAGATTGTTTTATGTTTGCCTGCCAGAGCAAACAGACCACAGCGATTGATTTCTAAACTTAAAGCACATTAATTATTGAGTATTTGTCCTCATTTCCTTGAAATGAGCAAGCTCTGGTTTCCCTCAAGACATCCCCAGGCAGTTTGGTGTCCAGTTGGAACAGGTTCAGTGGACAGACGGTGGGTGCAGGCTGATTCAGAGAAGTCATTTTGGAAATTCAGGCACAGACACAAAATACCTTCTATACTGCCTTTACCAAATTTTGACACTTCTGGTGTGGAATGTGTGCACACGTTCCATTGCTGCTTGATGCACAATAATGTGTGTTTTTGTCTATGAAACAGGCATGCTGCCAATTTCCAAACCCAAATTTTATGTGTTGACAAATCTGGCCAATCATCTGATGATGACTACTATTTATTTCAACTAAATTATTTTGCCAGACATGTAAAATACAGCAATCATGATCTGAGAAATATTTAAATAATAAGCATGACTAGAGATAATTTGAGATTTACCATCAGTATCTGGAGAGAGTACATAACCCACTTGCCTGCATAGACGTCTGCTGAAGTCTTTATTATAACCAATTTCTCTTGAAATCGTTAAGTTTAATAATTTTGTCATGACATGCAAATCCTCTTATCTCCAATCATTCATTTCTTATCAATATTTAATCACTGTGTTGAGTTGGGTCAAATTACCTCAGCTAAATCCCATTGGAGCAATTTGTACTGAGTGAGATGTTTTCATATCCATATCAAACATTAACACATTGGTAAAGTAGCTTTCCCACCACAAGTATAATCTGATTTAACAAGATAATATATTACCACAGTGAAAAATCATTCATTCTGCACGAGACCAGAAGTGCAAAGGTATCCATTTCAAGCGCAAATAAAAAGGTGGAAAGAGCAAGATTCACTTGCAGAAAGAGGTCTGAGAGGTGTCCGAATGAGTTTTTATGGAATGTTTTAATCAAATTGATAGAAAGAGAGAGAATGTGTTGAATTTACTCCTTTGAGGTAGAAATTTTGAGACCGTCATTTCCAAATATTGCAAGCCCCACCTTTTTCCTGGCAGTGTCCACCAAAGCTATTTGCATAGTGGAGTATTGGAGAGAGGCTGAAATAAAAGCCAACTCCTCCAAAAAAAAAGGCCAGGCTGGAAATGGAGGTGAGTGGATTAGAAACGATTGGCTCCACTTGTAGGGACAGTAGCTCAGTGCTATATTTGAGTGTCAGATACTCTACTTTTCATATTCACATTACAGTGAAGTTAGGAAAGGTTCTATACTGAAAGGTTGGAAGACGCTTGGAACCCTCTTTGGAAAAATGACAATTAATGTCAGAAAAATTGTCACTTTTACATCTGAAATGGCTGGATTTTTGTCAATTAGGCAAAGACAGTATTTAAAATTAGATCATAATTCAGCCTTGATTACACTGATTATCTGATGTAGGAAAGAGGTTTAGATGTGATTTATATATGGAGTCATAGAGATGTACAGCATGGAAACAGACCCTTAGGTCCAACCCATCCATGCTGATATGATATCCTAAATTAATCTAGTCCCATTTGCCACATTTTGCCCATATTCCTCTAAACCCTTCCGATTCATATACCTATCCAGGTGCCTTTTAAATGCTGTAATTGTACCAGCCTCCACCACTTCCTCTCACAGTTCATTCCATAGATGCACCACTCTCTGCGTGAAAAGGTTGTCTCTTAGGTCCTTTGTTAATCTTTACCATCTCATTTTAAGCAATATCCTCTAGTTTTGGACTGCATTACCATGGGGAAAAGATCTTGTCTATTTACGCTGTTCACACCCCTATGATTTTATAAACCTCTATAAGGTCACCCCTCAGCCTCTGATGCACTAAGGAAAATAGCCCCAGACTATTCAGCCTCTCCCTATAGCTCAAGCCCTCTAACCCTGGCAACTTCTGAACCCTTTCAAGTTTAACAACATCTTTCCTGTACCAGGGAGACCACAACTGAACACAATATTGCAAAAGTAGCCGAACCAATGTCCTGTATAGCCATATTCCCAACTCCTATATTCAATGCATTGACCGATAAAAGGCAAGCATACCAAATGCCTTCTTCATTACCCTGTCTACCAACAACTCTACTTTAAAGGAACTATGAACCTGCACTCCAAGGTCTCTTTGTTCAGTGCTGCTCTGATTTGCCTTTCCAAAATGTAGCACCTCACATTTATCTAAACTAAACTCCATCTGCTGCTTCTTGGCCCATTGGCCCATTTGGTCAAAGTCCTGTTGTACTCTGAGGCAACCATCTTCATTGTCCACTCCACCACCAGTTTTGGTGTCATCTGCAAACCTACTAACCATACCTCCTACTTTAGTATCTTTCTTTTCAACTTTAGATTTTTGAATTTTGAAGTGATGTATAGGTTTTTATGATGTCTGTAGGGTTTAATGATTAACTTTTAAGTACTACAGTAGCCACGATGACTTCTTGTAAAACAACTTGATGGAGAGATAGCTTTCAGAGCAATGGGTATTTGTATAAGGTAAGAGAATTTAAGGTCAAGGACTGGAAACAATTACATATCAAGGGTTTACGTTAGAAACTTCTTGATTTGATTAGTTTTTAAGCTTAGGGGAAACACCTGGGAGGGGTGACGGTTTTTTGTTCAGTTTCAATTGGAGCAGTTCTGCAGAAGTCCTTGGGCAAAGATGGAATCATAAAGCAGTGCTCCTAAGGGGAAAAGATATTGAAAACAGATTACATTAGAGAAACGAGTTTACTAATAGCTCCAGACCAGAACTGTTTAAGTAAACCCATGAAGAGGTACTTGAAGCTGGGACTGTTTAATCTTGGATGTATGGAAGTTCGAGGGAAAGGTGATCAGATTTTCTACACTGGGTGTTGAAGTCACAGTTAAATTAAATCTATCAAGGTATTAAAGAAAGGAATTCTTCTCTGGTGCAAGTATGTGTAGGAATTTTGTTTTGGTACTGTACAAGAGTGTTTCTTGGGATCTGTAAAGGAGTGTTTTTGGGATAAATGCAATTATATTTTACGTTTTTTCAAAATTTCTAAATTCTTGTATCATGTTTGGGCTTATTCTATCCTATCTTCATCTCTATTGTGAATTAAACTTCTGATTTATTTTTCAAACCATGTCTGCAACGTTGCATACTTATGTTTCATTGAGAGACTGTCACTCAAAAACCGAAACAAAACAGTGATCTATCAAATCAGATTTCATCTGGGATCTGATTTGTTTAGTAATAACATCAGCTGGGATCATAGCAAATGGTAGGACTGACTCAAAGGATTAAATAGCTATTCATGTTTCTTCTATGTTCCAGCAATCTCACAAGAATTGAAGTGTAATCATATAAAATATGTAAGAATTTGAGAGCTGCAAACAGAAGCTACAATTATTTATTTATAGAGATTTCAAGGCATAATTGTTTAAAGCAAGTTCATTACTTTCACAGGACAGTTTTTCTATGGAGTAAGTTACTAATCTTGAAGATAGTAGCACTGTATCAAGATACATCTTTCCATAATAATAATTCTACACATTGCATTCACTGGTCAAAAATCATTTTTTTTCACTTCACGTTGAATCATTCAGCAAGAATAGGTTCACTGAGAAGAATGCATACTGCACTTAACTGAAATGGCATAAAGTTCCCAGTATCTGTTAACCTTCTGCAAGGACATGCACTTAATACATACAACATAAATTATGTTGAAAGTGCTTTGATTTAGCAATTATACATTTAGAAGAAATCATTTTATGGTTGAAATGCAAATTTGTAATATGAAGGAATATTTTAGAGTCAGAACTGTTAAAAGAAAATGTAAAAGTGTGCAATCTGAGCTATGCTATGAATTCTAACTGTGTTGCTTGCTAACTTTCAGAGCCCAGAAATGATGGAAATGAGAAGGAGAAAGGGTAATTCTCTGCTCATCATGACATGACAACATGTCAGGATTTGTTCCTTAAGTGCATTCTTGCATTGAATTCAGGCTCAAGTATTCAAGGATTTGAGTGCAAACGTAGGTTACCTTTCCAGAGATGCCTTCAGATATGATGTTACACTGAGGATCATCTCTTTGTTTCTGCAGCCATTAAAGATTATACAACTTCATTCGAAGATTTTTTGATACATTCTCCAAGTTCCAACCACAGGCCTCCCTCAATATTGCTAACTGGCTTCTGTTAATTCTGCATCATAGTTTTCTGTGCCGAACGGTTGTCACGTTTGTACACATGATAACAATCCCTATATTTCAAGGTAATGTTTGGAGTGCATTTTGAGACTTTAAAAAATTATTAACGGCTTTTTAAGCAAACCCAATAATTCTCAAACGTACCTTAGATCTTCATATATATATATGGAAATGTTTTAATTCTAGGATTATTCACCATTGCCTGTGTAGTCATAATCTCCTGTTTCAACCATGGCTTAGTTCATAGCTCCCACACCTCTGTGTCAGTATGCTTGAGTCCAAACCACACTTGGGGCTTCAGCACATAAATCTGGGCTGACATGCCAGTGCAATGATGAGGGGCTACTACTCTGTCAGAGGTGTTGTCTTTCAGGTGAGATGTTCCAACAAGTTCCAAAAAATTCCCGTGGCACTATATGGAATAAGAGCACTGGAGTTATCCCTAGTAACCTGGCCAATTAGTGTCTCCCAGTCACCATCACAAAAACACGTTGTCTGGTCATGAGGAGATTTGTTGTGCACAAATAAGCTATTACTTTTTCTGTATTACAACAGTGTGAAAATTTCAAAAGTGCTTTAATAGCTGTGAAGCACTTTGAAATGTTCTATTGTCATGAAAGGCATTCTTTAAACGCAAATCCTTCTTTTTCTCAAAATATGAGATGTCGGGAGTAATAGTACGGACTTAATATTTAACTTCCGTGATGGGAGAGAAGAAGTCAGAACTAGGGTCCCTCTTGGCCTACTTTCCTCAATAGAGAAGTGACCCAACCATGCTTTTCTGATATGTAAATGTACAGGGATCATCCTTGTAAAAATTGTCTGCACCTTCTCCAGTGCCTCTCTCTCCTTATAATATAGCCACCAGAACTGCCACACAGTACTCAAATACAGATTTAGCATAATTTCTGACTTTTCAATTCTGTCCCTCTATAAACAAAACCCAGTGTTTGGTTAGATATTTTATTATGGTCTAGTTAATCTTTGGCACAACTTCTAGTAGTTGCTGTAATGTACTTTAGATCCCATTATTCCTCTACCTCACCTTTCAAGTAATAAGTTACCTCCTAATTTTTCGAACAAAATATATTACTTCACATTTATCCATGCTTAGGTTCATTATAAATCAATTATTTGCACCATTCTGAAAGTTTATACATGTTTATTGCATGTGGGAAACTTACTTAAATTTGATGATGACTCTCCAAGATGGCCACTCACATGCCTCACAACCTACTGGTGTACAAAAAAAACTTTTAAAAAATACTTAATAAATATTTTTAAAATTGTGCAAAGTTTTGGTAGATTCATGGTGACAGAGTAAGACGCTCCAGCCAGAGCTCCTCTGCTCCGCCTGTTCTTTTTCTTTCATCTCTTTCTCCTTTCTTTTCCCCTTTCTGCGTTAGGGGAACAGATGAGCTGGACAGTTCCGTAGGTGAATCCTGGAGCAGTGACCGACACAGAGAAGCAGTCCCAAATCAGCGGCTATTTCAGAGAACCAGTCCCGAAGCAGCGGCTGGCACAGGGAAGCAGTCCCAAAGCAGTG
>JAHRHZ010000144.1:65156349-65179016 GCA_024137785.1 Ginglymostoma cirratum
AGTCCCGAAGCAGTGGCTGGCACGTGGAAGCAGTCCCAGGCGGAGACCAGTGTTCGGATGCAGTCCTGGAGCAGCGGCCGGCGTGTGGAGTGAGTCCTGGGTGGAGGCCAATGCAGGGGATGCAGTCCCAGAGCAGTGGCCGACGCGAAGAAGCAGAGAAAACTTACCCGGGAGCAGCTGAGAGCCAGTGGGGAGCGGACTGGAGTGGAGAGGAACTGTTGTCAGACTGTGGCCTGCTGCGGGCGGTCAGACCATGTGTGGAAGCTGCTGCGCTAAGCTGCTGCCATATAATGTTCATTTGAATTTTTTTACCTGACTGTAGCATCAATCCTTTAACTATGTCTTATTTCTAACTTATTCTTTGAACACTATAAAGTAATGCAACTACTTTTCTTTTTATTCCTGTTTAGTATCTAAAATTTGTACCTAGGTACTTGTACCTAAGATGATGCCATAAGATGCGACAACCTTTCACTATATTCTCGTACTTGACTACAGATGACAATAATGGGATATTCTATTCTAGAAAGAATGCTTCCTCATAATACTGAGCATAACTAGATGCCATCAACATGAGATAATCACCAAGAAAACCAATAGAATTCAGAAGAAACTCTTTACCCTTATATATGGAGTGATAGTGGAACTCACATCTCTGATTTACTGTGAAATAAATCCACAGAGGCCAGTATCCCATCAGCAAGTCACCCTGTATTTATATGTGCATACTGCTTGACACTGGTTCAGTTTCTCAAGCCAGCTGTCAGTGTAGACAGAACCTCTGAGATTCCTGTTTGTATCTGTCAGCCAGGGCTCCCTGACTGGAGCAGATTAACAGCCCAATCAGGGAACACAGATTCTATGAGCAAGGCAAAGTTGCTGGAAAAGCTCAGAGATAATAGGTACTGCAGATTCTGGAGAATCCGAGATAACAAGGTGTGGAGCTGGATGAACACAGCAGGCCAACCAGCATCATAGGAGCAGGAAAGCTTGACGTTTCGGGCCTAGACCCTTCATCAGAAATGGGGGAGGGGAAGAGGGTTCTGAAATAAATAGGGACAGAGGGGGAGGTGGATAGAGGATGGATAGAGGAGAGGATAGGTGGACAGGAGGCAGATAAGTCAAAGAGGCGGGGATGGAGACAGCAAAGGTGAGGTGGGGCTGGAGGGGAGTGTGGAGCGGACAAGGGAGTCACAGAGGGAGTGGTCCCTCCGGAAAGCAGACAAGGGTGGGGAGAGAAAAATGTCTTTGGTGGTGGGGTCGGATTGCAGATGGCGGAAGTGTCAGAGGATTATGCGTTGGATCTGGAGGTTGGTGGGGTGGTACATGAGGACAAGGGAGATTCTTTTTTGGTTGTTATTGCATGGACGGGGTGTGAGGGATGATTTGCGGGAATTGCGGGTGACACGGTCGAGGGCGCTCTCGACCACTGCGGGGGGGTAGTTGCGGTCCTTGAAGATTGAGGACATCTGAGATGTACGGGAGTGGAATGCCTCATCCTGGGAGCAGATGCGGCGGAGGCGAAGGAATTGGGAATAGGGGATGGCATTTTTGCAGGAAGGTGGGTGGGAGGAGGCATATTCCAGGTAGCTGTGGGAGTCAGTGGGCTTGAAATGGACATCGGTTTCTAGGTGGTTACCCGAGATGGAGACAGAGAGGTCCAGGAAGGAGAGAGAAGTGTTAGAGATGGTCCAGGTGAACTTCAGGTTGGGGTGGAAGGTGTTGGTGAAGTGGATCAACTGTTCGAGCTCCTCGTGGGAGCACGAGGCACCGCCGATACAGTCATCAATGTAACGGATTTCATAAGCTTCAAAATCTCCCCTCCCCCAACCGCATCCCAAAACCAGCCCAGCTTGTCCCCACCTCCCTAACCTGTTCTTCCTCTCACCTATCCCCTCCTCCCACCTCAAGCCCCACCCCCTTCTCTTATCTACTAACCTCATCCCGCCCCCTTGACCTGTCCGTCCTCCCTGGACTGACCTATCTCCTCCCTACCACCCCCCCCCCACCTACACTCACCTTTACTGGCTGCATCCCCGCCTCTTTGACTTATCTGCCTCCTCTCCACCTATCTTCTCCTCTATCCATCTTCTATCCGCCTCCCCCTCTCTCCCTATTTATTTCAGAACGCTCTTCCCCTCCCCCATTTCTGATGAAGGGTCTCGGCCCGAAACGTCAAGCTTTCCTGCTCCTATGATGCTGCTTGGCCTGCTGTGTTCATCCAGCTCCACACCTTGTTATGCTGGAAAAGCTCAGCATGTCTAGCAGCATTTGTGAAGGAAAAAAACTGGGTGAATGTTTTGGCTCCGGTGACTCTTCCTCAGAACCTCTGTAGGGGAGAGCTTGCTACGTCCGTATCTCTAACATGCTGGGCTCATTGAAGAGCTAGTTGACAGGCTGGACTGTGACAGAATCAAATGTTTAAAGTTATAACAGGAGGAGGTTATGTTCTGGGTAAATAACGCACACCTGTCAGGAGCACATCAGAGAACCATTATTCATTGTGGCTACTCATAAAAATTCTTACCTGAAAAGGAATAATAAACTGAGGCACTCAAACAGAAGCACACAACTGCTGTCTCTTGAGCAGACATGTTTGAGGTCGACAGAGGAGTGAACGTAAGTGAACTTCTATGGACCACGAGGCATCAGGTTCTCTACTCTTCACACTGCTCCCTTACCCCAGGCAATGGCAAGCCCAGTTATGGTTGCAACTTGCCTTTTGTAATAGCCTTCCAGAATTATTTCTCACACCATCCACCTCCAAATGGGAGCCAAATCATTTTCCAGACCAATTTCCTTCAAAAACCTTGTTGCGTCACTGACACGGTGGGAAGACATGATCCCAAAATGATATTCCTTAACATTCCTGATGCCGGGTTGAAAACTTAGTCCTAAGTGTGATTACATATATAGACATAAGACAGAAAGTGAAACAAAGTAGGAAGCCAAACTATGAGAGTAAATGGGGGAATGGGAAATATGGTTTATTGACAGTGGAGTAAAAGTTGATATACTAATCTTTCAGTGTTGAAAAAGATTGGAGGGGTGAAATACTGACAGATAGCTCATTGTTGTTTGTTTTGGGCAGCAACTGAAAACAAAATTCCCTGCCAAACTGGTTTATAGCAGTTGCAAAATTCAACGTACCACATGTTGCTAAAGTGTCTAATAGTGTAATTGTCAAATTGCTGAAAAACTATTTTCTTCTTGAATGAGGTCAGGGTCCACTTCTGAGAGCATAATTTGGGCTTCTGTAAGCAATAAACAGTTTAACAGCTAGAACGTTGGTTTATATCAGAATTATTAGATAAGATTAATGTTTATTTTTGGGTTTTTAAAGTGCAGCAATGTTTACTTGGAAGTGATAACAAAATGTGCAGACATTCCATAAAATGTCATCAGGATTGCACCATTTCAGCACCACACAGACTTCAAAGTAATCAGAGACTGCAATATCCATAAAACATTCTATATTGCTACATTAAATCTTCTACATATATAGCTGCCAATTAAAAATATTGCATTGAAGCTTTGCTGAATTTTGATTATACTAGTGGCAAAGAACAGATTACTAAGACTACTTATTTCAATTTCCTTTCTTCTCGGCTCCAAATTAACAATAACAGAACTTCAAAGACAAGTGGAGGCAAATTCAGTTGTGGCTGTGAGAAAAAGTATTGGATAAGCACCTACAGGAAATAAAATTATAAAGCTCTGAGAAACATGTGGGGGAAGAGCACTAACAAAATTGTTCTTGGAAAGAGTCTGAATTCACTTGACATGCTGAATGACTCCTTTAAATGCTGTCACTATTCTTTACCTCTGATGTAAATCACCAGTCCTGGATGAAATGTATCTGGTAATAACAAGCAAGGGAGGAATAAGTGAGGGCCTTAACTCTAACCACTATTTTGCAATCCATTATGACTGCAAATGTGGTATATTCTATTATTGTTTAAAAAAGAAGAGACTCAGGATTTGCAGTACCATCAGCCTAACTTCAACAAATTACTGGAACATATTTTAAGGAAGAGTAAAAACCAACATTTCGAAGCCAAGGACATAGCATGAATTTGTCAAGGGAAGACTATGCCTGACTGAATTTTTTGAGGAAGTAACAAGGGAGGTCAATGAGGGTAATGGGATGAGGCAGTCTACATGGATTTTAGATCAATTTTTGTCACGGTCCCATATGGCAAACTGGTCAGAAAAGTGGCAGCCTATGGGATCCAAGGGCATTTGCAAGCTGGATGCAAAATTAGGTCAAAATTAGTTGACAGCAAAGAGGGTGGTTGACAGATTGCTTCTTTACAAGAAACACGTAATCAGACCAGAGAGAGTATAAAGGATATTGTCAGGAATGGAGAAGTTTAGCTGTGAAGGCAGTTTGAATAGGCTGGGGCTGTTTTCTTTGAAACAGAAGATGCAGGTGTGAGATTTAAACGAGATGTATAAGATTACAAGGGGACATGAAGGATCTATTTCCTTTAGCAAAGGGATCAATAAACAGGAGTCATAGGTTTAAAATGATTCATAGAAAGATTAGAAGCGAGTTGAATTCACTGCTAGAAAGAGTGATAGAGGTTGGCAACCTCAATGCATTTTAAAAAGTTCCTGGATATGTATTTGAAGGGTCGTAGCGTACGGGGCTCTATGGAGCAAGAAAAGAAATTAATCATTAATCCAGATAACTCTTTTCCAGCTGGCACAGACGGGAAGGGCCAAATGGCTTCCTTCTATGCCATACATTTTCAATGCTGCCATGCTTTTAGAGGTTAAAATTTCTGGATTACTGCCTGAACCATAGGCAGAGATATAGGCAGAGAGATAGACAAATTGGAGGTTTAAATGCATGGGTGAAGCCATGCAAAAAGAGGGAGCTGTTCCTTTGAAGTGGCCCCTTTTAAATTCAGCTGGACCAGTGTGCAGGTGAATTGAATTTCTAGTGCATTTTGTGATGCAGTGGTCATATCCCTGTCTCTGGGCCAAGAGGCCTGAGTACAAGTCTCACCTGCTCCGTATGTAATAGCATCTCTAATGATGTTGATTTAAAAATAAATCAATATGGATTAAATAGGGCTTTTGTGGTGCACTGGTAGTGCTCCTTTCTCAGGGCTATAAGGCCGGGGAGAAAGATATTTATCTGCTAGTTAAGAAAAATAATCTTTGAGTCTGTACTTTCAGATAGAAGTGAATGTTTAATGGAATGGTAAGTCATAACTACTGCTAACCAAGTGATAAGGAATGAAGGTGGCAGATAGTATATACAGTAAGGAAATGTAAACAATCCACTTTGGGAGGAAGAACAGAAAAACTTTCTTTTCAAATGGTAAGAGATTAGTATATGTTGTATGCTGACAAATTTAGGTTTTCTTGTTCCTAAATCACAAAGCTAACTTGCAAGTACAGCAAATAATTAGGCAAGCAAATTGTGTGTTAGCCTTTATTGGAAGTTGGAGTACAAGGATGAGGGTGTCCTGCTGCAATCATATAGTGTTTTGATGAGACCTTACTTGGAGCATTGTGTACAGTTAAAGTTATTTAGCCACAGAGAAAACGAAAAAGTGATTCACCAAATTAATCTCCTGGTATAAGAAGGTTTTTATATAAGGAGAAATTGAAAAAATATATATTCACTTCAGAGTTTAAAAGTATGAGAATTGATCTCATTGAAGTGTATAAAATTTTGCAGAGCTTGACAAGGGAGAGGTTGTTTCCTCCAAATGAACAGGTTAGAATTAGAGGACATTATCTCAGGATAAGAGATCAGTCATTTTGACTGAGATGAGGAGAAATTTCTTCACATAAGGAGTTGTGAGGCTTTGCAATTCTGTACCCCAAAATGCTACCAATACTCAAGACTGGAATTATTAAGGAATTGAGTGATATAGAGATATGATGGAAAAAACGGAGTTGATCTGAGTGAATGGCAGATTAGGTGCAAGAAGCTACACAGTCAATCGTTACTTATATTCTGTTCTTTTCTCCTATTGTAAAGACACAGAAACAAGTTGAAACAGTTATGCCAACAGCTCTCCAATATTTCACAGAAATGAGCCTTCTTCATGTAGGAGTCAGGATGGTGGGTGTTGGCAGATCAGTTAAGAGAAGACAGAATTACAAGAATTAAATATGCTGTACTCACCCAAAATTCATACATTCCAGGGCTTGAATACAGTGTTATGGCAACTGGGATCTGAATATTCAGCATAGTCTGAATTGGGAATGTAGCCTGTGACCTTTCTGACCTACATGGCATCTGGTGCACTTTCTGTTACCATTATTCTTTACGATAACATATCCAAGGATGTCAATGACATCTAAACCACCATATGATATTTTCTAATCAACTTGTTTAGAGATGTTATTACATACCTCTGGAACAGGTGGGACTTGAACCCAGGTCTCCTGGTTCAGAGGTAGGGACACTACCACTGCACTACAAGAGCCCTTCTAAGCCATTATAAACTAGGAATAAATGATCTGTTTAATTTCGAATCGCATCTTGTAATTTTACTGAAGTTTGATACTTGAGGATTGATTCAAATTACTAAGGCACAGAGAAATCCATAATGTAGAGAGAGGTTTTCTTTCTCCACATCAGCTGTGGATTCTGTTTTATCACTATTGTTTGTAGAAGGGTCTTCGTGTGAAATCTTAATGATTCACATCCAGTGCAGCTGTAGTATAAATGGGGCTTTTGATAGCTGCTTTCCTTTGACCCTCCACCTCATTGTGTGTTTTGACACAAAGACAAACATTCAAGCTAACCATGACATCCGCTTTCTATAACACTGGCACTCAATCCTCACATGCTGCTCTTCTTTGTAATTTGCAAATGCTTTCTTTCCCACTCTGTTCATAACTTTAGTATTTTTACTATTCTTTCCATCCACAGGTATGGGAAAAGTTAACTTAATAAATTGAAAAGAACACAAAGGTACATGATGATAAATGTAGCAAATATAAGTTTGATTTCAAATCCTAAAACACAGAACCCCATTTATTCTAGTGAATGTGCAATTCCAGTTCAACTTAATTCAAGCGTTGCTGGAACAAGAAATAGAGGTGTTCTTTTTACATCTGATACGACAGTACAATAGCTCAAACTCTAGAAAAGCAGTATTAAATGTATGGCATTGAAAAGGGCTTGTATGACCTATAATGAATGAGCTGATGCCAGGTCTTGAACTCGAGTTGTCTGTCCTAACCCTATTATTACTGTATGTAGGATAAAGCAGCACAGAAGATTAGGGTTGCAACCGTGAAAGATATATTTAGTAATGCAATATAACATTTGCAAGCAACACCAAAATGTCGACTGAATAGGTATTCCAGTCTTGCACATGGATGTAATTCTATGTCTTTTTTCACTTATAAATGAGATTCTATTACCTACATCGGATTATTTTCACAAAAGCTCCAGCCTGAAGGGAGCTGGTGACCTTCCTGGAACTCTCAACTGTTCCGCATCCTCTGTGCTTGACAATTGAATAAATTGTTACATATGATCCTTTAAATTTCTTTTGCACTGCCAGAGAAAATTACAAGGGCACTGTTACTTTTACTCAAAAAAACCCTACAAAACACATGTAAGGCATGACAAATATATTCACTGCAAATGCCAATTAGATCTTGCTTCATTCATTAAGTTAGCTACCATTATTCTGTAAAGTGGTACATAGTTAAAAATAGTGCTTGGAAATAGTCAGCATCTGTGGCCTCAAGGACTCATACCCACGTCAATCACTCCAACTGCTAAGTATTCGTGCCCTCTGCACTTCCTTCTCACTTACTGGGGATGGCTCACCACCTCATATGGTTATGTATGTTCATAAAATGCTCCTGCAGTCATCCCTATCACAATCAATCCTTGCCTATACCTCACTGCAGGAGATGCTGGTATACAATCATGTTGAGAAGACCAAGCCTGGTGGGGAGTCAGCAAATATGCAGATCCTCACTTATCTTGAAGAAAGGACCAATAAGCTGGCCAGGGCAGACTAGGACTGTTCCTATAGTGATGGAGTGTGGCAAATGGGTTAGTTACTCAGTGAGCAACATTACACTCTGCTGTTTCCTGGATGAGTGCGAGGTTAACCATAATGGTCTGCAAAAAGATATTCTGAATCTTCTCTAACTAATTTGTTCTTTTCTGACAGTATGAAGAATGAAAAAATGGAATAATATTTAACTGGAGAAAGAATGCAAAGGAATTTAGGTGTTTTTGTGCACAAGGCACCAAACTGGTATGGTGGCTCAGTGGTCAGCACTGCTGCCTCACAGCGCCAGGGACCCAGGTTCGATTCCAGCCTCGGGTGTCTGTCTGTGTGGAGTTTGCACATTCTCCCTGTGTCTGTGTGGGTTTCCTCCAGGTGCTCCAGTTTCCTCCCACAGTCCAAAGATGTGTAGGTTAGGTGGATTGGTGATACCAAATTGCCCGTGGTGTTCTGGGTGGGATGCTCTGAGGCTCAGTGTGGACTTGTTGGGCTGAAGGGCCTGTCCCCACACTGTAGGGATTCTATGAAACCGAATGCTGGTACTGCACATAGTCAAGAAGCCCTAATAAGTTGATAATCTTTATTACAAGGGGAAGTGCTCAAAAAAGAATGTTCTGCTGTGGTTATACAAGCAATTAGTGAAATCATATCTTGAAGACTGTGTGCAGTTTTGGTCTCCTTATCTAAGGAATTACGTGAATATATTAGAGGCAATTCAGAGGAAATTTACTAGATTGATACCTGATACAAATGTCCAGGAGTAACTGGAGCTGAAATATTAACTCTGATTTCTCTCCACAGATACTGCCGCACCTGCTGAGGTTTTCCAGAAATTTCTGTTTTTGTTCCTGATACAAATGTGTTGTCTCACCAGGACTGGTTGTGCAGGCTGATCTTGTTTCCACTGGAGTTTAGAAGCAACTTGATTGTATGTGTAAGATCCTGAATGGTCTTCACAAGCTACATGTGGAAAGGATGTATCCTCTTCTAAGTTAGTCCAGAACTAGATAATACAGCTTTAAAATTAGGACAGAAATGAGACGAAATTTTTGTGTGACTTTGGAACGCTGTCCCCAAAAATGGTGGAGGTAGGGATCATTAAATATTTTTAGGACATTCTTGTTGGTCAAGTTTGGGGTTCAATGGTTATCGGGGTTGATGAAAATGTGGAAATTGAAGCACAAACAGATCAGTCATGATCTTATTAAATGATGCAACTGACTCAAGAGGCCAAATTGTCTACTTCTGCTCCTATTTTGTATGTTCAGAAGTTGGCATTAGTGTCACATAAGACTCCAAACAGCATGTGAGACTGCAGACTGAGATCCTCTACATCGGCAGCATCTCTGAGAAGGAAGCCTTTAAACCCTCGGAGGTTGGATCTGTATGGCACCCTTTACCAGCACAGAGACTGTTACCTCGATGAGTATTCTACCTAGATTAGAGTCAGGCAACAATCTGATGTGACATATCAATGAAGTGCTCCAGAATCAGTGGAGGGAAGAATGCTGGTGGTCTCTGGCTCTCAGAGGAGTGCTGGCATCCTGGTACCCCTCAGCCTCATGCAGAAGATGTGCCTCTGTATTTGGCCATGGCCACAAGTGACATGGTCAGCAACAGAGAAAAGTAGGAGGACATCAATGAACTTGCTAGGGGCCAAGGTAGATTAGAGCAAAGGAAGGTGTCCTTCCATGTTTTCAGTAGTCGGGTGGTTCCATCATGCAAACGCTTGGCTGCCTCAATGGAAAAAGTGGGGTCCACTTCAGAGGCCCAGGTTCAGCACAGAGCCTGTGCTCAGTGTCTGCCTGATAAACCCTGGGACATGCATTCCATCCCTCTGGCCATGGTTCCTCAGCATCAATGGCAAGATGATAGGGGGTGAAATATCTGAACCTCACTTCGTTGGCCCATCTTCTCAATGTAGTAGAGTGCTGCCATAAGATACCACAGGGAGAAGGTGTGACAAATATACACCCTGGCAGTTCTTCTCTACCTCCACTCTACCAGTGGCCCCATTGCCTCCAACAGTGCAGATCAAGGAGGGTGCAGCTGCATCTGTTTGCAGGACATACTCAGGAGGCCACAGTCCCCCACATTTCCCAGACGTCACCCATGAAAGTCTTCAAAGTCACTAGGATGTACCAGTCAGCAGGATCTCTCCACCCCAGCTGCAGATCCCAGGCATACACCTTGATGTAATGAGAGGGAAAAGATGAAGTAGTCTCAATGTCCAATTGGGGAACTCTGCACATGCAGTTAGTGGTAGCAATAGTGAACGCTGTCTTTTATCCAGCGGGTCTGGGAGAAAAAGATCTGACCCATGTTTGGCATTCTCAAAGCCACACTACAACATTGAAATCTGTGACGTGGACAACGACCAACTCACCTGTTAATTTACTGGAAATGTGAACAATTGAACAATTAAATTAGGAAGCTTGCTCCACTTTTCGATAAGTTCATGGCTGACCTGATTTTAGTCTTAAATTGGACTTCCCTGCCTAATCCTAATCGTATTTCAACCCCATGTTTAACAAAGATATATCTACTTCTGCCTTAAATGTAATTAAGGACTCTGATTCCACAGTTTTTTTCAGGACAAGAGTTCCAAAGGCTCTCAAACCTCAAAGAAAAAGTTCTCCTGGTGACCCTGATTTTTACACAGGGACCCCTAGTTCTGGATTCTCCCTTAGGAGAAAACATACTCTCTATATCCACTCTGTCAAGACCCTTCGTGATCTTATATGCTTCAACCAAGTCATCTCTTACTCTTCTAACATCCAGTGAAGTTGCCCTAGGAGTCTTCATTGACTCCAAATCCCATGAAGTCTCATGGCTTCAGGTTAAACATGGGCAAGGAAACCTCCTGCTGATTGCCATATACCATCCTCCCTTGGTTGATGAATCAGTATTCCTCAATGTTGAACAACACTTAGAGGAAGCACTGAGGATGGCAAGGGCACAAAATGTACTCTGGCTGGGAGATTTCAACATCTACCACTAAGAGCGTCTTGGCAGCAGTACTACTGATTGAGCTGGTCAGGCCCTAAAGGACATATCTGCTAGACTGGGTGTGCTGCAGGTGGTGAGGGAACTAACAAGGGGGAAAAACATACTTGACTCTGTCCTTACCAATTTTCCAGCTGCAGATGCATCTGTCTATGACAGTATCAGTAAGAGAGACCATCGCACAGTTCTTGTGAGACGAAGTCCACCATCACATTGAGAGTAACCTCCATTCTGTTGTGTGGCACCACCGCCATGCTAAATGGGGCAGACTTCAAACAGATCTAGCAACTCAAGACTGGGCATCCATGAGACGCTGTAGCTATCAACAGCAGCAGAATTGTACTCCAGTGCAATCTGTAATCTCATAGCCTGGCATATTGCCCACTCAATCATTACCATCAAGCCAAAGGATCAATCCTGATTCAACGGAGACTGCAGGAGGGCAAGACCCCATTGGTCTTCTGAATGGACATTTCAAATTTTTAATTTATTGTTGATCTCGCTCTATGTGCGCCTTCTCTGCAGCTGTAATATTGTATCTTTCACTCTGTTCTACTTCTCTAATGCACTTTGTATGGTATTATCTGCCTGTACTGCATGCAAAAAAAATCTTTTTGCTGTACCTAGGTACATGTGACAATAATGAATCAAATCAAATCAAGTCACGTCAGATAGCCAAACATCTATCCATGCCAACATGCTACCCCTTACAATATGATCTTCTATTTTCCATGATAATCTCTAAAGTGGTGCCCTATCAAAGACCTTCTGAAAATTTCAGAAAAGTGCACCAACCAGTTTCCCTTTATCTACTGCATGTGTTAACTCCTCAGAGAAAGTGTGGAGCTGAATTGAGGGAATATATCCACACATCATAACTCAAAGGACTGGTAGCAGTGTCACTCAGGATGCTTCGTCATTTCAAGGGTTCAGTGAAGGCTCATTGTATTCTGTAGCACTGCTGGGACTGGGATAGTCAACTGATTTATCTCAGGGTATTCAACCTCATCTTCCTCCTTGGACGTTTGCTCTTATTCCTGCATTTCCTTATCAGCCAACATACCCACTTTAGCTATAATGACTATGGAGGGGGCAGCACACCACTATGATACAGGACACCCTGAATGGGGGAGAGTAAATGGGACCACCTGACTAGTCCAGGCAACAGAACCTCATCCTCAGGAGGTCATAATCTCTCCAGAATGGCTCTGGTCAAAGTGTGGGCAGTGTTGTGTGTCTCCTTGGCAGCAGTGATAGGTTTTATTAGTGAGACAACCAGGATATAGGGAGTATCTCTTGTCACCCAGCAATCCAGAAGGTGTGAGTTGTGACATCTCCCAGGATATCCACCACAGATAGACCTGCATTATCTGCCTGTTCTAACCCCAAAAGATTTGAACATTACGTGAATGGAATCCTTTTCAGTTGCAAAAGACTGCTGGATCATGGCAGCCTCCTCTAATTCCTGTAGGGATGCAATCAAGCAACCTGAGCCATGATTTTTGCTGTGGGATAATCCCAAAGGTCAAAATACCCCTTAATGCTTGATTGACCAAGTCAAGGAATAAGATGAATTTGTAAACTCTTGTGAAGAGAACATCAGAGAATGGGAAATGCCAAGGAGGTCCCCAGAAGCTCTTTGAAATGATAGCCTAGCAAAGAAATTAAGGGTAGCTGTTACCTTTAGGGCTATCAGGATAGAATTGTCATCTGATTTTTTAAAAATTCACTTGTAAGATGTGGGCGCGGCTGGCTGACCAGCGTTTATTGCCTGCCCCTAGTTGCCCTTGAGAAGGTGATGGTGCACTGTCTTCTTGAACCGCTGCAGTCCACATTCAGTAGGTTGACCCACAATGCCCTTAGAGAGGGAAGTTCTAGGATTATGACCCAGTAACAGTGAAAGAACGGCAATATATTTCCAAGTCAGGATGGTGAGTGGCTCAGAGGGACTTGCAGGCGATGGTGTTCCCACATATCTGTTGGCCTTGACCTAGGTGGAAGGGCAGCATGCTGGCTCAGTGGTTAGCACTGCTACCTCACAGCGCCAGGGACCTGGGTTCGATTCAGGCAACTGTCTGTATGGAGTTTGCACATTCACCCATTGTCTGTGTGGGTTTCCTCTGGGTGCTCCGGTTCCCTCCCACAGTCCAAAGGTGTGTGGGTTAGGAAGATTGGCCATGTTAAATTGCCTACAGTGTCCAGGGAAGTGTAGGTTAAGTGGATTAGCTGTGGGAAATGCAGGGTTACAGGGATAGGGTAGAGTGTGAGTCAGGGTGGAATGCTCTCCAGAGGGTCAGTGTGGACTCGATGAACTGAATAGTCTGCTTCCACACTGTAGGGATTCTATGATTCTATTGTCATGGGTTTGGAAAGTGCTGTCTGAGGATCTTTTGTGAATTTCTGCAGCATATCTTATAGATAGTACATACAGTTGCTACTGAGTATCGGTGGTGGAGGGAGTGGTTGCTCATGGATGTGGCGCCAATCAAGCAGACTGCTTTGTCCTGGATGGTGTCAAGCTTCTTGTCACCACAGGTCCTCATCCAGCAGCTGGCATATGTGGGGCACGATGCCTGGGACATCCTGAGTCATCTTCAACACTGCCTCTCACTCAATTGTATTAGAGGCAGACAAAGTAATATATTTAACCAGACTGGAGGCCAAAGAAAAAAGGTGACGGGTACGTACTTAGTTCATGGAGTCATGCTTCTAATGCATGGAGTATCTCAGTTGGGAAGGGGAAATTAATTCTAGTCAGTTGTATAATTAATGAGATGAAAATGCATGTATAAAGGCTCTTCTATTGCTGCTGACAGAAAGGTAATCTCGCTATGTAAGGAGGATGACTTAATTGCAAAGGTTTACCTCAACGGCGAGAATTTCATTTTTACACTCTCACTTAACTTGCATTCACAATTATCCTTGTCACCTCAGGGAGGAGAAAATCATGTTCAGCATTTTGAGCTTAACATAACTCTTCATCAGAACTCTTCAAGGTTCGAGGAAAAGCCATATTTGACTTGAAATGCTAACTCTGTTTGCCTCTGCACAGTGTAACGAGACCTGCTGTGTAGTTCCTGCATTTTCTGATTTCATTTCTGATTTCCAACATTTGCAATATTTTGATTTTATTCAGAGAGTAAGTGCTGTTTTCACAAAATTTGGAGAATAAATTGAGGACATTAAGTTTAGTGAAATTAGTTAATTCCAGAAGCATGAGCTGGCTGGGAACTTAAAAAAAATGTTGACCTTACTTCAAAGTCAACGGAAAATAAAAACTGGCAATATGAAAAATTATTGTACAAACCTGTTTAGCATTGCTGGTGAATTTCATTCCTTAATACATGATTGGTAAAATCTGACAAATCTTTCCAATTAACCAACATATCAGAAATACAATTCTGGAACATTAATTATAGCTTCTGAGCTACATTAGCAAATTACCTGATTCAAAAACATGGAAGGTCAACATCGGCCTTCCCACCTGGAACTTAATTCAGGCAGAGACAGGAAAGTAGTGGCAATCAAGTATGCCATCACTCCACCTAATTAAATGCCTTTCCCTCCTCCAAACTCCGCACCAGAGACAACAGACAATCCTGCTTAAGATGTACTTTTGAATCATTGATATCACATCTGCTGCAGAATATGGTTTGTCCAGCAGCCAAATAATTGGCTTTTAAACTATTCTTTTTAAACCTAAGCTTTTTTTAGCAACTGAATTTACCCGAAAGTTCTTTGCTATCACAAAACTGCACCTTTCCTCTTTATTCATATTGAAGAAATGTAAGCAAAAATAATTGTGTTTTTTAGTTTATCAATAATTGCATCCTGGGATCATGTCAAAGAAAGCAGCCATCATAAAAAAGTCATGCCGTAATTCAACTTGGCATTTGAAAAGCTATTTAATATTACATAAATTTGAATATTTACACTCATGTTTGGTGCTGATCAGTTTTCAATTCACTTCTGACTTAGCTCCAAATCTATTCCTTTTCTTTCTCATTGTAATCAAGAATTGCCATTCACATTTTGATTGCTTCAACCAAGCTCATAATTTATTTTAAACCAAGCTAGTATTCATTGTGCTAAATTGCAGTCTATAGCTCATATTTATTTGCAATTACAATTTAAGAGATTGCATTTTAGTTGTTGGCCTGTAGGCATTTTAACGCAGGAATTGATTGTGGAACACAACATTTCATGAATGTATAGAAATGAAAGCTCCCTCTAAAAGCCGAAAAGATATACAAGTTTTGAAAAACTAGGATATATCAGGTTCATATTAGGTATAGAGAGAAACAGTCAACTGATAGCTAATTGAGGTGTGTGGTTTGTTTTTCAGGTGAGGGGACATGGGTTTAGATTTGCATAGGGAATGAAATCTCCTAAAGGTGATATTGTGTTCACTTTCTGACATACTACCTTCTTCAGGGTCTCTTTGGGGTTGGGGGGGGGGGGCATTGGAAATTGAGGGTGAGCTGAACACATCTTTGGTTATGTTACTAAAGTAGTTAAAAAAGCTAATTCTGATTGGTCTGGATTTTCCAACTAGAGTATCCAATTTCCACTTGTCAGTAACTTGCCAGAAGGCTTTGATCCATTGCACTGAAGAGATCTAGGCATTGCCACTCAGAAGCTGTTGCTAAAAATGCCTCTTCTTTCAGAGAGTACCATTGCTTCTTGACAAACCATTTCCAACTTATTGGAAGGCACGTCATCTGTCTAACGCTTCACTTACGTTTAGTTGCACCGGTACCAAGCATTACCATGGCATGGGAGCACTCATGTAACTCTTCTGACAAGGGGAGGAAGAGAGGACACCATTTTTGGAAGTGACTGTATGGCATAAAGTGAGAGGGCAACAGGATTAGAGTAAGTGGGAAATGTTGGAACCCCAGATGGGATGTGAGCTGCCTACAGGGAAAGAAATAAGTGAAGCTGTCAGGTTTCCTGCCATGAGGAGAGCTGCACAGATAAATGATGAAAATCAGTGTGTGGGACGTAACACCTTTCTTGCCTTCTTCAGCTCGCCCACTCAGCAAAGCCCAAATTCCTTCAGTGATCAAAAGAATTTAGCTGCTATCAAATTCTTTCAGCATTCTGATCCATGGCTGCTTAGTTCTCCTTTTGCTCCTGACCTTGAGACAGGTCATCTCACTGCAGCCCCTCAAATGGTGAAGCAAGTGGCAACAAAATAGCAGGTGAATTATTATGTTGGGAAGTATGAGGTTATTCACTTCAGTCACAAGAACAGAAAAGCAGAAACATTTTGAATGGTGTGAAACTTATAAGTGTTGAAGTTTAGAGCAACTTGATGTGCTTATACAAGAAACACAGAAAATTAACATGCAGATAAAATTAAATGCAAATGGCATGTTGGCCCTTGTTGCAAGCGGACAGGAATAATGAAGTCTTGCCACAATAATACAGGAATTTAATTGAAACTACATCTGGAATATTGTGTTCAGTTCGGCCTCCCTATTTAAGAAAGGATATACTTTTATTGGATGGGGTACAGTGAAAGTTCATTACATTGGTCCCCGAGGTGAGGGGTTGTTTTATTATGAGAGGCTGACTAAATTAAGCCTATGCTCTCCAGAGTTTAGAAGAATGGACTGTATGCCATAATTACCAAAATGGCCAGGTAAAAGTGGCCACCACCTGCTGAACCTGCGCAGATAGAGCCAGTAACTGCTGGTGTATGTAGCTTCCACTTAAGTATTGAAATAGCAATAAGGTTGTGGTGGGTTGCAATGATCACAAGGGAATGTGCCAGGATGGGATTATTGTTTTGAGAGCTGTATTCTATGTGATAACATTTTGTATGGCACTTTGAAGGACATTGATGATTTTTTTTGGGAGAAATACAGATAATGAGTCTTTGCAAATGTGCTTAAATCTCCATCTTCTCTGTCATAATAAAGGTGTCTGGTTGACACTTCACTTGACCACTTTGAGCATGCGTGCACTTTCCACCACCTAGAGGCAGCATTTATGTGATTCACTGCCTATGAAGACTGAGAAATTATTTTATTGAAACAGACAAAATTCTGATGGGGTTCAATAGGGCAGATTCAGAGATTGTTTCCACCAGTCAGGGAGTCATAAACTCGGGGCACGGGCTTAGGATAAAATACAATTATTTAGGACTGAAAGAAGGAGAAATTCACTCAAGGGGCTGTGAATCCTTGGAATTCTCAACCAGAGGTTGTGGACGCTTCATCATTGAATACATTTAAGGCTCAGAAAGCCAGGTTTTTATCCTATCAGAGTATTAAGGATAAGTGGGTGAGAAAATGCAGTTGAAGCCCAAGATTAGTCATGATCCTATTGAATTATATACATGTGGTATCAGCCAATTGTTAATATCTATTAATTTCCAATGTAAGTTCCTCAAAAATAAATGGCTTTCTATTCTCAATGTTAATCATCTCTTACCTACTGTTGGATCAGCTATTTGGGACCTTTTTGTTCCTCGCATAAGAAATAATTTTGTGATTTTTTTTATTCACTTTTTTTGGGATGTGGGCATCGCTTGCTGGCCACATTTGTTGCCCATCCCTGGTTGCCCTTGAGAAGGTGAGGGTGAGTTGCCTTCGTGAACTGCTGCAGTCCACCTGCTGTAGTTTGACTCATCATGCCATAAGGGAGGAAATTCCAGGATTTTAACCCAGCGACAGTGAAGGAACACTGATATATTTCCAAGTCAGGACAGTGTGTTGCTTGGAGGGAAAATTCCCATGATGCCCTTTTGCTTCTAGATGGAAGCAGTTCTGGATTTGGAAGGTGCTGTCTGAGGATCTTCAGTGATTTTCTATAGTACGTCATGTAGATAGTACACGCTGCTGCTACTGAGTATCAGTGGTGGAGGAAGCAGATGCTTGTGAATGTAGTGCCAATCAAGCGGGCTGCTTTGTCCTGGATGGTGTCAAGCTTCTTGAGTGTTGTTGAAGCTACCCATCCAGATAAGTGGGCAGGATTCCATCACACTTCTGACTTGTACCTTGTAGCTGATGGACAGGCTTTGAGGAATCAGGAGGAGAGTTACCCGCTGCAGTATTCCTAGCTTCTGACCTGCTCTTGTGACCACTGCATTTATGTGCCAAGTCCAGATGAGTTTCTGGTCAATGGTAACCCTCAAGATGTTGATAGTGGGGGATACATTGATTGTAGCACCACTGAATGTCAAGGGGCGTTGGTTAGATTGTCTCCTATTGGTGATGATCATAGCCTGGCATTTGAGTGGCATGAGTGTTATTTACCATTTGACAGCCCAATCCTGAATATTGTCCACATCGTCTCGCATTTGAACATAGACTGCTTCAGTATCTGAGGAGTCGTAAATTGCGCTGAACACTATGCAATCATTGGTGAACATCCCCACTTCAGACTTATGGTGGAGGGAAGGTCATTGATAAAGCAGCTGAAGATCTCTGGGCAGAGGACACTACCCTGTGGAACTCCGGCAGAAATGTCCTGGATCTGAGGTGACTGACCTCCAACAACCACGACCATCTTCCTGTGTGTCAGCTATGGCTCCATCCACCAGAGAGATTGCCGTGATACCCATTGATTCCAGCTTTGCTAGGGCATCTTGATGCCACACTTGGTCGAATATAGCTTTGATGTCACTCTCACCTCAACTCTGGATTAAACTCTTTTTTTCATGTTTGAAGCAAGGCTGTAATGAGATCAGGAGCTGAGTGGCGCTGGTGGAATCCAAACTGGGCATCACTGAGCAGGTTATTGCTGAGTGGATACTGCTTAAAAGCACTGGAATGACACCTTCTATCACTTAATTGATGATTGAGAATAGACTGATGGGATGATAATTGGCTGGGCTGGATTTGTCCTGTTTTTTGTGTACAGGACTTACCTGGGCAATTTTCCACATTGTAAGGTGGATACCTGTGTTGTAACTGTACCGAAAGAACTTGGCTATGGGAGTGGCAAGATCTGGAGCACATCTCCAATACTATTGCTGGAATGTTGTCAGGGCACACAGGCTTTGCAGTATCCAGTGTCTCCAACCGTTTCTTGTCATCATGTGGAGAGAATTGGCTGAAGACTGGTATCTGTAATGCAGCGGATCACTTGAGTGAGCCCAGATGACCCATCCACTTGGCACTTCTGGCTGAAGATTCCAGTTTTAAATCCATTTTCACAATGAAATTATGCTATTGATAGCAACAACAATCCTTCTGAACATTGTTAATTTGTCCTCCAGTTAAATTTCAACATGCAAGTACATTGTAGCTTTAACATACCAAAGCATTGCATCATCGAATCAGGAAAATAATTTGACGTTGGATCAAGTGAGGCGGCATTACGGCAGGTTACCAAAGGTTTGGTCTGAAAGATAGGTTTTAATGAGCGTCTTAATGAAGAAAGAGGGAGGAAGACAGCATGGCCACCAATAGTAAACTTATGAGGATAATCAAGAGGCCAGGACTGGACAAACACTGGGGGTTATAGAATTGGAGGAAATTACAGAGATAGGAGAGGTCAGATCATGAAGGAATCTGATGAAAAGAATGAAAATGTTAAAATCAAAGAGCTTCGCAGGACCTGGAGCAAAGGTCAGCAAGTAAAGTACTGAAGAGTGAGTGGAACTTGATGCAAGTCGGGACATGCTCATACCATGATTAACACAAGAGAATCCTTCCTTTAGACCAAGATTTGTGTCTATCATGCAATGCACCATCCAGTGTGCCTCAAATTATTCAGAAGGAAAATACAAGATGGTACATTCAGCTTCTACTTTTGTTCTACTTGATGCCATGTAAAAGCTTTTGTGTAGCAACATTACCCAATTGTGTTTGTGAAGCATTTTAAATGATACTGCAAGATACTGAGAGTGAACGAATCATTTATTGATCCAGGCATTGTGCATTCACATTTCTACCTGATTACGTAAGGCATGGAAGAACAGCAATGCATGCTGAATTGCAACTTTTGAATGCAGTGTTTTGTTTTTCATTATTTGCTGTCAGTCTCCAAAAGAAGGAAACACTTGTTTTTCTTCATTCCAAGCGTTGCTTTCACGCAGAAGTTAGATTTCTGCCGTCAGTAGAAGCGTAAAGTTTGTTCCCTCCCATTAACATCCTGGGCGGGCCCACTTCATCAGGTCCGCAGTGGTTCAAGAAAGTAGCTCACTGCCACTTTCTTAAGGGCAATTAGGTATTGGAACTAAATATCACCTTGTCAGCAAAACTCATGAACCAACTAAATCATGGCATATTAACAAAAGTAATATCTTATGATGAATGTGACAGTATGAGTATTAAATAAATAACAGCGTGTTTCCAGGTTGGTGGGAGAAGGTAGGAGAACTGAAAACGAGAACAAGTTGTTACTCTTTATATCTAGAGATAAAGGAAATTCAGTGAAACGTCTCACGTTAATTTAAATTATGCGTCCTAGTTGAATGTATCATTAACTTCAAATCACTTACTCCCAGTAATCTGAGTAAATGAAAAGACATCCGTTTCAAAGTGCAAAGTACAGCATCTGCCTGGCAACTGTACACATTGGGGAGAAAATGAATCACTTCGGATTATTGTTTCAGATGTTTAGACTCAAAAGTAGGTTGGAGTTTTGCTACAAGGTTAAACTCATGTTTCACAGTTTAGTACAAATGAAGTGACAAAATGTAGAAGTTTTCATGTTGAACTACAAACAGATTAAACAATTGTAAACCAATGTGCTATGTCCCAGCTGCAAATTTACAACAAATGCAAATTTGCTGTTGCATTGTAATTATGGCATAAATCTGCACTTCGTTTGCCTTGTAACCTTCTTCACGCTGCTTCTTCAATTTTACCATGACACCATAACAAAAGACTGACACACAATACAGCCACACAACTGAAACACAGCAGCCTTCTTAAAAGGAACTTAAAACAAAATGAAAAAGCAGAACATACACACGCAGCTGTAGCTTGCATAAAGTGAAAGAGAAAAGAAAAGCACACAGACAATTAACATTTTCACCAGATCTCATTACTCTGAAATACTTAGAAGAGAATTAAGATCCAATTTCTTAGCTATGTGTATTTCTCATACAATTTAAAGATATTTTGTATGTCTGCTAAAGCCATGTTAAATGGCACAACTTTTATCATCAATATCCTATACACAGAAAGCAGTATGTCCAAATGAAAGCGTGAACTATTGCAGTAAAACAACAAATACACAAGAAAAGGTGTTTGGATAAAACTTGTAAAACCGTTGATTAAAAATAATAAGCCAAATATTTGGAAAATATCTTCCCCTTCCCAAAATAGATAAAAACAAATAGAAGGGCCAACTAGCATCAGGGAGGTAATACCACCTGTTGGCAAACCTACAAGTTTTCTATTAAAGAACTACTTTTATCAGACACCAAAATATAAATACACTTATCCCAAAAACAAGTTCAACTTTTGACAGTCTGCTTCAGATCAGAGACAGGAATAACATGTTTACACTGTCTATACTTGAGATTATAAATGATATTGAAAACTTACCTCTGCACTAAAAGGAATTGCCTGGAGTTACATTTTGTTCAAACAAGAAATGTTCTGAGAATAACATCCAGATCAAATGCATTGCAAGTGAATTAACAAATCTCACCTGTCTGAAAACGAAACGGCGAGATCTGGATAGATTTAAATCCTTTCTTTACCCTTTGTGTTTCACCCAATGAGAGTGTATACTAACTGGCATTTTCTCATTTGACTACTAATGATTCATAACTTACGCATTCTGCAGTCAGTCACACTGCAAAGAATTAACCACAGTTTCATGGCCCTAACCCAGCCCTCAACTTACGTTTTCCAACGGCATTACTCTAATAAAACAGAAGTAGGGCAGATTTAGTACAAAAGTTCATTAGGGTGTTTGTAAGTAAGTTGCATTTTTGAATAATCTTATCAGTACTAATGAAGCTTGCTTGATTTTTTAAATTAAACATTTGGTTCCTTGTGCTTATATATTGCGTCATCTGAAATGGGAGCTAAATCATTTGCAAGAAATCTTAACGTCTTCTGTCTCCTATTTCTGGCAAAGAACACAAATTATTTTCTCCAAACCTTGTGGTTTCATAAGATGTTTCCTTCTCCATCCTCAGGAATGTACTACACTCCATTAGTTACTGGTTTCACCTGTAAACATCTTCCTTCCATGAATGGCTTCACTAAATACACCCTTTGTGAATCCAAAACACATTTCATGTGTTGTCTAGGAGTCAAACCATTACTTACAAAAGTCAACAAAATTAGAGTCTGCAGTGTTGACTGTTTGCAACTAAACCCCAGAGTTCTGTAATTTTTTTTCAGTAAAACATTTTTTTCAGAATATCCATACTCATTGAAACAGAGATAACAAGCATGGGGCTGGATGAACACAGCAGGCCAGGCAGCATCACAGGAGCAGGAAAACTTGACGTTTCGGGCCTAAACCCTTCATCAGAAATGGGGGAGGGGAAGAGGGTTCTGAAATAAATAGGGAGAGGGGGGGAGGCGGATAGAGGATGGATAGAGGAGAGGATAGGTGGAGAGGAGGCAGACAAGTCGAAGAGGCGGGGATGGAGCCAGTAAAGGTGAGTGTAGGTAGGGGGGTAGGGAGGAGATAGGTCAGTCCAGGGAGGACGGACAGGTCAAGGGGGCGGGATGA
>JAHRHZ010000144.1:65180301-65191806 GCA_024137785.1 Ginglymostoma cirratum
TGTGTGTGTGTGTGTGTGTGTGTGTGTGTGTGTGTGTGTGTGTGTGTTGATGCTGAGATAAATCCATTCAGTGGAACATGATCTACAAGTGGCCTTATTAATAATTTTAAACCGACAACAATGAAAAATATGCATTTTTATAAAATGCATATTATATATGGAGCTGGGAGGAACAGAGAATGCTTTACCCAACTCTCTAGTAGTATTGAGGACCAGAGACGACCCCTTTGCCTAATCACATCTCCCCTCCTTCCCATCTCTCTTCCCTCTCACCCAATTACCTGGAGGGGAAACACAGTAAAAAGCCAGTAATAATGAGAAAGTAGTGTACTGGTTTTAATGAACCTCCAGCTATTTCCTCCCCTCAGCATTTCCCATTTGTAACTGTAGATTCATCACAGATCATAGAATCCCTACAGTGTGGAAACATGCCACTCAGCCCATCAAGTCCACACTAATCCTCTGAAGAGCATCTCACGCAGACCCACCCCCCCTACCCTTGCAATTTCCATGGCTAATCCACCTCACCTGCATATCCCCAAACACTATGGGGCAATTTAATACGGCTAATACAACCTAACCTGCACATCTTTAGACTGTGGGAGGAAACCCAAGCGCTCAGAGGAGAAATACACATACACATAGAAGGGGAGAATGTGCAAACCGCACACAGTCACTCAAGGGTGGAATCGAACCTGGGTCCTGGTGCTATGAGGCAGCAGTGCTAACCACTAAGCCACCATTCCCCTTCTAAAATGTTTTGAATTATTTTTGTTCTTTTAATTTCCACTGCACATGATTTTAGAACGTCTTGGTTATTTTTCCCTACTGACTTTCTGAACACACATTCCAGTCTTGCTACCTACTAATGTTCAGATGTACATTGTACCAATCCCCTAGGTCCTCCGTGCCAAGCACACCCTTCAGCCCTTTCCTCCATACAACCAAATCACAGCTTGACTTCTCTCTTCCATAATGCCAATTTTCCTGCCTGCTCCAAACTCTACTCTGATTTATCTTCCATCAAAACTACAAATGAAGAAAATCATGTACAAAATAACAACTCACAAGTTTCTACACTGGAAAATATGTATTAAAGCACCAATTTTTGTTAAGAAATGCAAGACGAAAAGGTGGTGAAACAGTTTACCTACAAATTCAATGTTAGAGAGAGCTGACAGGCTCTCCTGCTTCCTCCTGTTTCACATGTCACCCAGTGAAACAAAACAACTGAAAAGCTCATCAAAATCAAAAGCAAAAACCATATCCAGTGCTGATGAAACATCATCAACCTGAAATGTTAACTTTGCTTTTCTCTCTGAAGACATTGCTGAACACGCTATTAATTTCCAGTATTTTTCTGTTTCCGTTTCTAAAACCTTGCCAGACTATTTCTGAACCTGACGTACACCTGAATGCCGGGTAGTTCGCCAAAGTAAACCTTACAGATTTATTGGCCAGCTCAAAAATACTTCATTCAAGCAAAACCAAGCTCAAGCTAGAAAATGCCAATAATACGAGTTGAGGACGTCAGACTCAATCACAGAATTTCCAAGAGACAATTCTGTTATTGGGCTTCAGCCACAGCTGGGATGAAACATGGCAGAAGTTGTGAAAGACAATTTTGCTAGGAACACTTTGACAAGTAAGTAAGACTGATATAATAAGTAAAACTCTAACTATTTTAAACTTGCCAGCAGCCAAACCTCAAAAAGCTTAGGGTTTTATTTTAGCAAACAGACAGAAACACCAGTGCAAAGTTACGAATGAGTCTGTAATTAATATTTCAGAAGATTGAATAATAACAAATGCAACAGACGCTGAAACAGTGAATTATTTTTCACTTGTTTGGTTTTGCTCAGATTCCTATTAAATAATAAAGTTATAAAATAAGTAGACACAGCTGAAGAATTACTCAAAACAATTCGGATCTGATGACTGCTTGTTCATAGGCATGAGCAAAACAAATTCTAATTTAGACAAACAAGTTTGGATTGCTTTGTAGTCAAAGCCTTCTATCAACGAATTTTTTTTTCATTGAAGCTTCAGTCATGGATTTCATTTCAATAACTTAAAGCATTCTGGACAGCAATTCATAAAAGAAATGTACAATTTCACAATTCCTAACCTGAAACTGGACAGATTTAGTTCCACTTTGTAGCCATAATTTCTCATTTCCATGCTTCTGTCATTTATCCTATCTGTGCCCTCAAAAAAGCCCACAATAGAGCTACTTCATTGACTCCTGGCATTGTCAATCCTGGATTCCACCGTCAGTCCTCCTTCAAGTCATAGCACCTGAAGAAGGACTGAGGTGCCGAAAGCTTGTGTTTTCAAATAAACCTGTTGGACTATAACCTGGTGATGTGTGACTTCTGACTTAATACAGACCTAATCTATACAGTGGCTCAGTGGTTAGCACTGCTTCCACACTGTAAGGATCCTTTGATATATAACTCTTCAAAAATGTACAACTGACTTTTTTTGCGTCAATTTAGTGGAGTTGCACAGAGGTATTATCGCCATGTGGGTTAGTAGGATGTCTTGCCATGTGTTATCAAACTTTTCTCATTAACTATCTGCCTCACCCCAGTAGCATCCCTCTCACACAATTATAGCCCTACACCACCACCCACCTTGGCCAGAGCAACTTTCAGCTGATGGGACATTCTGGAATTGATCAGCATTCCTGTATTGGCGCCATCTTTGAAAGGCTATTGTGCATCTGGACAAGTACTTTTAGTCTGGCACTGCCCTGCATATTTTATGACATTTGCTTCAGAAATGGCAGATGATGGAAAAGTGGCATTCTGCTTTGCATGCAGGGATCTTAAGGTCCTACTGGGCAGGATTGCGCAGAAGTGGAATATTCGTTTCTCCCAGAACCAACAGAAGAACTCATGGTAATGGATCATGAAATCCTGGTCCAAAGTTGAAAGGTCGACTTTCCCCACTGTGCCAGTTTTAGTGCCAGCATCTCTCCAATTCCTCACACTCACTCTATCATTGCTCCTGTACCCATCTCCAACTAACCTCATGCTCTATTGCCTACAAGATCACTCACTGTCTTTCATCCCTACTCCAGGCACCACTAAGGCTGCATGCCCTCTATACTGCCTACTCACTCACTAGGGACACCTCCTCACCTGCACCAAAAGAAACAGCTGTGCCACCCACTTTCATCTCTTTAAAACCTGCCTCTCATTCCAGGAGGCAGACAGCACACAATAGGCCAAAAAGAGTCAAGGCAGTGGTGTGCTGCCTATGATTCAGCTCCTCATCTCTTATGAAGAGACAATCCTGACTCTGAGCACCCTGAATGGTTGACTGATCATATGCAAGCCCCTGATCTGGTATCAGAAACTGCCCTTGTCTCAGTTCTGAAGTAGGGTTACTGAACTTGAAATATTAACTTTGTTTTCTCTCTCCAGCTGAGTTTCTTTAGCATTTTCTGTTTTTGTTTGCCCTGGATTTACTGTGCCAGGACTCCATTAAAAAAGACTGTCTCCCTTGACTTAACTGGGAACTGCTGACAACAATAACAAACCTCCTGGCTTTGTGTATGTATTAAACAGTATGGTAATACAGCAGTATGGTGAGCTACGTACATCTGTCTGAGGGGCACAGTGCAAAAACGCAGGGCAAGGCAAGAGTGGTATGAGCATCCACATAGCCTTAGAGTGAAAGAATGCTACGACAACAAATGAATAGTCCAGGATGCAGCCTGGACCAGTCCACGAGCCGGGTGCATGTCTCTGAATTACACAGTGTCCTTAATGAAACGTTATAATGATAGTTGCCATTTCACCCAGAGCTGCAGCACTGAAGTGCAGAATCATTCTTTAAGTGGACCAGAGTGGCATAAGGGTTCTCAGAGGCTGACACTTGTCAGCTGCCCATGTCCATGGACATGGAGTGGTGAGGCTAGTAACCATGGAGTATGCCTGAGGTACCCAGTGTCCAACATGGAGCTCGTTTGGAGCAAGTGTTGAGCTGAAGTCACATTATACCCACTTTGACTTCCACATTGAGAATTCTTGGCATTGAATTTGCTCAGGAAGGTGTAGGATAGGAAGGTGCATATTAAAGAGGCGAGATGTGCAATTAGTAAAGCCGTTAATGAGCAATAATTCCCTTTAATTGACAACTTCTGCAGGTCCCATGCAAGAATCTCGCCTTGACTCTTGGAACTTGATAAAAGATGCAGCAAGCTTCTTCCAAAAATTTAATAGGCCTTGCTAGATTTCTCACACACTTACTCACCAAAGCCGGTATCATTGACACCCCTATAAAAGATTCCACCCATAGTATTGATAACTCTTTGCAATTTAAAATAGGTATGTCAATTCTATATAGCATCATTGTTCAGAGCAAATTCCCCTTTCAAAACCAGAAATATAGAACAAAGCAAAAATTTTCATTGCAATGCACAACTGGTACAGCTGAAGGATCAGGAACAGAATATATCGTTCAAAGTAAGATATATTGGTGATTATTTTCGATTTCACTGCTTGGGAAGAAAACCAATATGTCACATCATCCACCTATTATAAAAAGTGCAGAGTTTCCATTTCCATTGATTTTAAGTTGAAACCAAACATAATCTGTACAGCTCAGAAAATATAGCTTTATTGCAAACTCTAATGCATCTTGATAATCATATGTAGTGACTGGAATGTGAAGAAAGGAGACTCAGCAAACAGCAATTTGACATTCAGATCAAAAAGGTAAGATAATCCCAGTCTTTCCAATTGAAAAAGGGCTGATGCCTTATAAGGGCATATTCTATCAGTTGAACAGATGGCAATTTTATTACTTTAATGCAAGCTAAAACCAGATATGTTGTTATTGTTCCCTAAGACGTGTAAGGGAAAGGATTAGATGCACAAAGTAATTCCTTGTAAAAAGATACTATCCAAATTGAAAACCTTATTTTAATCTTAAGCAGGAAGAAAAAGCATGTTTCATAATGTAGTCAGTGATGTATTTGATTACCATGAGAGATTAACAGTGATTTCATGAACAACATTTAAGCTGTTACAAATTGAGTTGCAAAATACATAACTCAGTGCATTTGCTTTGGATCAGATGCATCTGTTCCTTAAAGCAAAGTGTGTATGTTCTTCCAAAATTAGGGTGGTTTTCTGCACCAAGCAACTCCCATCCGCCTCAACCTGAGGCCAGTGCTCAGTGCACTCAAGAGATAACAAGGTGTAGAGCTGGATGAACACAGCAGGCCACGCAGCATCAGAGGAGCAGGAAGGCTGACGTTTTGGGCCTAGACTCTTTTTCAGAAATGGTCTCCCCGGACTGACCCATCCCCTCCCTACCTCCCCACCTAAACTCACCTTTACTGGCTCCACCCCCGCTTCTTTAACCTGTCTGTCTCCTCTCCACCTATCCTCTCCTCTATCCATCTTCTATCCGCCTCCCCCTCTCTCCCTATTTATTTCAGAACCTCCTTCCCCTCCGCCATTTCTGAAGAAGGGTCAAGGCCCGAAATGTCAGCCTTCCTGCTCCTCTGATGCTGCTTGGCCTGCTGTGTTCATCCAGCTCTACACCATTGCTATCTCAGATTCTCCAGCATCTGCAGTTCCTACTATCTCAGTGCACTCAAATTGGGTTCCATATGATTTGACCCAAACTGTATTTGCAAAATCAGGTCAGTAGCCTAGGCCCAGTGCACCAAAGGTACAGACTGAACCTTGGCTGAATTTTGTGCCCAAGGAAAAGAATGGAACAGTAATCATTGGTACAGCCTGCAGCTTTGACTACCTGTTGCAAGGCCCTTCTGGCTGTACTCCAAAAACAGCAGAAGAATATTTCAACCTGTAGAGTTAAGGCTGTCTTCGAAAGCTTTACTGTTTACTCATTGTGAGCTCTAAAATCTGGGACCAGTTGGGTACAAGGATGAAGATCTTCCTCTTCCAGGTGCTCTTGTTGAAAACCACTGAATCAATGTTTCAAAAGAAATGCGAGGCAGGTGTGGTAACATCAATGGACTAACAACCAAGAGGCCCAAACTAATGCACTGAAGACACAAGTTCAAGTCCCAACACAGCCATTGGTGTAATTTCAATTCATGGAATTGGAGTCACATAGTATAGAAATAGACACTTCAGTCTAACTCGTCCATGCCGACCAGGTTTCCCAAACTAATCTAGTCCCACTTGCCTGTGTTTGGCCCATATCCCTCTAAACCTTTTCTATTCATGTACCTGTCCAAATGCCTTTCAAATGTTGTAACTACACCTTCATCTACCACTTCCTCTGGCAGATCATTCCATACGTTCACCACTTGCTGTGTGAAAAAATTGCCCCTCAGGTCCCTTTAAATCTTTCACCTCTCACTTTGAACTAATGCCACCTAGTTTTGAACTCCCCTACCCTAGTGAAAAGATCTTTAATATTCACCTTCTCAATGCCTTTTGTGATTTTCTGAACTTTTATAAGGTTACCCTTCAACTTCCTATGTTCCAGGGAAAAAAGTCCCAGCCTATCTAGCCTATCCTTATAAGTCAAACCTTTCAGTCTAAGTAACACCTTGCAAATCTTTTCTGCACCCTTTCCAATTTAATAACATCCTTCTATAGCAGGGTGACCCAGAACTCCAATACTCCAAAAGTGGCCTCACCAAAGTCCTGTACAGCCACAACATGACATCCCAGTTTATATATTCAATCCTCTGACCAATGAAGGTAAGCGCGCCAAATGCCTTCTTCACCACCCTGTCTACCTGTGACACCAATTTTGAGGAACTATGCACCTGAACCCCTCGCTCTCTCTGTTCAACAACACTCCCCAGGACCATACCATTAACTGTATAAGTCCTGCTCTGGTTTGTCTTACCAAACGCAACACCACACATTTATCTAAATTAAACTCCATCTGTTACACCTTGGCCTATTGGCCCAGCTAATCAAGATCCCACTATACTCTTAGATAACCTTCTTCACTGTCCAATGTACCATCAATTTTGGTGTCAACTGCAACCTTATTAACCATGCTTCCTATATTCTTATCTAAATTGTTTATGTAAGTGTCAAAACATCAGTGGACCCGGCACCAATCTTTGCGGAACACCGCTGGTCACAGGCCTCTCGTCTAAAAAAAACCCTCTATCACCACCCTCTTCACCATCTTGCCATCAAGTCAATTTTATATCCAACTGGCTAGCTCTCCCTGGATCCCATGTGATCTAACTTTACTAGCTAGTCTGCCATGTGGAACATTGCCAAAGGTCGAACTGAAGTCCATGTAGACAACATCTACCAATCTGCCCTTAACTATCCTCTTGGTTATGTCCTCAAAAAACTTAAGTCGGTGAGACATGATTCTCCATGCACAAAGCCATACTGACTATTCCTAATCAGTCTTTGCCTCTCCAAATGCAAGTAAATCCTTTCTCTTAGAATCCCCTCCCAAAACATACCCACCATTGACATCTGGCTTTTCTTTGCAAACTTTCTTAAATAAAGGAACAACATTAGCCATCCTCCAGTCTTCCAGTACCTCACCCTTGGCTGTAGATGTTACAAATATCTCTGCTGAGGGGGTGGGGGGCTCACAATTTCTTCTGTAGTTCCTGTAATGTCCTGGGATGCACCTGATCAGGTCCTGGGGATGTATCTACCGTTATGCATGTTAAGACCTCCAGCATCTCCTCTCCTGTAATGTGAACCATTTTCAGACATCACTATTTATTTCCTCAAGTTCCCTAGCTCCACATGACATGAAATATTCCTTGGTATCTCACCCATCTCCTGTGGCTCCATACATAGGCAGCCTCATCGATCCTATTCCCTCCCTTGGTGGTCTTTTGTCCTTGATCTACTTGTAGAATCTCTTTGGATTCTCCTTACCCTTATCTGCTAAAGCTATCTCATATCCCCTTTTTGCCCTCTTGATTTCCCTCTTAAGCATGCTCCTACTCCCCCTACACTTCAGGGATTCACTTGATCCCAGCTATCTATACCTGACATATGCCTCCTTGTTTTTCTTTACCAGAGCCTCAATGTCTTTAGTCATCCCATATTCCTTACTCCTATCAGACTTGCCCTTCACTTTAACAGGAAAATATTGTTTCTGAAGTATTGTTATCTCACTTTTAAAAGCCACCCACTTGCCAGTCATCCTTTTACCTGAGAACAGCCTATCCCAAACAACTTTTGAAAGTTCCAGTCTATTTCTGTCATAATTGGGTTTCCGACAATTTAGAACTTTAACTTGAGGGCAGACCTATCCTTTTCCATAACTATTTAAAACTAATAGAATTATGATCACTGGTCCTAAAGTGCTCCCCTGCTAGCACCTCAGTCATTTGTCCTGCCTTATTTCCCAAGAGAAGGTCAGGTTTTGGACCTTCTCCAGTAGGTACATCTACATATTGATAAAGAAAATTTCTTGAACACATTTAAGAAATTCTTCCCCATTCAAGACCTTAACACTATGGCAGCCCCCGTCTATGTTTAAGAAGTTAAAATCCTCTACTATTGCAACCCTATTACACTTACAGATTTCTGAGATCCCCCTGTATGTTTCCTTCTCAATTTCTTGCTGACTACTGGGGACCTGTAGTACAATCCCAACAAAGTGATCACCCTACTTCTTATTTCTCCGTTCCACCCATCTAGCTTCACTGAATGAGCCCCAAGAAATATCCTGTCTATGTATTGTCGTGATATTTTCCCTAATCAAAAACATCACTCCCCCCACCACCCTTGCCTCCCTTTCTATCCTTCCTGTAGCAAATTTACCCCAGAACATTGAGCTGCCAGTCCTGTCCTCCCTGAGCCATGATTTTTTAATAGCTATGGTATCCCAGTCCCATGTTAGCATCCATGTCCTGTGTTCATCTGCCTTACCCTTTGCATTGAAATAAATTCAGTTTAATTCATCAGTCTTACCTTGTTCTCTGCCATGCTCTTGCCTACCTTGTCAACTTAACTTGCTCCCTTTAACTTCTGAACCAGCTTCAACTTTCTTTCTTTTATCGTGACTGCTTAAGATCCCTAAACCCCAATATTACTTTAAATCTGCCTGAGTGGCACTGACAAATCTCCCCACCAGGATATTGGTCTCTGGCATATGAAACTAGTTTCAGTAACGGTGACGATGGAACTATGATGAACTGTTGTTAAAAACCCATTTGGTTCACCAATGTTCTTTAGGGATTTTGCTATCATTACTCAGTCTGCCTTACATGAATCCAGACCCATAGCAATATGGTCCATTTTTAACTGCAATCCGAAATGGTCTAGTAAGCACTCAGTTCAAGGGCAATCAAGGATGGGCACAAATGCAACTGTGCCAGTGATGCCCTTGTATCATAGAAGAGAAAAAAAGATGGCATGGCAAAAATCTGTAATGATCAAACAGTCTTAATTCGCCCAAATATTTAATGCTGTTTATCAGACATCTAAACAGCTACTGCGATAAGCCCAGTCTTTAATCCATAACATAATTAGTATACAATTAAGCTGAAGCAGAAAAATATTGTCTGGTAATCAATTAAGACAAATGCCTATGATCAAAGTTTTACTTCAAAATAGCTATATCATTATATGATCAAGGATACCTGTTCAATGAAGTCGTCACTTCAAGCTTCCATTTTCTACCAGGTTATTAAACCTGAACTGACAGTTTACAAACACATTACTTGCCGGGAGATAAATAAAGCAATTTGGAATGCACAAAAAAAATGTACTGACATGTTATTAAATGAAAAATGGATTGCCGTGTCAGCAGGAAAACATCAAACAAAGCCAGAGAAACAAAGGTAATTACATGCAATTAACATCAAAAAATTTAGGGTCAACTTTAATAATATGTTACTTAGGTGACAGAAGAGCATTTTATCGCCTCTCGACCAACCGAGCTAACCGCTTGACAAACGCGCCTCTTCACCATGCATGCTCACAGACCAAAACTTATTTAACTACTCCTATGGAACTCATCCAAAAGGAAATGCATTTTAATGAAAATGCTGCTAATAATTTTCTTAAACTAATTCTATATCACACTGAAAAACAGGTCCAGCCCCCATAATGTAAAGTGTCAGATATTGTGTCAGCCACTTGGTTACCAAGGAAGGGGCATTATTCCCAGCGGTCCCTTCATCATTGTGCATATCCTAAAAGTTTGTACATTTGACAGCAAGACGCTACCATGCAGAAGCTGCACTCAAAATATCCCAAAATTGAAGGCATCCATCACATTAGACCAGAGATCTCCAGCTCAAATTTAGCAGAAATGTCATTGACATCACTAAGATGGAGGCATTTAGCCACTAATCCAGTTGTGGAATTTGTTGACGCCAAAAACTCTTCGATGTGATCCCAAGATCCATCCAAAGTCAGCTCAATGATACACATTCAGATGGAGGGTGCAAATCCAGTTGCTGAACGTGACATTAATTCCGAGTACCATGAAGATTAGATGCTTCTCTGAATCCACAACTATAAAGAAGTTAAGGGTTATGGGGGACAGGCAGGAAAGTAGAGTTAAGGGCATGATCAGTTCATTCATGAAATTATGGGATAGGCTGTCAGGGCCAAAGACCTACTCCTGCTCCTGTTTCTTATGTTCTTTCAAATATTCCAGGGAGAGCACCAGAACAAGAGCACTAGCATCATAACAACAGCACACACAGTGATTGGCCAGGCTATGGTGTTCCTTGGAACCAAACCTGAAATGCCTTGGAAAACATACTGATGGTTTCCCAGAAATCGCAGCACAGGACAACTCAGAAATCCCGATCCAAGGACTCAATGGAAATTTTCTGGGGAGTGTGATGAGAAATTCCCTTGGCTGCTGGGACCTTCCAAAGTGTTTCAAATCTGAATAGGTCCAGATACTTTGCAGGGTTCCAACTTACACACCTGGGTAGCTTTTCAAAGAAATTCTGAGACATTTAAACTTACTTACCAGCGTACAGCAGCTGGTACCACAAAAAAGGAATGTACTTTCTCTTCTGCTGAAGATCCAGTGCTATGAAAAAGCCATTGCATTTCAGGTCTGCTCTGCATTTGTGGAGAAGGTGGTATCTGAGGAATGGGCCAGAAATATGGAGCTGCAGCATTGCAGAGGAAAATAGCAGAAAGTGACAATCTGGTGATGGTTACAATTCCTGAGAAGAATTAGACCTTTAAGTTTGAGCAGTATTTTGAAATTGGGATTGAGGATTGTGATGACTACACATCAGAACATCAAAATTCTTTGAACATATTGCACTTTTAATTCCAACATGTGTTTCTTGTTAAAGAGGGTTGCTAAAGCCAAAAGCTGACTGTAAATTCAGTGACCAGTTGAGTTCTTTGTGAATCATGGAAGGTACAGAGTCAGGGGAGCTTCAAACAGAAAGACTAAAATGGAAAAGATAATCAGAGGCTGATTACCTACCTTCCTCTTAGCAAGAAGCCATCTCCTGCAGACAAGGGTTAGTAGGAACTGCAGATGCTGGAGAATCTGAGATACCAAGGTGTAGAGCTGGATGAACACAGCAGG
>JAHRHZ010000144.1:65192206-65202888 GCA_024137785.1 Ginglymostoma cirratum
GAAGAAGGGCCCAGGCCCGAAACGTCAACCTTCCTGCTCCTCTGATGTTGCTTGGCCTGCTGTGTTCATCCAGCTCTACACCTTGGTATCTCCTGCAGACAATTTTGTGTTTTACACGTCCAGCAATATAAAAGCAAAAGGAATTAAAAACTGACTGGAATCTTGGACTCTGTGTGTTCATACTTTGACTTATTAGTATGCTATGACGTTCGCAGCTTGAAAACTGCCATTAAACATCATTGTACTGCAGGTTAAGAAAGGTTAAATGAATTCCCAGTCTGAGTGCTGCCAGTTAGTCATCATTGAAAGGAAACAGAACAAAAAAAAATCAATCAACATACCAAACCAAGAATCTCAAAATTGTTGGAGTTGATCAATCATCAATGCTGCTTGTACCAATCCTTTATAACAGCCACAACATCCTGCATTCTACTCTTCAGAACAACTCAGACTGATTCATATATCTTCTTTCTTTTGGTGTCACTTCTTATTTATAAGCTGGCAGTATGCATGTCATATTGTTAATATTGTTCCTTCACATGTTTAAGAACTAGTAAACACAATTTTTGCTAACTCAACAAACCCTGGTTAAACTGGGTCCTTATAAATCATCAATCAATTTGGTCTGGGAGAAAGGTATTCACAGGGGAAGAGATCCATTTTAAATTAACTTGTTTCAACTAAGGGAGGGACTGGGTGAATAAAGAAGGGGAAGCATTTCATTCCCACTCACCTAAGTGCTAGATGATTTGAGATATCCCATGTGGAAATGTAAGAAATCTAGGAGACCTTGCCCAAAGATTGTTCATAACAAAGAGGGCTATAATCTGAACACTAAGGAACTAATGAGGTCGGTAGTTTTCTTAAGTTTAAATGTGATCCTGCTCTGCTGTCAGTGTCTCGGAGAGCCTCCCTGAGCAATGTCGACTGTTCGCAACCTCTGTGCCATATTTGATGCTGAAATGAGTTTTTGAATACATATTTCTGCCATCACTAAGGCTGTCCATTTGCACCTCTGCAACATTGTCTAACTTCAGCCCTGTCTCGGCCCACCTGCTGCTGAAACTTTTACCCAAGTCTTTGTTTCCTCAAAAACAAACTACTCCAATTGTCTGCTGACTGTTTTCCCACATTCAGCTGACTGTAAACTTGAGGCCATTCGAATAAATCACTGCTGCTCATTTTCTAATTCATATCGCGTACCATTCTCCCATTATGCCTGTGCTCCCTGATTCACATTGGCTCCTAGTCAAGCAGCATCTTCATTTTAAAATGTTCATTTTCAAATTTTCAAAATTTTTCAAATCCTTCCTTGTCCTCTCCTCTCCCTATCTTTATACTCACCCCTCCTGCCCGCAGCCCTTCAAGATATGTGCATTAATTCTAATTCTTAAACTATTCCACCACTTGTAGCTGTGTACTTAGTTGCCTAGGCTCTAAACTCTGGAATTCCCTTCCTTCCCTTCTCTTTAATACACTGCATAAAACCTATCTCTTTGACCAAGTCTTTAATCATCTGATTGACTATCTCCTTATGTGACTCTGTTTCATATTTTGTTTAATGTCTCTCTGAAGAGACTTAGGACATAATGGTCAGAACACCTCCGGGTGCTCTGGTTTCTTCCCACAGTCCAAAGGTGTGCAGGTTAGGTGGATTAACCACGGAAATTCTGGGTTACAACGATTTGGTGGGGTGGGGGTGTAGGGGGCGCTGGGTGTGGGTGAGATGCTCTTGTATAGGTTGGTGGACTCAATGGGCTGAGTGGCTTGCTTTCACATTTTAGGGATTCTTTGATTCTATGATCTGTAGTACTACAGAGAGAATATTATTATTAAATGCATTTTAGGATCCAATGTCATGCAACAGTGGTCCAACAGATATTGTATAAGGTAATGGTTCTGACAAAGATAATGTTCAGGTTGCACTGGGCTACACCAAATCCAATGGTGTCATGTAGCTTTTGGGAAGAGTTAATTGAGAACAGCATGAGTTTGCAAGAGAAGTTAATGTGTTCTGCATAGCTCCTGGTAGCCTTAAATAATCATGCCTGGTAAATTAATATAAATTGTACTTATTGCTTTTGGGCAATAAACTACCTTGTTACACAAGACAACTGCCTCTTCTGTTTCGACTCAGTAGTCTACCCACTATCACTGATAATTTGATAGGTCTTAGATTCAGCATAGAGAAAGAATAATGAACGGTAATGAACTACCCATACTTCTGAGCGATGTATCATTCAGATACAAGAAAGCTTTGGCTTTTGCTCACCAAGCAATCTTAGCTGTAAGGTTAATGACATGCCACACCCCGCCTTTCCACCATGGAAAAGTTTCTCCCAATGTCTGCCTAAAATAATTAATTCCTCATTCTGAGCATCTGGTCTCTAGTTCTATACACTTAAATTCATGGAAACATCTTTCAAGCATCTATTTTGTCAAGTTCTTTAAGAAGTACATACAGCTCAACAAGGTTAACCTCCATTCCTAAAAATATCACAATATAAGCTTGGTCTACACAATCTCTCTTATAAACCAATTTTATATTCTAGAAACCACTCCCTGTAAGACAAGGGGAACTTGCTTGGTGTGGAAAATTATATATACAACTCTAGGACTCTTAATAACCTCTTATACATTGCACTCAGAGTGGGTCTTATACTGCATTCTGTTAGTAGTAATAACTGACATATCATTTTCTTTCTTAATTGCTTGCTGTACTTGAATGTTAACTTGGTGTGATTTGTTTAAAACAACCATCATTATTTTCTGATCTCATAACAACTCCCTAAATTCTATAATTTCTTTCTCGAGTTTCTCTGCTTCCCTTTCATTCTTTTAGTTGCCCCTTAAAACTCTGCTTTTTGACGAATTTACGTCCGTATGCCCCCTGTGGACTGGTGCCAAGTTTGAAATCACCCCTGCAAAATTTGGAAAATTTTGTCGTATTAACGACACAGTATAAAATCAAGTTATTGTTTCTCTCAAAAAAAATTTCTGCTTTTCTATTTTCCTGGTCAAAGCAGATAATTTCACATTCCACTTTATATTCTATCTGCCCAGAACTTAGCGATTCAGTTAACCTGCGTAAATCCTTTCACAATCTCTTTGCATCCTCCTCACAACTTACTTTCCCACTTAACTGTGTATTTTCAGTCGATTCATCTGTATCTAAGGTATTGCTCGTATTGTGAATAGAGGACACTGAAACATTGATCTTTGCAATTCCATGCCATTATAGTCTACCAATCAGAAAATAACTCATTTATTCTGACAATCTTTTTTCTCCATAAACCTTCAATTCATGCTCATTTATAACACCGATCCCATGTGCCTTAATCCGGAGCATGTACAGTTCCCATATTCGCCTGTTTGAATGCTGTTATGAAAACACATCACACTGTCTTTGTTACCCCTCATCTATCAGACTAGTTAAATCTCAAATAACCGAAACAGTTCAAGTATTTTTGTGCAGAAAGCGTCAGACTGCAAGCTATTTGATTAATAACTTTTAAGGAATTGAAGGATTAGTTCCTGTTCACGTGGTTGGACTTGTTGCAACAGGTGGATTAGGAGGGATCATAGCTCATGTATATAATTGGTATAAGCAATGGTCTAGTGGTATTATCACCAGCCTATTAATCCAGAGACCCAGTATAATGTTCTGGGGAGCTGGTTTTGAATCCTGCCACAGCAGATGGTGAAATTTGAAAGTAATAATAATTTGGAATTAAGAGCCTAATGATGACCATGAAACCACTGTCAATTGTCAGGAAAAACCCATCTGGTTCACTAATTCCTTTTAAGGAAGGAAATCTGCCATTCTTACCTGGTCTCGCCTACATGTGACTCCAGACCCACAGCAATGTGGTTGCCCTTAACTGCCCTCTGGGTAATTAGGGATGGGCAATGAATGCTGGTCTAGCTAGTGATCCCCACATCTCATGAATGAATAAAAAAAAGCATTTGATGACTAGAATGTATCTGTTTCATAGGATTGGTGGTAAAGGGAGGTGGGGTGGATGTTGTGAAACCAAAAAAAATCTCAAATGTGTTACATTCTTAAAATTCACTATTGGCATCAGAACGATAGTCGTAAGATTTTGAAAAATCGATTTAAGTCCTACCCCTCTGAATGACACCACCACACAAAACAGAACCTTACAGAAAAATCACATGTTTGAATGCTCAGCTAATTCTTGTCAGTTCGGTTAGTGGCAGCAGAGATGCTGTAATTGATCATGATCTTGGTTAATCATGACACTAAAATCCCACCTCCTTTCTAATTTGATGTTCTAATAGTCTGGGAAACTTACTGCGCAGGTTCACATATATGATGAACATTTTCATTTGAATATTGTACCTGAGCCAATGTCTCAGTAACTGGAATTTTAGAACAGTGCTCCATCTTCTCAAATTGGGAGAGCATGGGCAATGGAAAAATTGTGGTCAAATTGTAGACTTCAGCTGGAGATTCGTATTACAGAGATGGGGGGTTTACTTGATGTGCAGCATCAGTAAGCTTTAAAACTAGAAGTTGAACGAAGATTAAATAGGCCTGACTGAAGCACGGCAGAAAACTTTTGCACCAAAAGGTTTAACACAAAATTAGCTGCAACTCACAAATTAAGATGATTATGTGAACTTTTGTCTGTACCCAGAAACTGTACCAGAAAATGCCGCTTGTGAAAAGGCACAGAATTGAGGTGTAGGTTAGAACAAGTCCTTTCTACTCCTCAGAACCAGAAAGCCACATGGTTAAAAATTTAAATATCAATCACTTCTTTATGCATTATCCAGTATAGGTTTCATGATTCAACTATATATGAATGGTAAGATTGAATAAATGAGAACAAAAGTAACACTTTTTATGTTACAGCAAAGTTATTGACATTCTGAATTAAAGTCTTATCTAACTTTTTCTTAAAGAAACCTGTTCAGCTACTACCACTGCGCCACAAGGGCCCCTCAATGTATTTTATATAATAACCCACCACCAAATCACCCTTTCAACAAACTAATGATTTGATAATTAACAAACACTGCCCACCAGGGGCAGTTGGATAACAACAAATTAAAACTAGCGAGTGGACTTAAACCCGGGTATCCAGGCTCAGTTGCAGGGAGACTACCACCACACAACAGAGCCTCAATGTGCAATACTGTCTTAATTAACAATCCTAGGTTGTTGAAATATTTTCTAATCAACCTGTTCAGAGGTTTTATCACTCATCACTGGAGGAGGTGGGACTTGAATGTTGCTCTCCCAGCTCAGAGGTAAGGACATTATCACTGCACCACAAGAGCCTCAATATACAATAGTAAATAGATGTACAAATTCTTATCACCTGGTAGCAGTTTAGAACAGCTTCCATCTAAACTGCTGACAACCTCTCAGGTTTAAAGGGGAATAGGGAAGATGAATCATTTCACCAGTGTCATAAATACCTATAGATTGTACAGAACATTTGATCGACTTCCTGTTACCTTCTTTGAAAAAAATTCAGAATAATTTCAATGACTATATTAAGGTCTTTCTAGGGCTTAAAATTAGCTGGACAAAAATAAATAGTAATGATAATGATCAGAAACCTATCCAAAAGAGAAACTAAAACTCAAAAGCAAAATATTAAAAGTAATTGTCATTCCCCCTGCAATCACTCACAAATCAAAATATGAAGTTCTTAATTAGTTTTTGATAGGACTAACTCAAAGATTTAGAACTTTTTTTTACCATTTTAAAATGCAGTATATTTGTCACTACAGTGACATCAATATGGCTCATAATTAACAGGTTTCTTTGAAAACGCAAGATTTCGAAGCCTCGCTCCTTCTTCAGGTGTTCGTTCACCCTAGCCCAACATTGGCACCTCCACATTATGTTTATGTTTAAAGTGGAATTTTAGTTACTCACCAGAATACTGTTGCAATGAGACAGATATTTTCACCCCTTCTTACTTTCTTCTTGCATACTTCTGGCCATGGATTAGTTCATTTACTTTCTTGTCAGCCTTCTGTTGCTGGAGTAATCAGGAAAGTCACATTAGAATAGTTGCATTATTATACGTTCATGAGATTTGCTTCATCTGAACATTATTAAAATGTTCTCTTGACCGTCTAAGGTACATCTCTCTAAAGAACTGATTTGTTGATGGATTAGTGGACAGCCAGTGCCCATTTTGGCTGCTGGAAATAGGAAAGCAAATGTAACTACACTGAATGTAATCTGAATGTTGATATCATGGCCTTTGTTTTCCTTGTAGGTTGCGAAATGAATAGATAAATGAACTCATTGTGGAACCAATCAGATGTCTGTAGAGTTAAAAAAAAAATTGTTTGTCACACCAATCCTACTCTGTCAAAAACCTGCGATCAAACCCGTCACTTCCAGTAACTGGGCCCATTGCTTCTTTACCAGCTGGTGAATGCTAAAGTACAAAGTGTAGTGTTCCAGCTGTATCTTTTAAAAGTATTTATGGTACATCAGTAAATTACCACTTTTGGAATTTGATCTTCTGTACTACATCACTTCTGAAAACATTATTGACATACCTGTAATAATGTATTGGGTGGGGAACACTGCAATCATAAATTCAGGCCTAAAGGTGACACTACCACTAGTTCCAAGTTAACGCTCAGTGAAACAATATTTACCAAGTGAAATTCTTTTCTCACTGTTTTAACAGGACAGAAATGTCATCCTTTTGTTAATTATGAATGAAAAAAAACTCATTTACCAAAATTTTAATAAAATGTCTTTAGCATTTGCCAAAAGAGCATAAAAATATCTTAAGATGCAAAATATTAGGCAGTAAAATTGGAGCTTATCAACACGTGACAAGCTTCCTGGATTTGAGATACACACTTATGTACAAAAGACGTTAAGGGTCCAAAAGAATTTCTGTAACTTCGCACCATTCATTCATTTACATGCATACCATTTGTTGCAATAAATGTGTGGAATGTTAAAAGGTAACATAGCAAACAGCAAAATGATTTGGCAATATGAATAAAACTAAGGTGGAGAGTAAATAAATCATTCTATGGGCTCGGCTCATTATTACCATCTGTATGACTTCCTATTTATATCTTTAAACTATGCCTGCAGCATTTGACACTACAGGTTAATCATCTATTGCTGGGACATGACTATGAGCAATACCGATTGAACAATCTATATGTTTCTGATTTTTTTAAAAACTTGTTGTATAATTCAGCATGATCCATTATAATACATATATTTATCCATTAAAATATTAATGATTCAAGAAGCAGGAAAATAATTTAGAATTAGGAAAATATTTTGAACACATTTCTTTTAAAAGAGGAAGTATTTTTTGTAAATTATAACTCTAAGAAACTTTTCAGGATTAAAAGCCCCACAAACACAAGTAATGTGCATATACTCACTGACTCATTCTTTTAACCTGTTAGCACTTCGAGCATAAGCACACATTACCAAGGTACAATCTGTTTCTGCCAGCAGTCTGTAAAATTCCTAGACTGATCTGAGGTCTCTTTTATACGTTTGCGAATACTACTCAGAGCTGATTAACATACATTAATATGGGCATTCATGGAATGAGAATTCCCAAATCTCATTGTTTTCCATTGCATCAAATGTGACTTAGTAGGAAATAAAAGAGATATACATGTTTCCAGTTTGAGCTGCTACTGTCTGCATTGTTTTACTTGGAGCATGCAGCCTGAAAGAATTACGTTGAGACATTATTCCTCAATGAGTTGGAATTTTCATTAACAACTTTGAGGCCATCAGATTTTCTCATGGAATGTGGCATCACTGGCTTGATTAGCACTAAAGTCCATCACAAATTGCCCTTGAGAAGGTGCTCTTGAGCTGCCTTATTGAACAGCAGCAGTCCACGTAAGATAGGGACACCCACATTACTGTTCAGGGGGGAGTTCCAGCATTTTGACCAAGTGACACTGAAGGAACCGCAATATACTTCTGGTCAGGATGGGGAGTGACTTGGAGGAAAATTTTAGGTGGAAGTGTTCCCATGTATAAACTGCCCTTTTCCTTTGAAGTGTTAGAGGTCCTGGGTTGGGAAGGAGGAGCCTTGGTAATTATCTATACCGCATCTTTGAGATGGTATATATTGCTGCCACTGTGCCTCAGTGGTGTGGGGAATGCATGTTTAGGTTGGTGGATGGGGTGCCAGTCAAACATGCTGTGTTGATCTAGCTGATATCAGGCTTCTTGAGCGTTGTTGGGCTGTGCTCATCCAGTAAGTTGAAACTATTCAATCACACACCTAAGTTATGCTGTGTAACTGCTGTACAGGCTTTGGGTAGACAGAGGTGCGTTACAAAGAGAACAAAGAAAACTTACAGCCCAGGAACAGGCCCTTCGGCCCTCCAAGCCTGTGCCGATCCAAATCCACTGTCTAAACCTATCGCCCAATTCCTAAGGATCTGTATCCCTCTGCTCCCCACCTACTCATGCATCTGTCCAGACGCACCTTAAATGAATCTACCGTGCCTGCCTCTACTACCTCTGCTGGCAACGCATTCCAGGCACCTACCACCCTCTGTGTAAAGTACTTTCCGCGTGTATCCCCCTTAAACTTTTCTCCTCTCACCTTGAACGCGTGACCCCTCGTTATTGAATCCCTCACCCTGGGAAAAAGCTTACGCATTGAGGAAAGCCCAGTCTCTGTCTGGCTTTGCTGCCAAAGTACTTATGGTCAGTGGTAAGCCCCAGGATATTGATATTGGGGAATTCAGTGCTGCAAATACCCTTGAATCTCAAGGAGAGATAGTTTGGTTCTGTTGTGACTAAATCTAGAGGGCTGGATACATTTCTCCTTTCTTACTTTGAAGTTGGTATAACAAATGACATTTTTTACAAAGAGAGTCATTGGTAGTACAGAACTTGAGTATTCCTAGAAAAAAAAAGACTTTTGTTTGGAAGCTCTTTGTTTTGCTGTTATCGCAATATTTAACATGAATCCAAATTCAAAGGAAAAACCAACACTTATACTATAATGGGGGACTGCTGATTAGTGGAAGTAAATGCGAAGGTGTAGTGACGGAGTGTGCACCCATTAATGATGATTGACAATTAACTGTTAGACTTTGTTTAAAGCTTAAATCAGACAAGTTAATGCTGATTAGTCAGGATATTGCCCTGAGAAATGAATTAGTGAATGGCTGTCATCATTTTTTCAACTGAAACAGGCACAATTCATGTGAAATTATTTCTTTCTGCAAAAAAGAGGTATTAAAACTTCAGTACACTCAAGTGTAACATACTATGAGGCCAATTGACAATTCTAAATTGATTGTCAATTATTTAGCAAATGTTATCAACTTGCCGAATTTCATCCAACTTTAGATGTTGTATTGTGAGTTGCGCAAGTGTGGACTGTTTGGGTATGGATAGTACCTTGCTCTTTGCAAACAATGAAAGGGATATGTAATTTGATACAATCCACCAGCACTTTGAACATATGGTCTATATACCTGGCATCATAACAACACTGTACCACGTTAATGAATTCTGATGAAGAATCTTTGGACTCGAAAAATTAACTCTGCTTTCTTCCCACTGATGCTGCTAGACATCATACAATCCCTACAGTGTGGAAACAGGCCCTTCAGCACAACTAGTCCACACTGACCCTTGGAGCATCCCACCCAGACCCATCCCATTATAACCCACCTAATCTACACATCCCTGAACACTACAGGCTATTTAGCATGGCCAATCTACCTAACTTGCACATCTTTGGACCATGGGAGGAAACCGGAACACCCAGAGAAAACCCACACAGGCATGGGGAGAATGTGCAAACTCCACACAGACAGTCACCTGAGGGTGGAATTGAACCCGGGTCCCTGGCACTGAGGCAGCAGTGCTAACCACTGAACACCGTGCCACCCTTTGAGTTTTGGCAGACATTTCTGCTTTTGTTACCGTACCACATTACTCATTTCTGTGATGGGAAAATGTCTTTTTGGCTTGATGGCAGGATCCTGTTAGAGGTGAACACCACTTATGTTGTGAAACAACTGGGGTTTTACCTGTTGCTCAAATATTTGAGATCATTTATCCTTCCAACTGGAGTAAATGGAGCACTTTTCAGGACCACAAGGTGACAGCCATAGGACCTTCAATGAGTTTATGTGATATAGAGTGAGAAATAATCTGACCAAGGCAGCCATTATTCTCCAAGATGGCTTTGATACATCCTACTTCAGCATCAAGTTTGCATAGTGAACGCATGACTTTGGACATATTTGTGAGGTTGTTGATAAGGTCGATCTTAGAGCACGTGGAGCTGTAGAAATCCTAATGTGTATAGTAACCGGTGAAGACAGGTTTACAGCAGATAGTAGTAGAAAACCCTGGCCAATCTTTTCAACTCGAACATTCAACTCGGTCATTTGACTGTTTCAATTCAAATGTGTATTTTACAAAGCTTTTTTCTTCAGTTCACTTTGCGCTAGAACATAGATAAAACTATGAAGAAATCAGCCAGCTAGGTCTCAGATTAGCAAAAAAAGAGTTTGTTTCCTTATTTTTTTCAAATCATTTAAAGTACAAACATTACTTAAAAAGGTAAAATCCATCATACCTCATAACTATTACATATGCGACAATTAAGCAAACATAACAAGTTATAAGATAACAAGGTGTAGAGATGGATGAACACAGC
>JAHRHZ010000144.1:65203288-65335249 GCA_024137785.1 Ginglymostoma cirratum
ACAGCAGGCAAAGCAGCATCAGAGGAGCAGGAAGGCTGATGTTTTGGACCTAGATTTTCTGAAGAAGGGTCCAGTTGTGAAACATCAGCCTTCCTGCTCCTCTGATGCTGCTTGGCCTGCTGTGTTCATCCAGCTCTACACCTTGTTACCTCAGGTTCTCCAGCATCGGCAGCTCCTACTATCTCTACAACAAGTTATAAGATGGGCAAGGTGGAATTGGGAAAAAAGAAAGAATTTTATGGTTGTAATGTTCTTATAATTGTCTGGAGATACAGTGTACGTGCAATAGATTTTACAGTGCTCTGTGTATATTGCAATAAATCATTTGTTCTTATGTAGATATTCCCTTTTCAAGTGTAATCAACCTGTTCCTGGAATGGGTGTTACAGCACTTGAAGTTTCTTTATTTTTTAAATTCTGTACCATTGTAATGTATTTCAACTTGCAACAGGAGTTAACAAAACCCTTGAGAAAGATGCTTTTATTCCATTATGTAGACATTCTTGATTTTATTGCCTTTCTGTGACAAACAAACAAACTTATAATGTTAGTTCTTCCTAAGTAGAGTATCGATCATGGCTATTGGTACACAATAGAAACAATATTAAATGAAGGAGTTTCGATCACCCATTGTTAAGATTATCGAGATGCCATCGAAACAGAAGGGAAGCCTTCAATCCTATCTTGTACAATGGCTTTCTTTTGTCTCTTTCTGCAGAAGAAATAATTGTTCCTCATTGTCCTTGAGCTTTTCCCGTTCTATAAACAATGGCATGTGTAAAATTCTACAACTGAACTGCTCAGACATACATACTATTAATACATATCAGAGTTTTTCAGAAACATGGCCTCTCCTGTAGGTTAGATATTGAAATGGTGCCTGGCCAACATGTCTGTTTCAGGCTTGCTGCATTGCTCCAGCAATGCTCAGTGCAGGCTGAAAGAACAGCACCACATTTTCCACTTGAAAACTCTGCAGCATACTGGGCTGATTATCTAGTTCAACAAGTTTAGGGCTTGAGCACCTTTCTCCATGTTTTCCCCTGCCCTCAAATGCTAGTCCTTGTCATCGCATGGGCTGCTACCACACACAACCAATTGCCAGTTATTCTTTCTCTTAAACTGATCTTTATCCACTGCTTTGTCTGTCCAACTACTTTTCTCTCTCTTTGGGCTCTATCTCCACCTATCATTTACTCTTGCCCCTTGCCCCCTCATTGTCTTTGCATAAATACCATCCTTTTTCCTAGCTACCATCACTTCTGATTTCTCTCCACAGATGCTGCCAGACCTGCTGAGATTTTCCAGCAAATTCTGTTTTTGTTTCAGATTTCCAGAATCCACAGTTCTTTTAATTTTTTTTTGAATAGTGTTTCAATGAGTTTATGGAATTAAAGATTAATAGTCCAACTAAATGGTAATTCTTTCTTCCTGGAGATGGTTATTACATGGCATTTGTGTGGTACAAATGCTATTTGCCACTTTTACTCCAAATCTGAAAATAATCCAAGTCTTTCTGCATATGGATAAAGACTACACGAAGAGTTGCAAATAATGCTGAACATTATGTAACCATCAGGGAACATAGAGTCATAAAGATATACAGCACGGAAACAGACCTTTTGCTCCAACTTGTCCATGCAAACCAGATACCCTAAAAAAATCTAGGGTCATTTGCTAGCATTTGGCCTATATCCCTCCAAACCCTTCCTATTCATATACCCATCCAGATGCCTTTAAATGTTGTAATTGTAACACCCTCCACCACTTCATCTGGCAGCTCATTCCTTACACGCTCCACCCTCTGCGTGAAAAAGTTGTCCCTTCGGTCCCTTTTAAATCTTTCCCCTCTCATCTTAAACCTATGCCCTCTCGTTTTCGCCTCCCCCACCCTGGGGAAAAGACTTCATCTATTTACCCTATCCATACCACACATGATGTTATAAACGTCTCTAAGGTCACCCCTCAGCCTCTGATGCTCCAGGGAAAATAGCCCCAGCCTAGTCAGCGTCTCCCTATAGTTCAAATCCTCCAACCCTGGCAACATCCCTGTAAATCTTTTCTGAACCCTTTCAAGTTTCATAAATTCCTTTCTATAGCAGCGAAACCGGAATTGCATGCAGTCTTCCAATATTGGTCTAACCAATTTACTGTACAGCTGCAACACGACCTCCCAACTCCTATACTCAATGCACTGACCAATAAAGGCAAACTTATAAAATGCCTTCTTCGCTATTCTATCCACCTACAACTCCACTTTCAAGGAACTATGAATCTGCACTCCATGGTTTCTTTGTTCAGCAACACTCCCTGGGACCTTACCATTAAGTGTAACAGTCCTGCCCTGATTTGCCTTTCCAAAATGCAGCACCTCACATTTATCTAAATTAAACTCCACTTGCCACTCCTCAGCCCTTTGGCCCTTTTTTTATTTAGTATTTACCTCACTGCCAAATCTTTTCTAGGCATGCCCACCTTGAAGAAGTTCTGTTCCTCTCTCTGATGGGATTTCCATTCCCATCTCTCTTCTTGCCCACCGACATTAATTTCACTGTCACTCCTGGTGTTTGTAACTCCTTTGTCTGTCCAACTGTTCTTCTCTCTCTTTAGGCCTTAGCCTGTCATTTACTCTCTACCCCACCCCCACTTCCCTATTTTCTGCATATAAACTGACATTTTCCCAGCTACCATCAGTTCAAATGCAGAGTCACCAAACTCGAAACGTTAACTCTGATTTTTTCTTCAATGATGCTACCAGACCTGCTCAGCTTTTCCAGCAACTTCTGTTTTTGTTCCTGATCAAGATTCCGTTGTACTCTGAGGTAATGTTCTTTGCTTTCCACTACACCTCCAATTTTGGTGTCACCTGCAAACTTACTAACCATACGTTCGGAGACAGCGGTAACACAGTGTGGAGCTGGAGGAACACAACAGGCCAGGCAGCATCAGAAGAGCAGGAAAGTTGATGTTTCAGGTCAGGACCCTTCTTCAGAAATGTTCACATCTAAAACATTTATATAAATGATGAAAAGCAGTGGGACAAGCACCAATCCTTGTGGTACACTGCTGGTCACAGGCTTCCAGTCTCAAAAGCAACCCTCCACCACCACCGCCTGTCTTCTACCTTCGAGCCAGTTCTGTATCCAAATATCTAGTTCTCCCTGTATTCCATGTGATCTAACCTTGCTAACCAGTCTACCATGAGAAACCCAGTGCAACACCTTATTGAAGTCAATGTAGATCATGTCCACTGCTCTACTCTGATCAATCCTCTTATGTTACTTCTTCAAAAAATTCAATTAAGTTCATGAGATTTGATTTCTCATGCACAAAGCCATGTTGGCTATCCCGAATCTGTCCTTGTCTTTCCAAATACATGTAAATCCTGTCAGCCAGGATTCCCTCCAACAACTTACCCACCCTGCTCCTGAAACTAAACAAAGAAATGTGGATGGTGGAGATCTGAAACAAAACCAGAAATAGCTCCACACATCTGTGAAGAGAAAAGAATTAATACTCAGGGTCCAGTGATCCTTCTTCATTATCACTGTTTTCTCTCCACAGATACTGTCCAACCTGCTGGGTTTCTCCAGCTATTTCTGTTTTTATCCTTATTTCTAATCTTATGATAGAAGGAAGTTCAGTTGAATATGCTTGGGCCTAAGGCACTACCCTGACTAACTCCAGCAGTGATACATTGAGACTGAGATGATAGATCTGTAACAACCATTAGTAAGTTATAAGATGGAATTGGGAAAAAAAGGTGAAAATTATAAGTAAGTTTTTTTAAAGTTCTGATATTCCATTAATTTTCTGGAGCAACAGTGTCGGTGCAATAGATTTTACAGCGTTCTGTGTTTATTACAATAAATTGTTTGTTCTCATGGAGACAGTCTCTTTTCAAGTGTAATAGACCTGTTCCCAGAGTGAGTGTTATGGTACTTGAAATTTCTTTGTTTTTTTAAATTCTCTACCATTTCAACTTGCAACAGAGTTAGAGTCTAAGTTTAACAAAACCCTTGATAGATAGTATGTTTCTGGGAATATTTTCCCCCTGCCAGATGAATTGATGGATATGTGAATTCCAATGGGGACTCATTTGTATGCAGTAATAATAAAGAAGGGGCAAATGGAGTTTCAGCATAGGATGGAGAAATGGGCAGTGAAACAACATTTGAAGAAACAATTCTCTGTAAGATCATTGCCCACTCACAAATAGCTCTCAAAATTTAAGAACTCCAAAGAATCACAACCATTTCAGAGTAGCATGTCCTTTTCGTCTTGTCATGGCAATGGATTAGAAACCTCAAGTCCAACAGACATTGTTAACTTTTAATTCCAAAATATGTTTTCTAAAAGAAGTCCGCTACAGCAAAAAAAAGACTGTAGATCCAAATGTAGTCACTATTTGACAAAGACCTGTGATGTGAGATACATGGAACAACATATCTGTAGAGTATCAGACAAACGTCTAAAACAGAGCAAAATGTATCAGAAAGAAATAACGAGGGGTCTGACTATCTCCCCACCCTCAGCAAAGTTACCTTTTGCAGAGGTTTCATGTCCTGGCCTTCCAGGAATATGTAAATTAGAGAGGTTAAAACCTACCCTAACACTAGTATGTATGTATTAGTGGCTTGACTTCCTATGAGGGTCAAAACTCTGAGAATACCATTTAAACACCCCTACATAGGGGTGCAAATGGAAAAGAAAACGGAAATGTCTCTTTCTCTCATAAGTGCTGCCTGTCAGCCACTACTAAATAGAATCAGGCATAAGAGTTTCAATCAACTTTTATAGTGAAAAGTCTCAAAATTGACTGTTCAACTACCAACAACAACACCCCCAGAAACATCTACTGCAATGGCTGCAAAATTCTACTCATCGTGAGCAGCTCAGAGCTTTACAGTTAGGGGTATCCTGCCTGAAAATTTAACAAATTGGGGAAACTCATTGCTGCAACAATTCGCTCAATCTCCAATGTAACTGGACAGCATTTTATTTTAAAAAAATGTTCACCCCCAACCCCCCACCAGTTATTCGTACCTCCACAAGAGAGAAACATCCTATCGTCATCTTCCCTGAACCACTGTAATCTTCTGCTTGAACTACACAGTGAAGGTGTCATATCTTTATCTACTCCTTGTCATTTCAACTCCCTCATACTCCATGAACCACCAAGTGACACTTGCTCATTGGTACAATCCAATTCCTGACCACCTCACACTTGGTGACAATACCTGCACTAAATAGGAAGAAAGCCAAATATTTTGGTAACTTTGCCCTCTTCACCAAATGAGGAACAATAAAGTTTCCTATGTGAGAGATCTGCTGCATTGCCTTCTTTTTGAAGAATGTTTTCGGATAAGTTACATTTTAAGAGTTTGTTACATTTATTCTTCAGTGGATTGAACGGTTCTCTACATGATTTTATATTTATATTTACATATTTTTCTTCAACTACGTGGGTGTGGCATTGTTAGCCGTGAAATTCCGAATGACACATACCAAACTACAAAATATTCAGCCTAATAAAGAGCTTATCATGGCATTCAAAAACTTTATTAAAGATGTTTGTTTTAAGGGGCTTGTAAAAGGAAGAATGAAAAGTAGATTTGAAGAACACTTGAGGGAAGGGATTTCAAAGCTTCGGGCCTTGGGAACTTAAGGCAATGCCACCCATGGTACAGCATAAAAAATATCAATCATTTTTTAACAAAGCCCTGATTAGAGTATATCTTGGAGTGTTGTAGAGCTGGTGAAGATTGCAAAGTTATAGATGGGCAAAGCAATGGAGAAGTTTGAAAATGAGCAAGGTAAGAGGCAGCCAACAGCTCTCTACAATTGCAGGTAGAATTTGGGAATCCAGATTCCATATTGGAATGCTGAAGTCTGGAGGTAACAGGTACAATAAGATTTCAGCAAAATACAAACAGAGGCAGGAATGAAGTCTGGCTTATACAGTGGTAGAAATAGGTGGCCTTAACAGTGGTGTGAATTTATGGTTGTAATGTTATCTCAGGGTCTGGTTTAGTTGCAGAAAACTGCAAGTAAAGAGATAGAGATTACAGCTAAGGAACAGAATTTGTAGCAGAGACAGAAAACAGTGGCCAAGACGTGATTGCAGCCTTTAAACATCTGTGGGTTAAGGCTTTACTTACACAGTTCTCAAAATTGATGAACAAATCTACACAATTGTTTAACTCTTCCCCATTTGAATCTTCCACCATTTTTGATTTTTTTTGAGATATGGAACAGTTTTACTTAGATTACACCATGACTATAAAATGAGGAGCTGGCACAAATACGCTTTGCCAGTTCACCGCCTAAACTTAGATTATAGGAATGGTTGATAACAAGGTGTGGAGCTGGATGAACGCAGCAGGCCAAGCAGCATCATAGGAGCAGGAAAGCTTGAAGTTTCGGGCCTAGACCCTTCATCAGAAATGGGGGAGGGGAAGAGGGTTCTGAAATAAATAGGGAGAGAGGGGGAGGCGGATAGAAGATGGATAGAGGAGAGGATAGGTGGAGAGGAGGCAGACAAGTCGAAGAGGCGGCGATGGAGCCAGTAAAGGTGAGTGTAGGTGGGGGGATAGGGAGGAGATCGGTCAGTCCAGGGAGGATGGATAAGAATGGTTGTTTGGCTGAGATATTTTAGTGACCCATAGAACTACACCCAACAAAGACAGCATTGTCTTTAGGTAAGGTGAGGAGCAGCAAAGGTACAACTGGCCAAGGCTTTGGGACTTATATAAACATACCCGCACCCTTCTTGGTGAATGCAATTCCGATGAATGCAAGCGATAGTGGTTTCAAAACCAGTTTCTTCAGATTCCACCCATCTATGGGCGTGAGAACATTTATTTTTAGTACAGGCCAGGACATGATGCAATACAGTTTGACAGACATGCTAAATCTTGAGGTTTGTAAATCAGTACACCAAGGTGTAAGCCTTGTGTTTGCAGTTTTGACAAGCCAATTGCAAGTGAATCCTAAATTTCTTAAAGGCACACGTCTTCATCACTGTCTGAGTTTTATCCAAGATTCTTCCATTTTACCTCAATGTTGTGAAAGAAAAATCACACAATAGTTTTCTGTTTCCATTCTGAGTGATTCTAGGTTTGTTTATGCCTCTTTAGTTACATTCTTTTCAGTTTTGATTCATGTTTAAACTGCTTATGGAGGAAAGGCAATTTCTTTCTAACAGGCTTGAAGCTGCAATTTTAGTCTAAACCATCCAATGGGGCCAAGCACTTTCATATCAGTTCCTTGATTTACACCTCACCTAAGTTTAAGCTTTATTGACATAGTTGTGACTGCGGTTTGATTAAATTGGGGTGGTTAGAGAGTAAAAACTAATATTTTGCATGGATCTGAATACTTATAAACTACAAGATTTGGAAGTGAATTTCTACTTCACTAACTGTGAGATAATTTATTTGTCAGATAGCTTTATCCAATATACTTAATTCAAGATCTGACAGTACGTCAACTAAAACACGATTCGAGTTCCAATAAGCATTTATCTGCAATATTGCAGCCAAATTTGACCCAGAAAACTGGCACAGACTAGCACAAATAACACCATGTGCATAATCCAGATGTGGATAGCATGTTTCCTGTTATGAGGAAGACATCATGATCATCATAGACAGGAAAGCAACAGAAGATTTAGGGAACATTAAAATCAATAAGGGTTATAACTTGGATCTGTTGTGAACTTAACAATCACTTCCATTGACTGTTACTGGTATTTCTATTTGTTAAGTTCCAAACAACACTCAAGAACATAGACAATAGGAGCAAGCATAAACCATAAGGCTCATGAAGCCTGCATTGCCATTCACTAAGATCAAAATCTGAACCTTTGCAACAATATGTCTGTCCTATCCCCATGTCCCTCAATCCCCTTGAGGTAGATAATTCCAAAGATTCACTGTCCTGGAAGTGAAAAAGTTATCTTGCTCCCAAATTTTGAACCACTTATTCTGAGATTATAACTTCTGGTTGTAGACCCTCGAGCCAAGGAAACAGATTCTCTGCAGCTACTCTGTAAAACTGTTAAGAAAACATATATTTATGAACTACAAGAAAAAGGAATATAGAGATGTTGAGGTTGGTTGGCTCGTCAAGCTGGTTTGTTGTTCCACATACATTTCGTTACCCTGCTGGGTAATGTCATCAGTGCAGCCTCCGATGAAGCGTCAATGTGTTTTCCCGCCTGGTTTTTAAACTCTGGAGTCCGTTGAGCTGGATTGCCTCACTTCCGGTTTTCCTTCATAGTGGAACGTATATGGGTTCGAGCCCATATACATTCCACTGCGAAGGAAAACCGGAAGTGAGGCAATCCAGATCAACGGACTCCAGAGTTTAAAAATCAGGTGGGAAAACACACTGATGCTTCATTGGAGCCTGCCCTGATGATGTTACCCAGCAGGGTAATGAAACATCTGCAGAACAACAAACCAGCTCAGTGAGCCAACCAACCTCAACATCCACAACCCGAGCTACAGATCTACTCTAGAACCTGCGAATATAGAGCTGTCTGGCCAGAGAGTTTATCATGTGTTTTTTGTTGGAACTGGGATGGCAAAAGAACTGTGGATTGCCTGCCATTTTCTGGAAAAGCAAGTAATTTTGGGTAAAGTGTCCAATAAAGCTTTTAAGAGAAATAAGATATGGATTTTAAGGCCCTAGCCCTCAAACCTGTGATGTTCATTGCTTAGCAACAACCCTGTGGACTGAAGTTATTGAGTCTTTTCACAAACCTTGATGTCAGCAGTTGTTAGAAAAGCTTGCAAGAAAAAGCAAAGCTTTCTGTCATTGAGAGTCAAAGTAAAACCAATTTAAAGATCTGAAACCTGATAATATTTCAAATATCAGAGTTCCTAACTGTTGCCTGTCTGAATCTGAAATCTGGTCTGCAGATTAGACTACATCATTAGGCTGCTATCAGCTATCTGATCTAATTGACAGGAAATCAAATGAATTGCAAGAAGTCAATTATTGTATCTTCTGAGTTCATGCCGATGACCCACAGGTATTTTGTTCCCCTTCTGTCTTTCTTTTTTCAAACCAATGAACTAGGGAAATTTGGTGGGTGAAAGTGAGGGAGGGAAGCTGTTGCATGTAACAGTAAGAGTGGAAGAGCATTATCCTTGTTGGAAGGTTGGTGCAGTGGCAGAGACAGAATGAGTGTGGCATAGCAGAGAGAAGACGTTGGCACATTCCCTGGCAGATTGACATTGTCAGGTATTCTCCAGATGGATGAGACCACAATGATCCAAATTCAGATCAGGCTGGCAGTGTCTGGGATCACAGCCTCCTCTGCCAGTCCTGAGGAAAGAGGGGAGGTCCCTCCTCTGCACCATCGCTGTCCACCAGGACCTCTAGGTCCCTGCCACAATATGGGGCATGAATTTCCCTTCTCTGCTACATCTGGGGAAAATGTCACAATTCAAGCAGGGGCAGCTCCACGCTCACAGAATTTGATCAGATACACACTTTCCTTTTGTATGATGCCAGCACAAGGAATCCAGGATGTCCCAGCAGCGATGGGTATTTCTGCCTATTGACAGTGGCAGAATCAGGCTAGCAATGGACAACAGGAAAGTCCATTGGCCAGTAGTACCTAGTTAATGAGGTGAGTTTGGGAAGATACTGCTAGAAAACCTGCTCGGACTCATAGAGAGAAACCCTCCATTAAACTCATTGAAAATGACATTTGACCAATTTCTGGTAATATTCAGCCCAAGTGTTCGCTTCTTTGATCTTCAGAGAGATTGATGAAATGCACTAATTTCTGATTATAACAGAGCAGGCATACAACTTCAACAAAAAATATTGAAACAAGCACAGAGAATGCTGGATAAGCTCAGCAGGTTTGGCAGCATCTGTGCAAACAGAAACAGAATAAATGTTTTCAGAGCTGAATGATTCCTCTACAGAATGGAAGAAGATGCTGCCAGACCTGCTGAGTTTCTCCAGCATTGTGTTAGTTTTGGATTTTCAGCATCATCTTTTTTTTACAGTTTTACCTTTATTTGAGGGATAAGTGTTGAACCTGCTATTTTCAGGGAATTTCAGACCACTCCACTGTAAAGTCAAGCCATGCTCTGTCTCTTCGTTGACAAGTTCAGCATCAGTGGAGAGTGGAAATCCATTTGCATGGATGTAGACTGGCAAAATAGGGACAGAAGTTCCTCAAACTTGCTTCACATTCAATCAGATCATGGTTGAACTGTACCTCATCAGCATTTATTCACTTTAAGCAGAACATGTGCCCTTTCAAAATCAGTTTTAAGTGAATACTACTATATGTGCATACTTCAAATGCATGTACAGGTCACATTTAAGTGCCCGAAAAGAACCAAATTAAATGATTCATTAAATTTAATCTAGAGTGAAGACAAAACATCTGTTAATCTTGTGTGCACTCTATAATTAAATGCTGAGGAGTTTTCTTTCAAGGGACCCCTAACATCTGTTATAACAGCAGTCTTCATTGTTAAGTGAATACCCCACTTGCTGCTAAATCAGCAAACCTTTAATTACACAATTACTCAAGATGTCCAATATCTCACAATATATATATTTTATGTCGGATATCTCAATCCTACAACTTAATAAATGCAGCACTGGACCTTATGACTAAAGTCTCTCGGCTAACTACATTGCAAATGCATAACCTTGGTAATTTTGAATCATGATAATGATTTCTAAGCATTTTATTTCATGAAAAATCTCCAACATATAATTTCCAGACTGTCTCAGGATTCTGCTAACAACCTACATGCATGCAGTAAGTATAGAGAAAAGTCTGAAATCAAAGAAAACAGACTCCTGACTTCCTGTTGTGAATGCATTGCAAGGAAGAAGGAACTTCTGTTCCCATAGCAAGTCCTTAGAACGTATTTATAGGTCAGTCAGTGAGTTTATTCACCAGTAATTGTTATTTGTGTAGAACAAAATGGCAAAAAATCTCATAGATAATGAAAGTACGAGCAGTAAATGTGTTTCTGGCATTGGTTGAGGGATGACTGTTGGCTACAACACAGGGAGATCACACGGCTCTACTTAGAGTAATCCTAAGGGATTCTTTTAAACAGCTTCGTGATGTAAGTTCTCAGGTTCAGGCGGCAATGGTGTCAATTCTAACCTTTCCCACATATTAATTTACCATTGCAGTAAGTTAATACTCCCAATCAAAACTCAATTTGAATTATTTACAATACCACCTTAAAGTCCTTTGTCCCTTTAGCTTTCAACACAATCTCTGTTGTCATCTTCTTTGTGGTTTAACAAGAGCAAGAATTAAGTCATCTGTTACAGCTTTTATCAGAAACTCTGCACTATATTTTTCCACCACCTTATCTGGCTGAACACTCACTATTTAATGGGTTTACCGTTGATCAGAACCTCAGATCCCACATCGGCAATATTTTAATTTCATGTTCTCATTTATTGTTTGGAAATCCCTCCAAGGCGTGACTCCAAATTTTCCCTGTACTATCCTCCAGGCCTGCAAACGTCCAAAAGTGCTTTCCCCCAGTTCTGGCCTCTTAAGCATTCCTGATTTTCTGATACGATATCTTCAGATGTCTATGGACAAAGTTCTGGAATTCCCTCCTTAAATGTCTCCACTTCTCTACCTCACTCCAATCCTTTAAAATGGTCCTTAAAACCTATTTCTCCTCTCTTAATAATTCTCTATACGGCTTTGATGTCACATTTTATTTGACTTTGCTCCTGTGAACTACCTTGGAATGTTTTGCTGCATTGAAAAAGCTACATAAAGTAATAGACATGTTGGACTGAATGGCCTCCTTCTGTCCTGTAAATTTTTTGCTAGCTGCTGTTACTCTATCTTCCACCGAAACACTGAACATCCTCCAGGATTGCCTATACTCACCTCTTCCAGACTTTCTCACCTACAAATTTAATTTCTCTCATACTATCCAGCTTGCGTCTACCCAGCAGCAGGTCCAATTCATTCAATACTCTGCCATCCATACCTTCACAGAAGCTCTCAAACCAAAACCAAACTGACCTGCCTTCAACACAATCTATTTCATCTACTTCATAGAAAAGAAAATAATTTCCAAGCACTCCCACAGTCTCATCAGCATGAATCAGAGTTTATTTTATAATTTCCCATTCAGTCCAAGTAGTTTGAAAACCACAATTGATTATGGTTACCCAATATGAATACAGACAGCTACAAATTGACCTGAATAAAATCCAACTCCATCATACACTTTAATTGCATCGATTATTTGCCAACTATGACAGACTTTCTATGTATCATGTAATAATAGCCTGAAGCCTTTAATGGAAAAATCTTTATAAATATAAATAAATATTAGGCTGATGATGTGAATGCCCCTGAAAGCAGAGATGTGACAATGCAAAAGAATATTTTCTAAGCTAAGTGAAAACTAATCTAAGTCACTGAAGACGTTCCCCCATTAGGGAAGGAACTTCCTTCTGCCAATATAACCTGTCGCTGACCTCGTCAAACAGCCTTGTGTGGACTACACTAAACAGGCTGGAAGGTCAGCAACAATGTGCCAGGGGAAACAAAGCATGTGAGATAGAGTCAGACACTTTAGTCTTTATTTCAGATCTCCTAGAGAAATTTATATGATATTTTAAATTAGGGAATTAAGACTGTACATTTTAATGTGCAGTCTTGCCAATCCAGATTTATGTGGGCAGAGGCTCACTGTTTAAGGTTGCACAATTGGAACAAAAGGATTTGATGGATCAAATTAGAACCCCTGATTTTATATCAGGGAAGGAGGTCTCTTGTCTCTTCTGTCTGTCACCAGAATGAAGTGCAGCCTCATTCCTAGGTCTCGTTTTGTTTAGATTGATGGCTGTCCATCTGATCACATCTTGGAGGTCCGGGTCAAGGTATTGAGGATGAGGACGCTGATCACGTTGCTTCCCATTCCTGGGACTATATCCAGAGCAACTATCCATCAAGTTTGGAAAGAGGTGGCTGAGGGGGCCAGTGCGAGTTGCATTACCCCAGCACCTGGGTTCAATGCGCTTAGCCAAGCAGGAAAACTGAGTACAGCTTATTGTCTCGCCATCTGTCTGAGAATCTGCCACCTGCCAGCCCAGCACTGTCAGCTCTGTTGCATTCTCTAACATTCAATCACAGGGGCACCTCTATTATAGATGTTTTATGGCGGAGGAAGAGGTCATCCAGTCCATCAGGCCTGTGCCAGTCAACAAAGAGCTGTCTACATTAATCAGGTATTCCAGGTTTTGGACCATAGCCTGAGGGCTAAGGAAAACAAATGAGAATCAAAATACCATTTAAATGTTGTGAGTTTCTGACTCAACCACTCTTTTGGGCAATGTGTCCAGATACCACCAATCTCTGAGTGAAAACAATTCTCCAACTTACCAATTAACTTTCTATCTCTTCACCTAAATCTATTTTGATCTAGTATTAATAGAAAAAGTGCCTTCCTTTCCACCCTATTTGTGCCCCTCTTTATCTCATACACTTCTCAACTGTTTTTGCTCTGAGGAAAACAACTCCAGCCTATTCAATCTATCCTCTTATCTCAGACCCTGCAGCCCAGGCAGCACATTGCCGAATATCCTCTGCAGCATGTCGATTGTATTCACATCCTTTCTATAATGTGGTGACCAGAACTATGTATAGTCCTTCCGTAGTGGCCTAAGAGCATTTCACGCAGTTACCAAGGGTGGTGGTGGAGGGCTGTCTTTCAGACTGGAGGCCAGTGACCATCGGTGTGCCACATGGATCGGTGCTGGGTTCACTGCTTTCTGTCATTTATATAAATGATTTGGATTTGAATATAGGAGGTTTGGTTAATAAGTTTACAGATGACAACAAATTTGGAAGTGTATTGGACAGCGAAGAAGGTTACCTTAGAGTATGTCTTGATCAAATGGGGCAATGGGCCGAGGAGTGGCGGGTGGAGTTTAATTTAGATAAATGTGAGGTGCTGCATTTTGGAAAGGCAAATCAGGGCAGGACTTATACACTTAATAGTAAGGTCCTAGGAAGTGTTGTTGAACAAACAGACTTTGGAGTGCAGATTCATAGTTCCTTGAAAGTGGATTCACAGGTAGATAGGATATTGAAGAAGGTGTTTCATATGCTTGCCTTTATTGGTTACTGCATTGAGTATAGGAGTTGGGAGGTCATGTTGTATCTGTACAGGACATTGGTTAGGCTACTATTGGAATACTGCGCGCAGTTCTAGTCTCCCTGCTATAGAAAGGATGTTGTGAAACTTGAAAACATTCAGAAAAGACTTACAAGGATGTTACCAGGGTTGGAAGGTTTGAGCTATAGGGAGAGGCTGAATAGGTTGGGGCTATTTCCTCTGGAGTGTTGGAGGCTGAGGGGTAACATTCTCGAGGTTTATAAAATCATGAGGAGCATGGATATGGTAAATAGACAAGGTCTTTTCACTGGGGTCGGGGTGTAATAAGCCAGAGGGCCTGGGTTTAAGGTGAGAGGGGAAAGACTTAAAAGGGACCTAAGGGGCAACTTTTTCATGCAGAGTGTGGTACATGTATGGAATGAGCTGCCGGAGGAAGTGATGGAGAGTGTTACAATTACAACATTTAAAAGACATCTGGATGGGTATCTGGGTAAGAAGCGTTTAGAGGGATATAGGCCAAATGCTGGAAAATGGGACTAGATTTATACAGAATATCTGGTCGGTATGGATAGGTTGGACCAAGGGTCTGTGTCCGTGCTATACATCTCTGTGACTCCAGAGCGTAATCTCTCTGCTCTTGTTTTTTAGTCTTGGGCATACAAAGGCAAGTATTCCAAACCTTAGCTACCTGCTGTACTACCTTCATGGATTTATGAATATGCTAGACTAGCACTTTTGGGATATATTGTAAATTTTGGAAATACCTATTGTAATATTAGAAATGTCTACTGTTGTACATGGAAAATAGGAGCAGTAGTAGGCCATTCAGCTCCTTCAACCTGTTCCACCATTCACTGAGATCATGGCTGATCTGTGGGTAACTCGATATACCTGCCTTTGGCTCAATCCCAAAATACCTTTGCTTAACAAACGGTATTGATTGGAAAGTGTCTAAGAGGGTATAAATATTAAAAGTGCCACATACACCACCCATTATGATGATGTCACATGTACTTGTGGACAGAACAACTTAGGATCTCAAAGGAGTGAAACATAACATTTGGTCCTCTTTAAAATCTCTGTAACAATGCCAATCATATCAATGTAATAGGTAACCAGTTGCCAACTTGCAATAAATAATTTGTTAGAGTTCCAAACATAATCAGTCAATAAAGTACATATTTACGATTCGATTACTTATACAATGGAAATCATGGACAGGAGTCTCCTGTTATGAAACAGTGAAAACCTGAACTAGGACTAGGGGACATCATCATTGAAAACGCATCACTCTTTCCAACAATTAATGCTGTATTCTGTAGTCTAAATATCCAGTAGGCACTTTGATAGCTACCGTGAAAGTTAATTATGTGAAGTGTAGGGGTACCATAGCAGTTTGGTGAGGCGCATATTCAGTGGGGTGCCAGGTGGGTGGGAATAGAGTGCCAGGTAGGTGAGTGTTAGAGTGTCAAGTAAGTGGATGAATGGAGGGCTCAGCTCTGGCTGGCATGACAATGTTCGGTGTAATGTAGGTAGTGGTGATGGGAGTCAGGCACAACAGTATTGGGTTGGGTCAGGGGTGGTGTTGGGTCTGTGGGTTGTGGTTCTGGCTTCAGCTGTCTAGGGCAATGATTAAGGCAGGTGTCAGGTCTGGTGGGGAAGGTGTGGTGGTGGGAATCAGGTCAGCAGTTCTGGCGCTAGGGTAGTTCAGTGTTGGGTCAGGAGACTGGTTGCAGAGTTGTTGGGACTGGCAGGGGTGTACTATTGGGTAATGTGGGAATGAAGAGCTGGAGATTGTTGGGTGTCAGGTCCAGTAGTGTCATGGAGGCGGGTGGAGACAGTGGGGTGTCAAGTTAGAGTATGTCTCATCGGTGGTGTGGTGTAATTTGGGGGCAGAAGCAGTGTGGTGGCAGTCCATGGGCTTCAGTTTAATAGTTATGCAGGAGTTGGAGCAGGTTTTAAATCCCTTACCTTCCCTCTAACTGTTAGTCTTATCCCACTGAAATTGCCAACATATTAAGGAAAAAGTTTAGAGGTTTTTGGACATTGAAAATTCCAAGTTGATAATTACTCAATTTTCCAGGCAATTTGTTGAAGTCAGCTGCAACAGGATTTCTGCACAATTCTGACACACGTCTCTAGTACACAATGCAGAACCAGCTATCTGGCCATTGCAGTTCCTGGGCCCACATCTTGTCGATTTCAAGAGGCTCTTCTAGCTAGACCAGGGAGTAGCTTACCTCTACCACACTAGACCAAGTAGTTCCCTACACTGAAAGACGATGATGTAAATGCCTTCATCATGAGAAGCTTAGTGAGCTGGAATATGCACACAGCTATAAATAGGATTAATAAGTACATATGAGAATGCCCACAGGAAAATGTTTACACCAGACTTTTAATGGACGACATAACAAACATAGAGAATGTCCAAACAACACTGTACAAACATGATTTTTGCCGAAACTGAACAAATATTCAACTTGGAAATAGTGGCAGACAAAGTAAATAATTCTCAAGTAATTTACTTGCCATCTGTTATCTACATAATTTCCTTCTGCTGCAGTCTTCATTTTGTCTTTTTGATTTCAAAGTCATCCTTACATGCAGAGTATCCTCTTCCAAGCCAAATAGAGCCACACACACATTATATGCCAAGTGCAATTTGTATCTTCCAAATAACACAGTACAACCTGGGGCAAAGTTCCATGATGTTGTAATATCCAATCAACATCTGCTCTCAAATGTTATAACTAAACCCATCAACCTTTGGTAAAGATGTATTTAGCCTCAACAATAATCAACAGAGTAGAAACACAAAAAAGGAGTGCAATTGCATTGTCCCAACATTTTAATCTTTTTTTTGTAAGTTTGTTGCTTTGCTGCATGAAATGGCTCAAATACCATTTATGAGCCAAATAGAACTCACCTTGGAATACATGGGAATTTGTTGTTTACAAAGAAACCAAGCTCCTGAGGGAAACAAAATTGTTAACAGTAGGTAAGAAAACAGTTTGCATGGCAAAATACACAGTTCATTTAAATAAAATAGTTTTCTCAACAATAAAATATTTCAGATTTATCAGATTATAATTTTAATTTCCTCATGATGAAATAAATTCCAGTCTTATTAGAGTTGCACTGCAATTTATTTTTATCTTATATTGGCATTGTGTGAAATATAATTGCTTTCCAGCACCTAGGAAAATCTATCTGATGTAGTATCACGTATTTTACATTAAGGGCTATGAGAATGAAAAGTGGTTAACAAGGTAGAATGAATCTTCTGCAAACTCTGAAGGTAAGTTTTGTTTGATCATGGTTTCATTTCAATTTTTGGCTACAAAGATTTTAATAAAAATGCCGACTCATAAGGATTGCTAATCAGCAATTTTGTCCTCACTCAGTCGTATTGTAATTGTAATTTGCATGAACATTCATAAGCAAAAAGTAGCAATAAACGTTACAGGTCAGATCAATTTATATCAAAACATGTAATTAAGTCAAGAGAAATTATAATCTATTCCAATTATAAGCCGTAACATAATCAATGTTTTAAAACTTTTTTCTAGAACTCTTCAAATAATACTAATTTTGCAATTGATAGAAAATACATCAATGCTACAAACATAAATTGAACTAACATTCAAGCACAATAATTTAATAGTTTATTTTTGCCTTGTTTTAACATTGTCTGTGGACCCAGTCAGATTTTCCTTCCCACTGAAGTCCAAGTTGAATTTTGCCTTCAATGTCTCACTTATTTTGATATTAATTGACAGGCTCACTCAGACGTTGAAAATATTTAAATATTCCTGATCAGTGAACAGGAATGAAATGCTTATTATACATGTAATACATGGGATATCAATCAACAGAGGTCAGTAAATGGTGAACATTTCAAATACACCGAAATCCCTACGTACTTTCATGTAAATAAAATTCATAACTGAACCGTTTGTCACTCATAAAGATTCCTTCTTTGATATGAAAATTGCTCAACCGTCATAGAGGGTGGAAAAAAATAAAAGTTCTATCGCACATAAAATTTAACTATGTATAGGAAAATAGAAGTAAGAGTCAGCCTTCAGCTCTTCATGTTAGCTGTCATTGTGGATTATGGCTGATCATCCACCTCAATACCACTTTCTTACACTATCTATATATCCCCTGATGTAACTGCAAAAAGTATGCTGATTTCTATCTTGAACATACTCAATGACTGAGATCCCATAGCCCCCTGGCTTAGAGAACTCCAAAGATTCATCACCCTCTGAGTAAAAAGAATTGCTCCTATGATGCTGCTTGACCTGCTGTGTTCATCCAGCCCCATGCTTGTTATCTCGGATTCTCCAGCATCTGCAGTACCTTTTATCTCTGAAATACAATATTGATGCCTGAGTGGATGAAATAAACTCCTGATTAGTAAATAAAATTAGAATACATGGTGTTCTTTGGTAATGCAGCAGCATGGATTGAGAATTAGTAAATGGAAAGAAAATCCAGAGTAGGAATAACTGGGTCATTCCCACTTTGGAAATACGTGACTAGTGGGTTATCGAGTGGTCAGTGGTTGGGTCTCAGCTGTTCACAATCTATGACAATGAAATGGATACAGGGACACATGGAATGAGTCCAAGACTGCAGATGACAAAACTAGGTGAGGAATGTGTGTTGTGAGAATGATGCATAGAGGCTTCAAAGACAGGCTGAGTGAGTGAGCAAGAATGTGGCAGACAAAATAGAATGTGGATAGTTGGAGGAATGGAGATGCAGCATATTTCTTAGATGGTGAGGGATTAGTAAGTGACAATGTCCAAAAGTACCTGGGTTTCTTTAATGATTAGGAGGAGAGAAGGACAACTTTAAATCAACAACAACTTGCATTTATGTAGAAATTGCAACATTAGAAAACATTTCTTGGTACTTCACAGCAGAAATTAACCAAATTTGACAACCTGCAATAAAGACTGCTAACCAACCTATAATGCTGGTAGAGGCAGAAGCCCTCATTACATTTAAGAAGTATTTAGATGTACACGTGTGATGTCAAGGCATACAAGGCTATGGATAAGTGGTGGAATATGGGATTAGAATGTTTAGGTGTTTGTTTTTGAATGGGACAGACTCGAGGAGCCAAAAGGTCTTGTTCTGTGTGTAGACCATTATGACTCTATGACTAAAAGTAGACATAGGTTTTAAAGGGATAGTAGGAACTGCAGATGCTGGAGGATCTGAGATAACAAGGTGTAGAGCTGGATGAACACGGCAGGCCAAGCAGCATCAGAGGAGCAGGAAGGCTGACATTTCGGGCCCAGGTCATTCAACTGAAGAAGGGTCTAGGCACGAAACGTCAGCCTTCCTGCTCCTCTGGTGCTGCTTGGCCTGCTGTGTTCATCCAGCTCCACACCTTGTTATCATAGGTTTTAAAGGATCGTCTTGAAAGAGAGAAAGTCAGAGAGGGCTAGGTAGGAAATTCCAGAGCTCACACTCTTAGAGGCGTGGCTGCTAATGTTAGAAAAGTTAAGAGCAGGAACACCCAGAAAACAGAATTAGAGAAATACAGAGATCTTGAGGGTTGGAGAGGTTTCACAAACACTAAGTGGCAAGGCTACAGAAGAACTTTAGAAAAAGGAGGAGAAATTTTAGAATTGAGGTGTTACTGAACCTGGAGCTAATTTGGCAGGCACTAACTTGCCTGATGCTGCGAACAGAACTACTTGGCCCACGATGCACCCACCTATTAACCACACTATCTACTGAAAGAGTCAAAACATGAGGAAAAAAATCTTGCAGGCTAATTCAAAGAAAGGCTCTGGAAAATTCCTCTGTCATTCTCCAGTGCAATTCTGGGAAACCTTGAACACTCATGACTCATCACAATCATAAATAACAACTTATCTCCTGTAATTGGAAATGTTCCCTTCTCTCAGAAATTTGTCGAGTTTTATTTCAAAGGACAACATCAACTCAGTGATCACATCTGGGGTAGAACAGTAACAGGTGAGGGTAAACCATATTTATGGGATGATGTTGCAATCCCTTCTCCATTCAATGAGGTAATAAAGATTCCTAGACCATAAGGCCACAAGAAATAGCAAAAGGAGTAGGTCACTCGGCCCTCAAGTCTATTCCGCTTTACAATAGGATCATAGCGATCCAAAATGGTCTGCACGGTATTTCTTAGCATTGATGGATTCTATCAGCTTCCAAGGTTCAAATCCCACCAGTTTGACATCCCACACACATCTCAGAGAAAGAGAAGGTACCTCCTGGGAGATAATCTTGCACTAAGTATTATATGGCCTCCCCAACAAAGTATTGTGTCCTACTGATCCAAGAATATTATCATGCACGTTACCAGCTGCACCATTTTTTTGCAATCATTATTAAAAACACTAATTGGCAAAAAAGTTGTTCTTGAATTATTAGAATCTGCTCAAAATGGTAAGAATTCAGCTTTTACCCAGGTATAAACAAGTCTCAAAATCAAATCAACCAGTTGACACTGGGGCAAAGAAACATTGGCCCCAACATGTCTTAACTCAATATTTCAGACTTAATGATACAACATTCTAAGTACTTGGTGGCACATATCATAAATTCAATGGCATAATGCCCAGGACTTCTATCCATTGAATTCCACACATGGGAATTTAGAATTGCACACTTGCAATCAGTGATATTTATTGACACCAATCTCTCTTTGGTAAATTATTGTTTCTTTGCAATTTCTAGAACAGCATAATTAATTGAAATGCTACTTTCTCTACCAAAGTCTAATCCCTTAGTAGCTCTTTGCTTTGCAAATGATTGCACCATCTGAACAAGGATGAATCCCTTATGCAGTGATTTAATTCCACCTTTCTCTTACTGTAATATCAACTGCATCAACGTTAAGCCAATAAATATTTCATGATTATGTTGAAATCCTTGTGAGAATCTGGAAACCAAAAGAACCACATTTACTTAACCATTCCAAAAGAAGAAATTTCTGATCAAATTTCCATATTCTGCAACTTTTACTTTAACACAAATTCAAGTCAACATAAATTATACACACGCTAATAGACAAATTAAAGTCAGTATGAACTATATATTATATATGATTGTAATATAAATTGCATATAAATCTTCCACTTTTATCAGGCAATCCATTCCACCTGTATGACCCCAGTGTCACCCTGAAAGTTCTTCAACGTTTGGATTTTGCTCATGCAGAATTCCAGTCCTTTTCTTCAAGGATTTAACCCATTCTCCATACACAACTAGGGTCTGCCATTGCAATTATTCAACGCAATAGTAAACTTATTTTTGAAACCTTCTCAGCTCTCAGTTTCTGTTAGTCATGATAGCCTGAACACACCATAACTGCTTTTATCTTCATATCCAGAAGTAATAATAAAAACTGCGACAACAGTCTTACATGTGCTTCCAAAATGCTCAGGAATCTAGCGCTCTGACTTGGCATGCTGACCACCTCTGCTCTCTAGTTCTTCCTTTCCCTTATGTCTTCTTATCACACCAGCTTCTATTTTTTTAAACTTAATTCATGTCGTCTCGCTCCCAGGTCAAGGGTTGCTAGATGCGTAGATCTTTTATCTCCTTTCAAAAATTATAATCGATCCCTTTGTGATGTTTAAAGTCTTCAAAGTTCTTCTTGAGCACTTTTTAAAAACAAAATCACATATTCCCTAGACGTTTTGAAGTAATTACACATTTTTCTAACTGTTACTCCTTCCAAGTCAAAATTCATCACAATAGATCTTTTCTTTCTGGATCACCAAATATATTCTCTGTTTCTTCTTACTTACTACTGCAATAAGCTTGTTGTAATAACTAATCAACCAGACTTTAAACTTAGCTTTTCAGCACCTTCTCTTACCTAAACTCCAATTTTGCTTCTGAAATCTTCTGATTCATTTTTTTAAAAGGATGGATTTTCATCCAAACTCATAGAGAAGGTTACTGGGTGGGGCTGGTCATCTGCCCATTTATACCTACTTCCTTGAACTATTTGCTTTCATAGTTAAGTTACTATGAATCAGTTGGGCAGGCATCAGCAGTATTCAGGAAAAAAAAGTTGCCGGGAAAGCTCAGCAGGTCTGGCAGCATCTGTGAAGGAGAAAACAGAGTTAACATTTCAGGTCCGGTGACCCTTCCTCAGAGTTGTTCTGAGTTCTGAGGAAAGGTCACCGGACCCGAAGCGTTAACCCTGTTTTCTCCTTCACAGATGCTGCCAGACCTGCTGAGCTTTTCCAGCAACTTTGTTTTTGTTCCTGATTTATAGCATCCGCAGTTCTTTTGCTTTTTATCAGCAGTATTCACGTTGCCATTGCTGGTTCTTCTGTATCAAGAGACACACAGAAAATATCTTTTTTAATGATCTAAAATATTAAACAAAATTGACTAGTTAAACTTAGCTTATCATTTGAAGTCATGCCTAATAGAATTATATCAGAAATGTTGAAAGAGATATTTTGAAACTATTGCTTATAAACACATCTTAAACATAATAAAATTTTCTAAAGCTCTTCGCAAAGGCAATATGAATGAAATATAACACTCAGCAACATAAGGAGCTGTCAAGTCAGATGGTGAAAACCTTGATGAAAAATATGTTTTAAGGAGTCTAAGAGGAGGAAAGTGAGGGAGAGAAGCAGGAAAGCATTGCAAAGAATTCCAGAATTTAAGACCAATGCAACTAAAGTTGGCCAGCAAAGGTAGACCGATTAAAGCAGGGAATACTCAACTTACCAGAATTACAGGGGTGCAGATGTCTTTGGAAAGGTTTCGGAGCTGAAGAATGTTATAGACATACGAAAGGGCAAGGTCACGAAGGATGAGAATTTTAAAGCCAATATATTGCTTGGCTGGTATTTAATGCAGGTCAGCATGCAGATGATGATACATGAATGGAGCTTGATGTGAGTTAAGAAATGGCAGCAGAGACAAACAATGTTTCAACAGGAATGACCCAATGAGTCCACATTTATTTTTGCACTAATCCTGAAGCTGTAAAATATAACTAGATAAAATCCTAACATTTAGCAATACAGTTGCCATCCTTCCAAACTGGCAGTACTGCATGAAGTATTATTTTGAAAGCCCTAAGAAATTGTTGAAATGATTGCAAATGTTGTTTCCTTGATCTTTAACCAAGCTTCATGATCACACAAAAAGGCCATTACTTGTTCTACACAGTTCCCACAAGATCAAAATCCATTTTCTTCAATTCAGATTACTTTGTTCTTGATCATGCAGTTTCTGTGCTCAAACAGCTTGAAAGCTTAAGTAGGTAGTAGAGGAGACTCATGATTTGTACATCATACAAAGACAGTTTACAGAAGGAAGTGTAATTGATTTTAAGACCATTATGTATCTCTAGCTTGCTGTGAAGCAATGCAACTTAACATTTCACAACAAGCCTAACCTCATCTAGCAGCTCAGACTATTGGGGAAATTGAAGAAATATGAGCGAAGGTCCAAACCACAAAGGATGTTATTAATACATTCTGGGATTATGTTGCCTTCTAATTAGGACAATACGCAGTAAAATGTCAAAGTACCAAGATACTCAGCGCTGCCTAAGGGAGTGACTGACACCACTGAACCTGAGAAGGGATTCATGACAGGCTCGAGTTTATTGCAAGCCATTGATATTATTGAGCTTTTTCAGTAGCCCTCACTACACCCTCTCTTCTTACATCTTGGCAAGCTGAGACATAAACATGATCTTCTTGTCCAACCACTGTTCACAGTGTAGTGAGTAATTAAAACAACTCAATATAATCTTTCTTATTTCATAATGGGTATAATGTAAAGTTTAACAGGAATTTTTATAGTCTAAATTTTATGAACTTAAACATGTTTTTAAATTAAAATAATATCTATCAAACTGAACTTAAAGTTAGCTAAATAAAAATGTTCCGAATACCACAAGAATGAGATAAGAATACCTTTCTTTTCAGTTTTACTTACATGAAACTTTGATTTCAAATCAAGCTCAAGTTGACGAAAGTTCACAATTCAAAACATTTGATAGAAATCACATTCTGTCTTTAACTTCACAATATTGGCATGCAAAAAAATCTTCACTATGTATTCCAAAAGGGTAAGGGCATGGTAGATGTCTTGTAAACTCTTTTATGTGAAAAACATTCTGTGTGTGTGTTTCTTTTTGAGAACAATTTATTTTATTTTTGTATGGGATGTTGGCATCCATTAAAAGACTAGCAGTTGACACCCATTCCTTGTTGCCCTTGAACTGATTAGGTTTCAATGCCATTTCAGAGGGAAGTTCAGAATCAACCGCATTGCTGTGCACCTAGAGTCACATGTAGACCAGACCAGATCAGGACATCAGATATCCCTCCCTGCAGGACATTAACGAACCAAATGGGTTTTGACAGCAGTGGTAGCCAGCTAATCATTAGACTCAATTAACTTAGCTCAAGGTTTTATTGACTTCAAATTTCACTACCATCTATGGTGGAAATCGAACGCATGCCCCGAGAACATTAACTTGGGACTCTGGACTCCTGGCCTATGATCTCTCCATTTTTTTCTGTTGCTACACAGACCTACAAGGTCTATCCATGACGAGAACCTCTGGAACAATGGAATGTCATGTGCAGACTGCTTAGAAGGAATATTGCTCCTAGTCCAGTAAAATTACATTTATGCTGCTGTTTCCTAACAGGAATTATTACTAATGTTGCAACTTGACACAAATGACATTATTCTGTAGCACTCAGTTCAGTTAGTTAAGTACTTACATTGCTCAAAACTGACACTAACTTTATTTTCAACATTCACCTTGAATCATCTGTGCACACTGATGGTACAGTCTAGATTATCTATCATTCAAATACGTATAGAAGACAGAGCTAGGCTGAACGTGAATTAAGTCGGGTGAGATTGGAAGAGCAGAGGATAAGGAGTATAGTAACCTAATCCTGATTTTTGCTACCTATGCTGTGCAGGACCAATACAGGCTGTAAGGAACATAATCTGCTTGACAAACTGGGAAGATGCAGCATTGAATTTGAGTGAATTTTTTTCTCAAATGGCAAAAAGAGATTAAAAAAAAGTAACGACTGCTCCATAAAGCCCGTTTCAAACAAACAATCGGGCTGGAACTAAATGTAATCAGCTAAATTTTCTCAGGCCTTAAAAGCAAGCTGAGTTCTTATCCATTGCACTCCACCCTCAAGGGGTAATATTGGAGGCAGGAATTAATGAGAGCAGAGACTACCTGTCCAGCGACAGTGAATTAAATTGGTCCATTTATGGGCCAACTGGTGAAGGTTGATGACATCACCTCCATTTTGATATTGTCACATTGTCTCCCACCTGCCTCAGCAGTGTGGTGCTGTGAACTGGAGACTGCTGAAGGTCCTCCCATTAAACCTTCCACTTCTCTCTTCCATGACCATCGTTAATTGGACAGTGTGCCCACAGGCTGCTTCTTAATTATCTGTCTTTGAGTACATCACTACTGACATTCCCCATGACCATCTCTTGGTTACTGACCCAAGATTGAGGGAAATGTTAGGATTGCACTCAACTGGGAAAATTCAGCTCCATGACTCTCAAAGTTCCTTTCTACCTATCATCTTATACTGTCTATGGCAATGCAAAAAAAATGTTTGGACTCTTCAGGGGAAAAAACGTGAAGAGATTTTTCTTCGACTCCCGAAGGCAATCAAAACAAGTTCCAGGAGATGACAAAGTGGCCTTGCTAATATTTGCCAAAGCAATGAACTTATCCAGCTCCTTTCAGAAATTGAGCAGTCTCATTATACAAGCTGGTCATGTGTACACTAACAAACATCAACAGCACAGTACAAAGAAACCCTTTTGGTATCTAACCTACTTCTCTGCATAGCTTTTAACCATGGTTGCTCATGTACACCAACCTATTTATTTCAATCTTGAAAATGAAATTGAAATACAATCACTCTCAAGAAGTACCAATAACAATAAATGTACTCAGGTTCTTAGTCTTTACGTTGAAACTTCCATAGCCCATGATTTTTTGTTTGTCACCAAGGTATCCCCTTCATTATGGCAAATAATCAATGTGAATAATTGTGAAAGAAAACAATACAACAAATGTACTTATTTATAATGGCTCAAACTGTCATAAACATTTTAGCAGCTTTATCAAACATTAGTCAACATTTCAATCTTAGCAAAAGGTCAGACATCAGCAAACAGTTCAAAAATGCTTGAGATAGTAGGAACTGCCAATGCTGGAGTCTGAGATAACAAGGTGTAGAGCTGGATGAACACAGCAGGCCAGGCAGCATCAGAGGAGCAGGAAAGCTGACGTTTCCGAGAAGGTGCTACACCTGCCCCTACGTCTCCCCCCTTACCTCCATCCCAGGCCCCATGAAAACCTTCCACATTAAACACATCTGTTGATGTGGTATATTATTTCCGCTGTTCCCGATGTGGCCTCCTCTACATCGGGGAAACCAAGTGGAGGCTTGGAGACTGCTTTGTAGGACACCTACACTCAGTTCATGACAAACGACAACACCTCCCAGTTGTGAACCATTTCAACTCCCCCCCCCCACTCCTTGGACGACATGTTCATCCTGGGCCTCCTCCAGCGCCACAATGATGCCAACCGAAGGCTGCAGGAACAGCACCTCATATTCCGCTTGGGAACCCTGCAGCCCAATGGTCTCAATGTGGACTTTACAAGCTTCAAAATCTCCCCACCCCCAACCTCATTCCAAGACCAGCCCATCTCGTCCCCGCCTCCTTGGCCTGTCCGTCTTTTCTCCCACCTATCCGCTCCTCCCACCTCACTGACCAACTGCCACCCCCACTTCCTACCTACTAGCCTCATCCTCGCCTCCTTCACCTGTTCATCTTCCCTCCCACCTACCCACCCCTCCCTCCTCACTGACCAACCCCCATCCCAACTCCCTACCTACATACACCTTTACTGGCTTCATCCCCGCCTCCTTGACCTGTCCATCTTCTCTCCACCTATCTGCTCCTCTATCCACCTTCTATCATCGCCTCCCCCTCTCTCTATTTATTTCAGAGCCCCCTTCCCCTCCCCCATTTCTGAAGAAGGGTCCAGACCCGAAACACCAAAAATGCTTGAAGAGTCTGCAATGGATGACTCGCACATAGAATAATGCTTCAAGTCGAAGCAGTACAAAAATCATGAAAGCCAGACCAATTTTGCTCAAGGCTGGAGTTACAGATTATTAGCGATCAATCCTAGCTTGTACTTTACTTACCAATACAACTTACTGTCTATATTCCGTCCACATTAATGTGAGCAGCATTAACTAAACCAGACACAACCTGCTGAAATAGTACTTTTACAATTGAAAACTTTTACATAGACATAAACTGAAAATGGACCATGAAGATTTTAAATAATGGGATTGTGATTACTTCCTTTAGCAACTTGTTCCACTATGAAATTATCCTTTGGAAGGAAGATTGCTGATATACTTCCTTCAAACTAAATGACCTTTTAGTTTGTATAAATGAAGACCTCGCTGGCTGAATCTTCTCAGCCTCTGAACAGTATGGACAATGGACAGTCAGTTGGGAAAATGTACCTTTATGCATTAAAATAAAGCTTTAATAGGGATGTGATGGACACGGAAGAGCTGGGAGAGTGGGAATAGTTTCCAAAGAGGAAGATGAGAACATTAAGTAGGAGGAACATCACGTTCACCATAATAGGGCAGTACAGCATTAGGCATAACAAACCAGACAAATTAACCTTTGCTTCCAACAGATGTGAATTGGCTAAAGCCACCATTCACTGACTGTAAATTTATGTCAGTTGCAAAGCAAGCAACTCCTTTTTAGTCACAGAGTCAAAATGCAGCTTTTTTGTTTGTTTCTTCATTTTTCCTGTCATTTAATAAAGTAATATTAAATAGCTGTTTGAAAGCTTTACAATGTGATGCTCCCACAGTCAACAGTGACAAGATGCTTAGCTTCACCGGGTATTAGGGAAAGAGTAGCAGTCCTTCAGACATGATTCTAACATGGTTTGGTGATAAGTACATGTAATCTGAATGGCTGAATTCTTGTAGCTGCAGTTAGTGTGACAGTCAATCAGACAGGTGGTGATGTAAAATAGCAGTACATTGTAACAAAATGTTACCTGTGCCGCCTATGTCCCCTATGTGCAAGACTGGGGTTCAAATATGGTTCCAGTGGCATGAATCCCAAAAGGACCCTTCAACACTTCCACAGTGAGTGAGGGCGTCATAGTGCAAGAGTAGCACCAGAATAGTATGGTGTATACATTATGAGGTTAGCACGTCATAGCACAAAAGTAGTGGTGTAGAAATGTGATGCACACATAATGAGGTGAGTAGTAGAGAATTGTGTGATATTGCTAAGAAACAGAAACTTACCACAAAATCCCCTCACTTAGCTGATTTTTCGTAAAATACAATTCCATGTTTTGTCATTACCAGCTGGCACCAGCTACTTGTTTCTGTCAATTCTTACCAGTCCATTCCACACTTTTTGGAGTATGGTCTGTCAATATTTTTCCCTCCTTTGCTGCAGTGATTCTCACTCCAAACCTTTGATCATTAATGCAACACTGGTGTATTTCTTATGTTGATTCTTGCAGTGTGCCATTGGGTCACTTCAATCTTATTTATCTAAGGAGCCCACACAACTTTTATACTCCAGGATTGGTTGAACACATTTTTGGGATGCAATAACGCTGATATTTTTGTTGAAAGCCAAAGACAGTGTCTCAGAAATCCAAGAATGCTATTTGCTTTAGATGCTATCTGCTAGATGTGGAATCCCTATTGAGTACCATTTGTAAGTGGTATGATTGTGTATCCATGCCCTGGAGAATTTTATCATTGAACTTACTGCATCTATTGATGGATGTTTTTGTTGATGATACACATCACATAGATTTCATTGAAACTGAATGCCACCTCATATTGGTCTTTCCATTTTTACTATTCCAGAAGTTAATCTTGCAGAGAAATGATACCCACGTCATGAAGAAAGCAGGCTACTTCATTCCATGATATGAATGGAGTTGGTGAACTGGACAGAATTGGAAGGTTTCATAAAGTGCCCGCTGTAAGATAAATGAATGATATGTTGGAGTTTTATCCCTACAAGCAAGGGTGGAGCTGTAATTGATAGGAAAGTAAGATTTGAGCAGGGAGCCCAAAATAATAGAGGACATGAAAGCATGTGACAAATACCAAGTGCTAGGCAGTGAGAGATCCATTTACTGTACTTCAGCATGGCAATGGAGCAGTGCCTGAGGATGGTCTATTGTTGAAGTTCACTAAGTACTCAATGAGTACTTCAGCAATTCTACATTTTTTTCATATTTATTCACCACAGTAGAGCTTGATTATTTCCTGTAATGAAGAGGATATGAAGGTCCCAGTACAAAGGCTGTGGCTAAGGACTACACAACAAACTGCATCAGGGTCAATCATTTGTCATTTATGCTTCCACAGGCTTCCTCCATTTCAATGCTGGAATTCTAAGAGGAGAACTGTGAAAAACTAGGACAGATGGAGTAAATGCCTTTCATGTCAATTCCAGGATTTTCTTCAGCTCTTTGACTGAGTTTGCAATCAAGGCACAGGAGAACCTGCACAGAAATTCACATTCTGCTGGTGATGATGAATATTGTCAATTGCCATAACCTTAAATACAAATGCTTCTGGTGCCAGGTCTAGAGGAAAATTTGGAACAGCAGACTCTGGCTGAATTTACTTTGTGGCTTTTAGCAGCGAATTCAGCATAAATTGGGTATGAAGTACAGGACATTCTTTGTCTGCTTGACTCAGTATTGAAGAAAATCATTTATCCTAGTATCTGTGTAGCACCTCTCCGAAAAAGAAATACATGGAGTCCACTGTTCTGCTCCTGTCTCATTCTCTATGAATCTTTTTATTCATATTTTTACCTACTTCCCTGTTGAACAGTTCTCTTTCTATTGTATTATATGAAGACTTCCATCATTTTTTAAGGATTTGTATCTGAAGGATTGTGTAAATAGATTCAGTTGAATTATTGAGGAGATAACCGACATATTTTTCTTAAGGAGTCACTGAAAGGACACTGTGGGGTTTTACATTTTTAAGGTACATCTTGGAAGTGACATGGCTTAAGCTAACTGCTTGAATTTGTTTACTGGAAATCACATGACTTTAGCCAACTGATTTGGATTTACTGGGAGTCACATGACTTCAGTTAACAGCTTGTACCTTAATGGAAGTCAAATGTCTGAGTTTGTGGCTGTCAGGGGTACAGCTTATTAGATATAGTTTTGGAGTTCGGTTGGGGTGCAGCCTGTGAGGATAGAGATCCCCAGCTCAGCTTTTGTCTCTGAAAGGCTTCAAGGTGACTTCCTTTCAATATCCTGAATGAACTGCATTAGAAGAGATGCCCCAGGGACAGCTGCATGTGTTTAGTGACAATCATCTATGTCTAGTGACCCATCTCATTGGACAAGGACACTTGATTAAGAGCATTTTGGTGCACTTCATATTTTGTCCTTTTATTTTATGAAAGATAACAAGCATCATGGCCGAAGTGATTTTCTCCAGAGTTAATCAGCCAAGCAAGTTTCCTTATTATTCTTTAACTGTTGTGTGCTCACATATGTTTGAGGTTATTTAGAGGGGTAACTATTTAAATTTCTGGACTTTAAAATGTGTGTTAGTCAGTTTTGCATATTTTTTCCAAATTAATTTTATCATTATAAATTAACAATGATGTTGATTAGTCAAGAAACTTACATGATGGATTTGTTTACTCCAAACAGCTAGACAGTATAATTGGCCAAACTAGTAAGTGGCTAAAATATTTATATATACACTGGTCACAATGTGATAGTGAGACCAGAGAGTGACAGTGTACTCCTTCAAACTCCATGTTAATGGCATGGAATTTCCTAAGATAGAACAAAAATAAACTTTAGTTTGGCTGTGCAGGTATGCACATGTCCTTTGGATAAAGAACCATCCAAGTCTAACAGCCCATCAATATATGTAAAGCACATAAAGCAGAAACCAATTGCACTGTTTCCTCTACATTCATTTACGAATCACTTGACAGCTCACATCCTATTATCCCCATCTCCCACTGCACCCTCTATATGTCATCCTTGTCCAAATGTGCTTAAATAGCTGAACCTCCCCATGCTTGTGTTTTGTCGTTGTTTGAATTGTTTTATTTTCAATATAAGAAGAAAACAGTTACTGCTGAGTAGCTACTCCTACTTGGGGATCTACTGTGATGGCATGTCATGCTCATCTGTCTTGCATTGTCACATATCCACTGTAGCTTAGCTGCACAGTGTTACAAAACAAACTATTTCATCTACTTTCACTTAGGTGTTTGCTTTTATTCCATAATCGTAATGCTGTCAAGTGCGGGCTCCATTCAATCAATTCTCCTTTTAGTCCAGTGTGACCTGCTTGAGAAACAATGATTAAGTCTACAGTGGTGTGGAGTTTCTGGTCCAAGGTGCAAGTTTTCTTTTACCAATTAATGTCACATCATGGGCATGACATGTAATTGCGATGAGTCATTATTCTCACAGTTAATGCAGTATCAATTGTCCATTCAGTTACCTTGACTGTCCTTCAGAGGTTTTTAAACCTCCTCTGCATTGTATGGCAATGTGGTGAGCTGAATGTTAGATTTAACTGCCGTAGCCACCTTTCTCCATGTTTGCGTGGTTCTTTTGATGTCGCCAGGAGACATCCCTTCAGCAAGACAAACAACAACAATGCTGCTTCAAATTGACACTCGTCCTCTTCGTGATCTTCTTCAAGCTGTACTTTCCGAACTCACTGTTGCAATTTGTTGCTGCTGCCCCAATAATATTGAATTTGCCACCTTGAATCTTGAATTCGTGAAGCCAACTTCGAAGAGACAATGAAGGCTGACCTAGTAAAACTTGGTGTATGGGCAGAATAACTGGTTTACAAACATTTGCCCATATGTTTCTAGGTCATCATTTATCAAATGGCACATTTCACTGTCTCATACATAATGTCATCAAATTTGTTGGTTACACGTTTTGTTCCTCTCTTGGTAGTTTGCGATCAACTCAAAGATCTAATAGTTGTATCTAGCTTTGAAATTCCTTGGTCCTGAATTTTGCATGGTTCACCCTTGAATTCCTGGAACAATGGAATTAATGAATGAAAAAGACTACACATGTCAGAACTCCGGAAATCTCCAATTAAGATTTGGCAGAAGACCAGATTATCCTCTGGAAAAATTCAACTGCTTCATCTTTTTTGTCATGAGATTTAAAAGAGGCTGACAACAAACCAATATGAGACCAAAGTAATCAACTTATGTAACAACCTTTTGTCAACTTCCAGATTCATTTTTTTTAATAATTGTGGTGAAATCAGCTGCTAGTTAAACTCCAACCTTCTTTAACATTCAAAGGTTTGCCTTCAGTATCTGGTGCCTTTTGCATGTTCCTTTTCACTAACATGTTTAGCATCACTTTTTCATCAAGAGCATTCCTATCTAATTGCTCCAACTTCTCCACTTTTACTTGCATCATATAAAGTAGTTGGGCAAAGTACTTATTGCTACCTGTGACATGCTTATTCCTCCCTGATTGGGTGGCAATAAAACCACTGGGCCATCAGGGAACCAATAGAATTTCAAAAAGGAATTTCTCCTCAATAAGCAGTGATAGAAATCTGTGTAATCCCAAAATTGCCATCATTGTAAGATCACAAAAATGTCTTACATCTGAGTTATATTCACACAAATTCTAAAATGCGCATTTATCTTTGGAAACTAGTTCAAATAGCAGACTCTTGAGGTAAATTGATTACTGATGTCTGGATGAAAGAGGAAAGAATGGCAGTTTGCAAATACTGTCAAAAAACACAATAAAGTGAGGTTGTTGCAATTAAGTAAATAAACAGGTTAATCCACCTCCTAATACTTAGGTGACAGTATGATTAATGGAGGTGGTTTATATTGAGAAAGCACTGAAACATTGTTCTATATCATCCCTATTTCTAAAATGGCACAACAGATCAAAATACACATGGCAAAATTAATTGATTATTTTTGCAAACATAGACAACAACAGTTTGCATACATTTTGGGATTAAAAAGTTCATTTTACCAATGCATACATTTTTGCAGCACTGATTATTTTTCTACCATTAGTTGAATGTTTAAACTGCTTTCAGCTAAAATTTTCAAAACAAAGTCTCAGAATTTACTTCCTGTTGCTCTTGCGTGAAAATCAGCTTGTTCACATGATGATACAAATGGAAAATATTAAACGAATGAATCGTTGTACATAAGTAATCCAACAACTCGCTGTGATACATGGAACTTAATATAATCAGCCGAGAAAGTTTTGAGAAAAATAGTCTCAGACTACTTACTTTGAGAGAAGTAACATCTCCTGTGCCATTTTGATCCTGAAGCAGCAACACCAATGTAGTGCTCATGTGGGTATCTGTTACGTTTTGCTGGATTAACAACTGCGATTGAGAAACTTCTCGGCAGCATCACAAAGACAGCTGTTTACTGAGGAATCTTAATTTAATCAATGTCTGCAAAAAGTATGTTGCTTCCAGCAAAATTTATAATTAGAGGAATTAATTTCTATTGTGGTTACTTAAAAGTGTAACCTGTTTGCAAAATTTGGGCTTCCCTTTGAAAGGGAATATACATCCTAATACAAGATAAAAATAAGGGCAGAACATAAGCATTGTGCAATGTGAACTCCCTCTGCCATTCAAAACAATCATGGCTGAACTGATTGCCATCTTAATCCCATACGTCTTACTACAATGCTGTGTGGCAGCACTGCCAGTGCATTATAAATGTTGTTTTCTGCCAGAATCATCTGGGATATCTTGTGTAGATTTCTGCTGGTATTAGTTGAGCTACTGGATGGAATCTTATAGGGGCCCAAACAACATAGACTGCAACAAGATGTGTGGCAGAATTGGGTGGCAAGTTCAGCAAGGCACATCTTGTTGTCAAGAGCAACTTGCACCATTTTTTATGCTTCTCACAAACAGCATATCGATATTCTTGCTAGGCAGTGGCAAGTAGTCAATTGAGATGGCATGGTAGCTCATTGGTTAGCACTGTTGCCTCACAGCACAATGGACCCTGGATTCAATTGCACCCTCGGGTGACTGTCTGTATGGAGTTTGCATATTTTACTCGTGCCTGCGTGGGATCCTCTGGGTGCTCTGGATTCCTCCCCTAATCCAAAGATGGGCATTTAGGTGTATTGGCTATGCTAAATTACCCCAAAATGTGCAGGGATGCGTTAGCCATGGGAAATGTAGGATTACAGGGATAGGGTAAGGGATGGGTATGGGTGGGTGCTCTTTGGAGGGTTGGTGTGGACCTGTTGGGCCGAATGGCCTGTTTCAACATTGTAGAGATTCTATGATTCTATGAGTGTGTATCAAATGCCTTGTTAACAGCACAATTCATTTCATTAATATTCAGCCTCTCATCCTTCCAAATTCACCAACAAGCTTGACATTGGGAAAACCCAACTCAGGACCCAAAGGGAGCACCTGGTGGAGCAGCTTGTCTCTTCTTCTAAATGGCCTCCATGTTGGAAACTGGGCACCAAAATCTCAGGGCACATGCCAAGGGCACTAGCCACACACACTGGCCATGTCCACTGATGTTGGCACCCAAAATGTACCAGACTCTAAGATGGCACATCTCTGATGGCTTACAGGATGCTTCTACATCCATACTGCAGTTCGGGCTGCGCCAACAAATATCATTGTCATGCTGTTATAAGGACACAGTGTGCTCAGGGTCACAAACCCATCTCTGGGATTGGACCAGGCTGCTTCTCCGGCTCTTCACTTGGACTAATAACACTCACTCCTCTGAGCCCAATTGAATGCTCACAGCATCCCTCTTTTGCCAGTTTTGCAATTTGACCCTCATCCAGAGATACTAGGTTCATATTAATGATATCTTGCCATGCCATTTAATGCAGACTCAAAGCCAATGAAGCTTGTTGTAGTTGTTAGGAGTCTTCAGTCAAGTCAAAGGGATGGCCTTCACCAAGGTGCGCCAGCAGAGTAAGTCAAGAGCTATATCCAATACCAGTCCAGGCCCTGCTAGGGGCAGATAGAGTCAGGACCTTCTCCGCATAAGAGGTGAGAAGCTGAAGATGTAAAGCAGATCATCTATGTTGACTCTCACTGCCCCCATGTCAACTGATTTTGGTATTACAGGAGATTAAAGTATGTGACACAGCTATTACTGTTGGTGCAAGGGAGGAGGGGTCTCAAGCAAGTGATTAGGTAATGCAAAGAGCACACAGGGATAGTTGTATTGGAGGTTGAAGTGAGTCATAGCGAGTGAGGCAAATGTTGCAAGCAACAGTGAAAGTGATAGAGAAAGGGTTTTGGTGGGAGGTAGGATAGCAGAGATAGAACGAGTGTGAGGTATCAGAGAGAAGATGATGGAATGTAGAGTGGAGAAGGTCATTGACCCTTTTGCTACTCTGCTGTGTATTCCTCCAGGTGGCTGAGCCTGATTTAACGCAGGTGGCAACCTCGGATCAGGCTGGCACAGATCTGTTGTTATGGCCTCCACTGCTGGAGCTGATGTGGAAGGAAAGTCCATCCAGCATGCACTCCAGGTCCTAGGTCACCGATTTCCCCATTTCCAGGGCATATGCCCATAACCATGCAGGTAGCTCCAGACTGTCAGCTTGTCTAGAAGCATGACAAAAGGGCAAGGAATGCTGGTGAACTCCAGGATATCTGTTGAGTGGTGAGTTACTCTGGAAATCAGATGCGAGAAACGCTATAGAAGCATAGTGGGTCATAATGAGTCAAGTTTGGTTAGATATGGCAAAGTAACTGGCTAGGTCTTATAGCAAAAATACCTCAAAATAACTCAATGCAACTTGGACCTTGCCAAAAATCGTAAGATTCAGACCATTGATATCATATGGAGAAGGATGGTTACAGTATGCTTTAGACAGAAGGTTGGTTCCAACTTGGTTAAATAGTAAAAGTTTGTTACATATTATTTAGTAGCTAATTGCATTTCCTCTATGAGGGGTGATTGTCTCTTGTGAGACATTAGGCTCCAATTAATACTGAACATACACTACGGCTTTAGCCACACACTGTAAACATTAAGAACAATCATTCAGTGCTCTCTGCACCTAGTGAACACATGAGAATTTATAAAATGCACACCACAACTCTGGATAGCTCATCTCAGAAATAACCCTCACATCCTGATAGACAGAGATTATTTCCTCATGTCAATGACTCTGTCAGCTGCTAACTGCGTTATACAACAAGGTCAGAAGTCACATGACACCAGCTTATAGTCTAACAGGTTTTTTTGAAATCACAAGCTTTCACAGCACTGTTCTTTCGTCAAACATCACCTGAAGAAAGCTTGTGATTTCAAATAAACCTGTTGGACTATAACCTGGTGTCATGTGACTTCTGACTTTGTCTACTCCAGTCCAGCACCGACACCTCCACATCATTATAAAATAATGCTTGGCTCCCTTCTAGATCAAATGTCTGCCAAACTTGGTCTTGTGTCATGACTCACTGGGATTGTGTGCTGGAAATCAAGGCCCACTATTCTCAGAGTTATCACAAAAGTTACAAATTATTTTAAAATGCACTAAGATTCCCCAATTTACATCATTTTCAGATTCAGGTTGATTGAAAGCAGGAACCAGGTTTCTGTACTTAACAACAGTTACTGTTTATTACAAGTAATTAGACTGTAGCTGCAGATAAACAGTCATAAACCATTGGCTTTTTTTTATTTATTCATTTGTGGGATGTGGGCATCGATGGCTGGTTAGCACTTATTTCCCGTTCCTGGTTGCCCTTGTGAAGGTGGTGGTCAGCTGCCTTCTTGGCATATAACACTATTAATAAAACTGATGTCCCCTTATAAACTCCCCTTCCATACATGTACTGACAGACGAATGGGGAAAAAATAAACATGGACAGAGGGAAACTGAGAAAGCATTTCAGAAGTCTTTGGTCAAAGGCTTGTTTCATTGGATTTTGCTGATCCAAAGATTTCTTCTAAGCCTTCCTTTAGCTTGTGTAATATTCATTTATAGCTTGCTCCAAATTATACCTCAAGCTTCAGTTTTGTAAAACTACCAAGCTGCCAATGCCAACTGGCCATCCCAACAAAGCACACAGGTCCAGGCATTCATAAAACTGGCTAGCTCTGGAGTGAAACCAACTCAGAGCCAGGTCTTAGGAGAGGCAAAGGAAGGTAGGAGAGGTGCAACACTATGCTGGAAATCTGAAACAAACACAGGTAAAACTGAAAATACTCAGCAATTAGGCAGTTTTGGTGAAGAGAGAAACATAGTTCCTGAAAGTTGCCACCCAGGTTGATAGGGTTGTTAAGAAGGCATATGGTGTGTTAGGTTTTATTGGTAGAGGGATTGAGTTTCAGAGCCGTGAGGTCATGTTGCAGCTGGACAAAAATCTGGTGTGGCCGCACTTGCAGTATTGCATACAGTTCTGGTCACCGCAGAGGAGATTTACAAGGATGTTGCCTGGTATGGAGGGAAGGTCTTATGAGGAAAGGCTGAGGGACTTGAGGCTGTTTTTGTTAGAGAGAAGAAGGTTAAGAAGTGACTTAATAGAGACATACAAGATGATCAGAGGATTAGATAGGGTGGACTGTGAGAGCCTTTTTCCTCGGGTGGTGACGGCTAGCATGAGTGGACATAGCTTTAAATTGAGGGGTGATAGATATAGGACAGATGTCAGAGGTAGATTCTTTACTCAGAGAGTAGTAAGGGCATGGAATGCCTTGCCTGCAGCAGTTGTAGACTCGCCAACTTTAAGGGCATTTAAATGGTCGTTGGATAAACATATGGATGATAATGGAATAGTGTAGGTTAGATGGGCTTCAGATTGGTTTCACAGGTCGACGCAACATCGAGGGCCGAAGGGCCTGTACTGCGCTGTAATGTTCTATGTTTTATAGTTATGTTGCAGTTGAATGATGTTTGATCAGAAGTGGAAAAAGTTAAAGATACAACAGATGTTAAAACAAATACAGAAGGAAGAAAAGTGGGTGAGGAGGAAAGAACAACAGAGAAGAAGGCAGAAAAGATAGTGATAAAATGAATAGTGGTGCAAAGCTTAAGGGGATGGTGATGGTTTAAGCAAAGAAACAAAAGGTGAATCTACAGGAGGAATAGATGACACAGCAGAATTATTACAAATCGTGATCTGAAATTGTTGCTGTCAATTGACTTCAAATGGTTTTGAATTGCCTGATAAAAATATGAGTTTCTCCCCCTCAAACTTTTATTGGGCTCCATGAGAATAGTGGAAGAGAGTGAGGACAATGAGATCAGAGTGGGACTTATGCAGTAGGATGGCTTGGCCATTCTAAATTGCCCATAGTGTCCAGGGTTGTGCAGGCTAGATGGGTTAGCCATGGGGAATGCAAGTCTACAGTGTTAAGGTCGGGGGGTGAGTTTGGGTAGGATGCTCGTTGGACGGTTGGTGTAGACTCGACGGGCCAAATGGCCTGCTTCCACACTGTAGGGATTCTTATGCTTCTATGAAGGGGGAAAGAGTATATGGTTCTAAACTTAACTTCCTAATAAAGAGAAACAAAGGGCCACCAAAGCTCAGGGTCATGGTTGTGAATTGAATGAAATGATCTACAAAGCAACCACCCAGTTATTTGGTATCCCTAATGTACAAATCTGAGTTACCAGGGACCTGCAGCATGTTGTGAAGCCAAGATGATCAGTGATTACATTTCAAAATGCTTAATTGAAGTCAGGCATTTTGGGACATTGTCCTTTATTCATTCATTCATGTGAAGAGGGTGTCACTACTTAGGCAGCATTTATTGCCCAGAGGGCAGTTAAGAGTCAACCACATTGCTGTGGGTCTGGAGTCACATGTAGGCCAGATCAGGTAAGGATGGCAGTTTCCTTTCTTAAAGGACATTCTTAAAGTTAAGCAGATGGGCTTTTCCTGACAATCGACAATGGATTCATGGTCATAATTAGACTCTTAATTTATTGAATTTAAATTCCACCATCAGCCGTGGCAGGATTTGAAGCCAGTTCCCTGGAACATTATCTGGGATACTGGATTAACAGCTCAGCGATAATACCACAAACCCAGCCTCCCCCAAAAAAAGTCCTTTATTTAAAGCAACCATGTATCATACTGAAACAAATTTTCTTTCATCACAGTAATAAAGAGAAACTTGGCAGCTGATATATACACAAAATATGATTCTACAAACAGAATATGATAAGTATTTAGATAATATACTTCAAGAATATAATGTGAGGCATAAATATTGATTAAGACTTCAGAAGAATTCTGATATTCCTCATCAAATATTAGAATGAAGTATTTTACATCCAGCCACAACGACGGACGAGGACTCAGTTTAAAGTTGACACTTACCCATGAAGCATTCTATCTGTCCTACACTAAACTTGATATTGAAGTTTCTGGAATGGGGTTTGAATCCATAACTTTTTGACTCAAAAGTGACAATGTCACCACTGAACAACAGCAGATGTAAATAAATATCTATTCTACATTTCAGCAGAAAACTAACTCATCCATCATGCTCAGCTAATGTGAAATTTTTTAACAGTGATATGTATGCATGTTACATTGTTTTGCTGCAAGAATCCAGCTGTGTTTAACCCCAGTCATGGCTTTTTAATGCCACAAAGTCTAATTATTGTGATTAGAAGTTCCTCAGATCAATTAGTGGTGAAATGCCATTGACACAGTTTACAAATTGATAGATGCTTGTAAAGTCCCAGTCAGATGAAACTGGAATGAAGCAACTCGACTTATTTTATATTTTGCCACTTAGAAGTACGTTATCCTAAAATCAGTAGAATTTGCTGATTTGCAGATGACACAAAGCCGGGAGGGAGAGTGGACTGTGTGGAGGATGTAGAGATGCTTCAGTGTGATTTGGGCAAGGTGAGTGAGTGGGCAAATGCATGGCAGATGAAGTATAATGTGGATGAATGTGAGATTAGCCACTTTGATAGCAAAATCAGGAAGGCAGATCATTTTCTGAATGGCAATAGATTGGGAAAGGGGGATGTGTAACGAGACCTAGGCGTCCTTGTACATTAGTTGCTGAAAGTAAGCATGCAGGTAAAGCAGACGGTGAAGAAGGCAAATAGTAAGTTAGCCTTCATAGCGAGAGGATTGGAGTACAGGAGTAGGGATGGTTTGCTGCAATTGTGCAGGGCCTTGTTGAGATCACATCTTGAGTACGGTATATAATTTTGATGTCCTTACCTGAGAAAGGATGTTCTGGCTATGGAGGGAGTGCAACAAATGTTTACCAGACTGATACACAGAATGGCAGCACAAAAACAGGAATTGCTGGAGAAACTCTGCAGATCTGGCAGCAACTGTGGAGAGAAAACGGTTGACGTTTCAAGTTTCTACCATTCTCCAAAGACAAAGGGGTGAAGTAGTATAAGTTCTAAATATTGTGAATAGATGGAGCAGAGTAAATGGTAACAGGTTACATCTATGAGTGAGGGATCTAAAAGCAGGAGACATAGATAAGGTAAAAGATTCCGGAACAAAGCAAGGGAAGCTTCTTTTAATACATGAGCTTTCAAGGCTTTGAAAATTAATGACTAAGTTTGAGACCAGGTGAACATAGATAAGATAGGCAGGTGAATGAAAAGAAAGCTAAGGGCTACATAGAAGAACAAGAAGCATTAATGGACCAGCTGAGTTGAATAGACTATTTCCATGTGCTGGATTTCCCTATTATCAGCAGAATCAGGGACAACGAACAGAAAGTGGACAGTTTGTTTACATCCACCCTACCTCCGCTATCTCAGTTTGATAAACCAAATGCTGAGACAGTCAATTCGTGACAGCCCAGCAGAAAGGTGGCCAATTGGCAGGGCAAATGAGAGCACTGAATCTAATTTGGAGCCTAGGCTAAGATATCATGTAGCTAAGGGTTTATGGCATAAACAGGAAGTCAGTCATGGCTATCAATTTAAAGGACACCCCTCTCTGAATCTGTCTTTGTTCTTTTATGAAAGGGTCAAATAAATATCAGTAAATGAATCCAAAATCAGATAGATGCTGTCACCATCCCCAGTAGAATCTGCTGCTACATGCTGCTATTGTCCCATTGGTGGCCAGTTCTTTTGTGCCACCTGATCATAGCTGTCATAAAGCACTTGCAAACACTTTCCCATCCGATACTCAAAAAGGCAATGCAAAATGAATAACTGAAGGTAACTAAGTCCTTAAAAAGTTTAATAGCTTGTAAATTTGTACTTTCAAAACAGATGAGCTTCCAATTTCTGTGCCTACTCCAACTTCATAATTTCAGAGATTGGTATCCTGACCATATGCTGACCCAATATCATATTTTACATTCATGTGGGCTGGGTGTGCCCCACCACTACCCCACACCAGTTTGAGTCCATGAAATCCAATCCGATGTTCGGACTAAGAGTGGAGAACTGCTGCTGGCTTCATTCCATCATCTCCTTGCATCAAATTGATCAAGTTTGACATTCACAGAGAAAGATTGCCTTCCAATGGTAAAAATGGTCATATTCCAGTATTTGCATCATCCCTTGGCATATTAGAAGAGAGTTTAAGCAGGTGTCAATCAGTGGGAAGAATTTAGTACTCAGTTTAAATCTTAAAGCAAAGAGCCAACTGGAACTGATAGCCATTACAATACAAGGTCAACATGATCAATGCAAGCTGAAAAAATCCTCTACTTAAGTTTGTGTTGATTAAAAAAGACAGAACTGGCTTGTGGACTAAAGTTGCTGCATTAATTGCTGAAAATTCAAGTAATTGATTTACAAATTCTTTATCGACAACAATTTTAAATTTATTTCGGGTTTGGAATAACAATGTAAATTATTGCAGACAGAAGGAAAAAAATCAGCTGATGGCATTCTCCAGAACAATCTTTCATACAGCAAACAGAAGGAGGTTCACCTCAACTCCCACAGCATCAAGAGCAGTGTATCTGATTACTACTGATGGCAGAAACATCCAATTTGCTGGCTCAGCAGGAATGGAATGTAAAATACCTGCAATCTGTTGATACTCATTTACTCCATAATACTAAAAGCTCCTACAATTACAAAAATCCTTGGACAAAAATGCCAATTCTGTCTTTTCTGCTAAATAATTGAGAAAACCACAAAATCAAGTTGTAAATGTCAGAAATAATACAATACAGAGCACTTGAGATTTTTCCAATAAAACGTTGTAACAATCCTGAATTCTGCATCTTGGCTTCTGAATCAATACCTTTAAAGCAGTGAAGGTAATGGGACATAAATTAAATTGCTGGAAACCAAATATTATTGGGATATAATATTGAACTACAATGCAATTCATGCTATTGCATGATAACATGTATCTTTGCTTTACAATGGACCATATACTCAGTTTCCTCACCACACCTTCCCCCCTCAAGGAGGTTCATTGGTTCTCTGTTGTCAACAAATAGACTTTCGGACCATTGTTCTCCCCTATGGAACTCTTTTCATTCATTGGGCTCCTGCCTCCATACTCATGTTCCACTCTTCCAAAATTGGTTTATTCCTCTTTCATTAACTCCTCTGCTCACGCATTAGTATTTGTCCCACTTCTTGCTCTCAAGTAGATACTAAGAGCTCCGTCAACATCACCACTTTCTCACAGTTCTTTCACACTTTTGAAAATTCCCTGAAGGCCTTTTCTTTTCATTGTATTTTCATTCTTTTGCAACCCGCCTCATCCTTTTCACCTTCGTTTCCATTTCTGGTCAATAGTTACAACAGCAACTACATTTCAAGCGTATGTCACTGGCTGGAAAGTACTTTGAGATTGTGAAAGGTACTGCGTAAATACAAGCTATTTCCTAAGTGCATGGCAAAACTTCAAAATACTTGAGGAACATTCTCAAAATGTAAACTATTGTTGATTCTTGCTATGATTTTGCTGCACTATAGAACTATGGTTCATTTGCATCAATATATTATTTAGAAGTAAATAAATACGAACAAGTAGTTTTGTTACTGGTATTTTGTTTGAACTGAACATGAATAAGGAACTGAATAGGGTATTGTATAGGTACACTGCTTTCACATCTGTAGATTGAATCGGATGGTAATGAGAAAGTATTTTTTCTTCAAATCACTGCAAACAGCCCAATCCTCACATGCTTTCCCAGGCAAAATTATTCTCAATGGTTTTAATCCATATTTTGTGGGCACAAGTCCAATCAGAAAGAAAATTTTGAAAGAATAACTTCCAAGATCCAAAGAATTATTTCAGTCTAAATAAAAGAAAACCTCTCGGATTCTTTAGTTCGAAGTAAATAGTGTGAACATGTTAGGAATTTCAAGGTGAGTTAAGACATGGATTCTTATTTTCAGCAGGTTGCCAGTCATCCAAAGTAAAACAGCAGCCAGTGACTTGTACACTAATTGCACATTTTGAATTTTCTTTGCCAATAAATGGCATGTCCAGTGGGAAAGCAAAGACGATTTCTAATGAAGTAGAATTCCAATATGATAGACTCACAACTTAACAAGTGGTGGTACTGTGCACCAAAGAGAACATGGCTTTTTTTTTAAACAGCTTTTTTTTTTCAATCAACACTGTCTAAAGGCAGAGAGAGGTTAAAAACATTACTCTGCTCAAGCAATTTTTAAATTTAGCAATTTTTAACAATGAATATATTGACCCCAAGAGTTGTCAACTATTTGGATCTTTTCACATGGGTTTGCCATTTTCCAGGATGTATGGCCTAGTGACACACCTTGCTTAGGAAAATGAGTATGCCATTTTATCCCTTAGCTCTGTTCTACCGTTCAATTAGGTCATGGCTAATATGTAGCTTAACTCTTCTTAATCACCTTGCTTCTGTCTATTTTAATCCCCGTATCCACCCAAAATTCCTAGAAATTTCAATTTTGCCATTGGTATGCCTTAAAAAAATAGTGTGAAACACTTTGGCAGAATGCTACCACAATAACCATAAAATACAGTTAATATTTAATTTACAGTTCAAATACACATAAGATTATGATAAAGAATCTCTCAGGCTCATAACGCACCAAAATCACAAAGAAGGAAATCACCTCAATGAATCCTTCAGGTCAACAATGAATGATGCTCACATTTTAAAATTTTTTATACCCATGAAACTGAAGTTTCATGCTGTGATAAGGTGCAAAGAAATGATCAAAGCAGCAATACTCAATAAGGAGTTTAATCCATCCAAGATTTTGCAGTCAAATAAAGCATACCATAGTCATTAACAGATAGCACTCTGAGAATGATAAATGTGGACTTGTAGCTAGGTTAACTACATTGTCACATGAAATATTTTCAGCTAAATTGTCCCAGTATAAAAACAATCCCAGTATAAAGAATGATCACAGTTTAGCAGACACAACAATATGTTACCAGTTATTCCTTAATTCATGCTGGAAAAAAAAAATGCCATTGCAAAAAATGTTCAGAAGTGTTTGAGGCATGTAAACAAAAATAATCAAGAACTTCACTCTCTGTGCTATAAAATTAAAAGCAACCTAACAATCGCTATAATGCAGTTTCACCTTTCTCGGCCACCTAGTACAACTGACTCAAACTACTAATGGAGGGGCCTGTCGGGCTCTTTAAGTCCAGGCTGGCTTTGTGCAAGAGTAATTGTCACATTCCCCAGTCATTCCCTATGGACCTGTAATTTTCTTTCCCTTCAGATGACATCCAATTTCCTTTTCAAGGCTGCCATTGATCTACCTTCACACCCTTTCAAGCAATACATTCTATACAATAGCCACTCATTATATAAAGAAATTCATATTATCAGCTTTGGTTCTTTTGCCACTCATTTTAAAGTCAGCATCCACTGACTCTCCATGTTCCTGCCAATGGGAACAGTTTCTTCCTATCTGTCTACTCAATGATTTTGAATAGCTCTAATAAATCTCCCCTCAATTTTCTCTACTAGAAGGAGGACAACTCTAGTTTCTCTAATCTATCCAGATAACTGAAATCTCATGACTAGAACTATTCTTGTAAATCTTCTCTGCATGCTCTCCACAGCATTTGTGTCCTCCACAGGACACAAAACTCCAGCTGATGCCAAACTAGTGATTATAAACTTCATGATAATTCCTTTTGTTTTGTACCTTGTCTCTGAAGCCCAAAATCTCTCATGCATTTTTAAAGACTTTTACAACCAACTATGTAACCTTCAACGATTGTACACATCCGACTCTCCATATACCTGCATATCTTTATATTTGTACCCTTTAGTTTATATCGCTTCTCCTTATTCTTCCTACCAAATTAATAGCTTTGCACTGCTTTGTACTAAATTGTATCTCTTGTGTGTCTCCCATTCTACCAGCCTGTCGATTTCGTCCCAAAATCTATCACTATACTCCTCACAGTTTACTACACTTCTGAGTTTTGTGTCACATTCGAATTTCAAAATAGTTCATTATATATCAAGTCTTAAGTAATTAGTACACATCAAGAAAAGCAGTGGTCTTTATATCAGTGCCTAGGAAACTCACTGTAGAGCGATACACCTTCTTCCAGTGTGAAAAGCAACTGTTTGCTGTCATTCAGCCAAATCCATGTCCAAACTGTCTCTCTTTCTTGAAATTTGCTGATAAACCTGTCATGTGGTCTTTACTTAATTTCCTTTGGAAGTCCATATACAACACATCAACCAAATTAGCCTCGTTAACACTTACAGTTATCTCATCAAAAAATCATAACAATTAATCACAATATGCCTTTAATTAGTCCTGCTTTTTCTTAATTGATCTACACTTGCCCAAGCAACTTTATTATTATTATTTCTACAAGCTTTCCTACCACCAAGATGAAACTGGCTGACAGGTAGTTACTGGGTATATCAGTACATACTTTTGAATAAGGGTGCAAAATTTGCAAACATCTAGTTTATACATGCGTATCTAAGGAGGATTTGAAGATTATGCATCCACAATTTCCACTTTTACTTTCCTCAATATCCTTGGTTACATATTATCCAATCCTGATCACTACTAATTAACTTTAAGCATAGCCAGCATTTCTACTACCTTCACTTAACAATTTTCAACCCTTCTAGTATGTCGAGCAATAGCCATGATCATTTTGATGACAGGGCAGGCTTGAAGGGCTGAATGGCCTGCTTCTGCTCCTGCTCCTAGTTTCTATATTTCCGTGTCTCAACTATTTTCTCCTTCACTATGAATGTGGCAATAACTCCTTGCATGTACAGTTGCAAAGCTTAATACACTTTCATTATTTATTTGCCTACTGCGTTTTTGACATTTTTGAGTTCCCTTTGTGTTACTTGCCTGTCTTTTTAAATACATACTCTTTACTGTTCTTCATTTGAATTTCACTTCTCTGAACTCCCTATGTTCAACTCAATTCTCATTTGAATTGACAACATGACATTTACTACACACTTGTTTTGCTGCACTTTACTCTCAACCAAGCTTTGGTTGCCCTACTTTTCCACCTCATGGAAACAAATCTAAACTGTACATAAATATTCTCCCCTTTAAATGAAGCCTCTTATTGAATTGTATGTTTTGCCAATCTTTGATTTCAACTAATCTGGTCCTATAGAAAACGGCTTTCCTCAAATTTAGCCTATTTACTCCTGATTGTTCCTCGTCTTTTTCCAAACCTGTCTAAACCTTATCATACATTGATCACTCTTCCCTAAATGTTGACATACTGACACTTACCCATCTTAGTCCCCAGACTCAGCAGTGTCTCCTTCCTCATTGCACCTGAAATATGGTCCTGAACATACTCATAGAGTCACAGAGTCCTATAGCATGGAGACAGGTACTTCAGCCCAAAGTGGTCCATGCTGACCAAAATGAACATCCATGCTAACCCCACTTCTCTGCACTTGGCCCATATCCTTCTAAACCTTTCCTATGCATGTATTCATCCAAACGCCTTTTAAATGTTGCTAACGTACCCACCTCAACCAATTCTGATGGCAGCTCATTCCATTTGCATACCACCCTCTGTAAAAAGTTGCCCCTCAGGTTCCCATGTATTCTTTCCCCTCTTATCTTAAACTGATATCCTCTATTCCTCGATTCCTCAACCCTGGGAAAAAGAATGAGTGCATTCATCTATCCATGTCTCTCATGATCTTATAGACTTTTATAAGATCCCCCTTCAATCTCCTACGCTCTAAAGAAAAATGTCTTAGCTTGTCCAACCTCTCCCTATAACTCAGCCCCTCGAGTACTGGCAACATCCTTGTAAATTTCTTCTGCACTCTTTCCAGTTTAATAACATCCTTCATAAAGCAATGTGACCAAAACTGAACACAATACTCCAAATGTGGCCCCACCAATGTCTTATATAACTGCATAACTTCCCAACTTCTATACTCAATACCCTGATTGATGAAGGCCAATGTGCCAAAAGCCTTCTTCACTGCCCTGTCTACATTCACTTTCAGAGAACCGTGCACCTGAACTCCAACGTCCCTCGGTTCCACCACACTCCTTAAGGCCCTACCGTTCACCGTGAAACTCCTACCTTGATTTGACTTTCCAAAATGCAACATCTCACACTTAACTATATTAATCTCCATTTGCCATTTCTCGGTCCACTTCCCCAGCTGATCAAGATTCTGCTGCAATTTCTGATAACCTTCCTCACTGTCCAAGATACCACCCATTTTAGTGTCATCCGCAAACTTACAAATCATGCATTGTACACTCTTGTACATAACAAACAGCAATGGGCCCAGCACCAACTCTAAGACACACCACTAGTCAGAGGCCTCCAGTGGGAAAAGCATCCTTCCACTATTACTCTCTGTTTCCCACCATCAAGCCAATTGTGTATCTAATTTGCCAGCTCTCCCTGGATCCCATGCGATCTAACCTTGCAGAACAACCTACCATGTGGAAACTTATCAAAGGCCTAACTGAAATCCATATAGACTATGTCCTCATCAACCTTCCTGGTCACTTCATCAAAGAATTCTAACAAATTTGTGAACAAACTTCAGAAATCTTTTTTCTCTGCTGTTCACATTGTTGCTATCGAAGTCTATATTAGGATAATTAAAATCCTCCAGTATCTCTGCTGTATAGATCTTGTACTTTTCTGGCATTTTCCGTGCAAGTTTACTCCTCTATAATTTCCCACTGATTGACAGTCTGCAGAAGCTATCAGATATATTTTGTCCTTTACTGCTGTAGTGTATCCTTTCTCCTCAACAATGTAACATTCTCCCAACCAATACTGCCACCTCTGCTCATTTCTTTTGGACCCTATCTGCCCTAGCCACCTTGTACCAGGAATATTTACTGCCTACTTACTCTCTTTTTGAACCATTATTGACGAGTTATATTCTCCCGAGTTGCTGTCAGTCCTTGCTGCTTCCTAGCCCAATCCCAGTTTGTGGAGTACGTACTTGCTGTTAACTTAATTTACATTTTCTTTTGTATTTTCACATTGTGTCTTACTATTTCTTATTGTAGTGTTGTTTCTCCCAACCCTTGGGTGCCTTTTTCCTTCTTTTAAAATCTATAGCATGCTTCCTGTTCCCTTGCCAAAGGTTTCTCCCCAAGTAAGAGAAAGCCAGCCACGAGATCAGTAGTCCCAGCACTATTAAGATGCACCTATCCATTCTGTTAAGGTCCCACTTCCTCAGAACTGGTCCCAATGACTCTGTCTCCTGCATCTTCATTCCAGCTACTCCAGCACCTGTTCTATCCTTCTATTTCAATACTCTCTCTGTCAAGTAGCATCTGGAATAATCTGGAGACTGTTGCTATTGAGATCCTGTTTATTCATTTCTATTGCCCGAAGATCTGCAGGAACTCATTCTATTTTCTACCAGAAGGAACCCTCAGAATTCTCAACAGGGGTAAATGGCTGGAGGGGAGTCTGAGGGACAGGATTTACATACATTTGGAAAGGCAAGGACTGATTAGGGATAGTCAATATGGCTTTGTGCATGAGAAATCATGTCTCACTAACTTGATTGAGTTTTTTTGAAGAGATAACAAAAAACATTGATGAGGCAGAACCATAGACATTGTCTGTGTGGACTTTAATAAGGTTCTACATGGTAAACTGATTAATAAGGTTAGATCACATGGGATCTAGAGGAAGCTAGCCAATTGGATATAAAATTGCCTTGAAGATAGGAGACAGAGGGTGATGATAGAAAATTGCTTTTCAGACTGTGGAGGCCCAAGACCAGCGATGATCCGTTCTGGATTCACGGCTTTTTGTAATTTATATAAATTATTTGGATGTGAATATAAGAGACATGGTTAATAAGTTTGCAGATGACACCAAAATGGGTGACGCAGAAGAAGTTATCCCAGAGTACAATAGGATCTTGATCAGACGGGCCAATGGGCCGAGGAGTGGCAGATGGAGTTTAATTTAAATAAATGTGAGGTGTTGCATTTTGGTAAAGCAAATCAGGGGTAGACTTATACATTAATGGTAGGGCCCTGGTGAGTGTTGCTGAACAAAGAGGCCTAGGAGATTAGGTTCATAGTTCCTTGAAAATGGAGTCATAGGAAGACAGGGTGGTGAAGAAGTTGTTTGGTATGCTTGCCTTCATTGGTCAGTACATTGAGTATCGGAATTGGGACATCATATTGCGGCTGTATAGGACATTGATGAGGCCACTTTTATAATATTGTGTATAATTCAGGTCACCCTTGCACAGGAAGGATGCTGTTAAACTTGCAAGGGTGCAGAAAAGATTTATAAGGATGTTGCTGGGACTGGAGGGTTTGAGTTATATGGGGAGGCTAAATAAGCTTTCTTCCCTGGAGTGTCAGAAGCTGAGGGATGACCATATAGAGGTTTATAAAATCACAAGGGGCATAGATAGGGTGAATAGCCAAGGTCTTTTTCCTACGGTGGTGAGTCTAAAACTAGAAGGCAAAGGTTTCATGTGAAATTAGAACGATTTGAAAAGGACCTGAGGAGTAACATTTTCACTCAGTGGGTGGTGGGAATCTGGAATGCACTGCCTGGGAAGGTAGTGGAGGCCAGGAATCTTACAACCTTTAAAAAATATTTGGATGACCACTTCAAATATCATAACAGTCAAGGATATGGGACAATTGTAGGAAACCTTTAGTGGTAGCTATGTTGTTGCACACTCGATGGACTGAAAAGCCTTTTGTGTGCTGTATGAACCTATGACTCTATGAGCAGAGGTATCTTCTAAAGTCTTCATCATCTCAGATTTTCCCTGAGCTGTCAACTTAGCCTTTTCCACTTGAATTTTCATTTTACGGTCACAGCAGAGAACTGAACTTCTAGCTCCACTAATTCAGAAGAAGGTGAAGTGTTCTATTCTTCTTTCAAATCCAGTTCTGCAAGTGTTTCTTGACTAGATGCTGCAGCTTCCGTTATGTCACCAATGTCTTACTGATTCTATGGTCTGTGTCTTGTATGGGGTTATGGTATCCCAGTGTGTCCAAACTGCTGTGCTATGATGTGGAACATCTGTGACATTCAGTCAGATTAATTGTATTTGGAATCCAGCAGTATTGATCATGTACAATGCATTGATAAACTGTCATATGCTGAATGTTTTCCAATGGTAGGTTTTCACATGGCTTCCCATGTCTGTAGGAACTGTATTTTTCCAAATTCACAGGGATAGTTTATATTGACACTCCACACTGCATCAATCTTAGCCACTAACGAATAGTCACCAGATTTGTGAATACAGGTCATTTGAATTTTTGTGGATGGTTCAATGACATTCATGCTTTTTAACAAGAATAACAGCATGAAACATGTATTCAATAAACTTTGTCACATGGGGCAAATTGTCAGATTCTGGGTTGTTGATTACTTCATGTATACACCTCTACCTAGATCTAGATGGTGTGTATTGTAACTTAAAGGTACTCCTTGTCTGTAGTCAGTTTGGGTTGGTGCACTGCTCATTGTAGGATCAGCCTTTGCACTAATATACTGCCTTAGGCTTTTTTGCCACATTCCTTACAAAAATGATTTCTGCATGTAGAATGCCACACCTTCCACAGGTTTTCTATGTTTAGGAGTTCTAGTGATTGTGTCAACCATTGAGTTTGTACTTAGGATCTGTGAGCTTCATTGACCTGCAAGGATCAGTATATAATTCTGCCCATTCTTCAGTAGCTCTTTGAACATAAAAGTTTTCTGCTGTCTAGCAAATCTTTCCGGGAATCTTCCCTGGAGGTGGATCACCTACCCAACAATTTTGCTTGCTAGCTCCCCATCTGAAATAAATCACATTATTAACCCTTTTCGGTGCATCTGTTCATGAGCTCATCTATAGATTCTATCAGCTTCTGTCAAAGTGATTTTAATTATTGTTGGTGAAATCAGAAGTTTAATCTGACTGTGAATTGGTCTTCTAATGTGGTCCATACATTTGAGGGAATTTTTAGCTCTTTTAATGTTAATCCTGAAATGTTAAATTCAGTAGGACTTTGTTCCCAATTGCTAAACAAATATCAGTGATTTGCTTTTCTGCATCAGACCACCCAAACGTAGAAACCATAGCTCTGAATGCTGTTTAAGCATTTTAAATTCTGTCAGGAGGTCCATTGCATCCCAAAGTAGAGAATTTTATGAACATTCAGACGATATGCCTCTGACCTTCCCTTGCTTGCCATCAATCTAGCACATCCCTGATCACTTGCCTTTCTCAAGTCAGTTAAATATATGTTTCATTTGGGATTTGCTGCTTCTGAGTTGTATTTTTAACACTCTCTGACATAACAAACAAAGACATGGGCAATTGCCTCAAGCACAGTACCACAATTTAAGATTGTTGACCATGTGTTCTACCTGTAGATTAACTTGATTGCTATCTGTTCAAGCATGATAGGCTTCATTAGCACCAAGTTTCCCACCACTGCTCACCATGCTATATTAATGATAATGATCTAACAATCAATCCTCCATCAGGTATTGATTAACTCCATGGCTTAGTTTATTTAAAACAGTAAAAGACAGCAAACTAACTGATACCTATCTCTTCAACTTTCAGATACACTATAGACTGACAACCAGGTAGAGTCACAACATTGTATACGCATAGCTCATGGAGTCCTTCAATATCAACTCTCTTAAAGGTAATATACACAGACAAAAACAACTACTGTCAGGCATGTGTGTTAACCATATTGTGCTCAGACTCATGGATGCACATCAGTGACACCAGCTGCTGCTCAAGTGTTTGAAATCCTCCAACTGATGACATTTCCTACTCATGTTGGTGTCCAAGGCACAGGTAGTTTCCTGGAGTTCCCAAATGGGGTAGAATGTGCATTTCATGGTCCTGAGTTGCTTTGCTTTGCTTCTATTTATTAGGCAAATAACTAAGAGAAATAAGATTTGAAAAACATTCACCAGCTGCGCACTAAACAGCTCCTTTCCTTCTGCTGACTTTGAAGGTTTCCCTTTTAATATTCAGCACTTCTTTTCCTCTATTCATTGTCTGCAATCACTCCTCCCTGTATGTGCTATTTTCCACCAGCTCCTTCATTTCCACTCTTACCTGTCAGAGTTTCAATAACCTGTTATCATCCACCATCGCCATCCCTACCTCTAGGCCACTGTGCAGCCCTCTACTCTGGGAGTTTTCTCCTGCTAAAAGCCTTTGATACATTAAAGGATCTTCAAGGCAGTCAGTACAGAGTAAGCATTCAGTGGAAAAGTACATAAATCTACCATGAACGATCACAAAAATATCAAAAGATTTTTCAAAGGATGAAAGGACAAACATCTGGATAATATACCTGACAATAAACTTTTCCCCTTTTTCTTGCGTACCTTTCTGCAGAGCTCTTTTACCTGTTTCAATAGGCTACACCCTTGCAGCTCCCAATCAGGGCCACCCACTCGGGAAATGTTGGCTCTTTCAAAGATATCTTAAAATTATAGAGCCATCTAGTGGTAGAAGATAGAACTGGCGCACAAGCACAAAGAAACAAAATAATTTGAATCAATCTGATACACACTCGCGCAAACTTAAATGTTTTTGGAAATTAACATTGTTTTATTCAATAATGAAAGAACAATGCAGTTCAATGAATATTGTGTTCAGTTCTGGTCACCTCATTACAGGAAAGATGTGGAAGCTTTAGAGAGGGGTGCAGAGGAGATTTACCAGGATGCTGCCTGGACTGGAGGGCAGGTCTTATGAGGAAAGGTTAAGGGAGCTAGGGCTTTTTTCATTGGAGTGAAGAAGGATGAGAGGTGACTTGATAGAGGTTTACAAGATGATGAGAGGCATAGATAGAGTGGATAGTCAGAGACATTTTCCCAGGACGGAAATGACTATTATGAAGGGGCATATCTTGAAGGTGATTGGAGGAAGGTATAGGAGGGATGTCAGAGGTAGATTCTTCACACAGAGAGTGGTGGGCGTGTGGAATGCGCTGCCGGCAGTGGTAATGGAGTCAGATACATTGGAGACTTTTAAGCGACTCTTGGATAGGCACGTGGAGAATGGTAAAATATAGGGTATGCAGGGTAGATTGATATTAGGGTAGGATAATAGGTCGGCACAACATTGTGGGCTGAAGGGCCTGTACTGTTCTGTACTATTCTACGTTCTTTAAACTGGCACATATATGCATTCATTATTTCACTTTCTGCAATGGAAGAAATTTCTTGACCAAATGCTTGTAGTCACTCAAGAACAACAAAGCTATTTAAAATTCCAGTTAAAAGATTGTACAGGTGGTGAGTTTGGATATTTAGGGAATAGTTCACATTTAATTTGATTGGCTGAGCAAGGATATTTGTGAGGCCAGGAAAGCACGAGTGCTATGTGACCACAACCGAACTTTCTACAGCATTCATAATGCTGGGTGATTTTGTATAGGGCTCTGAATGACATGGTCTGTGATGAGATTTGCGGCAGAATCAGATGGGAACTTCTGTTACACCCAGCTCGACATTGGGAGAAACTGACTCCATCTTCCATACTTTTTACAAGCAGTGCAGCAAGTTTCTCTTTAGAACAGCAGAGAGTTGCTGAATAAGGCAGATTATTGCTCGTTAAACACCTTGATAATAGCCCAACTCACTTTGTTAATATTCAGCTTTCTACCTTTCCAAAGCGAGAGAGGTCTGCAGCACTCATTAGTGACAGGGCTTTTAAAGGGAAAGTACCTTGCACACAGACCCGTATACTGTACATGACACATACCTGGGAATCCCTATTCCCTGACTATCCTAAACCACTGCCTCCCGACGTGTCTTGCACATTTCCCCACAGATGCTACTGGACAACCCATTAACAGTTATACTTTTGGACATAGAGGTTACAAAATGATAGAGATGTTCTGTGAGGAGTGCTAATGGTGTCGGTATGACACTATACCATGTTTATTCCTTGTTTCTCTTGCTTCCAGAGAATGGAGCAGTCTCTCACAGACCTTTACCCATGGAACCTTGTCTGTAACCATGAAGCTCTAAGAATGGTATTAAACCCTACACAGGGAGACTAACAAACATGTATGGTTAAGGCACATACATTTATACAAAAGTTCACAATTATTTGCAAGTCTTTGCCACCCATGTCACTAAAATGCCCTCACTATGTTTTCTTCTCCCTCCCGCTAAGCCTTGTGTGCTCCCTGGAGCTGAGGAGGAGGGAGCCTGCTTGGCTGTGAAGCCTGTTGGCCCTGGACATTTGGTCAGGTGACCCTGGAGCACTTAGAGCCATAGAGCTGTATAGCATGGAAGCAAACCATTTGGTCCAACTTGTCCATGTTGACCAGAAATCCTAAATTAATCTTGTGCCTGGACAGACCAGACAGATTGAGGGTCTTCTTGCCAGAGACGAGTTGACTCTTCTCTGTTTTGAATTACAAGGGGGAGGTGGTGGTGGTGATAGTTGTGGACCGGGGCAAGTTGGAGGTGAAAGGGCACGTTATCTCTGCAGCATCTTGAGAGGAAACTTGTGCGTGGTTCCTCCTCTGGATGTGTCCCTCTTGGTACCATCCTTTCTCTGTCTGAGAAAGAAATATCTGAGAAACACTGTGGGACTTAGCCTGGTGCAACAGCAAAGGTCATTGATTTTCTTTCAACACTGTTGGCCATTCCTCTGCACCCTGAAGACTGCAGTGACTCAGTGGCGACCTCAAGCCAAGCTGCCAGGTTGACGTGGCAGGCCCTCTAAGAAGAGGAGTCACTCACCCTGTCCACCAAAATTTCCTAATCCCAGTTGGAGAATCACAGTGCCACCTTCCCCTTCTCCAACATGATCAAATTCTGCCATCAATGAACCATTGCCCATTCTGATGCATAGTGGCCCTTTAAAGAAATTGCTGATACAAGGGATGCCAATGTTTCAAAAGACATTCACTGAATAGTTCTGAGAACGGCACACAGTAACATGGGGCCACAATTGGAGATGACTGACACAATAGGGTTGGGGAAGTTAATTAATGAGGTGCATTTGGTAAGACACTGCGAGACAATTTCCCCTAGGCCTTGAGGCAAAAATGCCCTCAAAAGACTCAGCATAACTCAGGCTTAGCCAAAGAAAAAACAAGATTCAGCCCACCTTCTCTGCCTTCTGCAATATTTTTAAAAATTAAGAATGTACATGTGTTACTAAAATAAACGTTTCTCACATCTATATTTTGTATCACAAAAATGTATTTAAAATTTCTTTTTTCTGGTTTTGTTGAACCAATTTATTAGAGTTCTTCAAGGAAGTTGCATGTGCTGTGCATGAAGAGGAACTAGTGGACCACTGTTCTTATATTTCCAGAGGCATTGATAAGGTATATCATCAAAGGTTATTGCAGAAAACCAAAGCTCCTAATGAAGGGGATAACATACTGGCACAGGTAGCAGATTAACTGCTTCACAGGAACAGAGCATAGTTATAAATGGGCCATATTCTGATTGATAACATATAATATGTGGTGTACTATCGCAACCAAGGCTGGGGTCTCTACTTTTTACAATTTATAGAAATGAGTTAGATGAAAGGATCAAAGGTTAGTTAATGACATCGTTGCTGAAGCCACAAAAATAGGGAGAAAGTAAGTTATTTTAATGAAAGAGCTTAAAGTTTGCATTAGACCTACTTTATAGAATGCCAGAAATAATAGTAAACCTGAGGTTTGACAGCAAATCAGGACCCAACAAAGGAAGGCCACGAAACTGATAAGAAAATGGAAAAGCGATTGTGAATGCTAAATAGCAAGAAACATACAGGTTTCTATTGATATGTAAAAGGAAAAAATAACAAGGACGTAAGTGGACCAACAAGTGTGGCAGGAGAATTTATAGAATTGACATCAACCATGATCAAATGCTAGAGCAGACTTGATGGGCAGAATGGTCTAATTCTTCTCCTATATCTTATGGTCTTAAGGTCTTAGTGGACAACAGGAAAATGATAGAGAAACTAAACAGTTACTTGTTCATGGAAAAAGACACAGAGAATCTCCCAGTAACTCGAGGCAATCAAGGGACTTGTGTAACTGAAGAGCTAAAATAAATTAGTGTCAGTAAAAATAAAGTATTTGAAAAATTGGCTAGATTGAAGGTTGAAAAATCTCTCAGAAAGCATGAGCTCATCCCAGAGTGTTGGAGGTAGTAGCAATGGAGATAGTCAATGAATAAATGGCTCATTTTCATAGTTCTTTAGAGTCTATAAAGTTTCCTGCTGACTGGAAAGTAGCAACTGAATTTCTGTTAATTAAAAAGGAAGGAAGGGGAAGAATAGAAAACTACAGACTTCTTAGCTTGACATCAATACCAGGGACAATATTAGAATCTATTAGACAACCTTTTATTTGGAAAGAATGGTAAAATTGGATAGAGTCAACATGGATTATTGAAAGGCAAATCATCTTTGACCAACATGTTAGAGTTTTTAGAGGATATTACTTGTAGCATAGAGAGGAGAGCCAGTGGTTGTGGTGTATTTGGATTTTCAGAAGGCTTTTGATAAGGCCCCACACAGAAAATGAGGAATTAAAATTAGAGCTCATGGGATTGGGGGAATATACAAGTATGGATTGAGAAAAGGCAGAAGTCAGAGATTAGAATAAACAGATATTTCTTATGATGACAGGCTGTCTCGAATGAGGTGCTATAACGGTCAGCGCTAGGTCTACAGCTGTTCATAATCTATAAAAATGCTTTGGATGTGGAGACCAATTGTAGTATTTCCAAATTTGCTGATAGTGCGAAAGTGGATGCAAATGTAAATTGTCAGATAAGTACAAGGGGGTTTCAAGAGGGCTTGGATGGTCTAGGTCAGCAGCTGAAACAAGGCAGTAGGAATATATTGTGAATAAATGTGAAGTTACTCACATTGGTAGGAAACACAAAAGCAGAGTATTTTTTAATGGTGAGAGGTTGGCAAGTGTTGGTGTTAAAGGGGATCTGGGTGGCCTTGTCCATAAGACAGTAAAAGCTAGCATGCAGATGCCTCAAGCAATTACAAAGGAATTGAATGTTGGCATTCATTTCAAGGTAGTTGAGTACAGAAGCAAAGATGTCATTGCAGTTTTATATAGTCTTAGTGAAATACTACCCCAGGGTATTGTAAGCAATTTTGGCTTCTGTATCTGAGGAAGGATACACATGCTATGGAAGCATGGCAATAACCAGATTAATCCCTGGGATGGTGGGATTGTTTTATGAGGAGACATATTGGCTCTGTATACTCTAGAGTTTCAGAAATGATAATGACCTCATTGAAACTTTAAAAAATTCTTACAGGATATGATAGGCATGATGCTTCTCCTGCTATCTCACCTAGAACCAGGGGACTTAATCTTTGGGTAAGGGGCAGGTAATTTTGATGTGGAGCAATGTCTTCACTCAGAAGTCTGTGGATCCTTGGAATTCTCTGACCCAGAGGATTTTGGAAGTTTATTCATTGAGCAGGTTCAAATCCAATCTAATGTAATCAAGTGGTATAGAGGTATTGTGGGAAAATGGTATTTAAGTGAAGGCAGGGTCACTGGCAGAATGGCCTACACTTATTCCTATGATCCAAAGGTATTAATAGGTGAACTGATTGGGCAAAGGTCTGACAAATGAAATATCATACAGAAAAATAAGCTTATTATCACAATGGTCAGAGATTTGCAGATATCTGAGATGCAGGACGATCTGCTATTCTGGTGCATGAATTACAAAAATTCGATACACAGATAAAACATGTAATTAGGAAAGCTAATAGACTGTTATCATTCATTGAGCAGGGGGCAAACTGAATGCAAAAATAGGAAGGTTATGCTTCAGTGATTCAGAGCACCTGTGAGGCAACATCTAGAGTACTGTGTGGAGTTCAAGTCTCTTTATTCAAGGAAATATGTAAATGCATTGGAAGAAGTTTAAAGATCATTAGGCTAATATTTTGGTTGTTCTGGAGGAAGAATTGGGCAGGCTAGGCATGTATTAACTGGTGTTTTGTCGAAGAAGAGTCAATGTGATTGTAACATTAAAAAATTCTTGAATAGTCTTGACATGTTGAAAGGACGATTCCTCCGGGGGAAGCTCTAGAACTAAGGATTACTGCTTTAAAAAAGGCGTTGCCAATTTAAGACAGCAATAAGAATATTTTTTATTCAGAGAGCTGTGAGCCTTTGGATTAAAAACAGAAGTTGTTGGCAAAGATCAGCAGGTCTGGCAGCATCTGTGAAGAAAAAATCAGGGTTAACATTTCGGGTCTGGTGACGTTTCTCTTGCTTTTCCAGCAACTTCTGTTTTTGTTCCTGATTTACAGCATCCGGAGTTCTTTCAGTTTTTATTTAGCCTTTGGATTAACTCTCCCTCACAAGGTATGGAAGTAAAGCCCTTGAATATTTTTAAGGCAGAGTGGATAGATTCTTGATAAACAAGAGGGTTATAGGTTTCGAGGGGTAGGGTGAAATGTGGGGTAACTGGATCAGCAATTGTCTTATAGGAAAGCAGGCTTGAGGGGCCAAATGGCCTAATCTTCCTCCTAAGTCAGATGTATGAATGTATGTTTGTATGTAATAGCAGTTAAAACTTAGTAACTTTGTTAAATTCTTACATGTTTAAAATAAAGGTGCCATGACTTTGTTGTAACTGTTTTTGTAGCATTTCTCACAGAGTACAAGAAGCAGCATTTGCTCATCTGCAGATAGTAAGAACTGTCAATGCTGGAGTCAGAGATAACACAGTATGGAACTGGAGGAGCACAGTGGGCCAGGCAGCACCAGAGGAGCAGGAAAGCTGATGTTTCGGGTCAGGACCCTTCTTAATTTCTGAAGAAGGGTCCCAACCCGAAATGTCAGCTTTCCTGCTCCTCTGGTGTTTCCTGGCCTGATGTGTTCACTTATCTGGAAGAGGTCAGCATGTGAAATAGTCTAACTTACTTAGTACCAGCTTGGTGACTGATATTAGACATCAGCTATTATAGTTTAAATTCAGTGGTGGAAAAGCTTTAAGAAATATTCTACTAAATTAATTGCCACCTCAACAAGCATTAACGTAAAGGAGAATGAAAGTGAATTTAAGGGTTTAACGCATAGGATTGTGCTGTCTCAGTGAGATAACAGAGAAAATGGATGCGGGCATTGAAGGTAATATCTTGTTTATGGACTTTCAAATGGTGTTTGTTTTAAAAAAACACCAATTCAGCTTGCTTGCAAAACTATAGCCAATGGTAAAATGAGTCAGCAGCAGCACGAATCCAAGGTTGGTTAAAAGAATGGAAAAAGTTGAGATGAAAGGCTGCTTTCAGTTGGAACGCAGCTTACATTTGCATTTCTTAACGTTCAGTTCAAGGATCACAGCTGACTTTGATGATCTTGTTTGTAGAGGGTACAATTTCCAAATCTTCGGATGACTTAAAACTTACAAGTGTAGGAAACAGTGAGGAAGATGTTAGCAAACTTGAAAATAATATCGAGTAGTTGGACAGGTATATGGTATTCAGTACAAAATTATGTGAGCTGATGTACTTTGTTAGGAAAATTGAGAAGAAACAATACATTCTAAATGTTACAATTTTAAAACAGGGGCAAGAGGAGAAAGATGATGAGGAAGGACAGGTTAGCAGACCCATTAATAAATACATAGAATTCAGGGCTTTATAAAGGGTGATACAGGAATACAAAGCAGAATATTGTGCTAAACTTCATTAAACATAATTTTGGCATTAGTTGGTGTATCATATCCAAATCTGGGCACTTTAGGAAAATGTGGATGATTTGGAGAGTATTTACTAGAGGATTTATGAGAATGTTTATACGCTGAGCAGAGATTTTATAGAGCTGTCTATAATCATGAAAGTTTACATAGAATAAGTAATTGGAAATGGCTAAAGAGTGAAAAGTGCCTCACTGCCCTCATCCATATTTTTTGTTCTGAGGATGGGTCTCCGGACCCGAAACGTTAACTCTGATTTCTCCTTCACAGATGATGCCAGACCTGCTGAGCTTTGCCAGCAACTTTGATTTTGTTCAAAGTCAATACAATCCTTTGCATCAAACATTTAAATCCATTTTCATTTTCAATTAAGTTTGTGCTAGTCCAAGTGGCAGTTATCATCTGCGACTATTTCTAAAAGCTTCCTCCTCACTGAATTTAACCCGTATATGCTGTGGTCAGAAAATTAGATAGAGAAAAATGGTTTCCCTTGGCTAGGAGGTCAAAGGCTGGGGCATAATTTAAAAATAAGTGTGAACGGGAAAACACAATATTGCTTCTTCCACAGTAAAAGAAATGATGTGGAGATGCAGGTGTCGGACTGGAGTGGACAAGGTCAGAAGTCACATGACACCAAGTTACAGTCCAACAGGTGAAGCATGTCACCTGATGAAGGAGCAGCGCTCCAAAAGCTTGTGATTTCAAATAAACCTGTTGACTATAACCTGGTGTTGAGTAAAAGAAATGTACCTAGTTCCCAGGTAACCATGAACACTCGCCAGCCATGAAACTCTCTGACCAAGCTAGTCCAAAACAAAAGAATGCATGCATAAAGTAAAACCCAACGTAATGTGAAATATTTATAAATGCACATTAATTTCGAAAAGCACTTTTGTGCTCTGAGGTTTTACGTTGATGGCATTGGAGCTGGGCTGGTAGGTTGTGGCCATGGTGCAGAACATCCCTGTTTGACCAGGAAGCTCCATTATAACCCAAACACAACTACAACATTGTTAGCTGACAGGGGCTTTCACCAATGAAAGTCTCACCCTTTTGTTAAATCCCACGTATTTTTCGTGCACAACAGTGGCACTAAAAGTTTTAATCATAATCAAATGGGAAACAGCAAAAAGTGAGAAAGTAGAAGTGGTGTACAGTTCTAGTTATGATATTAAAATAAAAACAAAATACTATAGGTGCTAGAAATCTAAAATAGAAACAGGAAAAAAAGCTGCAGGAGAAACTTAGCAGGTCTGCCAGCATCTGAGGACAGAGGAACAGAGTTAATGTTTTAAGTCCAGCATGACTCTTATTCAGTACTGTCATACGGAACTGGTAACATTAACTCTTTTTTTTCCTCCACAGATTGCTGCCAGACCTGTTGAGTGTCTCCAGCATGTTTTTGTTATTAGGCTGGTTACAATATTAATTGGAATCACACACTATTGACAAAATAACTGCCTAGGAAACACTTCAACACACAGAGGGTGGTAGAAGTTTGGGCCTCTCTTTCCTAACTGGCAATTCCAATGCCCGTCAGACAGCATCTTCCATTCCCACAACCTCTAATACCTAGAATGATGAAGGTGTGAGAACACCACCACCTGCAAGTTCGCCTTCAAGCTATTCACCATCCTGACTTGATAATATATCACTATCTCTTCAGTGTTGCTGGGTCAAAACTCTTCAACAACCTCAGTAACAACATTATTAGTCTACTTACATCAAATGGATTGCAGTGGTTCAAGAAGGCAACTCACCACAACCTTCTCAACAGCAGTTAGGGACAGGCTATAAATGCCCACATCTCATGACTGAATGAACAATATACAAAGCACTAGGTTAATTGTTATTTTTAAATCTGAAACTAATAGATTTTACATATCCAAAGGCATTATGGCATTTGGAAGAAAACATGTGTATGGAACTAGAACACAGATCAACCATAATCTTATTGAAAGATGGAACAAGCTGAAAGGAGTAAATTATCCAGTCCAGTTCATATATGATTGGTGGAATTACCAGAGGCAAGGTGAGAAAAGCTGCTCATCTGAAATGAGGGGAATGCTCTGAATAGGGTGATGCATACAGTTTCAGCAGTAACCCTCAACAGTAAGTTGGATAAATATTTGAAGGAAATAAAACTGAAAGCACACGAAGAAAGATCTTGGGAGGAGGAATAACTAAATTGTTCCTTGAAAGAGGTAGGACAGTATTGATGGGTTGAGTGGTGACCTTTTTTTTATACTGTTCTATAATATCTAATAGATAGTGAATGAACCCCCATAAAAACATCTTACTAACTTGTTTTCATGAAAACGATTAAAGAATGCCCTGAACATTATAATGAATGAAATTCAGCACAGCAAAAGGTCAAATTTCTGTTCCTCAGGCAATTATTCTTGCTTCTGTTCACAGCACATTGTGTTTTTGCAAAATAGACTTGTGTTCCAAAAATCATGGGCTGATTTTGATGCCTCAATAGCAACGGACCAATGTCGCAGTTTCAATGCACCCCCAACCATTTTTGTAGAGGTGGAATGGGGAAGAGATGGAATCCCCATTAATAGTTCAATGAGTGGTTTCAAGGATTTACATGATGATGAATAATCCTGGTTTTTCATCACTGTCTCTACTAAAGTATCTTATATTAGATGGGGTTTCCATATCCCTCAGTTTAGCGGGAATACAAACTGAGTAATACCACATCCAAAGCTCATTTCATTCCCTAGCACAAAGGAAGATCAAGTGAATGTATAGTTGGTGGCTGAATCTGATATGACCCATCTTATAGACTTGTAAATGTTAAGTTGACAAGTCTCAAAACCTGTTCCTTGTTAACAAATTCCTCTAGTTCTCCAACCCTCTGTCCTGGGCGTGAACTTAGCCTCTCATGCATTTCCCTCCCCAGCACTCTTCAATTCGGTCATAGATTTGGGGCATCAAGGGTTTGCCCTCAGAAATCCCTTGGTAAACCTTGATCTGTAAGCATCAAATTATCTTCTTGACTATGTTTTAAGCATTTTTTTCAAAATTGCTCAACTTGATGTCTTTCATCTGAAACACATTGGGATGTTTTATTGCATAAAATGGACTATATAAATGGCATTGTCTTCATTGCCTAGAATTGCTGTTCTTAATGTTTTGATGGCTATCAAGTGACTCAAGTAAAATTTACATCTGTAAATGAAGTAAGGAAAGGGCGAGTCTGATGTCTGATAAATCCGTTGAAAAAATAGCATGTGGACACACATTGTCCCAGCTGATGCAAATTGTGGTGCAGGAAAAGAAAATCCGCCTCATGAAATTATACCTCATTAGGTCATTCCCTTAGGAGAGCAAAGGAGACAACATTTTTGGAATGTGACTCTTCAATATTGTTTGTGCTTCCCAAATGGCCTGATGAAGCATCTAAGAATGCTTATGTTAGTCGCCATTTGTAATTAGTCATTTAAAATGCAAATAGACCAGGCAAGGTTTGAGTTGTAAGCAGGGCTAAATGGATCAACTGCCCAATTGATTAGCAAGTGCATTGAAAGTGGTTATAAACAAAAACACGAAATCTTCCTATGCATAAAACTTTGTTAGCAATAGCTTGTTATCCTAGGGGAATGGGAAGCGGGGATCGGGGAATATGCAAGTAAATATGTACACAAATGCTTGAAAACACATGTAATTACATTGATTGCTGTAATTCATCAGGGATGTTGGAATTGAGCATTTATTTATTCAAAGCAAATGTCATGTGGGCGATTCATCATAGAAATTGCCATAAACAGACAAATTAGTTTTACCAGGATGAGTAGAAGCAGATCCTGTATTATTACTCAAGTTTAAGAATAAATACGTTTTCACGGTTACTGTCACAAAATGGAAGCATGTGCTGATTTAGGACAGAAGCCACCCACTTTGGATTTGAGGCAAACAATTTGCAATATTTTCAAGCTAAATGATCAGGGGCTATAGAGGAGCATCAGCATTTTGATGCCCATGTAACCACACCACAAAGAATTAGCTGCTAAAAAAAAATGACATGGAAAGAACTTAGCAATAAGATAAATAGAGTTCTGGTCTTTATCTCAAGGGTGTTGGAGATCAAAATTGAGGAATTAAGGTTTTGTGCCTGAAACTGAAAGCACTTGAAGAAACAGCCTGGGAGGAGGAATAACCAAATTGTTCCTTGAAAGGGTTAGGACAGTACTGATGGGTTGAGCCCTGCACAGGCCCCAATATCCTATTCCGTTTTTGCCACTGAACCTCAAGAATTTTTTTGACCTTGCAAAAGGTAGAGGGAAGAATCAGAATTAAACTAGAAATTAATAGATTAAATTATTGGGGCAGTTTCTTTCCGAAATTGTCCTGTATTCCCTTGAATTTAGAAGGTTAAGTGTGATTTAATTGAGAACTTGAAAATTATAAAGAGAAACAATACAGATTTAGACCCACAATTTATTATCTCAAATCATAATTTTAAAGTGGTATGAATGCTAGGTCAATTGAAATTTTGAGGCAATTTCATTTTTGTTAACAAAAGGCTAGAAACATGGATTATAGAAGGTAAACAAGTTCATTCATATACTTGATGGAAACCTTTCGATCAGGGGGCGGTGACAGTGAAGACAGTCTCCTGGTGATGGGGGGTGAGGGGCAGTGAGGACATTTTCCCGGTCATGGGGGTGGGAGCAGTGAGGACATTCTCCTGGTGATCGAGGGGAGGGGTGGGGGGCAGCGAGGGCATTCGCCCAGTGATTAGGGTCTGGGGGCAGTCAGGACATTCTCCCGGTGTTCAGGGGCCAGTGAGGACATTCTCCCTGTGTTCGGGGCCTGTGGCATTGGCAGCGAGTGTGTTCTCCTGGCGTTCGGGGCTGAAGGCAGCAGCAACAGGATCGTTCTCCCAGTGTCGGGGCTGGTGGTAGCGACAGCGAGATTGTTCTCTTGGTGTTCAGGGCCATCAGCAGCAGTAGCAAAGCTCCTCCAGTGATCGGGGAGAGCAGCACCGGCTGCATCGGACTGTTCAAGGCAGTGGTGCCAACAAGGTGACATCTGTAACTGAAGTAGGACTCGTGGCCTGGCGGCAGCCTGGCCTGGCAGAGCAGCCAGACAGTCTTGGTTGTGGGGCAAGTGTGGGTTCAGTGATGTCAGTGGAGTGGGCCCAGTGGTGAGGAGATGGAGCCTAAAGTGTGGCGGCCCTGAGTTTTTTGGGTCCAATGCAGGCCATGACAGTTATTTCCCTTGGGGCTGGTTGTCAGCATGAATGGGGTCAGAAAGACTGATATTCTGAATTTTTCACTTCTTTACTTTGCTAATTTATTCCTATGACCTATAATGCTGGACTATTTATTTCCTTACATTGTTTTACCCCTAAGAATTTGATCTTAAGTATTTACGCCTCAGTACATTTGTACCCAAGATGGCACTGCAGTGCAGCCACTATGAACTTTTCACTAAACTGATTTGAGTACATGTGACAATCAAGCTAATTCAATTCAACACAATTCAAGTGCGCACTAATTGCTTGCCTTGGGAACAGTAATAAATCCTACACATCATTTCTTCACTAATGTTAAATTGGTCAAAAATTGAACATGGGATCAGCAGCATTCAGTGTCTGACCGTTCTGTTGACTTTGATACCAATACCAAGCTAGTTGGACAATTCATGTCTGCAAATTCCACATTGTTTGTGCAACATTTTAGTTTGTACTGTGTACAGGATTCATAAAATTAATCAACACACCATCAATACATGAAACATGCCAAGGACAATTGTGCTAGACATGCCAGCCTTTATTTTGTGAAAACTACAATGTAAGTTACAATTTGAGGGAATTTCAAGGGAGAGCACATTAATAAAATAAATAAAAGCGTAGGAAAATAGAATTAAACTAACCATCTCCCAATGGAATTATATGGTGCAGGCACCATAATAATCCACTTGGGTTTTTTTCTCCATTCTCTCATTTTAAATTGCTTCTACACTGAAAATTGGAAGCTGGATAGATTACAATACTTAACATAGTGAAAATAGAATCATTTCACTACTTTCATAAAATCTTATGCTTTAACACAATTAAGCTGTAACACTGATGTTTTATTTCGGCTGCCTTGGATTCCACTTCCAGTTAAGTTCCTTTCGAATGCTTTTCACTGTTACAGAGGCAAAGGAGTGAATTCATGTTGATAAATTTCCAGGGATAAAATAAGGGAAAATGTAAGGAAATTCACCCCAAATAATGTAGGAAAACTAAGCAAGTGTTTTGAGGTAAAATGGGTAATAACCTATCTTATAAATGGGCCTGTTCAACAAATCTCAATAGTCTATCATTTACTCTCTGTGTGCAAACATATCAGTGTCAGCCTCTCAAACCAAATACTGAACTATGGCTTCAACTCCAAATTTCTGTTCCCCCCGATAACATTTGACTCCTTTGTAAGTCAAGAATTTCTCTACCTGTACCGTAAAAATATTCAATGGCTTGCACTTTTCTCTGTGGAAAAGACCTCCAAAGATTCACAATGTTCTCAGAGAGGAAAAAATAAAGTGTTTGCAACCTGAGCTTGCTTATTGCAGAGAACTGATGTTGCTAAATGGTATACTATTTCCACCATAAGCCTTGAAATAATTTGTTCCAGTTCCAGTTGCTATTGATACAAAAGTTTCCAAATGTAATCAAAAGATTCCGTTCAAGCCAGCCATATAGTCTAAAAGTGTTGCTTCTGCATTGCTGTATGCAATGTAGCATGTAGCAAAGTTTCAAAAATTTAATAAAGAAGTTAACAAAAAGCAATGAAAATGGATCTAATTGACAACGCTGTTCAGTTATTGTATTATTGTAATTTTCAAGCATGAATTTCTGCAGGCCTTCTCCCACTAGTCCGCTATTCCTTTCCCAAAACATTACAGAAATCCCTGAAAAAATACTTAACTATAATGCCTATTTAGTTTCACTCAGATGCCCTGTAATGGGTTAAAGCAATCTATAACATTGCTGTGGGAGACTATTTACTTTTTCCAAAATGTTCCACATTTGCAGTTATAAAATCACTTTGTGCTGGATTTTGGGGTCAGTCACAATGGTAGAGCACAAGCCTCTGGCTATGAATGAACTCTCGCTGAGTGATTAATTTCCCACGCGTCATCATGCAGTAATGCTACAACTGAGCAACACCAGCACTGAGCTACAGTGAGGCCACCAGCTGTACAAGCAGCCAATCACATTAAAGATTTATTGACAGACTCCAAACAGAAAACTAAGAAACTGCAAAAAAAGTCATATTTTACATTGAGAAAACTGGAAGATTTGGAGTGTGTCCAGAACCCCTTTAAGTTGATGATAAAGAAATTAGCACATACCTTGCACCTTTTTTCATGGAAAAGGAGGGATCATGGAGACTGTCAATCTCTGCTACATTGCTATGGCAACATCCTGCCAACTGGACAATGCCTAGCTAATTTGAGAAGGAAGATTAACAGTTAACTATTCTTGCTGCATCTCTATGTCAATGATGGCTCAACCCATCAGCACCATATTTGCATGTTTTATATATTGGTGTCCCTTTTCTCAAGATTGCTTCTTGTGTCCTAGTTGTGAAAAAAGTAAAATGAAATGCTTTTACTTCTTACCTCCTTGAAGCAGTGTTCAGTTCTGATCATTGAGCATTACTAATCACATCGCTGTGAAAAACCAGAAACGTCTGATTCAACAAGGTGCAAGTTCTTAACGGGTTTATGTGGGATTTGGAAAGTTGGCATTCTCACTGATTTTAATGATTAATGGCTGTAGAAACAACTATGCTTCTGCCTGTATCAGAGCCCAGAACCACAGAGTGAAAATTCAGGACTTCCATGTTGATTTATGGATATTGAGTCACCTGTGAGTCGTATTCATTCCAGAATCCTTGGTACTGGCACATTTTTAACATGCTATTAGCATGAATTAAAATTTTGACTTGATCAAATATCCCATTCTTAAAAGCAGGCACATCTCCATTAACAGAGAGGGAAATGATAAGGGAATTTTTAAAATTCTGTCCAATAATGTTGCCCCTTAATATTGATGCCACTTTGAAATGCTACAGCGAAGATACTATACCGTCAGTCTTAAGTTGGAAAAAAATAAATGATGAAATTCTAGGTCAACTGGCAGATCTTCCAAAATAGAATTGAAACAGTTTTCAGAAATTAAAACAGGTGTGTGTACATTTTATTTTAAAATTTCACTTGTTTAAATCCCCAGACTTTACTGAACAACACTCCCCAGTTTAGAGGTCAAGGCCTGTACCAATATCACTGTATAACTAACCACCTCGAGGTATTTGGTAAGATAAATTCCTGTCATCTTGCCGTGTGAGACAATAGTTCATTTCTGCTTTTCAGCCTGCCAACCTACCAGCTGAACTGAGAAAATGACTGGTCGGGGAATTATAGACAAGCTTACAGCTTGCTACATGTTATTGCACCAATCTGCTGCACAAACAGCCGGCCTGTCAGCAATTTGTAATTATTTTACAAATCATCAACATCCATCATCACCTTAACCCCTTTCTCCCTCTCAAAATCGTGATGGAAATGCCAAGGACAGCATCAAACATTTTACTCATGTTTTAACATTGATTCAGTGCAACCAACCTTTTCTGCAGACCACTGAATAAAATTGATTTCTAGTATCATGACATCCAGCAGAATGCATTTTCTGCACAGAAATTCAAGCTTACAGTGATTTTGCTGCTGAGTTTATGTATTATTGTTAATATTTAAACTTTGGATCTTAGCTGATGAATTAATTAACTGAAAGAAAATCTTATCCCCGATAATTTGTCAGTTATATAAATGATTTAGATGAGAATATGGCAGACATGGTTAGTAAGTTTGCAGATGACACTGAAATTGGTATAGTAGACAATGAAGAAGGTTATCTAAGATGACAAAGAGATCTTAATCAATTGAGTCCATGAGCTGAGGAGTGGCAGATGGAGTTTAATTTGGATAAGTGTGGAATATTGCATTTTGGTAAAACAAACAAGGACAGGACTTATCAACTAAAAATAGGGCCTTGGGTAGTGCTGTAGAACAGAGAGATCTAGGGGTTTATGTGCATAATTCTTTGAAGTTTGCGTAACATGTATGCAGGGTGGCTAAGAAGGTATTTAGCACACGTGCCTTCATTACTCAGACATTTCAATACATGGGTTGGGGCGTCATGTTAAGGTTGTGCAGGACATTGATGAGGCATCTTCTGGAGTACTGCATCCAGTTTTGGTCGCTCTGTTACACAAAGTATATCATTAAGCTGTTGCTCTGTTATAGGAAGTATATTATTATGCTGGAAAGGGTTCAGAAGAGATTTACCAGGATGTTACCGGGAATACACAGTTTGAGTTATAAGGAGAGGCTGGATAGGCTGGGACTTCTTTCACTGGAGTGTAGGAGATTGAGGGAAGACCTCACAGACGTTTATAAAATCATGAGGGGTATGGATAAGATAAATAGAGGTGTGTTTTCATTAGGGAGCATATTTGCAAGATGAGAGGAGAAAGATTTAAAAAAGACATGAGGGGCAATATATCTTACACAGAGAGTGATCTGTGTGTGTAATGTACTTCCAGAAGAAGTAGTGGATGCATTTACAGTTACAATATTTAAAAGACATTTGGAAAAGTATATGAATAAGAAATGTTTAGTGGGATATGGGGCAAACGCCTTGAGTGGGACTAGTTTAGTTTGGGATTATGGTTGGCATAGACTGGTTGGACTGAAAGGTCTATTTCTATGCTGTATGACTTGATCACTGTAAATAGTATAACAAAACATACATTAGCATATATCACTCTATGACTGTAAATAGCATACCAAAATATATATTTAAAAGGCATGTATGAAAACTACTACATTTCCTTCTTCAACACTTCTGGTTTTCAGTCTGAAATTAAAAGCAAATTTCAGTCTCATCCTTTGCCTCTGTGTGAGACTTGTACAGGTTTGTTTGTGGAAATTAAACTTTAAACGTTGGTCATTGAAGGAGGGCAGAACATAACTTCATTAGGTCAAGATTTTGCCACTTGTTTAATGCAATTGCTGGACAAATAACACAGAAAAGTCAAAAGGTACAGTAGCCCACTGTGGATTAATAATATTGTTTTAGTCAAATTATTATTTTTTACAATTAAGGAGTAACACTGATCTTGGGCAAATAGCCCTAAATGGATGATAGTAAACCAGGCTGTTTTAAACCCCAACTTCATTAGAGTCATAGAGTCATACAACACAGAAACAGACTCTTTGGTCCATGCTGACCAAGTTTCCCAAACGAAACTAGTCCCACTTGCCAATGTTTGGCCCATATCCCTCTAAATCTTTCCAATGCCTGTGCCTGTCCAAATGTCTTTTCACCTTTGTAACTGTACCTGCATTTACCCCTTTCTCTGGCAGTTCATTCCATTTGCGAATCACCATCTGTGTGAAAAAGTTACTCCTCAGGTCCCTTTTAAATCTTTCTCCTCTCACCTTAAAATTATGCCCTCTAGTTTTTAAATCCCCAACCGTAGGGAAAAGAACTTTACTGTTCAGCTTATCAATGCCCGTCATGATTTGATAAACCTCTTTAAGGTCACCTCTCAACCTCCTACACACCAGTGATAAAAGTGTTAGCTTATCCAGGCTCTCCCTCGAACTCAAACCCTCCAGTCCCTGTCTCATAGTGTCATAGTCTTAGACATATGCAGCAAGGAAACAGACTGTTCGGTCCAACTCATTCATGCCAACCAGATATACAAAATAAATCTAATCCCACTTGCCAGTGTTTGGCCTATATCCCTCTAAACCCTTTCCATTCATCTATTCATCCAGATGCCTTTTCAATGTTGTAAATGTACCAGCCTTCACCACTTCTGCTGGTAGCTCATTCCATACCACCCACTGCGTGAAAAAGTTGCCCTTTAAGCCCCCTTTAAATCTTTCCTCTCTTAACTTAAGCAATGTCCTCTAGTTTTGGACTCGCCACCCCACGGAAAAGACCTTGTCTATTTACTCTATCCATGTCCCTGATGATTCTATAAACTTCTATAAGGTCACCCATCAGCCTCCAAAGCTCCAGGGAAAATAGCTCCAGCATATTGAGCCTCTCCCTATAGCTCAAACCTCCAACACTCACAACATCCTTGTAAACGTTTTCTGAACTCTTTCAAGTTACACAACATCCTTCCTATAGCAGGGAGACCAGAGCTGCACACAGTATTCCAAAAGTGGCCTAACCATCTTTGTAACAAAAACCAAAAGAACTGCAGATGCTGTAAATGAGGAACAAAAACAAAGTTGCTGGAAAAGTTCACCAGGTCTGAGGAACACAGTTCTGAGGAACACAGCTCTGAGGAACGGTCACCGGATCCGAAACATTAACTCTGTTTTCTCCTTCACAGATGCTGCCAGACCTGCTGAGCTTTTCCAGCAACTTTGTTTTTGTAACCATCCTGGTAAATCTTTTCTGCATCTTTTTCAAGTTAATAATATCCTACTTCTCTATTCTACTAAGGAAAATGTGCATTTTTTAAAAAATTTAACCTATTTTTCTAATCAACCTGTTCAGGAATGTTATTACACATCTTTGGAGTGGGTAAGACTTGAACCTAGGCCTCTCGGTCCAGGATAGGAACAGTAACGCTGCATCACAACAGGCCTCCATAATGAGCAGCATTTAAATTTTTTTATTAACCTTTTTTTCTAATCAACCTGCTCAGAGATGTTATTATACACCTCTGTAGCAAGTGAGACTTGAACCTGGCCAACTTATTCCAGGGTAGGGACACTGTCACAGTGCCATAAGAAGGCCCCTTCCTGAGCAACATGTATGATGGACCCAGAGATAGTAGGAACTGCAGATGCTGGAGAATCTGAGATAACAAGGTATAGAGCTGGATGAACACAGCAGGCCAAGCAGCGTCAGAGGAGCAGGAAGGCTGACATTTTGGGCTCTGAAGAAGGGTCTAGGCCTGAAACGTCAACCTGCCTGCTCCTCTGATGTTGCTTGGCCTGCTGTGTTCATCCAGCTCTACACTTTGTTATCTATGTATGATGGCCTGCTGATTTGCAATCACCTTTTTGAACTGCTGTTGAAGATCTATTTCACCTGTTAGGTTTTTTTTTAAGAGAGTTTGATAAGGCAAAGGACTTTGAATGAAACAGATTTGTCTTTTTCTAGACTTTTGAAATGTGATCTTGAAAATGTGAAAAATGAATTCTACTTTAACCACAGAATTCTTTGCCAGAACAAATTTCTGCAGCAAATCCTAGGGTCACGTCGCCTTCTAAAGTAATTTTGTTCATCACTTGTAATCCAGGGTTCAATTAATAGGACATTTACATAGATTGCCAATGCACATTTGTTCACACGTCATCTGAGTTCTCTGAGTATGTTATTACTCCAATCGTGTACAATTAAATTTGTGCTCTAAACAATGGCCCTTTATCTTGACTAATTTCCACATCAATTACCATTGGCCTGGTCTCCTTGTACAGCCTCTTCATTCATTTACATTTTGAAATATGCAGTGGAAAGTGATTTAATTCTTAACAATTGCAAAACTATATAAAGTATAAATATACGCTTCCTTATCTAACACAGAGTTGGTCATTAAAACTTGTGGCTATAATATTTCACAACTGTAATTACCTGATCAAAATAGCTGTAGACCATCCAGCAGGATTTATTTGATGCCAAGAACGCAAACAGCGAGCATTAATGTAAAATCTGATGTACAATAGCATAGACTACCTTCTGCCCTGCAGCATCTTAGAGCACTTAGATGCCACTTGGACATGTGAGTGATATCAGAGAGTATGATGAACAGTAGAAGCATCTTGTGTAACTTTTCAGTTGTATAAATATATGAGAAGACTGTTCAAATTTGTTGATTTACTGGCCAAAGCATAATCTCAAACCAAAAAAAAACCATATTTCCAAAACTTGAAATAAGAATATGAATGTTATATTGGTTATATGGAATCTGCAGTTTGCTTCATATCATGTTTGTAATTTTTTATATTTTGATTTGTCTTTTACACTGAAATTTTAGTTGGGCTGATAACTACTAATTAGTGTCACTATAACAGCTACCAATTCATCACAACAACACTGAGGAACAACAAATGAATATGATAGCTCAAGGTTTAAAAAAAAACACAAAATAGCACACACTTACCTAAATCCACTGCCAAATCAGAAGTTTAATTCAATAAAGGGAAACTGATTTATCTAAGTTTTATGTGAACTGTCATGCCTGCACTGAAAAAGACACAGCACTCAAGCTCTTCTCTCAGACCTTTAATAATTTGCTTTCTAAACGGTGTATAACAAATGCCACAGTGTTCTGTCAATATTTGTATGCACCACCACATCAGGCAAGCTGCCAAATTTCCAGGACTTAGAAAGGCAAGTATGGAAAGTTGACACCCCCAACAAATACATACGTCCTTTGTTTCTGTAATATAGCATTACACTCAGGCCTCTCAAAATTAAATAGGAATGCACTATGTTTGTATTAACTTTGAGACACAGACAACCTTGTGTGAACAGCCCAGTATTTTCCTGCTCCAACAGAAAATTCTTTTTCTGATCCTCTAATTTAATCTCTTGCATAATCTGATAGCGAGAGATAATGCTGAATATATTTAAGTGTGGACTCTAATTGGCGGGAGTGCATTTTGTCACTTGCAGTAATTTATATTTGAAGCACGCCTGTGGCAGCTAAAGCAAGCCCCTGAAGCATCTTGATTAATCCAATGAACTAAAGGATGCTTTGTGAACATTGCAGATCTGTCCTGGCCATTATGATGTTGCTGTGAAGCAACAATATATTTGCCACTGCAACATTACATGGGCCTCTAAAAAGAACATATCAAATTTTAAGGAACAAGTGTAGTTATTGAAAATTCACTTAAGTGTTCTAAAATTTAACTGGACATGGCAGTTTGTGGGTTAAGGTATCTAATGGTAATATTTAGATGTAGAATCCCTACAGTGTGGAAACAGGCCCTTCGTCCCAACAAGTCCACACTCCTCCTCAGAGCATCCCACCCAGACCTCATAACCCACCTAATCTACACATCTTTGAACACTATGGGCAAGTTAGTAGAGCCCATCCACTTAGCTTGCACATCTTTTGGACTGTGGGAAGAAACCGGAGCAAACCCATGCAGACCCAAGGAGAATGTGCAAACTCCACACAGACAGTTGACCAAGGGTGGAATCAGACCCAGTTGACAAAGGGTGGAATCATACCTGGGTCCCTGGCACTGTGAGGCAGCAGTGCTAACCACTGAGCCACTGTGCTGCCCCAAGGGAGCAGGAAGAAAATATCTTCCCTTAATCCCAAATTCTATATAAAGTTACCTACTCATTTTCACAGCACCCTCTCAACCTTGCTGTCAAATATGGACTGCCTATCCCACAATGTCAATCAGAATCATAGAATCCCTACAGTGCTGAAAGAGGTCATCCAGCCCACTGAGTCAACACCAACCCTCTGAAAAGCATCCCGCCCAGACCCAGCCCTAGCCCGCTACCCTATCCCTGTCACCCTACAGTTACCATTAGCTAGTCTACCTAACCTGCACCACTCTGGACATTGCAATTTAGCATGGCCATTCACCTAACCTGCACAGCTTTCAACTGTGGGAAGAAACCAGAGCACCTAAAGTAACCCACGCAGACATGGGGAGAATATGCAAACACCATAGACAATTGCCCGAGGCTGGAGTCAAAGCCAGGTTCCTGGTGCTGTGAGGCAGCAGTGCTAACCACTGAGCTACTCCAGCAGAGAGTTTTGACCTGAGCCGCCATTGCGTATGTTATCTCCTGTAACATAAGAAACTAAGTGCCGGTATTGTGACATCAAAGAATCTCACAACACTTAACTATAATTACAAACTCTATGTACAAATATTATATTCCTCAGACACATAGATGGCAAGAATTATATTCAGCTATTACAACAGAGGAGTATGCTTCCAGTAGATTATCAGACAAAAGGTCTGAGGTAAAATACAGTGTGAGATCTTTCTACTCTCAGGTCGCATGCTGTGATACAGTGAAGATATCACCAGAACGTCTCTTAATGGAAAATTAACCTGCTGTCTGTAAGACAGAACATAACATACCCTTTTTTCCCAAGATGAAATCTTATTCCAAACAGAAATGTATGATTGTTAATAGGCATGTATTAGCAATTTGGTAATTTGAGAAATAGGTAACATAGAGTTTACAAGGCTTACATTTCAAATTCAATGCATTGTTTTTAGGTTTGATAGTGTGCCCTGATCTGATGATTGTATACTTGTTAGGAGAGGTACATCTTGTTCTTTCTGGCACTTGTTTGATAACTTTGTGGTTTTGCTGTTGATTGTTTTCACTCATCACCACACAATCTTCGTCAGAGTATTCTCCCTGAGTTTCTTCATGCATGTGCCATATAAGTCTGAGCTGGTATCTCTTCCTTGGCGATGTAACACCATAATCAATAATATTAACTGGCCTCAGAAATAGTAAGAACTGCTGATGCTGGAGTGAAAGATAACACAGTGCGGAGCTGGGGGAACACAGCAGGCCAGGCAGCATCAAAGGAGCAGGAAAGTTGAAGTCTGAAGTTCTTCAGAAATATATTAACTGGCCTGGTTGAATATTTTTAAAATCTTTGCTAGCATCCAAGGTTTTGTAGTTGTACTTCTAACTCACATTGCCTGCCCAGGATGACATTTTGGTGATTTTCTACCTGCCTGACCATTGTGTATCTCTTTCATTGTCATCTGTCTTTGAAGAAGAATGTCATGCTCAGAATAGCCATACAATTCATTGCTGGAAAAGGTTGTTCACATTTGTCTTCTAGCATAAATTCTGCTGGGGATGATAATCCCTTCTACATTCAGCAGAGCAATGCAAAATTCTTGTTTTGTTGCTCACCAACTAAAGATTTGCCAATGCATAACATTTGACTATGAATTGAGGGGTGATGTTGTGTTATGGAATACTCCCTATTTAAGATGCATCTTTAATCTGTTTGCCAGTGCACTGCAATCCATTGTCAAACATTATCTGGAATGCCAAATAAACTGAAAATACCGCTCATTATGACAATAATAGTCACTGTCATTGAGTTGCTAAATCATTGAACAATGGCAATGTTAGAGGAATAATTGATAACAAGGATCGATCTTCTCCATTCACTGTGAATATGTCCATTGTTATCTTCATTCAAGGAGTAGATGGATCATTTTGCAAATGTAGGTACTACCTCTGCTTTTGGGATTGATATATTTAGCATGTTTCACATACATTCATGAGTCCTTGAACATTAAGTTTCATCCCTCACCATTTTGCAAATAGGCGTGCTAGCCATTTTGTGCATTCAATACCCACGTGTCCCTGGTGTAACATGGATTTTATATCCTGGCATAATGACTTTGGTATTAGAAGCTGTTGCCCATGAAAATGGCTTGACATGACATAACAAGTTTGTCTCTATATGGTCAAAATGAATGAACTCTGTCAGATGATTTTTAATGCCATCACGCCATCCCTTTGGACACTGCTATAGTTATTGCATGGCTAAATTACCATCCAAAAATTGTGATTTTTCTGGGACTGTATCATCACAGTAGGCAAGATTGTACTGAAAGAACCTATTTGAGAGAAATGATGATGTATTGGTGATCACCTTGCCACACATAGGGGACTACCTCTTTTCTGAAAATTTCTCAGCAGATTGTCTCTGAAGTTGAGAATATATGGTGAGTAGAAGTGAAGGCGACATCATAGGTATCTTTATCCTGTGTGGGAGGCATTTCTTTAACAACCATGATCTTAATGAAATTGAGAGAAAGACTGTGTGGATGGATTAAATGGACTGAAAGAAGTTTATCTGGTGGATGTCGACCAGGCACCTCATGCGCTTAAATATTAATCCTTGCATCATGCAGCTGCCAATGGTAGGTTAAGGTAGAGGACATGCTCTGCCTTTGTCTTATCCATGATCATAATGTTGTCAGCTCTGTTGACTGCCAGGAGCAGCATTTTCTTCAGCTTCGTGTATTGCACTTCACTGGTTTTGTGTTCCACCTCAAAAGAGCGCTTCAAACTCTTTCTTTTTTAAAATTAAAACAATCTTAGAAATTGCTTTTGTCTTGAAAGAACATAAATTCTAAACAAAAGGAAATTTACTTCTTGGTGGTTAAATCCTTACCTACAAACCTGTGCAGCTGTCAGTACTCACAGAAACTGAATTGCTGATGGGTAAGAAATTCTCCCTTTGTCTCAATTCTCTGTTGTCCTAATAATGTTCAATTAGTTTTCCAAACATCTATCATTTAAATATTAGAGTATTTTATGTTTTTATGTGAGGAGATTTTCAAGATTCTTCGGAATTCATAATATCTTTTCAAGGTAGTTTCTTAGAACAGCATGTTCTGGAGCTGACAATAGAACAGACTATTCTAGACCTAGTTTTGAGCGATGAGATAGGATTAATTAATGATGTCATAGGGAAAGAGCCCCTAAGTAGAAGTAACTATGGTTACTTATGGTAAGTATAGTACTTATGGTAAGTAACTATGGTTCTTACACATGATTACATATGATTACATTTATCCTTTTACATTCAGTTTGAGGGAGAGTGAAGTGGTCCGAGACTTTAAAAAATAAGTAAAGAAATAAAAGGAATTTTCAGGGCATGAAGACTGACCTAGATAATGTCAATTACCAAATTATGTTAAAGGATGGATCAGGGAAGAACGGTGGCAGAAACTTAAGAGTATATTTCAGAATAGGTTCATTCCATTAAGAAAATAATCCTGGGAAGTGATCTACTATCTGCAGTTAATTAAAATGGTAAAGATATACCAAATTAAAACAAAAAGCATATCATTGTGCAAAGACACTTGGCAGGTCAGAGGTTTGGGCAGAATACGAAGTAAACAAAGAATGACCAAAAAAAATTAATGAAATTGGAAAAGTTAGAGATCAAGCGAAAGCTGGCTATAAACATAAAAATAGACAGTAACAATTTCTATAAATATAAACCAGCCTGGAGTTTTTTGCTTCCAATCTCATGTTTGAATAAAAGAATTACATTCACTGTTTTCCAGTCTAGTAGGATCCTCCCAAATCTTATGAAGTATTAGAAAATTAAAACCAATACATGAATAATTTGTAAGCTCCTTGAAGAAGTTTGGCAGAACCCAACAGTTTGTAAGTTCAGCAATGTACTCAGAACCATTCTGCTGACAATTTTAATTTCCCTTAGTTCATTCATTCCTTCCTTTTTCTGATTTATAGCTGCTTCTATGATGTTACTTGTGTCCCTGCTAATGTGAAAACCGATGCAAAATATCTATTTGATTCATTTATCACCATCTATTTATTCAGTATTAATTTCCAAACTTACCTTCCATAAGACCAGTGTTCTCTTTGTTAATTCTGATCTTTTCTAAGTATTTCTGAAATAAAACTATCTATTTTGAGATTTCTAGCAAGCATTTTCCCACCATATTAACCCTTTAGTCACTCTGCTTTTTTCTTGTACTCTGCCTAATTTTCTGATGCGTCACACCTTTGCTCGGTTATATGTTTTTCTTCTTATTTTGTACCATATTTAACATTTCTAATTAATCACAGATGGCAAGTCTAGGCCTTGGAATTTTTGTTACTCATTGAAATGTATCCATTCTGTTTATTTCAATATATCCCTTCAAAATGTCTATCACTGCATTTCTGTTGTCCTATCCTTTAATCTTGTTTGCCACTCAGTTTATCCAGCTCAGCTTTCATGCCCTCATAAATGCCTATGTTTACATTTGAAATACTAGACTCAGGTCCACTCTTCTCTCCCTCAAACTGTATGTAAAATGCAACTGTACTATAGTTGCTGCTACATAGGCATGCCTTCATGATCAGATCATTAATTAATTTTATTTTGTTGCATAATATCAGATCTATACATTCCGCTCTCTCTGAATGACTCAAAAACATGTTGTTCTAAGGAATTATCCTGCAAACATTCTGTGAACTCATCATCTAGGATAGGTTTCCGCATCTAACTTTTCTAGTTTATATGTACATTTAAATGACCCAAGATTACCGTCATGCTTTTCTGACAAGCTCCTATTATTTCTTCCTTTATGCCCCTTCATAGAACATAGAACATAGAACATAGAACATAGAACAATACAGCGCAGAACAGGCCCTTCGGCCCTCGATGTTGCGCTGACCTGTGAACTAACCTAAGCCCATCCCCCTACATCATCATCCATACGCTTATCCAAGGACTGTTTAAATGCCCCTAATGTGGCTGAGTTAACTACATTGGCAGGCAGGGCATTCCACGCCCTTACCACTCTCTGAGTAAAGAACCTGCCTCTGACATCTGTCTTCAATCTATCACCCCTCAATTTGCAGCTATCCCCCCTCGTACTAGCCGACGTCGTCATCCTAGGAAAAAGACTCTCACTGTCCACCCTATCTAATCCTCTGATCATTTTGTATGTCTCTATTAAATCCCCTCTTAGCCTTCTTCTCTCCAATGAGAACAGACCCAAGTCCCTCAGTCCTTCCTCATAAGACCTTCGCTCCAGACCAAGCAACATTCTGGTAAATCTCCTCTGCACCTTTTCCAATGCTTCCACATCCTTCCTGTAATGGGGCGACCTGAACTGTACGCAACATTCCAAGTGAGGCCGCACTAGCGTTTTGTACTGTTGCAGCATGACATCACGGCTCTGGAACTCAATCCCTCTACCAATGAAACCTAACACACCGTATGCCTTCTTAACAGCACTATCAACCTGGGTGGCAACTTTCAAAACTTCCCTCCTGTTTAGTTAGTGTGAGTGGGCTATACCCCACTCACATGAGTGACTTTTCGCCTTTACTATTCCTCAACTCCACCCAACCTGTTTCCACATTCTGGTTCCCTGAACTTTGGTCATCCACTCAATTGTATTAACAACACCATTAAGTAACATAACCACCTCTCCACCTCTTCTCCACTTGCTGTCCTTCCTCAACTTCCCCATATCCTTTAAAGGTTCAATATGTAGAAATAAATTAATCTCTGTTTTAAATATACTCCACAGCACTCTAGGATAGAAAGTTTTAATGATTCACCACCTGCAGCAATGAAGTTCCTCCTCAATGGCTTACTGCTTACTGTGAGAAGACATGTTCGGTTCCAGATACCCCAGCTAGGGGAAACAACCTTTTGGCACCAATCCTATCTAGCTCTGTAAGAAGTATTTTTTTGGTTGAAATTACCTGTCATTTTTCTAAACTGCAGAGAACGTAGGCCCAATCTCCTCAATCTCTCCTCACAAACCAATTCCTCCTCCCAGGCATCAGTTTGGTGAATTTTTGTTATACTTCCTCTATGGCAAAAAGGGAAAAAAGACATACAGCACTTCAAACCAATCTTTTCAGGAACTGGAACCAGATAATATCATCCAATGAGTGTCATCATCAGATTTTTTAATAAGTACCAGAGTACTGAAATGAAGCAGCACAAACATGGACAAAGAGTTGGATGTTTTGCTTGAGTTGTAATGGTGAAATTATTTGAAAATCACCTCTGATATTAGATGTCATCAAACACTGGAATAATTTGAATTTAATTGTTTAATTAACAAGTTTTGATCTGACACAAGCAATATCAGACTGTCAGGTCCAAATCAAAATGAGTAATAGCTGTTCCCACGAACAGGAATGCGGCCTTAGGGGAAAGGAAATAGGTAAGGAAAAAGAAATCTTTACAATGTTGATCCATTGAAATTTCTGAATAAGCCTTATTACTACTTTTCTAATGGTAGATTTTATTTCAGTATACATTTACAACAGCCACAGAACAAATACTTTGAGTCAGTTTAACACAGGATTCCATTAACAGACAAAAGCATAGACAGTGTACAGCATGTCACTGTAATGGCATAGGAGGCTTCATTCAGGTAATGACATTTTGATAGAAGATCTGTATTTAAGCACAGACTAGACTTTGTAAAATATTGTATCAGATTCCTGAAGTGAGAGACATTTGTCAATATTATATTTCACACATTCACATTCAATCAAGAAGAAAGTATGCCCTGTGCCAGGAAAAAAAAACAGAATATACCTATTTGAACTAGTGTCAGTATCGATTGCTGCTTGGTAAAGCATGACAGAGGGTTAAGGAAAAAAAGCTATTTCTACACTATTCCAACAATGATACATCTACAATCACATGACATCTTCAATCACATCTGTACAACTTTGACTGATGCAGTTGTTAAGACCTAATATTAAAAAGCAGTATTTTCACACTTAGTTGAGACGATGTGGTCTATGTGAAGAATAGCATCAGCTCAGCTTTGATGAACCAAGTAATCAGTTTCCATGCTTATCATTCTTTGAATTGAAATGAGATATTTGATTAGATTTTATACGTAAATGCGCACTAATAGTTTAGAATCAACAAATGACCACTTTCATGAAGCATTTTGGGAACCACTGTAGGGAAGCAGGGATATGTTTCCATTCCTTTGGGAACCTAGCTAAGAATGAAAATTGTAACATTTATCTATTGTTACACAGACCACAGAGATAAAAATCACTATCATCTTACCAGACAATAGGCTGCTTTCTCATTAGAGAGACAGACAACTGGTGGTGATTTAACCTGAGGGTCATTGTGCCTCAGGCGAGGGGAAAGGTTGAAAAGAAGAATGCTTCATGGCAACTTCAGCCATTGCAGGAATGGAAATCATGCTATAGGCATCTCTCGGCATTGCAAGCCAGCTAACTGAGCTAACTGACCTCCACAAACCAACCACAGAGATAAGGGAAAACTGAAGGTTAAGTTGTCTTAGAAGCCAGCAGAAACCAGAAACCAATGCTGAAATTGAGATAATAACATGTGCTGCATTACATTGAAACTTATAAACAGTGCTGAAACCTTGTATTTTGGAATAAGTTAACCTGGCTATTCAAGCAAATGTTGTCCTTAGCATATGCAAGAACAAATGTCTGCTTGCTGAACCTAAGGCTGGATGTCACTGTTTCTAAAATACCACAACAAAATTTATAGCTATTGTATATCCATGGGAAACTTAGTGCTTTTTAAATATATCTTAAATAATACATAATAATATATTGTGTTACCAACTTAGACATGAGTACAGAAATTATACAAGATCTGCTAAAAATCTTAGAGTTAAAATTCTTAATTCACTGTTGTTTGTCTTTCTGAAGGTTTTCATATGCAGTACAAATAGATGGTGAAAATTAATTAGGTCAGTAAAAACCTATTTCATGTAGTTTGTCACAAATTAATTAATAGCTGGATGTAAATAACCAACAGTCTGAAGCAGTACCAGATGATTGGTGGGTGGCAAATGTTATTCCCTTGTTCAAGAAAGGGAATAGGGATAATCCTGGGAATTACAGAACAGTCAGTCTCATGTCTGTGGTTGACAAATTATTGGAGAGGATTCTGAGAGATAGTATTTTTGATTATTTGGAAAAGCACAGTTTGATTAGAAACAGTCAGCATGGCTTTGAGAGGGGCAGGTCATGCCTCACAAGCCTTATTGAATTCTTTGAGGATGTGACAAAACACATTGATGAAGGTCGAGCAGTGGATGTGATGTATATGGATGTTAGCAAGGCATTTGATAAGGTCCTCCATGGCTGTCTGGCTTCAGAATTGGCTGTCCAATAGAAGACAGAGGGTGGTAGTAGATGGAAATTATTCAGCCTGGATCTTGGTGGCCAGTGGTGTTCTGTAGGCATCTGTTCTGGGACCTCTGCTCTTTGTGATCTTTATAGATGACTTGGATGAGGAAGTGGAAGGGTGGGTTAGTAAGTTTGCCGATGACATGAAAGTTGGTGGCGTTGTGGACGGTGTGGAAGGCTGTTGTAGGTTGCAACAGGACATTGACAGGCTGCAGAGCTGGGCAAAGAAGTGGCAGATGGAATTCAACCCGGAAAAGTGTGAAGTGATTCATTTTGGAAGGTTGAATTTGAATGTAGGATACAGGGTTAATGGCAGGATTCTTGGCACCGTGGAGGAACAGAGGGATCTTGGGGTCCACGTCCACAGACCCCTCAAAGTTGCTACCCAAGTTGATAGGGTTGTTAAAAAGGCGTATGTTGTGTTGGCTTTCATTGGCAGGGGAATTTAGTTTAAGAGCCGTGAGGTTATGCTGCAGTTCTATAAATCCCTGGTTAGACCACACTTGAAATATTGTGTTCAGTTCTGATTGCTTCATTATAGGAAGGATGTGGAAGCTTTAGAGAGGGTACAGAGGATGCTGCCTGGACTGGAGAACAGGTCTTACGAGGAAAGTTTGAGGGATTTAGGGCTTTTCTCATTGGAGTGAAAAAGGATGAGAGGTGACTTGATAGAGGGATACAAGATGATGAGAGGCATAGATAGGGAGGATAGCCAGAGACTTTTCCCCAGGATGGAAATAACTATTACAAGGGGGCATAATTTTAAGGTGACTGGAGGAAGGTATAGGAGAAATGGCAGAGGTAGATTCTTTACACAGAGGAGTGGTGGATGCATGGAATGTGCTGCTGGCAGTGGTAGTAGAGTCAGATACATTAGAGACATTTAAGTGACTCTTGGATAGGCACATGGATGATAGTAAAATACAGGGTATGCAGGGTAGTTTGATCTTAGAGTGAAATAATAGGTCGGCACAACATCATGGGCCAAAGTGCCTGTACTGTGCTGTACTGTTCTATGTTCTATGTTGTATGTTCATGTTCTAGTCAAACAGGAGTGATTAGGCAAGAGTCTAATCATGGTACTAATGGGCTGAAGTGTGTTTATTTCAATGCAATGAGTATTAAAGTTAAGGCAGATGAGCTTAGAGCCTGAATCTGTATGTGGGACTATAATGTTGTGCCATTTCAGAGATGTGGTGGAGAAAAAGACAGAACTGGATGTTCAACGTTCCAGGGTTTTGTTGTTTTAGACGAGGTAGAGAGGAATGTAAAAGAGGTGGAGAAGTTGCATTACCAATCAAGGGGAATGTTACATCTGCACTCAGAGAGGACATACTGGAGAGTTCATCCACTGAGGCAATATGGGCACAGCTCAAAAATAAGATGAGTGCAATCACTCTGAAACTATTATACTATAGGTCCCCAACAGCAGCCAAGAGCTTAAGGAACAAATATGTTGGCAGATTATGGAACTGTGCCAATAAAAACAGAGTTGTCATAATGGATGACTTTAACTTCCCCGATATTGACTGGGACTGCCTTAGAGCAAGAAGTTTAGACAGGGAGGAATTTGTTAAGTGCATCCAAGAGAATTTCTTGAAACAGTATGTGGGTAGTCCAACTAGAGGAGGGGCCGTACTGGACCTTGTATTGGCTAATGAGCATGGTCAGGTGACTGACCTTTCAGTGGGAGAGCATTTTGTTAACAGTGAACACAACTCCTTAAGTTTTAAGATAGCTATGAACAAGTCTAAATCAGGACCTTGTGGGAAGGTACTAAATGGGGGGGGGGAGCAAATTATGTCAGTATTAGGCAGGAGCTCAAGAGTGTTATTTGGGAGCTGTTTTCAGGCAAGTCCACATTTGAAAAGTGGGAACTGTTTAAAGACCTGCAGGGGAGAGTTCAAGACCGGCATATTCCAGTAAGGAGGAAGGATAAAGATGGCAAAGTAAGGGACCCTCGGATAATGAGGGAGGTTGTGAATTTAGTCAAAAGGGAAAAGAAGCAAATGTAAGTTTTAGGAAGCTAAAATTGGACAGGGCCTATGAGGAATATAAAGAAAGCAGGAAACTACTCAAGCAGCGAATTCAGAGAGCAAGAAGGGGCCATGAAATGACCTTGGCAAACAGAGTTATAGAGAATCCCAGGGCACTCTATAGATACACTAAAAACAAAAAGGTAACTAGGGTGAAGCTAGGACCACTCAAAGATAAAGGACAGAACTTGTGCTTGGAGGCAGAGAATGTGGATGAGCTCCTAAATGAGTACTTTGCATCGGTATTCACCCAGGAAAATGATATGAAGGGTTGTGAGATTTGTGTGGAGCATGCTAATATGCTATGGAATTTTAAAATCAAGAAAAAAGTGGTATTGGAACTCTTGAAAAGCATTGAGGTGGATAAGTTCCCCAGGCCCAATGGTATCTACCCCAGGTTATTGAGACAGGCAAGAGAGGAGATTGCTGGGGCCTTGACCGAGATCTTTGTATCCTTGCTAGCCACTGGAGAGATCCTGGAAGACTGGCAAGTAGCTAATGTTTTTCCTCTATTCAAGAAGGGAATAGGGATAATCCAAGAACTACAGACCAGTGAGTCTCTCATCGGTGGTTGGAAGCTAATGGAGAGAATTCTTAGTGATAGAATTAATGCAAATTTGGAAAAACATGGCCTAGTTAGGGACAGTCAGCATGGCTTTGTGTGGAACAGGTCATGTTTTATTGACTTGATTGAATTTTTCGAGGACGTGATGAAAGTGGTCAATGAGGGTAAAGCAGTGGATGTCGATTACGTGGATTTTGGTAGGGCTTTCAACAAGATCCCTCATGGTAGGCTCATCCAGAAGATTAACATGCATGGGGATCTATGGTAACTTGTCCAAGTGGATTCAGAATTGGCTTGCCCATAGAAGACAGAGAGTAATGATGGAAGGGTGTTTTTCAGGCTGGAGGTCTGTGAGTAGTGGTGTTCCGCAGGGATTCATACTGGGAACTCTGCTGTTTGTGATACATATAAATGACTTGGATGAAACTGTACCTCACACTTCCCCACATTAAACTCTGTCTGCCATTTCTCTGCCCTTAACCTGCAACTGATCTATATCCCACTATATCCTTTGGGTGGGTTAGTATGTTTGCAAAAGATACAAATATTGGTAGAGTTATGAATAGTATAGTAGGTTGTCAAAGGATACAGCGGGATATAGATCAGATGCAGGTATGGGCAGAGGTGCTGCACTTTGTGAGATCAATTGTTAAGGAAATGTATACATTTAATGGGAGGATTCTGATTTGATGTACAGAAGGATCTTGGGGTTCAAGTCCACAGCTCCCTGAAAATGGCCATGCAAGTTGGTAGCATGGTAAAGAAGTTGCATGGCATGCTTGCCTTTAGAACATAGAACATAGAACATAGAACATAGAACATTACAGCGCAGTACAGGCCCTTCAGCACTCGATGTTGTGCCGACCTGTGAAACTGATATGAAGCCCATCTAACCTACGCTATTCCATTATCATCCATATGTTTATCCAATGACCATTTAAATGCCCTTAAAGTCGGCGAGTCTACTACTGTTGCAGGCAGGGCATTCTATGCCCTTACTACTCTCTGAGTAAAGAACCTACCTCTGACATCTGTCCTATATCTATCACCCCTCAATTTAAAGCTATGTCCCCTCGTGCTAGCCATCACCATCCGAGGAAAAAGGCTCTCACTGTCCACCCCATCTAATCCTCTGATCATCTTGTATGTCTCCAGTAAGTCACCTCTTAACCTTCTTCTCTCTAACGAAAACAGCCTCAAGTTCCTCAGCCTTTCCTCATAAGACCTTCCCTCCATATCGGGCAACATCCTGGTAAATCTCCTCTGCACCCTTTCCAATGCTTCCACATCCTTCCTATAATGTGGTGACCAGAACTGTACGCAATACTCCAAGTGCGGCCGCACCAGAGTTTTGTACAGCTGCAACATGACCTCACGGCTCCGAAACTCAATCCCTCTACCAATAAAACCTAACACACTGTATGTCTTCTTAACAACCCTATCAACCTGGGTGGCAACTTTCAGGGATCTATGGACATGAACATCGAGATTTCTCTGCTCGTTCACACTACCAAGAATTTTACCATTAGCCCAGTACTCTGTATTCCTGTTACTCCTTCCAAAGTGAATCACCTCACACTTTTCCACATTAAACTCCATTTACCACCTCTCAGCCCAGCTCTGCAGCTTATCTATGTCCCTTTGTAACCTGCAACATCCTTCCGCACTATCCACAACTCCACCGACTTTAGTGTCATCCGCAAATTTTACTGGTCAGGGAATTGAGTACAAGAGTCAGGATGTCATGTTGCAGCTTTATAAGACTTTGGTTAGGCCACATTTAGAGTATTGTGTCACCATATTACAGGAAGGATGTAGAGGATTTGAACAAGATGCAGAAGAGGTTTGCCAAGATGCTGTCTGGATTAGAGAGTATGAGCTATAGAAGAGGCTAGAAACACTCAGGTTGTTTTCTCTTGAGTGGCGCAGGCTGAGGGGAGACTTGATAGAAGTCTACAAGATTATGAGATGCATAGATAGAGCTGACAGTCAGAATCATTTTCCCAGAGCTGAAATATCTAAAACTAGGGGGCATGCATTTAAGGTTGGGGACAAGTTCAAAGGAGACAAGAGGTGCAAGTATTGATAACACAGAGAGTGGTAGAAGTCTGGAACACACTGCCAGGGGTGATGTTGGAGGCAGATACAATAGGAACATTTACGAACTTTTAGATAAGCACATGAATACGCAAAGAATGGAGGGATATGGATCAATAGCAGGCAGAAGGGATTAGTTTAATTTGGCATCATGTTTGGTCCAAAGGTCCAGTCCCTGTGCAGTACAGTTCTGTGTTCTACGTTGTATGTTCTATGAGTCCAAAGCATACAGTCTGAAATTTCACCTAAAAGGAAAAGTCTATAAATAAAACAATAATACTTGGAAATGAACATACTGGTTATACTAGAGCACTGCTCTGAGGTATACAAAACAAATCAAACATATCATTTGCAAATTTAACTGACTTTTCCTTCCACAGTTAGCCTATGGTCTGAGTATTCAGGAGCAAACTATTGCTGGAAATCTAAAATTAAAACTGGAAGGGAAAGAAATATTCAGCAAATCAGGCAGCATCAATGGAGAAAAAGAGAGATAGTGGGCAGAATTTTATACCTCCAAGGGCTGATAGGCAAGCAGAGGAGGTGAAACTGTTGCCTGAACATGTCACCAGCATAATCCTGGCCTCATGTTTAGGTCAGGGTTCATGGCATCTCTTCTTTGGTACAGACTGCAGTCCCAATAGCTGGGACTTCTCCCAGTTCAATCCTTCTAGATATAACATTCTCAGAACTTTTTTTTTAAATTCACTAATGGAATGTGGATGTTGGTGGCTGGGTCAGCATTTATTGCCTATCCCTAATTACCGTTGAGAAGGTGGTGGTGAGTTGCCTTCGTGAATCACTATAATCCATGTGCTGTAGGTAGATCCACAATGCCCTTAGGGAAGGAATTCCAGGATTTTGATCCAGCGACAGTGAAGGAGCAGCGATCTGTTTCCAAATAAGGATGGCGAGTGGCTTGGAGGGCAACTCACGCGTGGTGGTGTTCCCATATAATTGCTGTCATTGTCTTTCTAGATGTCAGCATCGTGGGTTTAGCAAATGCTGCCCAGGAAACTTGTTGATTTTCTGCAGTTCATCTTGTGGATGGTACACACTTCTGCTACCAGTTCATGGTGGAGGGAGTGAATATTTGTGGATGTGGTGCCATTCAAACAGGCTGCATTGTCCTGGAAAAGCAGACCAGGTCAGACAATGTCTGATGAAAGGTTTCAGCCTGAAATGTTGACTTTCCCGCTCGTATAGATGCTGGCTTCCACCATTTGAAGTCTTTACTGTCTCCAGGCTGCATTATCCAGAATGGTGTCAAGCTTTTTGAATGTTGTTGGAGTTACAGTCATACAGGCAACTGGGGAGTATTCCAGTCCTTACTGTCTCCAGGCTGCATTATCCAGAATGGTGTCAAGCTTTTTGAATGTTGTTGGAGTTACAGTCATACAGGCAACTGGGGAGTATTCCATCACATTCCCGACTTGTGTCTAGTAGATGGTGGACAGGGTTTTTGGAGTCAGGAGATGCATTACTGGATGCGGGATTCCTAGTGTCTGTCCTGCTGTTGTAGCTACAGTGTTTATATGGCCAGTCCAGTTCAGTTTCTGGTCCGTGGCAAAATACACGATGTCGTAAATGGCAGACTCAGTGATGGTTATGCCAAATTGAATGTCAAAGGGATGATGGCTGTATTCTCTTTTGTCAAAGATGGTCATTGCCTGGTATTTGTGTGACATGAATTTTGCATGTCTCTTGTCAGCTCAAGCTTGAATATTGTCAAGATCTTGCTGCCTTTGGACACGAACTGCTTCAGTGTCTGAGGAGTCACGAATGGTGCTGAACATTGTGCAATCATTGGCAAACATAGCCACTTCTGACGTTATGATGGTGGGAAGGTCACTGATGAAGCAGCTGAAGATGTTTCGGTCTCAGTCTCTATCCTGAGGAACTCCTGCAGAGATGTTCTGGAGCTGAGATGACTGACTTTCAATGACCATCATCTTCCTATGTGCTAAGTATGACTCCAACCAATGGAGAATTTACCCCTGATTCCCATTGGCTCAAGTTTTGTCGAGGTTCCTTGATGTCACAGTCAGTCAAATGTGGAATGATGACAGTCACTCTCACCTCACTCCTGGAATTCCACTCTTACATCCATGTTTGGGTAAGGCTACAATGAGGTTAGGAGCTGAGTGTCACTCAGAGCTCAAACTGAATATCAGTGAACAGGTTATTGAAAAGAGTAGACCGATGGTGCTGGGGTAGATTGTTTTTAATCGCAAAGATATATTATATTCAAAAAAAGTTATCTTTAAGTGCATGCAAAAAGTCCTAAAACGGCTCTGGACAGATTTTGCAGAGAAAACATAACAAACAACGCATTGAAATTTTACATTCCTCAGGGCATCCTTGCAGCTGCAAAACAAAGGCATTTTCTACTCATGCAGGAAACTATTTACATTCCTTTTAAGGCAATGGGGGGAGGGGTCTTCAATCTTGATGGACTCTCGTTGTACTTTTCGGAAAGGTCCTAGATGGCGATCTTTCCCACTGCACCTTGGTACAGCTGGCCCAAGCTTTACTGTGCCCCCCTACTCATAGCCCTGGACTTTGGAATGTGTCAATCTGCAACTCGCAGTCGATGTCAACTGCTTGTACTGGAAGGCCAACAAACTTCAGGCAAACTAAAGAGCATCTTCCACTGAGTTGATAAAACTCTCGGCGCAAATGATGTTAGTTTTAGGTGTGAGCCCTGGGAAATAGCCTGTAGAGTACAGAGTCCTGTGTCACGGAGCTGGTCGGGCAGAACAAAAAAAAATTGCACCTCTCTTCAGATCTTCTTTGCAAGGGCACATTCCAGCAGAAGATGTGTCACAGTAGTGATGCTGCTCCTCCCATCCCCTACTCCCACACGCAGTTGTTTCGAGGGCAGCATGTGGTGGTGTAGAGAGTCTGGGTGTACATCTAGATTCTGGTGGGTTGTGCTCTTCTCACCAACAGTCTTGATGCTTGTTGGGAATTACTGGCGATGTGGTGTTCTGCCAAATGGCTTTGACAGTCAGCTCTGAGAACATTCTCCTTTTCCCACAGGTCTGAAGGACATTATGCGTTGGCCAATTTGTCCTTTCTTTGTGCACATACCTGGACAATTTTGCTTCCCTAATTACCTGCTTCAAATGTAGGCTAACAGCAATGTTCTTTAGGCTATTTTTCCAACAAGGCCATAATTATCAACCTATCCAATTAGAGATTGGCGAATTCAGATTGCTGGATTCAATGGTATGCACAAGTGAATCTCATAAGCTCAAGGGAATCATATCTTTAGATTTGCTGGTTGAGTAGGATTTATTGTGAAAACTAAATCAACTTTTTGCTTTAATAATACTGATGTTTTTGGTTGAATGCCACATTATTAGAAGTTAACAAGAGTGTAAATAATACAGAGAGTTCCAGGAGTCCTCCACACACAGAAGTTTCAAAACCACATCAGTAGACAGTAGAACGACATGATGTCTTGGCCTAATGCCAGAGAGCAGGGAATCCTAACTACATTCAATCCAAAGCACTTCTTTCTGCCAGAAACAAAAGACGTAACTTCAAACTTGGCAAATCACCTTCCCCCAGTAATGTTGTATAGACATTCAAGGAACATGTATCACTCTGAAAGAATATGATTCCTGCTTCCTTAGAGCTGAAAAGAAACAGTAGTTTAGGCTTCTGTATCAATTGCTTATTCAACTCAAGATTTGTGATAGCTGGTACGCCGGAATAAATCCAGATAGGTGCATCATCTGGTCCAATAGTTCACTGATCCAGAAAAGGTTCTAGTTCCTTCAGTTGTATCTGTGACTTCCCATATAGAATGTAAAGGATAGGTTAAGAAATAATAGGATATTAATAATATCCCACACCCAATCAAACATAATTAACGTTTTCATTCTAAGTACATCTGCAGACAGCACGAAACAAGCTACCTCCCTACCTTCTTGTTTATGTATTCTATAATAATTTCCAATTCAACATCTCTAATTTTTGAGTACAGGAGCAGGGATGTGTTGTTGCAGTTGTACAGGGCTTTTGTGAGGCCACACCTAGAATATTGTGTGCAGTTTTGGTCTCCTTTTCTGAGGATGAAAGCTCTTGCTCTCAAGGGTTTGCAGCGAAGGTTTATTAGGCTGATTCCGGGGATGGCGGATCTGACGCATGAGGAGAGATTGACTAAGTTAGGATTGTTTTTGCTAGAGTTCAGGTGAATGAGGGGGGATCTCATAGAGACTCAGAAAATTCTAACCGGGCTGGATAGGGTAGATGCAGGGAGAATGTTCCCGATGGTGGGTGTGTCCAGAATCAGGGGTCACAGTATGAGGATTTGGGGTAGACGATTTAGGACAGAGTTGAGGAGACATTTCTTCACCCAAAGAGTGATGAGCCTGAGGAATTCAGTACCACTGGAAGTAGTTGATACCAAAACATTGAATGTATTCAAGAGGTGACTAAGTATAGCACTTGAGGCCAATGGGATCAAAGGTTATGGGGAGAAAGCAGGATTAGGCTATTGAGTTGGATGATCAGCCATTATCGTGAAGAATGGCGGAACAAGCTTGAAGGGCTGAGTGGCCTCCTCCTGCTCCTATCTTCCATGTTTGATGTTTAATTGCCAACAAGCAGTCATGTATGCTCACTGATTCTAATTTGCATGCAACTATTTTTAAATACCAAAGCACATACCTGTATGTACTATGACCTAACCAAATTCTTCCTATTGATAAACTGAACTGTGGAGGATTAAAATACTTTTGCAAGGAGAGTGTAACAAGTTTGAAATTTCCATTTATTCAGAGAAAGTTTTCTTAACATCACGAGCTTTGATTATGAGTCAACTTCAATTTGGCCTTATGTTGAAGTACTGAATCATAATTCAGCTTTTTCCTGTTGTGAAATGCAGGTTCCTGGATGAATTAAATAATGTGAAATATATTTCCATTAAACCAAATGTGCTTTGAACTTCTTAGCCTCTCTTTTCGCACCAGGTATACAATTTCATGTAAATTTTTGAATGACAGTTATGAACTGACAGGAACCATATAAATAGATAATTACTTAATACTTTAAACTCACCTGAAAAAAATGATGTACTTAGCCCTTGAGCATTCCCTATTCATTCTTACATTTGATCGTGGAAATAGAAAATGTCATTTTTTTTAAAAAAGCATAGAAAAAATTGAGTTAAAACTTGTTTGTGGGTTGGCAGTAGTGACATCGCCACAGATGAAATCAGTGTGAGAATCCACACAGAATGTAGTTTTGACTGTCATCAAAAGTGTGATTCGTAAAAACGTATAATCCCCCTCCCACCTTTAGATTTAAGTTAATCAAATGAACATTCTGCAGTTTATTTGACAGATAGGAATCATCATTTAGTTTCCTCTTGCCTGTGTGAATTTAAGACAACTTTATTTTGGTATTACAATAAACTTATAACTTCAGTGTACACAAATTATTTAGCATTTGTTTTCATAAAATATGTTTTCTTGAAATGCTGGTTGCAGAAAGTCTATGCATATTTTGGAATGCCCAAGGTAAAGTGTATATTTATATCGAAGACATTAATGAGATATTTCAGTTTAGTTGCTAGAATCCGCTCAATGCATTGTTAATAGTTCCTGAAAAAATGAAGTAAATTATTGCTACATTTATAACAGCTTAAAGAAACAAAAAACTGAACAACAAATATCTGTAAATGAAGTTAATTCCTAAAAATATAAATTAATATAATGAGGAATACAAGAAAAGAGTTGCATTAATTTCTAGAGGAAGGATATCTGGAATGTTTTTACCATTAGTATTATGATATTTGCTGATAATTATACTTTTGAAATGTTCCCACTATAAAACACGCAAAATGTTAACTCGACAATAAAATTGGTGCTCTGTACTTAATACAGAAACTTTTCAGAAAAGTAGTTTTAAAAAATTATGACAAATAGTTAAGGAACGTATTTAGTAGCCATGATTCCGGTATCAAATTATGATAAATTAAAACATATTTAAAAGTTGATTGCAAAAAAAATGAAGTTAATTAATGCACAAGAGGTTAAAGAAATCATTCTTTGACACAACTGAAACACACTTTTGACAACTCTTACCTGAAATTATTAATTGTATGCTGATGTTGGAGAGTTACAAACTATCTTATGGAACAGAAGAGACAACTGGTTTGTGCACTTGTAACAGAGTTCACAACTATTAAATAACAAACCAAACTCTGTTTTTGCCTCTTTGAAAAATGTATCCCCTTATTCTACTCTCCAATGGATGCAGCTATCTCTTTACGTGCGAAAGTGAAGGAAACCTATCCATGTCCCTGGCAACTGTTCTTTAACTGGCAAACCGATGATTGACTACAGACTAGATGCTGAGCTTTTCCTCTATTCTTTCTGTCCTCCTTTCCTCTAGGAAACATCCAACTTTATTTGATGCTTCTTCTGAGCCTTTAATTTTGTTATTAGCCTAAGAAATTTAATTTCCACAAAATGGGAAATTGCAACTTTTAAATATTGATTTGCATATTGTGAATGATGAGCGGAAAGAAAAGCTAATTTCATCTTCAAAAGCTTTCACCACAAATGACTGAAGGTTTAAAGATTACAGCATTCAACTTCAAAGCCAATGGGTTGAAGGATGTTTGGAAGGAAAGAAGCTTTGTCCTCCCCTTGCATAAAGCATTAGCCAACTGGGTATATTATGCCAGCAGGCTGAAAAGGTCTTGAAAAGTTCCAAAATGATTTCCTTACACAAAATCAAATAAAGCTTTTATTATTATTTGTTTGTTGACTCTGAAGTTCGTTGAGTTAGCCAGAAAATCTTTACATAAAATGACCATCAGAAGTTAACTAAAGCAAAAAAAGTAAACATGTCCAATGTCAATAGCAAGCTCACAAGGTAACAATTTTGTGAAGGAACCTCAAGGGAATGTTATGCTGATTTATAGGATATGTGCTGAGTTTAATCATTGAACTGAAAATATTTAAAACTTACCGTTACCCCAAGATATATTTGCCACAAGTTTACAATATGTTGTTCACTCCTGCACTTGAAAGATGAGGGTGAAACAGTACAAGATGCAAATATTCCACTTAATTTGAAAGGATTAACAAGGAAACCACTGTCCATTCACTCTCTACCTTGTTTGAAAGGCCAACAAGTTTACAAAAGCAGTCTGTGTTACATTTAGTTTACTGATCATGAGAAGATTCAAATAAAATCTTGACCAAAACTACAGTGCTTCATTGATCAAGAAATTAGTATGAATGAAAACAAAAACAAAATAAGTCTGCCTTTTATAACCCTGTCTTGCTTTTAGGTTTTGATCTTCTAAGGAGCTGCAAGCTTTCAAAACATTTGCACCTTTTTAAAAAAGAAGATTGGAAGGTGAATTCAACTTAAACTGTGTAAATCAGACCTCCATAATGAAAAATAAATGATTCTTTTTTGTAAATGACTCTGAGTTTCTTCTTGTAAACAAGATGATTAACTATTCCACACTGAAGTATATAGGCAGATAATCATCTTGCCTTTCCAGTTGTTCCACAACTAATCATCAAAATTTTGGAAATTTTCTTCCTCTCCGGATGAAAGAATCTTCTTGCCCATGGCAGATGGCAAGGCCAAGCCTAGAAAGCTATACCAGAATAAATGTACACAGACCCTTCTATTGTAATATACTATCAGACTTCAGCATTAAAAAGTAATGCTATGAATGAACATAAGAAATGGGAACAATGGGCTGTATGGCAGATCAAACTACCCCTGCCATTCAATGTGATCAAATCTGATCTTGGGCTTCAACTGCTCTTCTTTTCCATTTCAAACCTTCCTCGATTTCCTGAGAGAACAACATCCGTATCTCTCAGCCTTAATTATATTCACAACCCTTTGAATGAAGGCATTTCCCTCATCTCAGTCCTAAATGAAGAGCGACTAATTCTGCAACTATCTTTCTTTGTTGTAAAATTCCCATATAAGAGAAGTAATGTCTCAAAATCTACCTGGTCAAGCCCCTTCATAATCTTGAATTTTTTTTTGAGAACATTTCTTGTTCCTTTAACGTCCAGAAAATATAAATTCAATTTATTCAGCCTCTCATCATAGGACTACCCTCACATCTCTGGAAGCTGAGGTCACACAATCTACTTCTGGTATGTCACTTGTTTCATCTAATGGCAGTAACACTAAGTCAGTGTTTTGCCTTAGTTTTCAACAGTGGAGGACATGAGTACGATCCCAATAGGAACGGGTAATACAGAGGTTATATAAAGGGAGGAATTTAAAACAATCATCATCACAGGGCAAAGTACTGAGCAAACCATTGGGACCAAAGGCAGACAAGTCCCTATGGCCTGATGGCCTCCATCATTGGCTCTTAAAGGAAGTGGCAGCAAACATCCTCTCCCTCCACCACCAACATTCAGCAGCAGCAACGTGTACCATCTACAAGATGCACTGCTAAAATTTGTGAGAGAATTTTAGACAGCACTTTCCAAACCCTATGACCACTTCCATTGAGAAGGACAAGGGTAACAGATATATGGGAATACCACCACTTGCAAATTTTCCTCCAAGCCACTCACCATCCAGACTTGTAAATATAGCGCCATTCCTTCACTGAGATAACAAGGTGTAGAGCTGGATGAACACAGCAGGCCAAGCAGCATCATAGGAGCAGGAAAGCTTGATGTTTCGGGCCTAGACCCTTCTTCAGACTCCTTCACTGTCATTGGGTCAAAATCTGGAATTCACTTCTTAATAGAATTGTGGGTCCACCTACAGCACACAAATGGCAGCAGTTCAAAAAGGCAGCTCACCATCACCTTCTCAAGGGTAACTAGGAGACGCAAATGCTGGCCCAGCCAGTGATGCCCACCTCCCACAAGTAATTAAAAAAATGAGAGTGGATCCACTCATTAAAATATTATCAAATTCCCTGGATGCGGGGAAGGTTCCAGTGGAAAAATGTTAATGTAATATACCTGTTCAAAAAGAGAAGGAGGCAGAAAGTTGGAAACTATAGACCAGTTAATTGAACATCTGTCATTGGAAATTATTAGAATCTATGACTAAGGAAGTAATAACAGGACATTTGAAATGTCAAAACACAATCTCTCAGAGTGAACATGGTTTTCTGAAGGTTTAATCTTGTTTGACTAATTTGCTAGAGGTCTTTGAAGATCTAAGAAGCAAAAGGGATCCTGTCGATGTACTTCCAGGGGGAATTTGATAAGATGTCATAAAAAGTTTATTACTCAAGGTAAGATCACATGGGGTTAAGCATAATTTATTAGCTTGGATAGAGGAATGGCTAATCAACAGAAAGCGGAGAGTAGGGATAAATGAGCCTTTTTCTGGTTGGCAAGCTGTAACTACTGGAGTGCCAACGGGTTCAGTCCTCAGGATCCAACTATTTAAAATCCATATCAATGATTTGGATTCAGGAAAGATGGTTTAAAAGCTAAATTTGAAGATGACACTAAAATAGATAGGAAATTAAGTTGCAATAAAGAAATTAGGTTCGCTGAATGGGCCAAAATTTGGCATATAAAGTTTAACTTGGACAAATGTGAGGTTATCCATCTTTCTCAGAAGATTAGAAAGGCAACTTATCATCTAAATGGAGTGCTTTGGGATAAAGGAATATGAGTGTCCTCATGCATGAATCATAGAAAATTACTATGCAGGCACACCAGGTACTAAGAAAGGTATTTATTGTTAAAGGAATGAAGTATAAAAATAGGGAAGTGGTGCTGCAACTGGACAAAGCATTTGTGTGACCATACTTGAGGTATTCCGTAAGGTTTTGGTCCCCTGACTTGAGGAAGGATGTATGTGTAATAGAGGCAGTTCAGAAGAGATTCACTAGATTGATTCAAGAGATGAAGGATTTGACTTATGGAGTGAGATTATGCAGTTTAGGCCCATACTTGGAAACAGGAGATCTATTTGAGGTGTAAAAGATGCTAAAGGGGATTGACAAAGTAGACATAGAGAAGATGTTTCCTCTTGTAGGACAACATAGAATGAGAGGTCATAGTTTTAGGATAAGGGGTAGCAGATTTAAAATAGAGATGAGGAGAAAATACTTTTTTCAAAATGATGCAATTTAATTGTGAAGCAGGCTCGAGGGTCTCAATTACCTAGTCCTGATCCTAATTTGGTTGTTATATGTTCTACTGTGAAGACAAACACAAAGAGTGGAATCTTACCAGTCCCTGAGTAATATATACCATGGCAGCAAAGTTGGGAAAATTACACGAAATGCCCAGTAAGGAGCTTCTCAACATAGAGAAAAAAGATTGCATTTTGCAACCAAGTGGTGAATGGTGAGAACAAATTTTCTATAGTGAGTGGTGAATGACCTATTTAGATGAGTTAATACCTCATTATTAGTTAATCTCACCTCATTTATATGCTGTTGCCTATTTTCCTACTTCCTCACTAGAAAGTAGATGGTGACAATTCCCAACATGAGAGTGAAAGCAACTTCAGTTCACCTCTTGCACCTCCAGTTCTCAATCCTGGACACCATGCACCAACATCTCAAGGAACACTGTACGGGCAATATCTGCATGTCCCTTTGTCCATGAACCTTGACTTTCAACATGTACCAGCCTCATCCCATAATAATGAGCTCACTTACAATATGGTTCTGCACTTGAATGATCCATTTTGGAGTAGCATCTTTCATTGCAATGCTGTTGCAAGGACACTTTACACACAGGAATAGGCACACAGCTCATGGATTGGACTAGGCTGCATCTCAGGACTTCTTACTTGTTCTCTTACTGCTCATTCACGTTGTGCATACTTCGATGTGCACAGTATCCATGCCTTAGCTTGCTTTGCATTTTTGCACCTTCCTCCCTCATCTGCAACTTAAATGCTCATAGTACTTTTATTTTGACTTGCCATTTGGCACAGATACAAAGCCAGGCAGCTTGTCATAGTTTCCAGCAGTGATCAGTCAAAGGGGTGGTCATATTGTCATATGTCATTGTGCTACACCAATTTTAATCTGGTACCATGTGCCAACCCTGCACTCAGCAAACGCACTGCAATGGCCATGTCTCAAATTCTACGGAAAACTGTTCTCAGTAAAGTCAAGGGGGGTTGTCATTGGTCATTGATCATAGAATCCAGGAGCAGGAGCAGGCAATCTGGCCCCTCAAGCCTGCTTCATCATTCATTATGATTATGGCTGATCCTCTATCTCAATGTTAGATTACTGCTTCCTCTCCATACCCCTTATTGCCTCAAATATTTACATGTTTATCAAACCTTTCTTGAATATATCAGTCATCAAGCCTTCATGGCTCTCAATTCCAAAGAAAATTCCAAAGGTTAACCACCTTCTGAGTGAAGAAATATATTTCCTTATCCCAGTCCTAAAAAACCTTTCCACATGGCCTGAGACTGTGACCCATGATCTAGACTCCCCAGTCAGGGGAAACATACTCCCTGCATCTACATGATGTGATCAAGAGTGCTGTAGGCCCAGCACATTAAGTTAAGGGCAGTCTCTGATATCAATCCAAGGGCTTGAGTATGGTCAAACTATCATCAGAGACATTCAATCTTGGGTAGTCAATACCTGCACCATTTGGGGAGTGGGCCATGGTCAGCCTGTGAATCCAGTGCAAACAGTCTGGGCAGTAGAGTACAGGTGAAAGACAACTGAGAAAACAACATCACACATTAAACTACGCTGTAGACTAAAATATTGTCCCAAAGCACTCTTCATCACATCATGCAGCATCAGGAATCAAATTCACTTGTACATGCAATGCACAGTAACGTTCTATAATCTAGAAACATTTGGCAAAGTTGCAAGCACTTTTACCGTTCTCACATCATGTACATCATGCTGGGACTGTTCATTCTCACCTTGGAGCATCAAACACAGCGCCCAAGATGATTAGACTCTGCACCCTTAATCTTATTGTTGAAGCTGGACAGGCATTCACTTGCCCAGTTGGTGGTGAAAGCTGAACATTTATTAACAAATGCGATAAATCATTTACAATGAAATGTCACCCATGCCACCTTTGTGCCCTCTCCCACTACATTTCAGTCCAGTCCTGGAGCCCAACAATGAAGCCCATTGGCCTTGAAGTTTTGGATGGTCAACCCTGAGGGCATTTGTATCCCGAGGGTACCGTCATGTTGGGTGTGGCCTGTCCAGAGGCAGGTGAATCCTCCTTGGCCTGAACTCCGAAACGTCTGAGTGTGGCAAGCAGGGTCAAGGTGGAAGGCTTGTCCACCTCCGGAGGGTCGCGAGATGAGACCTCTTGGGAGTCTGTATGTGTTTTCTCCTCTGGCTGAATACCTACTGGCAACATCTTGTCACCAGTTGCCAACCTGCCCATGGAGGCAGTCAGATGTTTGCTTGCCAGAGGCAGTGCAGTGCTAACAATATTGGTACAGTCCTATAAGCTTTGCCTCAGCGTGACCAGTGTCTCAGACTGCTGTGCATGTGTGTGTTTGTGCATTTGAATGAAGTTGTTTATTGCTGATATTATGGAATTCTCTCCTGTCTAGGGCTGAGCAGGTGCCAATGACTTAAGGCATTTCTTCCTTGGCCAGCTACAGACAAAGAGCACTGACATGCACACCAGCAGATGCGCCTGACAGTATTCTAGCTAAAGTACCTACCGAGGAGTCTGAATATCTGAGCTGGTCAATTTGTCAATTTTTCACTCAATTTGTCTTTGTCCACATTTATATACCTTCTTCTTGCATCAACTTGTTTCGTTGGATTTCTAAACATCCTTTTGCCTGAATCTTCCTCATCCTCTGTTACTTTAAAGTCACTCTCCCTTCTCTGACCATATTTGCTGGTTCACTTTTACGTTTGTGCACTCTGGTCATACTTCTCTAATATGCTACTATGCTGTTGCTTCATCCTTTCTTTTTAACTCTTCAAGTCTCTTCTTAGGGAATTCGTAACACAACAATTTGGGTGAAAGCCTCTCTACTGCCTTAGTTATATCATTTTCTAGGGCACTATTCATTGCATGCTTTGGGAGAAGATTGTCATGACAGTACAGTTTCCTTGTTTCCTGGTATCAATGCCAGTGTTCTATAAATCAAAACCCAATTTGTCCCTCTCAAACCTTTGAGGATACATTCCACCCTTCAATCTTAATTACCCTATCCCAATTTGCTTGTGGGTCAGATTGTTTACCACAAATGTAATATTTTTTGGATTACTATCAACACTATGTAAAGAGATAAAAGTTTAAACATTATAAACCAACTACAGTAAGGTGGAAAGATTCTGAAAGGGTTAATGTTCGCAGACTACATTAAGTTCTGTCAAATCTGGAGACATCACACACTCTTGGGTGGCGATTCAGGGATACCAGCTGTTGATCCCAATGGAGTCTGACATGCCATCTCTTGCCGCTGCTATCCTTTGAAATTACACCTAACTAGTTGATGTAACTACAACCTAGCAGAATCACAGAATTGTTACAGTGCAGGAGGCCAGTCAGGTCATCATACACACACTGGTTCTCCTACTTAATGCCAAACCCTGCCTTTTCTCCATATCCCTGCACACCATTTATATTCAAGTAATCATCCAATGCTCCCTTGAATGACTCAATTGAAACTGCCTCCATCACATATTCAGGAAAGCATTCCTTACCTGAATTGCTTACTATGTGAAAAAGTTTTTTTGTCCTCACATCACCTTTGCTGCATCACTTTAAATTTACACCCTCTCATTCTTTTTTCGTTTGGGAACAGGAACAGCTTCTCCCTATCTATTCCATCCAGCCCAATTTTGAAAACTTTTATCAAATCTCCTCTCAGCCTTCTTCTCTCCAAGGAGAAACTTGCTAACTTATTCAGTCTATCCTCATAACTGAAGTTTTTTCATTCCTGGAAACATTTTTGCGAAATTTCTTCTGCACTCTCTCCAATGCATTCATGTCTTTCCTAAAATGTGGCACCCCACAACTATACACAATAGTTCAGGTGAGGTCTAACAAGTATCAACATCACCTCCTTGCTTTTGAACTCTATGCCATTATGATAAAGCTGAGAACACTGTATGCTTTATTAACTGCTCTCTCCACCTGTTCTGCCACCTCCAATGATCTGTGCACCTATATACTCAGGTCCTTCTGCTTCAGCATCTGCTTTACAACTGAACTCTTTTCCAACCAAAATGTATCATCTCACTGACCTTTGCATTGAACCTCATCTGCCACCTATCTGCCTACCCTACCAAATTGTCAATATTCTTTTGGAGTTCCAAACTCTCCTCCTCACAATTTACCGTTCTTCCAAATTTAGTATCATCTGACCTATTGTTATCTTACAAAAAATGACATCTAGTTGTTAAGCCAATTGCCTCTTCTTATTAAGACTCATGAGTAGTTCATCCTCTATCATTGTTAATCAAATAGGCACTTCGACTCGATATGGGAAAAGAGGATTGTGGCAGCAGCCTACCTTAGCCGCAAGCTGCCGGTGGTTGTTTCCACAGGCATACAACAACACCACAATCACCTACCTTCTAAACTAATTATTGTACTTGAAAACTCACCAGTTAGTGGGGATTGAGAAGGGTATTAAAAAACATAGCCTCCTTTCCCCTCAATGCTGAATTGCCACCTCCACAAAATTCCCTAAGTTAGTATTAGTACAGGCCTCATCATCGTTAACTTGTATAGTTGCAGAACCTATCTGTTTTACAGTGATCTGATGACTCACATCCAAGTTGCAACTGCTATGGCAGCTTCCTGCTACGGTGATTGGTTTGCTGGATAGGTGTCAATCTTAATTGGTCGATATAACTTCCACCACCGGACACTTTCCGGTAAACCAGGTTTATAATTTTAGTCCAGTCCAGTCCTGAAGAAGGGTAATACCCAAAACATTGACTGCTCCTTTCCTCCAGATGCTGCCTGGCCTGCTGTGTTCTTCCAGCCTCCTGTTTGTCTACCTTAGATTCCAGCATCTGCAGTTTTTTTTTGTCTCTAACCTTATAATTTTATTTTTCTAAATTAAAGTTCAACATCGAATTTCAACATGACTTGAGAAAAGCTTACCAGAGAGAGCAGCCTACAGCAAATTCCCAAGTTAATCCTTGTTCCTAGTTGTATTCATGTCTCGCTATCATCACTCTGTGGGTAACAAATTAAAGCAGATGAGATGGATACCTTTTAATATTGTGTGCAAGTATTCTGCTTTCAGTCTTCTGTTTTGTGAAATACTAAACTCTCTGATCCTAAAAGGTGTTAGCATATTACAACTGAAACTTCTCAACGCCCCCAAACAATTAAAGTGAAATATCTCATGAGATTTGGACAATGGGAATTTAGCTTGGAAAAAGTCTTCTTTTAGAAGCTGAGGCAATATCCTAAACAGCAAATATTTGTGTACGCTTGTGTCTAGAGAGTTGCTATACTGATTCAAACTGGTTGCAGTAAACCGTCAAATGCAGCAATAAGATTGAGCAATAAGCTCAGTTAGAGCAATAAGATTTCCACAATTGGAATCATCCAACGCTTGTGTTTATTCCAGTCAAATTGAATTTCTTGGGTGAAAATAACATTGGCGTTTGGTGATTCAAGCCCCTGCCATTAACTAAATGTATAATTTTCGTCAATGACATCATAGCCTTGCATCTCTTATTGCAAAGAAACATTATTACACTCCGCTGCGTTCTGGAAACTGATGACTCCACTTAAGGAATTACCAATTGCCCCAAGTCAAAGGCAATCCTTTCTAGCTTGTCTTCCCTAGGAACATAAGGGATCCTGCTTGTTGAGAGATCTCTTCATTAACTAGGGTTTTTCTGCGAGGGTTTATAAAATCCTGTCCAGTACCCACAAGTAATGAAAGCATTTAGGAAGATTTTAGCAAATATCCTTAGGTTCATAATCTTCTAATATATACCCATTTGGGCTAGAATGACTTATACACTGTACACCCTGCTGTACAATTTTGGGAAGCTGTATGAGACTTTAGTGACCGTGTTTGGAGTATTGTGTGCAGTTCTGATCGCCAGACTTTAGGAATGATGTGGAGGATTTGGAGATTGTGCAAAAGAGGTTTTCGAGGATGTTGCCTGGATTGGAGTGTATTAATTATAAGGAGACATTGGACAAACTTGGATTGTTTTCACTAGAGTGTTACAGGTGGAGGGGCAACCTGACAGAAGTATATAAAATTATGACAGGCATAGATAGGGTGGATATTCAGAGTCTTTCTCACAGGTTGGAAATGTCAAATACCATGGAGCATAGGTTTAAGGTGAGAGGGAAAAGTTTAAAAGTGATGTGTGAGGTACGTTTTTCGCACAGAGGGTGGTAGGTGGCTGCTTGGAACACACTGCCAGAGGAGGTGGTAGAAGCAGATACATTAGCAAAATTTAAGAAGCATTTAGACAGACGCATGAATATACAGGAAATAGAGGGATATGGACCATATGCAGGCAAATGTGATTAGTTTAGAATGGCATCATGGTCGACATAGTGGGCTGAAGGTCCTTTCCTATGCTGCACTGTTCTGTTCATGTTCTACGTGTAAGGCTCTAATATGTAAGAGGTGCGGTAGCTGACAAGTGGAACACAGGATGTAAAGGCACAGCAAAGTGGCTTACTGTCACAACCACCAGGTACATTCACCACATGGTCAGTGACTGGTAGATTAAGGCACTTATGAAATCTTCATTAATTTGAAATGATTCCAAAATCAACTAGCAAGACAAACTTTAATTAAAACAGGTAAAAGATTTTATCACTGAATTTGTGATTGCTTAAAGATTAATACTGAAACTATCAGTTACAAAAAATGCTCAGTAACACTCATTAATCTGCAATATAAAATGATTATATCATAATAAAATAATTATATAAAATACGAAATCTGTACTGACGATATCCAATGTCTAGATAGTAGATTGTGTGTCAAAAAAGGATCATGCTGTTAAAAGACAGCTAACAGTACGAGAGTATTGCATGTGGATTGGTGCAGTACAAACCACTGGTGACTTGTCATTGGAGTAGAATGCTGCATGTATGGTTCTTTCCATTTAGAATCAGTTTATGTCCAGAAGAGCATGGAAAGAAATAGGCCATGAAGTTCCATTTCTGATATATTGTGTAATGATAGCCAGAAAGTTCATGAAGGTATTCAGCGTTAAAAAAAATATAGGAGATCAAGCTAATAGAATAGATCAAAGTAGACACTTTATATTCACCTCATACACACAAATTTAGGTATAAATTTTAAAACAGGAAGACTGCCTAGTATAATAGGAAGAATATGTCATTTTAAACATTCTTTGAGGCCTTGAATTACTGTAGGTGAACTTGAGACCACGACTGATTTTGTTGATATCTCTCATTCACAATAGAAAAATTTGTAGAATCCTTGAGTTTTGCTTTTAAATTCTAATTTGCTCTCATTTCTGGCACTGGCTTTCAACACAATAGAAGGGAAACAGGTACCTTGTTGTTACCAGACCATTTTCTTTCTCTATGTCTGCTGTTCTACAAAGCAACTACTGAAGTATGATTCATTTACGCCTTTCTGAGTACGACTCTATTGTCTGCTCAAGGATAGTTGTAATCTTTTCCAATATGTGCACCTTTTCATAAAAGTGTAAATGAAATCAGAAATTGCAAATTCCTTGAATTTTTCCATGTTGAACGGTTTCCATGTTTTTAAATAATAGTTTCAGTACTAATGATTTCTTGTAATCCACATTGGTTTCCTGAATTTACCCAAATTTGCCGTCAGGTGACTGCTGCAGCCAATTCAGGTCCATATTTCTTCAATTTTAAAAACCATTCAAATCCATGAATGCCTCAGGCATAAAATCAGATATTGGATTTGTAAGTTAATAGCCCACATTTCACGACTGCCATAACATCTACCCCAACACAGGAAATAAACAGGAACTATATTTCTTCCTTATCTTAATAATGAACATTCCACTGCAAAGGTCAGTATGACCTAACAATACAAAACTTGAGGATACAATGCACACCCATTCCACATTTACTACCCTAATCCAAATCTGGGTTAATGAAACATGTTTTTGTGTTGCAACCAGGTTTGATCCCTCAGTTGTGTTATCTCTGACCTTTTAACCTTTCACTCCCCACTTCTATAGTGCATGCCCCAAATCCAGGCATTTCTTACAAATTTTATTTCCCAGAGGCTGGTGGGTGATAATCTGGGGTTTGTCTACCGTAGGTTGTCTTTGATTTACTTCAAACTGATTGGATTTTTTAAGGCTTGAAACTTGGTTTTGTTCCTTTGATCTCTCAGGAGGAAACATCATTTTTACCTCACTGGCAAGCCCCTAATGATCTCCATCAGTGCTGCCTACAGTAGAATATATACTCATCTTATATCTTTGCATTTTGGGAATCAATTTTCATCCAGCCTGTTCCACATAACCTAGAAAATGGCTGCATCAAGTGGATGTTCAGCTTTTCAGCCATATTCTCATGGCACTTCCACTAAGTGAGGCTTCACCTTCATGTTCTCTTCATCTGTCTGAAAACTACGCATGTCTTCCTTTAAATTTACCATGAAGTATCTTGTTAATCAGCTTTCTAGCCCTGTCTTATCATCTTTTGTGGCTCTCGCTTGTCTTCTTTTACAGTCAATGGCCTAATCACTTTGAGATCCATGCTAAACTTGTCTGATTCAGCTGGCCTATCTTCAGCCCAGTTTAATTTTAATGACTCTTCCATATCCACCACAACTTCATTGCTACCTTCTTTACTGCTTCTGAACTTCTCTTGAGCGTCTTTGCTGGTTCCTGCTGATTTAATTCAACTGACCCTTTCTGAGACACTTTAGCCCTCACCGAATTTACTTTCCCATCGCTTGCAAACCTCTTTAGGCTCCCAGCCATTCTGCCACTGCTTGCGAACTTTCTCCAGGCTTTCTAACCTCTCTAAGTACCCTTCTCCATTTAGGCAGAGATATCATGATGCTAGCCAAATCTTTTCCAATAAAATTTCTATCTGATATTAGCAAGCTTCGGACTTCACCCACTGTTAAAAAGCCCTTAACAAGTTTTATCATGCAAGTGAACTTAACCAGTGGCTCAGCAATAGGCTTTCTTGTGAGCTCTTTTATCAGTATGCTGGAACTTAATTTACTTTCAAGCAGAAAATCATTTTTTGTCCCCATTAGCACGGTTTGTCAAGATTGCTGATATTCTCCCTCTGGCCATTTAAACCACTGAGTTGTCAGCATTCCTTTTAACACAAACTCCAAATAGCTGTCTTTGTCAACCATCATGGTGAGCAGAGACTGACCACTGTTATTGCTATAGACAGTGGTTTTGCAGCTTAAAGTTTTATGGAATGCCAATAATTTTCCCTTACATGGCCTGCATTCCTGCAGTGGAAGTCATTTTCCATATGTTTACCATCGAGATCCTATCTTCTAATGGTCAGGGACAGCTCTACTTTCACCTCCTGGCTTCCCTTTTTTGTCCATCTTGACTCGGGGATATATATTTTGACCTTATCTCTCTCAGTCTGTGACAATCTCCAGGTCCAGCTGTCCTGAAGTTATGGGTCTGCACGTTAAATGTTGGCTGTCGGCAAGAATGGCTACCAGCCTGGGCACTGCTACACTTTCTTCCTCCACACGCATCCAGATTGGAGAAGGTCCTGACTTTTTCAGCTCCTTGGGGAGGATTAACTCAGAAAGGTTTCCACCAGTGGTCTCAGTTTTAAGTGCCCATAGCTAATGGTTAAAAGCAAGCTGCTTCAGCTATTTAGAGTCCAGGTATGCTCGGTCAGGTCTCAAAACACCCTCAATACGAGGGTGTGAAATTTTTGCCTTTCCATCTGACATGAGCCTGGTACACATTTAAAACAGCCTCTTTTGCTGCTCATAGTCTATGGCACTCACCTCAGATAGAAGGCAGCAACCTTTGTGAGCTTCCCTTGTCAACCTGCAGCGTCACACTAGTGTCCATTGTTGGACTTGCCACCTTAATTCTTGTGCTGGCCTTTCAAATATGTAAATAAGTGTCCACCTCTTCCTGACCAAACTCAGGGAATAAAGGTTCAAATGTTAACATTTGGTCATTAAGTTGGAGTTGGTATGGTTCTCTCGCCAGTGCTGTTCTGCCTTCTCGGCTCAAGCCGTCTCAAATGGAGCATTGTCTTTTCCCCTTTTCCTGTCTCACTTTCTCCTTTTGCCTTTCCTAGAATATATGGGGAGGTGATGGCCTAGTGGTATTATTGCTGGACTGTTAATCCAGAGACCCAGATAATGTTGTGGGGAGATAGTAGGAACTGCAAATGCTGGAGAATCTGAGATAACAAGGTGTAGAGCTGGATGAACACAGCAGGCCAAATAGCATCATAAGAGCAGGAGAGCTTGACGTTTCGGGTGTAGACCCTTTTTCAGAAATGGGGGAGGGGAAGGGGGTTCTGAAATAAATAGGGTGAGAGGGGGAGGCGGATAGAAGATGGATAGAGGAGAAGATAGGTGGAGAGGAGACAGACCAGTCAAGGGGATGGAGCCAGTAAAGGTGAGTATAGGTGGGGAGGTAGGGAGGAGATAGGTCAGTCCAGGGAGGACAGACAGGTCAAGGGGGCAAGATAAGGTTAGTAGATAGGAGATGGGGGTTGGGCTTGAGGTGGGAGGAGGGGATAGGTGGGAGGAAGGACAGGTTAGGGAGGCAGGGACGAGCTGCGCTGGTTTTGGGATGCGGTTGGGGGAGGGGAGGTTTTGAAGCTTGTGAAATCCACATTGATACCATTGGGCTGCTGGGTTCCCAAGTGGAATATGAGTTGCTGTTCCTGCAACCTTCGGGTAGCATCGTTGTGACACTGCAGGAGGCCCAGGATGGACATGTCGTCTGCGGAATGGGAGGGGGAGTTGAAATGGTTAGCAACTGGGAGGTGCAGTTGTTTAGTGCGAACCGAGCGTAGGTGTTCTGCAAAGCAGTCCCCAAGCCTCCGCTTGGTATCCCCGATGTAGAGGAGACTACAACGGGAACAGCAGATGCAGTATACCACATTACCAGATATGCAGGTAAACATCTGCTTGATGTGGAAAGTCTTCTTGGGGCCTGGGATGGGGGTGAGGGAGGAGGTGTAGGGGCTAGTGTAACACTTTCTGCGGTTGCAGGGAAAAGTGCCAGGTGTGGGGGTGCTGGAGGGGAGTGTGGAGCGGACGAGGGAGTCACTGAGAGAGTGGTCCCTCCGGAAGGCAGATAAGGGTGGGGAGGGAAAAATGTCTTTGGTGGTGGGGTCGGATTGCAGATGGCAGAAGTGTCGGAGGATGATGCGTTGGATCCGGAGGTTGGTGAGGTGGAACTTGAGGACGAGGGGGATTCTGTTTTGGTTTTTATTGTGGGGAGTGGGTTTGAGGGATGAGTTGCGGGAAATGCGGGAGACATGGTCGAGGGCGTTCTCACCCACTGAGAGGGGGAATTTGCGGTCCTTGAAAAACAAGGACATCTGAGATGTACGGGAGTGGAATGCCTCATCCTGGAAGCAGATGTGGCGGAGGTGAAGGAATTGGGAATAGGGGATGGCATTTTTGCAGGAAGGTGGCTGGGAGGAGGTGTATTCTAGGTAGCTGTGGGAGTCGGTGGGCTTGAAATGGATATCGGTTTCTAGGTGGTTGCCGGAGATGGAGACAGAGAGGTCCAGAAAGGAGAGAGAGGTATTGGAGATGGTCGAGGTGAATGTAAGGTTGGGGTGGAAGGTGTTGGTGAAGTTGATGAACTGTTCGAGCTCCTCGTGGGAGCACGAGGCGGCGCCGATACAGTCATCAATGTAACGGAGGAAGAGGTGAGGTTTACGGCTAGTGTAGGTACGGAAGAGGGATTGTTCCACGTAACCTACAAAGAGGCAGGCATAGCTTGGGCCCATGCGGGTACCCATGGCCACCCCCTTTGTCTGTAGGAAGCGGGAGGAATTGAAAGAGAAGTTGTTGAGGGTAAGGACAAGTTCGGCTAAGCAGATGAGGGTGTCAGTGGAGGGGGACTGGTCGGGCCTGCGGGACAGGAAGAAGCGGAGGGCCTTTAGGCCATCTGTATGGGGAATGCAGGTGTATAGGGACTGGACGTCCATGGTAAAGATGAGGTGTTGGGGACTGGGGAATTGGAAGTTCTGGAGGAGGTGGAGGGTGTGGGTGACCCGGGTTCAAATTCCGCCATGGCAGACAGTAGGATTTGATTTCAATAAATATCGGTAATAAAGAGTCTAATGATGACCATGAATCAATTGCTGATTGTTGGGAAAAACTCATCTGGTTCACTAGCCCTTTAGGGAAGGAAACTGCCATCCTTACCTGTTTGGTCTACATGTGACACCAGTTCCACAGCTATGTGGTTGACTCTTAACTGTCTTCTGGGAAATTAGGGATGGACAATAAATGCTGCCAAGCCAGCAACACCCTCATCCATTGAATGAATAAAGAAACAAAAACACCTATTTTATCTTCAATTCTGGACTGTCTTCCTTATTTTCCTGAAATTCCCTTTCCTCTTTTTTTTCTGTAGAAATTCCAGGTCTAATCAGTGATTTCTGAAGAAGGGCCTAGGCCCGAAACGTCAGCTTTCCTGCTCCTCTGATGCTGCTTGGCCTGCTGTGTTCATCCAGCTCTACACCTTGTTATCTCAGATTCTCCAGATCTGCAGTTCCTACTATCTCCTGCCAGGTCTAATCTTCACTGTTCCAATTTTTAAATGTATTTATTTCTCTATTCTCTGTTTCCAGCATCAAATAACATGCCACCCATTTTGACATTTCTGTTTATCTGGCTCTTGAGTGGAGCTCCTTCTTTAAGTGCTTAGGTCCCTTCTAATTCTTCAAAGAGAATTGCCTTTCATATTGTCAAATTAGGACATTTGGGTACTTATAATTTACAGACCCACGAAAATCACAGAAAAAATTGACCCAAACTTTCTGAAATCCTACAATATGCAACCAGCAGCTTTTCAAAACAATGAAATCCCTGAAATGATTTTCCTTTTGGCTCTATTAGTGTCATGGGATTAACATCAGAAGAACATATAATGACAATGTATACTGATGAAATGATGATGTCAGAGTGGCATGATTAAGTGGAGAGAACAGGAAGGAACAGAAGTTCTGACCTACAGCTGAAAGAATATGTATATAAATTAAGCTGTAAATAAAGAGTACTTTGGGAGATGAAAGACAGTCAGACCCAAACATGTGTTAAACCAGTTGCTATTTACCTTCTTCATTCTTGTTATTATATACAGTTAAATATATATTTTTAAAACCACTTAATTTACCTAAAAACTCAGAATGCCCATTAAAAATCATGTTCTGATTTCTTTGGTGGGCCGAAGGAACTGTTCCTGTGTTGTATTATATTGTAACTTAATGTTCAACATGTGTCTAAATGGTTTTTCCTCACACAGGCTTTCCTGTCCTTCTGAGGTTTTCATCTCAGAGTTGCAAATGTTTATTAGCCTTGAATGTTGGGGATTTCCAGACCTGGCTGACAAATTTGCTTTCTTTTCTCCAAAAAGCAAAATGTAATGCTTCAAATGTAGCTTGTGCTAAATCACGACCACATGAAGTATTTGTGCAAAAGTGTTAGGACCAGCAGGAGGATAACATAACAAGTAAAAGTATTTAATTTGATCACCTGTTTTCTCTGAATTAATCCACGAATCATCACAAACGTCAGTTGACTCACTTTTGTGTGTGTAGCTGGCACAACTTGTATTTGCACAGGACTGGAGAAACATATTTAAAAGTTACTTGGTTGCAGAAATCAGGTATAGTGGCTCAAATCCATTAAAATATAGAAAGTTACCACATGTTTGAACTGCTGGTTATTGGGCACTAAGGGGAAGATGCTGTAATTATCACCTGGTGATTGCCAATTTCCCATCTAAAAGGAAGTGGTTGAAGAGGAGGTGGGCACACCAGCCACTTAATTGACACCAGATTTCTGCATGTTATAGTTTCAGAATAGCCTGTAAGTGGATTTTCCTGGCAAAAGCATGCTTATAGTATATACATCTACATAGGATTACATGAGATACATAGAAATAGGCCATTTGGCTCAACCAGTCAATGCCTGTGTTGATGCCCCATTCAAGCCTTCTTCCATCTCTTCTTACATAAGTCGATGATCACCGCTTTCTGTTCCTTTCTCCCTTGTGCTGGTCTAGTTTCTTCTTAGCAGCATTGATGTGACTCACTTCAACTGTTCTTTGTGTTGTCAAGTTTCACATCCAGCACTCTTTGGATAAAGGACTTTCTTTGAATTCTCTATTGGATTTCTTGGTGGCTATCTTCAATTGATGGCCTCTGGCTATGCTCTTCCCCACAGGAGAAACCATTGTCTCAATATCCCCTGTATGAAAGCCTTTTGTATTTTATAAACTTAATTCAAGTCCACAGGGGCCTTCTTTTAACAAGATAGTAGAGATTTAACCTGTCAGTCCTATCTTGATATACCTACTGTTGAACATTTATGGTATCATCAAATCATTAAATCTTCCCTGCAGAGCATCAATGTCATTTTTCTAACATGGTGCACAGAACTGCACACATTATTCGACATATGGTCTAAACCAGGTCTGAGACAGGTTGAGCATATTTTTCCTACTTCCCAATTCTCTCTCTAAAGCCTGGTGCTTGGAATCTCTGTTTCTTATAGCTTTGATAGCCTATGACACCACTTTTCATATTTTCCTATGTTCTACTCTGGTTGTTGAATAGGTGAAGCTTTTATTGGACATACACAACCCATTTGTTCCAGGCACTGAGGAGCTGGACCAGCCTATTTTAAAGAGGTTTAGTAGTTGATTACTTAGTAGTTTACGTAGTATTATTAATTGTTATTTATTTAATAATTTATTTTGTAGTTTATTACTGCAAGTTGTGACAATGTTATAATTCATCATGCTGGTGAGAAGGTGGGAATTGAGATGAAAGAGCTTTCATTCTTCCTGCTTCTTGGCAGGAAAAGTCAAAAAAGAAATGACATTATTTAAATAATGAGAAATTACAAAGCTCTGAAATGCAGAAGGATCAGGGAGTCCGAGTACATGAATCACAAAGTTTGATATGCAAGTCCAGTAGGTGAATAGGAAAGCCAATAGAATACTTTTATTTATTGAATACAGATATCTGGAAGTTATGTTTTAATTGTACAGGGCAGTGGTGAGGCCACATCTATAGCATTGTGTACTGCATTAGTCTCCTTATTTAAGGATGTAAATGCATTGGAAGCAGTTCAGAGAAGGTTTATTAGACAAATACCTGGAATGAACAGGTTGTCTTGTGAGGAAAAGTTGGAGAGTCTTGTATCTGCTGGACCATAGAAGAATAAGAGGCAAGTTGATTAACACATAAGATACTGAAGTGCCTTGACAGGGTACATGTGGAAAGGATGTTTTATCTTGTGCAAGACTCTAGAACTAGAAGATACTGTTTAAGACCAAACGAAGGGGATTATTTTCTCTTTCAAAAGGATGAGAGTCTTGAAAATTCTCTTCCGCAAAAATAAGTGGACGCAGAGGTTTCTTTTAACTCACTCGTGGGATGTGGGTGCAACTAGTTGGACCAGTATTTATTGCCTATCCCAAGTTGCCCTTCAGAAGGTGGTAGTAAGCTGCCTTCTTGAACTGCTGCAGTCTGTGTGTGGTGGGTAAACCGACAATACTGTTAACAAGGGAATTCCAGGATTATGACCCAGCGACGGTGAAGGAATGGCAATATACCAAGTCAGTGACTTGGAGGGAATTTGCAGGTGGTGGTATTCCCATGTATCTGCTGTTCTTGCTCTTCTAAATGGAAGTGGTCATGTGTTTAGGAAGTGCTATCTGAGGATCTTTGGTGAATTTCTGCATTTCTTCTTGTATATGGCAAGCACTGCTATTGTTGACTGTCAGTGGGGGAGGGAGTGGATGCTTGTGGATGTGGTGCCAATCAAGCAGAATGCTTTGTTCTGGATGATGGACAAACTTTGGGGATTCAGAGGATGAGATACTTGCCACAGTATTCTGACCGGCTTTTGTAGCCATTGTATTAATGTGAGTCCAATTAAGTTTCTGGTCAATGATCTTTGGGGATTTCTTTTTTAAGGCACAGGTGTATGGATAGATTCTTGATAAGCAAAAGTGAAAAGTCATTGTGGTCAGTTTGATTTGTATAATCAGAGCAACCATGATCTTATTGAATGGCAGTGTGGGCTCAAGAAACCTAGTAGCCTGCATATGTTCACATATTCATACAAACCTCATCTAAAGTACTACATTCAGTTTTGGCACTGAACTTATGGCTTTTGAGTGGGTCATATAGATTCACTAGTATTGTGCCAAGGCTTAAAAAGCTACATTATGAAGGCAGATTGTATAAACTTGCCTCACGTATCTAGGTGGAATTACACAACTGAAGCATGTAAACTAATACACATACAGAAGGTTTGATACAGAAAATTTTCCTTCTGTGGGGAATCCAGAATGAGAAGCTAATCATAAAATAAGACTTTAGGAGTCATTTGAGAAGCACTCTTTCACACAAGAGACCAAAACAATCTATAATTTGCTTCTTCAAATGACCATAAATGCTGGTTAATTGAAATTCTCAAAACTGAGAGTGATTAATTTATATCAAATAGTTCTACTGTAGATACAGAAAGATCTTTAACTTTTATCTACTTTGATACCAACAGCTATCAACTAATCTACGCCACACTGGGTTTGGTATTTTCTTTGAAAATTCCCTTCTTGCCTTCCTTGCCCATTAACAAGCTCTTCTAAGACCATAATCAATCATCAACTGGAGGCAAGAATGTTACCCATTCCCTCTTCCACTTTTTGAAAATCATGTTGTGTTTTGGAAGGGGAAGAATCCATTGTCATCCAGCAGGAACATAATTTACAAATCACACTTGCTCCCAACCTCACTCATACTTTAAAATTCAGCCTATTGTTGCAAAGAATTAAATACAAAAAATGTTGCATTTGATGCATTTTTGAAGGAGGGATCAGAAACCCGGGGTAGGGTAAATGAGACAATTTTTACAGTGATACAGGAACTGGGAGGTCTGGGAGTTCGCTTTCACAAACCATCGAAGGAATCAGAACAAGTCAATAAAGCTATTTAAAACATAATTCCTTGAAGTACAAAAGAAAGGATGCTTGGTTGAACATTCATAAATCATCAATTCTCAGCTAGGGTGTGAATTCTGATTCTGTGCCATCCTTTCAAAAGGATGCCAAGGCTTAGAGAGTACTTTAAACATATATCAGAAATGTAGATCTTCAGACAATAGAATTTGAGATTGCTCTACTCAAAAACCCTTTAAAAATTATTAAAGAAAGAAGCATTTGAGAAAAAGTTTAAGATATTGATAATTCTATAATGGAATAAGTAACATTAAAAGAATTAAAAGTTATTTTGGCACTTTTTGTAAACTCCAAATAATTACCACGAACAGAAATTTCGAGGAATATTATAGTGAAGTTGAGCAAGGGTATACAACTTTGGGATTATCACACCTAAACCAAATCCTATCTTCAACCAATGTCCATAGATATGCTCTTCCAACAAGCATCACTTAGACTATCATCAAGGAAAGAACACCTGTTCAACCAACCCCTGCAAAAAAAAGTTGCTATTGTTAAAATCAACCATCAGCGCTGTAGTTATGGCTGAGTGGTTAAGGCTATGTATCTGAAATTCATTGTGGTCTCCCCATAACTGTTCAAATCCTATCAACTCCAGTTCTTGATTATTGTAGTTTTGTTAAGGGAATGAGATTGAAATCTTGTGGTTTCTCTGTGCAGATTCGAATCCTATTGGCTACAATTGTCTGCATTATTGACCTCAAGGGCTTTTGTGATGCAGTGGTAATGCCCCTGCTTCTGTACTTGAAGGTCCAAGTTCAAGTTATACCCATCCTAAGTGGCATACTATGTCTGAGCAGGTTAGCTTAAAAAGATCTAAAAAATGCCAACACCATGCAGACCAAGAATCAACACCAATCTGTAAGTTTGGCAATTCACTTGGTAAACTGAACTGATTTGATGAAGTCAAGTTAGATACAACTTATTTCAATTATCTATTACATGTTGTATATGTTCACAGTTTCCTATCTGACTCTGGGTGGTTTTGCTTGGCTGATTGCTTAGAACAACATTGGATTAGATTCCAAGCATGATGTAAACTTAATCAGCTTCTTCTGGTTAATTTGTTCTAACATTGGCAATTGAAGGTGACATAACGGAACATATTACCACAAGAAAATATGAAAAGTATATGCTATCTCTTTAAAGATGACAGCAATATCCATCCAGCAATGCAAAATTTCTATAAACGCTGTAATTTATTCTATCTTGGAATAAACTTATTTGCATGATTCTGGTTGTTTTGCAGCAAGTTATATCTGTAGCTGAAGTATTAATTACAACAGCTGGTATCTAATAGGAATGAAATGGGATAATAAGGGTTGCTTGCACTTAGATTGTTCTCTAACCACTAATGACTTCCACTCTTTCAAAACACTTAACGCTGTCTTGTAGTGCGATTTCTTTTGCAGTAGGATACCGCCTATACAAAAAAGGGTCAGATCATTTGTATAGTTTGCCAAAATTACAAAAGATAGCAATCATACTCCCAACGCTATAGCCAAAATATTTGGATCAACTAGCAATCAAAATAAACAGATAATTCTCAACTATATTGAATGAAACACTGATCATCAATTCAATGCACTGTTACCAAGGCTTTAAATACAACCCACCTACATATTTAAACATATTTTAATAAGTCAATTTATAAACAAATAGCAGCAGTTACAAGGAACCTTTGAAGACCATTTCAGGGACCGTTGGGTTGTAAATGCATTGTCATTTTTGTCCTCATTGCAAACAATGTTTGGACTATATAGCCATCCTAACCTAAAACCTGTATGTAATCCAGTCAAGCAATTCAAGCATGCATCCCAATATCCCAATATTTTCTCAGACTGATGTGATGAGATTGTACCAAGTGCCTTAAAACACTCACTTTGCGATTGGCTCAAAACATTTAAACTGTGAAATATAGGGTGCAAATCCACTGTTACCTTCTTGGGGAGATGATTAAGGTTCACCCAACAACAACCTCTAGATTTTTTTTTGCTGCAGGTCACATTTCTGAGGTGATATTTGACATGTAGTGGTAGATTTCTCCTTGTTTATATTCAAGCTGTGTGCAATTTCAAATGACATTCTTTTTACAGCTAAACCTACACTAAGAAATTGGATTGTAATGAACAAAAGGGTGTGTGCTACACTCTTTACTTTCTTGACCACTTTCACATGATCTAGAGGCAAGGAGAGTCCAAGACATTTGTAGTGCCTTGTCAGCTCCCATTTGACGTATAAATGAGGGTAGTGCATCAGATGAGATATTGCTATTATTTATGGCCTTTTAGTACTATGTGGGTCCAACAATGCCAAAAGCTTGTGGGAATTCAACATTTAAAATATTAATTTCAACAATCTAGGCAATGCAGAAATGAATCATTGCAACTCTGAACCTGGAACACAGCAAGAGAACTATTAATTTAAATAAATATGCTCCAAGGACTGTAAAGATCTGGTTATCTTGCAGCAGGGTACAACAGCTGTTACCATATGTGTAACTTGCTTTCGTGCAGCACAAAATCAGGCAGATGTTCTTTCACATTCAGCTGTTCTCTGAAAAGGCCTCTGCCCAGAATCTCAGGGCTTTGTATTTAGTAGTTAGTATGATATTTCAACAACTTGCCAGCACCAGCTTCTATTCCACTTTTTACATTACCTTCAATGTATTAGAAAGGGCTAATAATTTTAATTCTTAATATTTGAAAAGAAGCAAAGTCTGTCAGAAACAAACAGTTGGTGTGTGACCATTTATAGAAATAAAAGACAAGTTATTATTTATGCTGCAGAGTATTTGAAACAACAGGAAACTTGTACTTTAATTTCAGTGATGGAATGATGTCAGGTGCGAGGAGAAAAAAGGATTGTATCAAATAGCATATCCCTTTGACTGTTGTATCAAGCAAGGTACTTACTGACTGTACCCAACTAGCCCATGCTTGCAAAGTTCAAAGCACAGAAATTATCACTAGGTTTTATTTCCCAATTGGATAATGTTTGCTAATCTGAGTGTGCAAGAATTAGCTTGACAACCAATTTAAACTCACCAGTTAACCTTGCAGTATAATGCACTTGCAGTGGAAGCTGCATGTATTAAAATATGAGACCATGCTTTTTGCAGGCAGAGAGAACAATACACATACTCACCTGTTTCATCTCAACAAAATAGGTAACAGCCATTCTACTGCTAATTTCTCAAGGCAATGCCTTGACCAATCAAATTCAATATGCATCTGTTTAAAATTTAAACAAAGGCTTGGCAGTTAATTTCCATTCATCGTTAACTGGTATATTCTCCATGGCCAGAAGGAAATGCTGTTTGATACAATCTTGCGGTCATCTGTGTAATACGGCTACATACCCCGCATCACTCCAGGATAGGAATTCATATACCATATTACTCAATTGTGTGACAGGTGAAATTTCTTTTTGTCTTGAAGGTAGCACCTTATTTGTGGGGAACATCACTCGTGGTACTACTGTAGGGTAGCAGCATGAATCAACCAGCTTCATCTGTTGTTCAAACATTTGAGATAGGGTATCGTTCCACAGTACTCTGAGGTAGACTGGACACTTTGCAGGAACAAAAGTGTTAACATTTGTCCCATTTATGAGTTTGTATGATGCGTAGATTGAGAAATTATCTTATCTGGAATTACCCTGCCAGATTAATTTTTATACCCTATTCCTGCATCAAGCTGATAAGGTGATTAAATGGCTCGAGCCTACCTGCAAGGTTAACAATATCTCTATGAGTTTGATAGTGCCTCTCCCAATCAGAGACACTTTGCCAACTAATCAGGATTCTCTGATACTGTATAATTTTTGATTTCCCCTTATTTGGTATTTTTTTTTTGCAAAGTGTCCCGATGAATGCAAGACAATTATTTTTGACAAAATGCGTCTTCTTTTCTCAGCAATACTCAAGTTTTGAATTACCAAATAACAATAGTATAAAAATAGATATCTAAAGCAATGAAAATGCATAGGATGGAGAAAGGGAATAAAATCTACAAGGGTAGGAAATAGGAAATAGTGGAATTACATTATTCTCCACAAAACACAAACCAGCTGTGTTTCACAAAAGACCCATATCCACAAAAGCACTTAGAACTGAACCCCTCATTCAGCCAAAAACAATTTTCCTGTCTGTAGCAAAATAGGACAGATAATTAAGAACTAATGTTGCTATTCAAATGGGTGTTCCTTACAGGATGAACCTTATCATCCTTCTGCCATTCTGACTTTGAGCTGCCCTTCCTCTGCAACACAGAACACCTAAACCATCTGTTCCCTAACCTTTTCCCCAACTATGTTCAAGATCTACTATTCCATATGAAGCCTCAGCAATGTATGTTTATATTCTGCAACCTAGCATACTGTATATGCTGTTCATAGTGCAGTTTCCTTTTCAATACTTGGAAGGTTATATATATATATATATTACATTATTACACTATCAAATATTTTGCAGAAATGCGAGTGGGAGACCTTTTCATTATAACTGTTGAGAATGAGAGTTATCTTAGTTGTCAATGTTTGGTCTGCAAGTGCATTTAGAGACATTCTATGGTCAAAGGAAATCACTGGAAAACGATTTCTTTGTTTCGAAGCTAAAATAGTCAAACCTTTCAGTGACCAGCCATCTTTCTTCAGGGCTGCTTTTGAGGTCAAAACATTGAATGTTTTCAAGAAGGAGTCAGATATAATTCTTAGGGCTAATGGGATCAAAGGGTACTGAGTAGAAATTGGGAAGTGAGCACTGATTTGGATGATCAGCAATGATCATGCTGAATGATCATGTTGAATGGAAGAGCAGTCTCAAAGGGCCAAATGACCTATTCTGCTCTTACTTTCTATGGTTCTATGTTTTTGAGGATTGAAGTTTTCTTTAATGCATCACTGTTGTGGGTTCTCCTGGTGCAATTGGATGGCATGATTAGCATAATTCTCAGGGTGTCCGATGAAGTCCGATGTTGACTGACATGGGTGGAATTATTCCTTCCTGCTTCCCAGTACAATATGCAGAGTTGAAACGAAATTGAGTAGAAACCCAGTTGAGCTGAATACTACATCAGAATAAAGGCTTATGTGCATGCAATGAATTATTCGCCTTCTCTGGTACAAGAAACTTACCCGTCATTGTGATTCTGACTCTCCTGTTTTCACAATATCATTACTATCCAGATCCCACCACCTCTAACATAAATCCTGAATAAGTAAAAGATATGTCAGCATAGACAAGCAGATACCATCAATACCTCTAAATTGGTAAATGTGGAACCTAGTGGCATTCTAGGAAAAATATTCTATCACCTAATGCCAATAGATAAGAGAGAGGTGGTGAACTTACTGCCCTGTTTCTACCCTGCTGCTATTTTATTTAAGACCTTTTACTGGGCAGTCATGTCAGCTGCCTAAATCTTAGAGGAGTATTCCTAGTCTGTGCAAATTGGGAAAAGATAAACATGGGAGTGCCGTTTTAACTGTCTCCTGAGTACAATGTCTGCAATAGATGGTCTGTTTAGTGAAAGCTGGCAAAATAACCGAAGAGGTACTAAAAGATCAGTGAAATTATTTCTGTTGGATCAGGAAGCGTATGTTTCCTCTGGGCTTTGTAAGAATACAACTATCACTTCCTTAGCACGAATAATGTGTTTCTGAAAAGTGGCTTACTAAACAAAACATGCTAATAAAAAGCTTCCCATAAGAAAGCATGTGATATGGATAAGTTATGCCTCGAACGTGGAATTTTTAGATTAAAAATCAATTTTTATGGAGTAACTTAACGTTTCTAATGCAATTTGTCTATTAAAGACAAAAACACAAAAATATGCAACATGTAATAACTTGCAAATATTTGCCAGATGCAGGAATTCAGATGATTAATTATAGAATTCTGCAACACATTATATCGCTTGCTTCCCTATTGGGACCCAAATTCTTTAACTGTAGAGAAGCTTTAGGTTGGGAGTAAAATGCCAAGAGATTGATAGAGGGTTGATTTCTGACAAGGCCAGTGAAGTCCAGAATTTTGATCGAAGGCCTATCAGCATCTATTTTGCACATTGTCCTGGGCAAATCGTTCATAAATAGGGTCTGAATCATTTGTCCAATATGCAAGGCTGAAATAGAACAAACCTAAGCCATTTTGTGGGATAGTGGTTATCCTAATCAGATCATTTCTCACTGAATATCATTCAAAATCATGCAAGCTCTAAGCAGGTTACTCTTGGTCCTGAAAAATGCCCATTCAAACCTCAAATTATCCACAAGCTATAAAGAATCTCAAAAGTTTAAGCAACTGCTGAAGCGAGCTGGTTCAGGCTCCCACGAAGCAGTACCAGCAGAAGATACTTTCACAATAGCAGGATACCATTATCAAGCCAAAAAAACATTCTGCCTCTCACAAATGAATAATGTGGTATATGAACTTCAGTATCAGTGTGATGCCAGGAACAAAGGCAATATGTCCCAAAGACTGACAGATCATAGAACAGCATGATTGTTCAACTGTTAACAATAAGCAAATAATTGAATGTGATCGACAAGCCCATGCTTGCAAAACTTACAACAGTGTCTAACATTGGATGCGGTTCAGCAAGTGAACAACATTTGCTGGATAATTCTGAAAATGCGAGGAATTCCACTGAGAATCAATTTAGAATTGGAAGTCAGGCTCACAATGCAGCAAACATGCATATAATGGAAGCCACATATATTAATAAACAGGGCCTATTCTTTACAAAGAAAAAGAACATGTTTAAGTACTGCACATGTTTCAGCTGAACAAATAGAAGATATCCCTTTGCTGGTTCATTTTTCAGGGCAAAATCCTAACCAATCAATGTTAACATGCCTGGTCTAAAATTTAACAGAGCCTGGCTAGAAACTGTCAATCAGGATTAACAAGTAATTCTCCATGGCAACACCTTGACTAATGACAGACCACTTGATAAATAATCAGCCCTTTCTTCTCAAGCAGAAAAACTATTGCTTTTCCCCTTGAATTTGTATTCTTGTGAAATTTTGTGATAAGTTCAAGATGAAAAGCATTGACACAATGTCTCTTTTTTGAGCAGTACTAAAGCATGTTTATAACTTAGCAAAACTGGGTGAATATTAACTTCTAACACATACCAATGGCAAGCAGTAAGAGGAACAGAGATTCCTGGTCAGGCATGAAAGTAAAAGAAAATTGGAGCAATTACCACGACTAATCATAGATCCGGATTAAAATGTACATTAAAAAGATGAGCAGAAATTGACCATTTGGCCTGTAATCCAACAAAATCATGGTTGATCCATTTGCATTTCGAATTCTACATTCACATCTACCAGTGACAGCCTTTGATTCCCTTACTGAACAAGAATAAAGGCAAAATAGTGAGAGTGTTGAAAATCTGAAACAAACACAGAAAACATTGTAGAAATTGAACAGGTCTGCAGCAACTGTGAAGAGAGAAACAGAGTTAACATTTTGAGTCTGAGGTTTTGAGTCAGACTCCAGTGGAAACAAGTCCAGCCAATCTAAGCTATCCACTTAAAACAAACCATTCTTTCCAAGTAGCGATGTAGTAAATCTCCTCTGAAGCGACTTCAATGCATTTACATGCTTCCTTAAATAAGGAGATCAAAATTGCATGCAGTTTTCAAGATGCAGTCTCACCAATACCCTGTATAACTGAAGCATAAGATCCTTACTTTTATATATAACTCCACTTATAATAATGAGCCTTTCTTGACTACTTCCTGTACGTGTATACCACCTTCTTGGGACTCAATCTCAAATGTTCTGCACCTTGCAATTCTGCAGCCATTTTCTGTTTAAGTAATACTCTATTTTACTGCCAATGATTACAACTTTCACATTTTCTCACATTTTTGCCCACTCAGTCAACCTGTCTATTTCCATCTGAAAACTCTTTAATTCTTCTTCACAACACCATTTTCAACCTTTCTTAGTATCATTCAGCTTCATTTCTTTCATTGCCACCGTCTAAGTCACTGATGTAAACTGTAGGAACTGAAATCCCAGCATGGACCCCCCCCCAGGACTTCAATAGTCACATCTGACTGAACAGAAAAAAGACCCACTAAGACATACTCTGCTTTCTGCTAGCCAGCAAATCTTCCCTCAATGTGAATGCATTCCACCATGAACTTTTATGTTCCACAATACTCTTTGATGTGGCACCTTACCAAATCCATTCCAGAAATTCAAGTACAAACTTCTTTTTATCAACAGCATGTTACTCTTTCAAAGATATCTAATAAATTAATTAAACACAATTTCATGAAGTCATGTTTACTCTTTCCAATTATTTTGAATTCTTCAAATGCACACCTTAATTGATTCTAACTGATTAATAATTAATTGAATCTAACATCTTCCCCATGACAGACATCAAGATGACTGGCTTAATATTTCCTATTTTCTGCCTACCTCCCATTTTCAATTGAAGTATTATATTTGCTACTCTCCAGCTTGATAGAACCTTTGCTGAATCTAAGGAAGTATGGAAAATTAACACCATCATATTTACTCTCATTAATCTATAGATTATATCCTTTGAGGTTCTGCTTATTAATTTAGTGCCCAGTTCCTCATGCTCTCCATTCAGAAACTCTTTCCTCATTCTATCTACACTATTGGTACCTATATGGACTACAAACACTGGATCACCTCTTTCCACTCCAAGTTCCCTCTCAAACCCTGAGCAGATATTCCAAATCCTGGCACCGGACAGGCAATGCAGCTGTCTGAACTCCTCTTCAGTATTCAATTCCTTACATCTCCTACATTCCTTATTGCTCCATGTTCTTGAATGGTTTCTTATACCATGGTGTCAATGTTGGTTTGCTCATCTACCCTACAAACCCTGGTCGGATCCAAACAAGTTCAAAGCTATTGAACAATTGTAGAGGCTGATGTTCCTGCATTACAGTCCTCTAAGTCCCTTTACCCACTAGCTTGTCTCTGACCTCTGTCCAACTCAGAAACCCAATGAAGTGGTATGACTACCTCCTGACACAGAAGAATCCAGGTAAGTTTCTCTCTCTTTCATGCATTGCAGTGTCTGTAGCTCAGCTACTAGCTCATAAACTCTGAACTGAAGCTGCTTGAACTTTGAAAACTTACTTCAGAAATGTTTCCCCTAGATCACAATGGTATCTAGAAGCACCCTCACACTGCAGCCTTGATCCATCACCTGTCCTTCAATTCTTAATGACTTTTAATTTAATATTTAAGTTATTAATTTATTTATTTTTAAAGTTGTTTTTTAACTGTACTGGCAACTTTAGATTTAGATTTATTGTTATGTGTACATAAAAATACAGTGAAAAGTGTTGTACTCATGCCACACTTAGGCACCATCTTGAATCACTGAATATCATGCAAGATTTTACTGCAATTGAGTTCATCTTTCTCTCTGCTTCATGTTCCTCCTCCGCTGTTCCTCCAGTCACTGCTTGACATTGCTGCAGTCTCTGAAATGAGCTACTGGTTCTCTTTGACGGGTTCTGGGGTCTCGGTTACAGCCCATCACCAATGTTACCGCAATTGCAACTGCTGCCTCCAAGCTGGAGCCATGGGCCTGGGAATTGACAGGTTCCGTACATCCTGTTCCCTATTTGATGTCCCTCTAGACAGTCCTCTGCTGTCCCTTTCACCGGCACTTCCACTCCTTCTGACGCCCAGGCCTAGCCACTGACCTAGAGCCTTGGATCAGCCTCAGAGTCCAGGCCAGTGAAGTCAGTCTGGGACCTGCTCCTTGCTCGCCAGGAGACCCTGGGCTAATGTGGAGCTGTATCTAGCTAGACCTGGCATTGGTGTAGCTCCTGCTGCTGCCTAAGGCCTACTCCTTCACCCACCACTCTCCAGGCCGTTGTCTTGTATGCTATGTTAAAACTAAAGAATGGAGAAGACCTTAACCGTTTTCCAGAGATTCACCAAAAAAAACTCCTTTTCCTGTAGTGCAGCAAAAACAAATTCCAATCAGCTCTAATGAATTGAGCTGTCCTCTGAATGCCTGCCTGCTTCAGAGCTCTTTTCTCACCTGCTTAGTTTGGCGATGTTGACTGTCTGAGTCCTTACCTCACCAGCTCCTCTCAAAGTATAAGTTGCCACAGCAACTCAGAATCTTTTGGTGTCCTATTGGTTCAGTTGGCTCGATGCCCAGAGTGGATCAGATTAATGTTGCCTCAGTGGTTAGCGCTGCTGCCTCGCAGCACCAGGGACCTGGGTTCAATTCCACCCTTGGGTGACTGTCTGAGTGCAGTTTGCACTTTCTCCCTGTGTCTGCGTGGATTTCCTCCAGTTTCCTCCCACAGTCCAAAAATGTGCAGGATAGGTGGATTGACCATGATAAATTGCCCATAGCGTTTAGGGATATGCAGATTAGGTGGTTTATAGGGGGATGGGTCTGGGTGGGATGCTCTGAGGGTCAGTGTGGACTTGTTGGGCTCAAGGGCCTGTTTCCACTCTGTAGGGATGATGATCAATATAGGTTCATACCTGCTCCAGTTAGGGAGGATTCAGGACCTGCTTCTTTATGCAAATTGTGGTGGAAGACATGGCCCTATGGGCAGTGAATAATACATGTTATTAGAATGGAATCAAAAATAAGGCAAATCTGTAATATTGTATCATCACGCTCTCCCACCCTCCTCTGCACACCTGCCAGACATATCCCAAAATAGCTTTGAAGTGTCTACAGCCAGCTATGTTCATGATAATAGATATTTTCTAACAACTTGTTCAAAGATATTAATACACACCTCTGGAGCAGGTAGGACATGAACCTGAGCCCCCTGGCTCAGAGGTAGGGTAACCACCACTGTACCACAGGAGCCCTCATACTTTTGTGATTATGGTGTAGCCCTCAAAATGTTCCATGCCTCCCATCAGCGCATTCAGACAACTAGCTCAATTAATCAGTTGCCAAATAGTTAAAAATTTATTCCTATATTTTCATGGCTTCTCACTTCCCTATCTCTTCTTATTCCTTCATTTTGACAATAAACAGGATTTCATTATCATAATTAGATGTTTCCTGTTCCAGGTGTCATATAGTTCATGTCTAATTGTGATACACCAAAGATAACAAAACACTGCAGTAATGGCTCTGAAGTTTAACACACGAGACTACCAAATAAAAAATGTTTAATCAGGGTTGCAAACATCAGCAATCAATCCATTGCACCATTAAAATATCCAGATTTTGGATTCATAGCTGAGTATTTTTCAAGAAGTTTCACATCACAATTATATGAAAGATCATTGTAAGTCATTATTTAAGTACTTTGCACAATAACTTCATATTCTCAGAATCATTATTGTTTTACAACATAAACTGCTTGAAATTTTTTTTCAATATTTAATAATGCACTATATCCCATTTACTCTGGAGTACATTTATGGATGGTATATTAATGAGAGTTCAGGAATAAAAGTCTAGGAGCCAAATAGTACATTTATACAGCAGCTGCTTCTCAATAATATAATCTTGGTCATACATCTCTAACTCCATCATTGAATTTAATATCACTGGAGTTCATTAGCTCCTATTCAAGTCGTTTGGAAAGCATTTTAACTGTGCACTCCCCTTCAGGCAAAAAAAAGACACACGGTAGCACTAAATTTACCAAGGCTCCATACTCAGAATCTTCCAAACCCATGACCACTACCATCTAAAAGGACAGGGGTGGAAGATACATGGGCACACCACCACTCTCCAAGTCATTTACCAACCTGAACTTTGAAATATGTCTCCATTCATTCACTGTCAGTGAGACAATTACTGGAATTCCATCCCTAACAGCATTGTGGATCTACCTACACTAAATGAGTGGCAGTGGTTCAACAAGGGAAATCATCACCACCTTCTCAAAGACGGCTAGGGATGTGCAATAAATGCTGACCTGCTTGTGATGCATAGATCCCAAAAATGAATTTTAAAAAGTCAGTCTTAATGTTTTATGCAATCTTTTATGCAATAAACAGGATTGTGTGTCAACCGTCTGCTTTACTTCTTCCTTGATTTTTATTTCTGTTGTGTTCAATGAGCACAGCAGTCATATTTGTTTTAAAATTATTACAATTATTGATTGCTAGATAGCAGATTGACGCTACCAACGGCAAGGGGTCAGGGGGAAGGGGTGCTGGGGTGGATGAGTGCCTGGCTTGTGAAGGGTGTAACTTCCTGGAAAGCAGCAGCCAAGTTTATTTTTGTCAGCCCCAAAGGTACAATCCTGCTCCTTTTTACTACTTTGTATTTCCTGAGTCATACCATTTCAAAATTCATTGCTGCAACTGATATCCCATTGTAAGGAGTCCCAACAGGCAAAGGGAGGGTAGAGCTGCCTGCTCTTTAAATTAGTTGCTATCTTCAACATTCCTGTGGGCCAGGAGAAGCAAGAGCCTCTTACAATGATTAGAATCTTCCGACACTAATTTGTTAGAATTCTTAGAAACGCTACATCTCTCAGAATTCACAAATATTGACAACCAAGGCATTGATTATTTGTGCAGAAGACTGTTCATATTTATTAACAAAATGTTGTAAGGCCTAGTTAAAATAAATTTAATTTGCCAGGAACAGATCATTTACATTTTGCCTGTCAATACCAGGCATGTGTCTATTGAAGTAACATTCCATCAGCATTTTTGGGATAACTGCTTGAGAAATTATGTATATCAATCAGCAATATAGAAAACCACTTCTGAAATCACCGATGCTTTTTGAGGTTTTTTTTGTTGCAATTGTGTGTAATGTTTAACAATGAAGATAACCTTGACTTCTTGGGTTCTATGAAGTATTTCTTCATAGTCCTGGGAATTCATAGCTCACATTGATCTACCATAATGTTCTTATTCTATATCTAGGCAGCTATAATGTGATGGATGTGTATTTTAAAAATATTGATCAAATTCATATCTTGCCCTTGCAAAATCAAACCTGAACCAAAAATTTTAATATTTATAACTAATTCTCAGCTGACCAAGATTATGGTCTGAAACCATGACTCATGACTCTAGTGTCAGATTCTCAATATCTTAATGGGCTTTGCATTAGCACAGGGATTATAAGAGTTTGGATGTAGTATTCCAACAGTTAGATTGTCATGGATGAAGTGTACAAAACCTTTTTGATGTCTGCAAATAATTCTTTACCTGTTACAAACACTGTTGAAATGAAGCCAATATGTCAGAGAACAACAATAAGTGATTCAAAATAGGAAAAAATAAACCAGAGGAACAGTGGCAACAGGTTATGCATATTCATAATACACATACTTCAGATTCCCTTTTGCTAATGGTAATTGGAAAATACTGTAATAGACTCAGCACGTATAGGATTTTAAAACAGAAAACATCAAAAATAATCAACTAGTCTGTCTGAACTGTAGAGATAATACAGAGTTAATGGGTTGAATTTTCCTGATCCCTTGGATAAGGTGAGAGGAATAGGGAGTGGAGTAGATAGATAATTACAAGGTGCATTGGAACTTCTCCCTCACATACTCTTGTTTCCAAGTGAATTTCCTCAAATTGCACAATGCAATTTGTGCATTTAAAATTCCACAGAAGAGGTCTACTTTGCATTGGCACTGTGTCCTGAAATTATCATTCCAGTCAAATTGTCTTCCTGGCAGTGGACCATGGAGCAATCAGACACAGAGATTCCATGTCCCAATGATCAGGCTCACAAGGATGAAAGGGAACTGCACAGTTTGTTAATAAGCCTGCAGAAGGCTTGCCCCATCAGTCAGAGGGAATTCCATTGTGCTCCCATGTGGAGGGACTGTGCTCGGACTGTGCTCACCTGCCTACCTCAGCAGCATCCGATGCTGTAGGCAGAGCTGCTTGCCTGATATTGCTTGGGCCCTCTGACTGACACTGCAGCTTAGGAGGTTTCCTAATGGACTGTAGGTACGGATGCAACCCATCAGCAAGATGCCTCTGTTTAGAAGATAATGGTTCTGAAAGAGTTGATATTGAAGTCTGCATTACTTCACCCAATCTAATGAGGTCCTAGATCCTTCAGTAGGGAAATTGGGAGAATAACTCTGGACCTTGAAGAGGATTGATGTGTATCTATTTCATCTATGTCTCCTAACTGTCTTTGTAACAAAGTCTAACTAGCTAATGAGTCTTGGTATCATATAATAAACTACATTTAGTCTCTTCTTGTTAAGATTCTCTAGTGGCTGTTCTTCTACCAAGGTAAATCAAATAAGCCCTTGAGGAATGGTGGCATCACTCTTCTGTGCACAAATACCATATGTGAACAAGAGTGGACATCATGGCTTAATGCTACAAGGTACAACTGTGGAAAAAAATCCATTGGACTGAAGAGAACAAGCTTCCAGACGACCAAATGAGTTTACAGCTTTACGAAATGTTCATGCAGTCAGTAGTTTTGAGCACTTGAAAGCAGGAACTTGTGAAAGACCAGTGAAGGAGAAATGATATTCCAAGCTAATACCTTTATTACAGACCTGGTAAAAAGTGTAGGAGCAGCAGTGCAAGGTAGAAGGTGCTCAAAGACTAGCCACATCTGTTAGCTATTGTTTCAGTTGGGAAGCAAAGATTTGTAGGAACATTCCCAGTTAAAGTTTCAACTGGGAAGTGAATTGTTGGAGTATAGTTAAAAATTCTTGCTAAGCAAGGGGGACATCTTTACATTAACAGTGCAAAAAACAGGATGAAACCAGAAGTACAAAAAGCAATGCTTATAGTTTGCAATGTATATTGCTATCATAAGGAATAAATACCACAAGGCATATCTACAGTTGGAAAATAAAGAAACTAAGGGTCACAGAAACATTTATAACTAGATTGCAGCACTTGGAATATTACAAAGTAGAATTAAGGCACTAGGGTCTAACATTTAAGCATAGCTACAAGACTTTTGAGGCTGTGGTCAGACCTGGCGATCCATAACTTAAACCATAGTTCTAGTGGGAAGAATTTATTAAGGCCGTGGACACAAGGCTTCTCTTGGGGAAGTTGTGAAAACCCACTTATTTGAAAGTCTTTGATTCAGTTCACAGAGAACCTGGCTAGGCCAAAATATAAAAATAGTTTCTCTTGGAGAAAGGAGGTATGTAAGAACAGTTAATATATATAAACAATTACAAGGGAAATTTAAGCAATGTATAAAAATAACGGGAAACTATACAAATTTTAAATGGAACAAAATACCAAAATTGTTTTTTATCAACCGACTATTTAACCAAAATTGATTTAATTTATATTAGATCAACTGCCAACATATGTATTTGCATTGACTAGTATGTTTGCTTGAACTTTTCCTTCCTGAACCAGCTAATGGCTATCCTTTAATATGATTTAAAATGGGTCAGGTATTTAGTTTGGCATATACATGGCATGTACATGTTGGTATCTACACCGCAACATTTTCACGTAAGGGCACAATTTCAAGGCCTGAATCTTTTGCTCAAGGATAAGAAACATAGAATTGGAACAATTCGTAACTCTGCAAATCCAACTCAGAAAAAATGTTCCTAGACAGTGGAGAGAGATAGTTATTGGAGCTGCCAGGTGCAGATACAGACTGGGTGAAAGTATGGCCTCAGTGCCCCATCACTGTGTCACATCTATGAGTAAAGAGTTAATGAGAAAATAGCTTGTGGGTCTTTATAAATCCCATGAAACCCATTCCCCTCTGTACGCTTAACGCAGCTCTTTACAGTTCCTGAGTCAACATATTCCCCTCTAACCATCATCCTCTGGTTGATGAAAATCTATGAATCATATCAAATGTTGTGCCAACTCATGTCAACCAACATCCCATGGTTTTTGCACACCGCCAACTCAACTAATTTCCACAATAGACAGAACTCAATATCCATTCTGAAATTAAATCAAAATATTGAATACTTCCTGATGAATTTACTATCTTAAAGAGAAGCATTTTCCTTTTTTCTATTCATTCATAGGATAAGGGTGTCACTGGCTGGGCCAACATTTATTGCCCAATTCTATTTGCCCAGAGAACAGCTAAGAGTCAATCATATTGCTTTGGGTCTGGAGTCACATATAGTCCAGACCAGTTAAGGATGGCAGTTTCATTCCCTAATGGATATTTGTGAACCAGGGTTCGAATCCCACCATGGCAGATGGTGGAAGTTGAGTTCAATAACTATCTTGAATTAAGAGTCTAACGGTGACCATGAATGCATTGTCAATTGTCGGAAAAACCCATCTGGTTCTCTAATGTCCTTTAGATAAGGAAACTGCCATTCTTACCTGGTCTGGCCTACATGTGACTCCAGACCCACAGCAATGTGGTTGACTCTCAACTGCCCTCTGGGCAATAAATGCTGCCCAGCCAACGATATCCTCATCCCGTGAATGAATAGAGAAAAAAAGAATGGGTTCTCCAACGAATGATTTGTGGTCATCATTAGATTCTTAATTCCAGATTTTTATTGAATTCAAATTCCACCATCTACAGGATCTTGAACCCCCCGTTCACAGAACATTGGTTCAGTGTCTCGATTAACAGTTCAGTGACAATACCACTAGGCCATCATCTCCCCTGTCTTTATGACTTATTTTTTAAAAAATTACATTTAACTTCCTTTAATGACTTATAAAAACAAGCAAACATATTTGTAGACCCGCTTCAAAGATTTTAAAAGTACTTTAAGATATCATTCAAACTATAAAATGATGGATATTCCACTGCGATAACGAAAGGTGGTGAAATCAGTTAAGCAGCACTAATCCTGGCACCAACAACATCCAGGCAAAAATTACAGCCATAAGGTTTAGAGATGAGATGTCCAGATTTAGTCTGCAATGCTATTTTTACTAAAAACTAGTCCATCTGAATAAAAATTCAGACCAAAATTTCTCAAGTGCCTCCTCCATAAAACCTATAGTCGTGCATTAGGGTTACTACTATTGATAAAAAATGTTACACCATTACAGAGATAACAAGCATGGGGCTGGATGAACAC
>JAHRHZ010000144.1:65335649-65358723 GCA_024137785.1 Ginglymostoma cirratum
GCTAGAAACATAAAAAATAGGAGTAGTAGTAGGCTACACAGCCCTTCGAGCCTGTTCCCCCATTCATTATGATCATGGCTGATCATCCAACTCAACAGCCTGTTCTTGCTTTACCCCGATGTTGCAGGAATATCCAGGGTCCGATAGTGAAATGACCATTATCTACAGAGAGCAACCAGATGGAGGTCTTCAGAGTGTTTAAAATGGCCTTTATTGCTTGCTGTAGCAAGGGACTCCAGACTATCTAATCATTACATGCTGGAGAGCCCGAACAAAGAATTACAGAGACAGTTACATACTTGTATCAGTTACACAAAATTAACACATACCAGTTAAGAGGTGTTTCATTATCTAAATCCAATCATTACTATTTATTAGGTTTACATCATGCATAGAATATGAGCACAATTAACTAGTCATTATATAGGTAATATACAATTAATATGAAGGCACATACATACTATCAGGTCTGATTGCACCGTAGGCTACAATTTGTTTTTAATGTAACAGTTTACGTTTGGTTGTCTACATCAATCATTCTCCCCTGTCTGATGCCCCTGGTGTTTTAATGACTTCTTTCAAAGCACAGTGGCTTAATGAATAAACAACCCCTTTGTGGAGTTATTATATCAAAACAGCGTCATTCCTTTGCCATCTTGAGATAAGTGGCTCGCAGAACAAATGGTACAGCGATCCCACAGAATTTCCCATGTACTGTTTTCTTTCCTTGGGAACTGACAACTAGCAACTTTTTGTCCTTGTGAGTTTTTCCAGAGTTAGTACATTGCAACTGTGTGCCATTAAATATTGCACTGCAAGATAGTTATTTTAACTCTTTTTGCCTGATATCCTTTGATGCTTTTATCACCAAATGCTATATCCAACTCCTTCTTGAAGTCATTCAATGTTTTGGCCTCGGCTGCTTTCTGTGCTAGCAATTCCACAAGCTCATGACTCACTGGGTAAAGAAATTTCTTCTTATCTCTGTCCTAAATTATTTACCCTACATTTTCAGACTGTGACACCTAGCTTTGGACTCCCTGCCAGTAGGAACAACCTTCCTGCATCTGACCTGTATAATTCTGTTCAAGTTTTTTTAGGTTTATAGATATCCCAAATGATCAAGCAATGGCCATATCCAACGAAAGAGAATCAAATTATTGCCCCTTGATGTTCAATGGCATTACCATCACTGAATTCCCCCACTATCAATATCCTGGGGGTTACCATTGGCTAAAAATTGAACTGGACTAGCTATATAAGTAGCATAGTTACAAGAACAGGTCAGATGCTAGGAATCTCGCAGTGAGTAACTTGTCTCCTGACTCCCCATAATCTGTTCACCATTTATCAGGCACAAGTAAGGAGTGTGATGGAATACTCCCTGTTTGCCTGGAAGATTGCAGATCCAAGAAGCCTGACACAATCCAGGGCAAAGCAGCCGACCACATCCACAAACATTCACCCTTTCCACCAGCAAAGCTCAGTAGCAACAAGATATACTACTAAAATTCATCAAAGCTCCTTCGATAACACCTTCTAAACTGACAATCACTTTCATCTAGAAGGACAAGGACAGTAGATACATGGGAAGACATCACCAACACATAGCCCTCCAAACCACACACCATCCATACTTATAAATATGTTGTCATTTCATCCGTGTTGCTGAGTCAAAATCCTGGCACACATCGAGTCATAGAGTCACACAGCATGAAAATAGACCCTTCTGTCCAACTCATTAATGCTGGCCAAGTTACCCAAACTAGACTAGCGCTACTTGTCTACATTTGGCCCATATCACTCTAAACATTTCCTATTCATGTACCAGTCCAAATGCCTTTTAAATGTTGTAACTGCACCTGCATCTATCACTTCCTCTGGCAGCTCATTCCACACACAAATCACACGCTGCATGAAAATGTTGCACCTCAGGTCCCTTTTAAATCTTTCTCCTTTCACCTTAAAATACGACGCTGGTTTTGAAATCACCCACCCTAGGGAAGAAACCTTTGCTATTCTCCTTATCTATGCCCCTTATGACTCCCTAATTGGGGGTCTACCTACAGCTATGGACTGCAGCAGTTCAAGAAGGAAGCTCATTTTAACCTTCTCAGGGGCAACTATAGATTGACAATAAATGCTGGCCTGGACAGCAATGCCCATTTCAAACAAAAGAATCAATAAAATGACAAATTTGACAGCGAAGAATACAAATAAGCATTTTGAAAGATTCTAATGTGACAAGTATGGTGAGCTACATTTATTATAGCCACAGATTATAAGACAATTAATATCAAAACTTCTTTTGTTGCCAGAAGATTTTAAAGATGTGCGCTATTTGCTGACCTGATTGAAATTGAGTTGAATTGTTGGGAAAGGCACTTTTAGTTATAACTTTAGCATAGTTGTGTCTACAAATTGGGTATGATTTCTGCGACAGGTTTTCTGTATCTTGACAGACATTCATTTCAGTACTGAGCACAGTCAGATTATAGAGTGACCTCACAAGGTATAATACTTACCTGAATCACTCCAAGAATGTATTTAAAACTATGTTGTCTGTAGACATATAAGGAACATAGTTATAAATCTCTACGGCTGGAATAGATTCTTACCAACAATCTTCTGATTATTGTGATACGTTTACTTTTACATTTGGCTCATTATTTAAAGTTGATCAATAATTGATTTTTTCTTTATTTAACTTGCCTAATCTACAACATTAAAAAACAGCAAAATAAGAAGAAAATGTATTTACATTTAAGGAAGTTAACTATTGTCTTCCAAATCCACTACTCTGTTTTTTTAATAGTGAAAGCCTTTATTCAATGAACAGCAGAATACTGTCAGTTAATGACAACAGCTCAAATGTATCATGATTATCTACTCCTTTTTGGCAGTTCCTTTACATTGTTCAGTTCTCCGCGTTAAGGTATATGTTAAAGTTATTAAGGACAGAACTTACCACAATGATTTCCTTTGGCAACTGCTACAGAAAAAAGCAGATCCTGTCAAGTGGATTAGAAATCTATTAAAGCAAGTGAGGGGAGGATATGACCTCTGACTTACCCACAGGCCCAGTCATAAGGCATTCAAGAGGGATTTAGGGTCTATGGTACAGGAAATAATTTGAAGATAATTAAGACATTTTTGTGTACGATAGCAGCTAAAATGTTTAAGACCCACCCTTATATGGTAGATAAAATGTTGAAAACCTGTCAATGTTGTAACTGAGTCTTGATAAGTAAATAACTGAAGTAACATTTTTTTGAATATGGGATTATGTTTGGTATGTGGTTTAGTAGGTCTTAAAACAGTCGATGTGAACTTAAATTAACATGGCATAGTTAGCTCAAATAGAAAATAATCAATCAGCAGCAAGTAAAGTGAACATTATACAATTATGCTCTTCATTTTTAAGAGAGTTATGACATTGTGCTATTTCCAATATATTGTACATAAGAAATTCATAAAATCTATATTATTGTATGTAAGATGCTGTTGGCACTGCTGAAGGTATTTCATTGAGGATAATCTTGTTTAGTTTAGATTTTTATCTAGATTTAAATTGCGAAGTGGTTTACCAACTTAACGTATAAATCTCAGTTAAAAATAACACCCTTCCAGTTAGAGATTACTGCCATTTTGCTATATGGATGATATGCTTTACATTAACTTATAACTGCACAAACAGACACTGATATGTGGATCTAAAAGGGTTTACTAACTTCATTGTTATTAGTTACTTCCTAATAAGTATGGTCTGTGAAAAAGAAACTTGGTAAAAGCTAAATTGTCCATTGGGAACTGTAATGATGAGATAATCAATACACTGCAGTAATTAAAGTCTCATCATCATAATGAATATTGGCTCTCCACTGACAAGCTAAAATCAATTATAAAATGGATACATTTATGATAGCCACATTAGGTTCCTAAAAAATATTTTAAAAATTTGTGATTTTAAATATTTCCAGAAGTTACTTCATTTAAACTTCCAATGTCTGTTTAAGTATAAGCCTACTACAGATAACTTGTATGATATTCCTTCTTTAGCAAAATACTTCCCTCTCTCTCAAGGGAACAATAATTATTCATCTCTTCAAAATAGTGCCTATTTTGTCTGCACTCACCTGTTTAAATCTGACCAATCAGGTCTTCATGCCTTTCACAACCTTGAGGTTAGCCTGAACAAAGTCACAATGTAATTGTGACTTGGGAGCCTTATATTCATCTCTGTGCTCTTCAGCCTCCCTGTGATAAATATTCTCTTGGACAATTGCACCATCCTGTACCCACACTTCTCCTTCATCGGTCAATTCAATACAAAGGCACCTCACCTTGTTCCATTCCTATATTCCTGATGATGTTTAGTGTGAATACAGCACTGGCCTTTCTTCCCAACTATTCCTTAACTACATAATCTCTGGAATTCCTTGTAATGATTAGAATGAGGTTGGCCAGATGGATTTCATTGAGTTTGAGTTCCTGATTGGGGCTGTTAATGTGGGCAAATCAAGGAGTCCTGGCTGACAGATATAAACAGGAGTGTCAGGGATTCTCCTCACTTTAGGGACTGACTCTTGGCTAGCTGGTCAGGAACCATGTGTTGTGCGCATGTAAATAAATGGGTGACTTAGTGATGAGATACCGGCCTCCATGGAGGATTTCACTCTTTAAGGCCCTGTTTTTGTCCACTCTTGTTCTTCATCTACAGTGTGATCTCTGGTAATATAATCCACAAATATGAGTTCAGCTTCTCCATATACACTGATGTTTACTTTCCACCACTTCATTTCATGCTGCCACTGCCTCAGACTGTCTGTATTTATGCTTGACATCATATTCCAATAACAACATCCATTATCTTCAGCTGCTATCTCAAATTGTCTCCCATTAGCATCAAACCCATTCCACTAGCTACTCACTATCTCACACTAAATCAGACTGCTAGTAACCTTGGTGTCCTATATTTGATCTGCAGGTGACTCTGTATTGCTGAATATGTCCAGCTACTGAAATGCTTAAACATCTCTTTGTTGTCTCCAGATTCAAAGCTGTCCTGGTCATCCTCTACTCATTTAAACCTCCGATGCCTTGTCCTCTCCTGGAGCATTTTCTGCTCACTTTCTTTTTTTAATGACCTACATTGTTTTCAGTCCCTAAAAATCACAACGTATTAAAAAAAGTCTTTAAAATTCTTCATGATTTTGTTCTGTCCTATCTCTGTAGTCTTCAGGGTCTCTGAAACTAGTAGATCCTTCTGAGTGCAGATCACCATGAGCAGTCACTTACATATGCACTGAAACCCTGCCATGAACTCCAGATAATAAATATCAGTATCTTCGCCTCAAAGTTAACAACTGTTACAAAAGTATTAAATAATTTTTGCACTTTTTCAGCAGTAAGAAGTCAAGATTAGCTGGACTAATTTTCTGACAATTTTGGAAGCTAAATAATAGTTCTCAAGATTTAACTTTGAGAAATAGAATTTTTCAGACTGCAAATTCTATTCTTAAAAAAGTCCAATTCATTTGCTGTTTCAAATTGTCAGATTGAAAGCACGTTGGAGCAGTGATGATTCAAATCTTTTGCAATTAGATAACAAAAAAGACAACATGTAAGACTATTAAAATTCTATTGACAGCAAAGTATTGAACATCAATCTTTATTTGTAAGGCATTGTATTTGTAATGTTGCTGAAAGATGCGTTTTGCACCCTTCTATTTAACTCAACCATTACTGTATTAAACTCAACTAATTTGTCTTAATTACATTTCTTTCAGGAAGTAATACCGGAATGCTGCATAATCTTCTTTGGTCACAGTATGGAACGTCTGCATATAAAACACAAAAGGGTCACTGCAGAAAAAATTGTTTGCTTTAATAGAGGAAATTCCAAGCCTTAGGCAATGAGATGTCAGCTACTTTGCTTCCTGTGATGGGACTGACTCTTCGATCTGTTTCATGTTAGTGGTTGTTGATAACATTTGCTGCATGAAAAACCAAAAAGAACAATCAGTTTGTCCATTTTTCTACACTGAAGTATATATCAAAGTTCAAAATAGTTTGCTAAAACAAATTCATGCTGCAATTGTGTTATTTTCTTTTAAAGTTTGAATTTATTTTCACCTGGAAGATTGCTATAACAGGATTTTATACAATTCATTAACATTCATTTATGAGAAAATGTATGTTTTCTGTGTAATTCTCACTTTTACAAGAGCAATAGATCTCAAGAAAGCATTATTACTCCTGAGGGAAGAAATAGATTAGAATATTACTAGGCCTGTTGCTACAATGACTGAGGTAAACTTTCACATAAGCTTAAAAGCTAGAGGTCACTTTGCAAATCTGTCACAATCCTGGTCTTTACAGAGCTTTAATCACAATGCTCACATCAAATAGTGATGAAAGCTCACCTCGAAGACAAAAAGAATGCAGTGTCCCTATGCCTGATCCAGTTTCATTCTCGATTGAACATGATTCCTGTCAGAAACTTGACCTTCAGAGAAATGAAAGGTTGTTTCCTTTTTCAGAGGTTCTGCTTTCCAGAGCTCTTTGATGTACCCAAAAATAGGAAAGCTATATTTTTGATGCACTTTAATATTATTTGATTGACCTTATAGTGATGACATGGCATCTGACGGAGCTAGCAAATAAAAGACACCTGCCCTTTAGTGTTACCAATCCTATTTCATTCATGAAACTTTCAAAATCAGTATCATAAAAGGATCCTGTGAATTATTTTTATTGGTAGAACTTCCAAATTACCTCAGGACAAAAGCAAGCTGAACAAGGCTTGTGCAGTAGTCATTCCATAGCACATTCGTATATCCAGAAGCTAACAGATTTCTATGACTGAAAAAAAGGTGGCAGTGAGAAAACAGGGCATTACAGAGGTAGCACCAATTAAGCCTAAGATCAATGTAGGGAACATAAGAGCATAGGAACAGGAGTAGGGCATTCAGTCCGTCAAGCCTGTTCTGACATCCAATGGCGAATCTGTGGCCTAACATCATATAGGCCTTTGGCCTATATCTCTGAATACATTTGTTTTATAAAAGCATTATGAGTTTCATACTTGAAGTTGACAACTGATATAGCATCAACTGCCATTTGTAGAAGAGAGTTCCAAACATGTATCACCCTTTGTGGACAGAAATGCTTCCTAACATCTCTCCTGAATGCTCTAGCCCTAATTCTCAGACTATGCGCCCTAGTTCTAGAATCTATGACAGGTGAAAATAGTTTGTCCTTATCTACCCTGTCTTTTCCTGTTAATATATAGAAGACTTTGATCAGATCACCCCTTAACCTTCTAATTTCTAGAGAAAACTTGTCTAAGTTATATAATCTCTTCTCATAACTTAACCCCTAATGTCCAAATACCATTCTTGTAACCTACATTGTACTCCCTGCTAGGACAATATATCCTTCCTGTGGTGTGGTGACCAGATCTGCTCCAAGTGGGCTCTAAACAGGGTTTTGCATGACTGCAGCATAATTTCTGCATCAATTTACTTCAGTTCTCTAGATATAAAGGTTAGCATTCCATTAGCTTTCTTGATTATTTTCTGCACCTACTCATGGTATTTTAAAGATCTAGGCACCCGAACACCCCAGGTCTCAGTGGACATCATTTTATATAACTTCACCTGCCACACTATCACTTTTCCAGCCATGTCAACAATTTTCCCTCAATTCCATAGGCTTCTATTTTGTTTAACAGTCTATTAAGTGAGACTTTATCAAATGCCTTCTGGCAACATTGTTTGACATTTCCCTGTTCATTACAACAGTCACCTCTTCAAAACACTTCACGAGGTTTGTCAGGCATGGCCTATTTGCCATGAATACATCCTAGATGGATTCTATGCCTGATTACTGAAAGTTTTGAGGTGTTCAGTTACCCCATTATTGATTAGAACTGGACTGCAATTCCATGTTTTCCTCTTTCACCCTTCTTACAAGCTGGATTGACGTATGCAATTTTCCAATCCAGCGGGATGACTCCTGTTTCTAGGAAAAGATTATAGTTATGGCACACATAATGTGTTCCCCTATTTCTTTACCATCCTTGGATGGAAACTGTCAGGTCCTGGGGATTTGTCATTCTTCAGCTCCAAAATTTCTCATTATTGATATTTTACTTATTAATTTTTAGAATCACTGTCCCAGATCCACCATTAATTTCCTTGGGACAGCCAGCAAGCTCTCCTCCTTTTATACTAAAAATACTGAGTCAACGTTTGCCATTTCCCATTGCCATTGACAATATCCCCACTTTCAATCTTTAGTGGGCCAACATTGCTCCCAACAACCTGCTTTCCCTTTATGTCACTATAAAATTTCTTCTTATTGATTTTGATGTCTCTTACAAATTTCCTTTCATAATCTCTTTTAGTAGTTCTTAGAAATTGCTTTGTGGCCCTTTGTTACTCTTTGTATCTGTCCCATTCTGTCTCATCTCATTAAAACCACCGTTGCCTTAATCTAAAAGGGAAGCGCTGGAGTCTATTTTCAATAATGTGAAAACAGGGTGTTTAGGAATTATTAATATGATTAGACAAAGTCAGCATTTATGAAAAGTAAGTTATGTTTGACAAACCAACTAGAGTATTTTGAGATAAAAACAGATATTGCTGGTGAATCTCAGCAGGTCTGGCATCATCTGTGGGAAGAAAGCATAGTTAACACTCCGAGTCCAGTGACTCTTCATCCAAACTGTTATCTGTCAGCTCATGAGTTTCACCAGCAATTTCTGTTTTTGTTTCAGATCTCCAACATCTGCAGTTCTTTATTTTGTTTTAGAGTATTTTGAGTAAGTAATTTGTACAATAGTTAAGAAAGACCCAGGTGTGGAGTTTTAGACAGTTTTTGAAATCCCTTCTTATGAGGCTAGCATGTAAAATTAAAGCACATTGGATTGGTGGGAATATACTGACAGAGATTGAGAATTGGTTAGCAAACAAGAAAGAGAGAGGAAATGAATGGGTCTTTTTCAGAGAGGAAGGAAGTGACTAGTGGTGTTTCACAGGAGTCAGTGCTTGGGCCCCAGCCATTCACAATATAAATCAATGATTTAGATGAGGGAATTAAGTATAATGTTTCCAAGTTTGCTGGTGACAAAAACAACTGGGTGTAAAAGGTTACAAGGTGATTGGACAAGCTGAGCGAGTGGGTAAATACATGGCAGAATGCAGTATAATGTGAATAAATGAGGAGTTATCCACTTTGGCAAGAAATACAGAATGGTACAGTATAGTTTGAGAAATAAAACATTGATGTACAAAGCGACATGGGTGTCCTTGTAGGCCAGTCACTAAAAGCAAGTATGAGAGTACAGCAAGCAGTTGGGGAGACAAATGGTATGTTGGGCTTTATTGCAAGAGACTTCGAGTGCAGGAGCAAGGATGCCCTGTTGCAGCAGCACTGGGCCTTGGTGAGACAACACCTGGAGCACTGTGTGTAGTTTTCGTCTCATATTCTAAGAAAAGATACACTTGACACAGAGGGAGTACAGTGAAAGTTCATTTGATTCCTGGGATGGCACGATTGTCATATGAGAGGAGATTGAGTCGACCAAGCCTGTATACATCGGAATTTAGAAGAACGAGAGGACATTTCATTGAAACATATAAAATTCTGGTCGGACTAGAGAGACTAAATGTCAGGATGTTATTTCCCCTGTCTGACGGGGTCTAGAACATGGGTTGCCATCTAGGATAAGAAAGGATAGGCCAAATAGGACTGTGATGAGGAGAAATTTCTTCACTCAGAGAGGTGGCAAACATGTGGAATGCTCCACAACTAACCACCATTGAGGGCAAGTCACTGAATATGTTCAAGGAAAAATAGATTGATTTTTGGACGCTAATGGCATCAAGGGTTATAGAGACATAGAGCAAAACTGTGGTGTTATGATAGAAAATCGACTGTCATCATTTTGAGTGGTAGAGAGGCTCAGTGGACCAAATTGCCTATTCCCACTCTCATTTTCCATGTTTATATGACTGGGTACTTCTAATAGAAATCGGAATTACTTTTTCAAAAGACTGTCTGATTACAAATGTAAGATATTAAAATTTTGCTGCTTTTGGAAAATATAGTGAAATATTTCCATAAATCAACAAATGTTTGAATATTCTGTGACTAACAACCACTATCTTACTCATTCCGTCATTTAGCAATGGATTTTTGTCATTTTTTTGTACAACTAATTTTCACTTATGTATTTCCTTTCTCGTAGGTGATAATTCTGGATGGGGCGTGATTATTATGCACCATGGAAATATGCAGAACTAACACTATGTTGTGGATAAGCTACCTTTAATTCAGCTACTTACTAATAAATCTCACAGACAATCAACTACTGAAACAATTATTTAAACTTTACTGCATATAACAACCAAAATAAGATCCCTTGAGTAAGCAAGTTAAGCCTTGTAACCCAATTAATGATGGAAGTTAGCTATGATTCTAACCAACATGTCTGTCTCTGGATATCCAGGGTTCGATCCTTTTCAGTGTTGTTCTTTGAAGTTCTGCTGGAGTTGAATCCTTATGCAATTTCTGTCCTTTAAGATTATGTTGTAACATTATTATTGATCCTTTAGAGTCTTCCATCAAAAATATTGACTGTGGCTCTGGAGCTATCTAGTCTGCAGTTGGCCCTCTTAGCAGAAGTAGCTTCCCTGTTCCTTGTTACATTTGGCCTTAACTTTCCGTTTGAAGACACAACTGTCCTGCAGTTCACTCCTTAAATTCTTTTGCAGGGAAATCAGTCATACTTATGGCAGCCATTTAGCAAGTAGTTGTTAAAACAATTTTGTTCATGCAGCTTCGACTCCTTCTCCTCCAAGGCACAGCTAATTGCTTTCACTTATAATAGATTGTCCCTGTCCCTCAACAGTTCATTTATTGCTGCTTCTTTAAATCCATAAACAATTTCTGAAAATTACATGATCAAAACTAAGTCCAAAGAGAACTTTTATTCAATCCATTAAAATATGACAGTGTCTGCTGACACCAGTGCATGTGTGTTATACATCGCTTAATTTTGCTCATGTATGCAGTACTCTGAAGGTTTTATACAGGTTCTTTACTGACTCTTGGCTTTTAAGTTCCATACTTCTATACTTAGAATTCCATTATCCCTTCCTATGGATTTATTAATGTCAAATGTGCCAAGTATTTGTATCCATGCACTCTCAAAACCCTTTGCTTTTTCCCAGCACTGATTCTACTTCCATTAAGGGTGTAATTAGTTTTTATTAATCTAAAGGCATCCTCTTATGCTGATTTACTTTGAATTCCATCAACTACTTTTTAAACTATTCCCTCATTTCATAATTGTCTCTTTGTAGTTTCCTTTGATCTTTTAAATAACCAATTGTATATCCTATATCATCAGTGAATTTTGGCACCACTCCTCTCCAGGCGTAGTACAAAATATGCACAGTAATCACAAAACCTTGTAAGAAACCATTTCAAAAGACTCTGAATAATTGCGCTGCAATGCTACTTTCTGCTTTTTCTCCATTCTAGCCATGTTGAAGTCGAAGTTCAGGTTAAGTATCTAAACTTCCCACACCAGTGTGTATCTAATGCTGGGTATAATGCTAAACCTCCCACACCAGTGTGTATCTAATGCTGGGTATAATGCTAAAGGAATGTGTGAATGGAGGCCAGTTTTTTCACCAATGCCAGAAGTGGAAAGAAAGCAGTGATTGAGCTGTTGCTATCCTAGCCACCAGCAAATTAACATCATGAGAGTCTGTGTCACCACTACGCTTTCGGTTGGGCAGAACAGAAAAATCAAGAATTCTCACCCCAGTAAATATTTACAAAAGGAAAATATCTAAACTATGTTATTTACACCTCCAAAGACGGTGAGACTTGAAACCAGGCCTCCTGGCTCAAGGGTAAGGATACTATCATGACACCATTAGAGCCCTCAGGAAAATCTTTTAAAGTAAGCTTTCTAATGTGATTTTCCAGTTTCAAATCAAAGTGGACATTAACTTGAATGCACTCTTAAAAATTAAACTGCTGTTGCAAAAGAAAGGGATTCACTATCTGCCTGCTACTGATTCATCGGAACACAGACAGACAATCTTTGACTTAAAAATAGCCTGCCAGATGGTAATAATTGTATTTCCAATTTCTCTGCATGGATTTAACAGGCTGGTCAAATTTTTTGCCAGTGGTTCAACAATGGCATTAATTAAGTCAATAAGCAAGGCAGTAATTTGTTTCAATTATTGGTAGTTGCATGTCATTTCTTGTAAAAAATACAGCAATTACCAAATCATTACATGGCATGCTTACCTGGACACGATTAGTGGTTGATTTCAGTCTGTAATACACCTCAGAAACAGATGTACTTGTGATTTAACAGAATGTGAAACAAGGCCACGATTGATTCCTTAGGTACCTGCTCATTTATGGAATGGGATTATTTTCTGCAAAACTGGTTGGGACTTCATTAAATTTGCAGGCTTGAGGCACGGGCGAAACCTCTCCTAATAATGAAGGCTATCTGCTGATTATTTTTAAAATTTGAACAGCAAAAGTCTAGAGGCCAATAATTGTTGATATAAGTGGCTCATCAATGTCTGAAAGATTATATATTAGTAAAACCATATTTTGAATCAAGCACATTGCTGCTGGTGATTCTGACCGGGTTCCTGCTGGAATAGATCTGATGTGGTGACTGTGGGCTGCCTGTGTCTGGCTCTGTTCCTGTCTTTGTGATTCTCATATGGGTTACTTGAGTCATTGTAAAAACTCAGGCTAGACTTCTAAGTTACTTTTAAATGATTTTTATTAATAGACTGCGCATTGATGGTAAGGTTACAAAGCAAAATGATCTCTGCTTTCAAGGACCCAATAAGAGTGAAGTGAAATTATTTGAACTTACCTTCCCATACAATAGTCATTAACCAACCTTTTTATGGTACTGCTGGCCATTCCTCTGGACCATGGCGACTGCACTGACTAAGGTGGCAACCTCAGAACAGGCTGCCAGGTATTGGTGGAGTAGCCTCCTTTGCCAGTCCTCTGGGAAGAAGACTCCTCTCCTTTGCAAAACCCCTTCAACCGGGGTCTGGAAGTACCTGTTAGAGAATCACAATGCCATCTTCCCTTTCTCCTCCCTGTTCAGACTGCCCTGCAGGGCAACTTTAGAATGCCAGCGCTCATCAGGGTGCCCAGCAGCCTTTTCAGTATGAACATAGAACATAGATGAACATCGAACCCACGATGTTGTGCCTAAATTTTACCCAAATCCTAAGGTCTATCTAACCCCCACCGCTACCTTATCCTATCATCCATATGCCTATCTAATAGCCGCTTAAATGCCCCTAATGAGGCTGACTCCATTACCCTCTTTGGCAATGCATTCCACGCCCCTACCATTCTCTGAGTAAAGAACCTACCTCTGACGTCACCCCTGTATCTACCTCCGCTCACTTTAAAACTATGCCCCCTCGTAATAGCTACCTCCACCCGAGGAAAAAGTCGCTGGCTGTCCACTCTATCTATACCTCTGATCATTTCGTACACCTCTATCAAGTCACCTCTCATCCTTTGTCGTTCTAAAGGGAAAAACCCTAGCTTTCTCAACCTTTCCTCGTAAGACCTTTCCTCCATTCCAGGCGACATCCTGGTAAATCTCCTCTGCACCTTTTCCAACGCCTCCACATCTTTCCTGTAATGATGCAACCAGAACTGGACACAATACTCCAGATGTGGCCGAACCAAGCTTTTGTACAGCTGGAGTATAACTTCGTGGCTCTTGAACTCAATCCCTCTATTAATGAAAGCTAACACACCATACGCCTTCTTAACAACTCTATCCACCTGGGTGGCAGCTTTCAGGGAACTGTGAACATGAACCCCAAGATCCCTCTGCTCCTCCATACTGGCGAGAATCTTTCTATTAACCCTGTATTCTGCTTTCAAGTGTGTCCTTCCAAAATGAATCACCTCACACTTTTCAGGGTTAAACTCCGTCTGCCACTTCTCAGCCTAGCTCTGCATCCTATCAATGTCCCTTTGGACCCTAGAACAGCCCTCCGCACTGTCCACAACGCGACACACCTTCATATCGTCCGTGAACTTGCTATTCCACCCTTCCACTCCTTCATCCAAATCATTTACAAAAATCTCAAATAGAAGAGGAACCAGGACAGATCCTCGTGGTACACCACTCATAACTGAGCACCATGTTGAATATTTTCCATCCACTACCACCTTTTGTCTTCTAAGGGTCAGCCAATTCTGAATCCAATCTGCCACATTTCCCCCTATCCCATGCCTCCTTACCTTCTGCATGAGCCTACCATGGGGAACCTTATCAAATGCCTTACGTAAATCCATGTATACCACATCCACTGCTCCACCTCCATCCACGTGTTTGGTCACTTCTTCAAAGAATTCGAAAAGGTTTGTGAAGCATGATCGACCCCTCACAAATCTATGCTGACTAACATGAATCAAACTGTGCCTTTCCAAGTGATCATAAATCCTATCTCTCAGAGCCCTCTCCAATAATTTGCCTACCACTGACGTAAGACTAACTGGCCTGTAATTTCCGGGGTTATCCCTGTTCCCTTTTTTGAACAAGGGAATGACGTTTGCCTCTCTCCAATCTTCCGGCACTATACCCGTGGACAGTGGGGACAAAAAGATCATCGCCAAAGGCTCTGCGATCTCGTCCCTCGCTTCCCATAGAATCTTTGGATAAATCCCATCAGGCCCGGAGGACTTATCCATCTTCAACTTCCTCAAAATTCCTAGCACATCTTCCTTACTAACATCGACCTTCTCTAGCCTACCAGCCTGTTTCACACTGTCCTCCTTTACATCGAGGTCCCTCTCAGTTCTGAATACTGAAGAAAAGTATTCATTAAGGACCTCTCCTATCTCTTTAGGCTCCATGCACAAATTCCCTTTAAAATCCTTGATCGGCCCTACCCTTTCTCTGGTCATTCTCTTGTTCCTCATGTACATGTAAAAAGCCTTGGCGTTTTCCCTGATCCTATCTGCCAAGGTTTTCTCATGCACCCTTATAGCACTTCTAAGCACTTTCTTCATCTCCTTCCTGGATAACTTGTATCCCTCTAGAGCCTTTTTCCATTCCTTGTTTCCTAAACCTTACAGAAGCATCCTTCTTCCTCTTAACCAGTCGTTCAAACTCTCTTGAGAACCAAGGCTCCCTCACTCGACCGCATCTTCCCTGCCTGCTAGGGACAACCTATCGAGCACATGCAGTATGCATTCCTGAAACAATCTCCACATTTCAATAGTGCTCTTCCCTGACAGCATCTGTTCCCAATTTATGTTACCCAGTTCTTGCCCAACAGAATTATAATTACCCTTCCCCCCAATTATAAACCTTACCCTGCTGTATGTACCTATCCTTTTCCATAACTATTGTAAAAGTAACAGAGTTATGATTACAGATAAAAGGTACTGCAGATGCTGGAGAATCTGAGATAACAAGCATGGGGCTGGATGAACACAGCAGGTCAAGCAGCATCATAGGAGCAGGAAAACTTGACGTTTCATGCCTAGACCCTTCATCAGAAAGTTATGATTACTATTGCCAAAACGCTGTCCTCCCAACTGGTCTAACACTTGGCCTGGTTCATTGCCAAGCACCAAATCCAAAGTGGCCTCTCCTCATATTGGTCTATCTGTATACTGTGTCAGGAATCCTTCCTGAATGCACTGGACAAAATCCGCTCCATCTAAACTATTACAACTAAAATGTTTCCAATCAATATTTGGAAAGTTGAAGTCACCCATGACTACGACCCTGTGACTTCTGCACCTTTCCAGTATCTGCCTCCCAATCTGCTCCTCTACTTCTCTGCCACTATTAGGGGGTCTGTGAAAAAACCCCAACAAAGTGACTGCTCCTTTCTGGTTCCTGACCTCAACCCAAACTGACTCTGTAGACAATTCATTCTTGAACTGCCTTTCAGTAGCTGCTATACTAGCCCTGACTAGCAATGCCACTCCTCCGCCTCTTTTTCCACTCTCCCTTTCTTTTAAAGCATCTAAATCCCGGAACTTCCAACAACCATTCCTGTCCCTGACTTACCCAAGTTTCTGTAATGGCCACCACATTGTAGTTCGAAGTACCCATCCATGCTCTAAGATCATCCGCCTTATTTCTGATACTTCTAGCATTGAAGTATACACACCTCAAACTATCTCTGTGTCCACAATTATGCTCCATCAACTGCATTTCTTTATAAACAGCCTCACTCCCTGTTGCATCTGTTGGAAGGCTGAATACCTCATCCTCTGAATTATAAATCTGATTCCCCACCTCCTGCCAACCTAGTTTAAACCATCCCATACAGCTTGATCAAACCTCCCTCCCAGGATACTTGTGCCCTTCCATTTCAGGTGCAGCCCGTCCTTCCTGTACAGGACCCACCTTCCCCAGAATGTGCTCCAATTATCCACATAATGGAAGCCCTCCCTCCTACACCAGCTCTGTAGACACATGTTTAGCTGGACTCTGTCCCTATTTATTATCTCATTATCACGTGACACTGGTCATAATCCAGAGATAACTACCCTATTTGTCCTGGACTTCAGCTTCCAACCTAACACCCTGTATTCGTTTTTCACATTCTCTGTCCTTTTTCTACCTATGTCATTGGAACTGATGTGCACCATGACTGCTGGTTTCTCACCCTCCCCTTTAGGGATCTTGAAGACACAATTCGAGACACCACAGACCCTGGCACCCGGGAGGCAACACACGATCCGTTCATCTTGCTCGCATCCACAGAACTGCCTGTCTGTGCCTCTTACTGTTGAATCCCCCATAACAATTGCCCTTCTATTGTCTCCCCTTCCCTTCTGTGCCACAGGGCCAGGCTCAGTGCCAGAGACCTGTCTGCTATGGCCTTCCCCTGGTAGGTTCCCCACTGCACCCCCACCCCACCCCCCGCAACAGTATCCAAAATGGTATACTTATTTTTGAGGGGAACGGCCGCAGGGGATCCCTGCACTGTCTGCCTAGTCCCTTTCCCCTTCCTGACAGTCACCCAGCTACCTTTTTCCTGTAACTTGGGTGTGACCACCTCCTTATAACTCCTCCCTATCACCCCCTCAGCCTCCCGAATGATCTGGAGTTCATCCAGCTCCAGCTCCAGCTCCAGTTGCCTAACGCGGTTTTTGAGGAGCTGGAGTTGGGTGCACTTCTTGCAGTTGAAGTCAGAGGGGACACCAGCAGTAACCCTTACCTCCCACATCCTGCAAGAAGAGCGTGCAACTGCCCTAGCTTCCATTCCCTCTACTCTAGATTTCCAGAAGAATTAAAAAAATCCTTACCTTACCAACCCTCCACACAGTATGGCCCAGATGCTAGGAATTCTGGCTTATTATTGGATATCTGGTGAGTGATGGGTTATTTTTGGAATTCTGTGTGTTAAAGTGGGCCTAGAATTGGATACAAGGAATGCCTTGGGATGGGGTATGTAGTTAATGAGGCACATTTGGTAAGATATGGAAAAAAAACTTACTAGGACTTGAAGAAAAAGTCCCGTCAAAAGATTCAACTCTAATTTGCACTTAGAAATAAAAGTAAGATTCAGCCAGTTGATTCTATTTCATAAAATGACCTACCCTCCATCATAAAGTCAGACGTCGGATGGTTTGTTTAGCACCATTCACAGCAACTTTGTTTTTGTTCAGCCGGTTGATTCTGTTCTCCTTGGAGAAGAGAGAGTTGAGACATGTTAATTGATAGAGGTGTTCAAAATCTTGAAGAATTTGAACTGAGTAAACAGGGAGAAACTATTCACATTAGTGGGATGATTGTTAACCAAAGAGGATGGATTTGAGCTGATTGGATTAAGTGACTTCTTCTTGCAGAGGGCTGGCACCTGTGTGATGGGTTGAATGGTCTCCCACACAGTAACTATTATATGATTCTAAGTCGTTTTACAGAAGTACGATCAGAAAGAAATTGACACTGAGCCAGAGAAGAAGACAAAAAACTTGATCAAGGTTTTTAAAGTCTGTGTTAAAGGAGTGAAAAATAGTTTTAAGGTTACAGCATCCCAGTGGCACAGTGGTTAGCACAGCTGCATAACATGTGCTAAGAACCTGGGGTCAATTCCAGCCTTGGGTGACCGGCTGTGCGAAGTTTGCACATTCTCCCAGTGTCTCAGTGGGTTTCTGCCAAGTGCTCCAGTTTCCTCCCACTGTCCATAGATGTACTGGTTGGTCAGATTGGCCACATGAAATTGTTCAAAGTGTTCAGAGATGTGTGGTGACGTGGATTAGCCATGAGAAATGTAGGATTACAGGGATGGGGTTGGGTTTAGATGGGATCCTCTTCAGATGGTTGGTGCAGATTCAACGGCGGAATGGCTTTTTTCTACACCATAGGAATTCTATAATTCTTAGGGTCGAGACAGCTGAAGTCAACAAAGAAGGGGCATTGATAGTGAGAAAACAGCTTGGTAGGAACATGCAGATCTTAGAGTGTTCAATGTTGAAATGGTTACAGAGATAGGCAGGTCATGAAGAAACTTGAATGTGAGGAGAGAATACTTAGGCAACATTAATGGCCTACATTTTTGCCATAATAGAGAGCCTATCCATTATCTAAAAATAGTATATGAGCTCACAAGTTGATAGCCCCAATTCAAACATGGCACTTCTGATTTTCATGGAGATATGAATGAATTCAGCTAATGAATCATAAGTGAGAATTTTATGGAGGCAAGTGACCATTTTGACATCAATTTCTTCTACCGAATTAGAATTTTCATAGTCTTGAGCTGTGAAACCCAAAGTGTGCAGATTGGACCTTGTAAGAGCAGATCTGAACATTCTACATTGGTTTGGATAGCCAGAGTACATCTTTGAAGAGGAAAGGCACCGCTGGTCTGATTCTGGTGTATCTTTAATGGAGGGTGGGTATGGGTGGTGGTAGGATGCCCTTAGTGGAGCCAAGGTTGCCTTTAGCAGATAAAAGGTCCTTTGGAGTTGGTAAGGTGGTCTTTGGAATTATTAAAAGTAAACATATATATGTAAAAATTGTATAAACCCATTAACAGCAACAGACCTATTAAAAAGAACTTGTCAATAAGACAAATAAGAAAGGATTGCATTTTATTTTATTCCATCGACTTGACTGCTGAATGATTGTTACACAACATGTTTTACAATTAGTGATTGTCAAAGTGAGGTGCTTTCTATTTCACAATTTAGTAGACAGTTATATGTGGTTAAACCCTTTGAGACAGGACAATGAATGAATTGCAATGCTTGCTGTTTTAAGCGACTGTGCACTGGAATGAAATGATTGTTGCTCTATTGTGAATTAAAAGATTACAAATGTTGTAATATTTTTATATAGAAACGACCAAATAAATAATTCACGGAAGTCAAAAGCAGCTTCTGCAATTTATTGAGAATGTGAAGCAAACATTTAAATTGGAACTAAAATCTTTACGTGGTATGAAGCATTGGCTTGAGGTCATGAACATGCTAGGTACTTATGGATTAGGAGCAAAAGTAAGCCTCAGAGCCCCTCACATCTGCTCTGTCATTCAGGAAGAATGTTGCTGATTTGATTACTCCACATTCTCACCTACTCCACTAACCTTGCATACCATTTCCAGTCAAGTATCTGTTTACCTTTGGCTTATTAATATTCAATGATCTTGCTTCCACTGTCTTTTGAGGAAGACCATTCCAAAGATTCATGATGTTCTGTAAGGAAAGAATTCCCCTTATAGAACATCTAACAGTACAATGCAGGAACAGGTCCTTTGGCTCACCATGCCTGTATCAATCGTGATGCCAGACTCCACGAATCCCATCTGCTTGCATATGGTCAGTATCCCTCTATTCCCTGCCTGTTCATGTGTCTGTTTAAATGCCTCTTAAACTTTGCTATTGTATCTGCTTCTACCACCTGCCCTGGTAGCGTGTTCCAGGCACCTGTCACCGTCCTAGTAAAAAAGCTTACCTCAGACATCCCCTTTAAGTTTTTTTCCCCTCACCTTAAACTTATGCCCCCTGACATTTCCACTCTGGGAAAGACTCAGGCTATCCACCCTATCCATTTCTCTCATAGTTTTATATATTTCTATCAGGTTGCCCCCTCAATCTCTGATGCTCTAGCAAAAATAATCCAAGTTTGTCTAACCTTTCATTATAGCTAATACACTCCAATCCAGCCAACATCCTGGTAAATGACTTATACACGCTCTCCAAAGACTCCACATCCTTCCCATAGTGTGGTGAACTGAACTCCAAATGCAATCTAAGTAAAGTTTTATATAACTGCAACATGACTTGCCAACTTTTCTATTCAATGCCCCAAACAATGAAGGCAAGCATGCCACATACCTTATCAACTTGTGTTGCCTCTTTCAGAGAGCTATGGTTTGCGCCGCAATATCCCTCCTCATGTCAATTTTCCTGAGGATCCTGCCATTTACTGTATACTTTCTTCTTGCATTTGACCTCCCGAAATGCATTACTTGCACTGTCCAGATTAAACTCCACCTGCCATTTCTCCATCCAACTTTTAAATTCATGTGTCCTACTGTATCTTTTGACATCATTCTTCACTATCCGCAGCTCCACCAATTTTTGTGCTGTCTGTAAACTTACTAATGAGACCACCTACATTTTCAAGTAAATCATTTATATATATTACAAGCAAGAGGCCCCAGTACTGAGCCTTGTGGAGTACCACTAGTCACGGAAAAATACTCCTCCACAACTACTCCCTATGACCAAGCCAATTTATCAATTTACCATAGATCCTATATGATTTAATCTTCTGGACCAGCCTACCATTAGTGACCTTGTCAAATGCCTTAGTAAAGTCCATGTAGACAGCATTCACTGCTCTACCATCATCAATCATCTTCATTACTTCCTCAGAAACTCAATCAAATTTGTGAGACAAGATTGCCCCCGCACAAAAACATGCTGACCATCCCTAATAAATTCATCCTTTTCCAAATGTGAGTATATCCTGTCCCAAAGAATCTTCTCCAATAATTTCCCTGCTGCTGATGTAAGGCTCAATAGCCCATAGTTTCCTGGATTAGCCCTGTTGCCTTCCTTTGATCTGCCTATACTGCTCATAAACAAAGCCTTTCACTGCACTCCGGCACTCATGACAATAAATCAATTAATCAATAAACAAAGCCACAATGCTTCTCTAGTCTTCTGAGACCTCACCTGTGGCTAAAGAAGGTACAAAGATCTCTATCAAGGACCTACCAATCTCTTCCCTTGTCTCCCTCAGCATCCAAGGATATAGATCCCATCAGGTCCTAGGACTTAGCTACCTAAATGATTTTCAAGACTTCAACACCTCCTCCTCCTTAATATCAACAAACCCTTCCCTAATCTTACCTTGCCGTATCTCATATCTGTCTTAAATGAGTGACTCCTTATTTTCCTCTTGTAACAACTAACCCATTGCAGATATTACTGTAAAAAATCTTTAAACCGTTTCTGATGCGCTTATATTCTTCCTTAAATAATCTCACTAGTTCCTTGTATAACTGAAGCAGAACCTCCCTGGTTTTGTATTCAATTCCCCTCACAGTGAATGATAATCTTCTATTAATCTGCCTAATTAGTTGCTATCTCTGCGTCATAAGATTTTGCGATTCATGCATAGGACCCCTTACATCTAAACTCTGCAATCTTGCACACATAGATAATACATATTTTTAATCCTTCCTGCTAAAATGGGCCATTTCACATTTTTCTCATTATATTCCATTTGCTAGATATTCGTCCATTCATCTAATCTATTTATATCCCTTTGTGATCTGAAGAACGGTCACCGGATGCAAAACGTTAACTTTGCTTTCTCTCCCACAATGCTGCCAGACCTGCTGAGTTTTTCCAGCAATTTCTGTTTTTATATCCCTTTGTAGTCCCTTTATGTACTCAGTTATAAATTGCTTTCCCTCCATACAAGTTTCTCCTTCTTTCTTCCATCATATATTAAGAGCTCGACTTACACTAGAAGAATACATTTACATCATAAATAAATACAGCAGATGGACTTGTTCAATGAGTTAATTTATTACCTGATATGTTGAGACACACTTTCCTTCATAACCTGCGACGTATTTCAAATGAGGCCTTATGCATTATTTTAAGGAAGCAAATAAATTGAGCTCCTGTACACCACAAGTGATCATAGTGAAAACTGCGCAAATTTTGATGTAGGCTGGCTAGGGTTATCAGAATGCTCAAATAGTATGACTTTTTTTTCTTTATTCGTTAACGGGATGAGGGCATCACTGACCAAGCAGCATTTACTGCCTATCTCTCATTGCCCAGAGGGCAGTTCAGAGTCAACCATATTGCTGTGGGCCTGGAGTCACATGTAGACCAGACCAGGTAAGGATGGCAGTTTCCTTCTCCAAAAGGTGTTAGTGAACCAGATTTTTTTTTCCAACAACTGATTCATGATCATCATTAGATTTTTAATTCCAGATATTTTATCAAATTCAACAATCTGCTGTGGCAGGATTCAAACCCAAGTCTACAGAAAGTTATTGGGAGGTCTCAGGATTAGCAGTCCAGCAATAATACCACTAGGTCATTGCCTCCCCCGCTGCTGGCAGAGATGTAGTGATTGTAAACAAGGTCAGCCTGTTCGACCTCATAGCATATGAGTTCCCTAGTTGGAGCTGTTAATCAGGAAGCCCTGACAGACATAAAAAAAGAATGAGTAACAGAGATACTGACAGTCTGCTGCCTGACTCTGAATGGGGCAATTAGATAGTCAAGGACTGTTCCTGTGTAAATAAAGGATGACTCGGTGATGGGATACCAGTCTCTGTGGAGTTAGTGAGTGGTTATACAGGTAAACACTTGAGTGAAGTACTGGAGGATTCCTGGAGACTGTAGAGCAAAACTCCACTGTGTTTCACAGTCTTCATGAGCAGATAGGAAATAGGGAAAGAAAACTCTGGAAAACAAATCTATTTATGTGGAGATAGTAGGAACTGCAGATGCTGGAGAATCTGAGATAACAAGGTGT
>JAHRHZ010000144.1:65359123-65398422 GCA_024137785.1 Ginglymostoma cirratum
TGATGGAAGGTGGATAAAGGAGCAGATAGGTGGAGAGAAGATGGACCCGAAACGTCAGCTTTCTTGTTCCTCTGATGCTGCTTGGTCTGCTGTGTTCATCCAGCTCTACAATTTGTTATCTATATTTATGCAGCAAGCTCAGCATGCCTTAGCTCCATTCTAAGTTTTGCTTTGTTGGTCTTTACACTTCAATTAATTCATAAATCAGACAGGCGATTAACATTCAAATTGTATTCTTGAGAAACAAGTCTGGAGTCCAGATTTACCTGTGATTTTTGCTACAAATTTGTGGTTACGTTTTGGTTCATAGGCCTAACAAGTCACTTCTTGAATTAATCTATTAATATACATTCTTTCATGTTACTGAATATCAGAAACATAAATGCTCATATATGCAAATTGCCAGAGCCCCAGCATGTATCAGCTTAAGTTGGAATACCTGGCACCTCATCTTGTGTGTTTAAGGGACAAATATTTTTGGTAGTGAGGCCTTGATTTTAGCTGTTGCAACAATATTCTGTCATGTAGGTATATCTAAAGAGAATTTCATGCCAATATCATGACAATAAATTAATCTCTACTCACAAGAAAGCTGACAAGCGGCCTATGTTATCACCTTTGGAGAAGGCCAGCATTTCAATTGCCCGTCAGGCATGTAAGTGGCCAGTGGCATGTCTTCTTTATACCCCATAGGTCCCAACCCTGGGATTAGAGATGGCAGCTTTCCATCGCAGTGAGCACCACTGAGATTAATGGCTGCTATCTGCAATATATATGTATCAGTGGCCCAGGATTGGCAAGGGACCTAAGCCACAGTTAGGACAATGAGAAGTGGATTTGCAGGAGGTGGGAAGGGGGTTCATCAGCAAGGGTGGGGGATGAACTTTCAACACCATCGTCCCCACACTTTCCACTGCTGGGTTCCTCCGTGCAAAAGACCATGTTCTTTGGAGAAGATCTTTTTTGGGCTAAAATTGATTCATTTTAGGGGAATAGGAGTTTGATTGCAAAATTGAGCCCAGTTCTGTCACTCAACTCCTGGTCCAGGTAAACAATCATCATGAAACAATAAAACTCCATTTTTGCTTCTTTCAAGAAATGGAGAATATCAGTCTCGCAAAGATGTTGGAAGGCAATGATACGTCAGTACGGTGTGATTAGTGAGCCCTACATCTTCAGGCGTGAGAAGAAAATAAGAATTAACTCAAAAATAAGTAATATAAGGAATGTAATCTATTCATGAAATAAGCTGTCTGTCCCTCAGTTCCACCCTTTATCTGTTATCATTCCTGGTTCCTGCACTCAAATTAATTCTGAAAACAAGTAACAGACTAAATTAACAAATTACTCTCTGAGAAACATCACCACCCAGGCCTGGAGTCATGATTCATATCAGGCTTTTGTTATTAAATTGTGATTAAGATTTGGCAATCCTGTCTGACAAGTTACTTTGCACGCAATTTGGGATTACTTCATTAATGTTTCATTCTTCCACAGCATTAACAAAATATTCTGTAAAACAGCATTGCATTGCTTAAAACGACTTACATTTGGCCAGATTTTGGCAACTCAAAATTTGCCAACGGATACCTCAGCAACTGATTTTTTTTAACGGGATTTAACAGTGAAGGGAAGTTACACTATTGAAAATATTTTATCATTCAGAGCTGGATAGCCATTTGCTACAAAGGAGGCCCATTCCCTGTTAAGAAATGTAGTCACTTCCATTTCTCTGTTCGATCACTATAGACAGCCAATTTATTTTTTTTCAAGTTACCATCCAATTTCCTTTTGAAATCATTAGTTATTTCTGCTTCCAACAGCCTCCCATTCTCCTGAATCTCTCTAGACCAAATTTTAAGCAGCAACAGCTAGTGAGAAGACTTATTCCATTCCTACCTTACATAAGCTTGCCATTTCTAACTTAACCTTGTAATTAAAATCCCTCACCCTGAAAACCATTCTGGTAAATTCTCTGTACCCTCTTCCACATCATCCCTGAAGTATAGTGACCAGAACTGTATCTAAGTCTCCAGTTGGAGTCTAACCAGAGCTTTATGCATTGAACATCTCAGCTGCTGAACTGACATGAAGGTTAAGCCTCTTATATTGAAAAAGTCTGTTATGAATTGGGAATATTATAAGATACCTTGATTGTAACTGCAATCTCAGTTTGATAATAACTTGCATTGAAGTCATTTTAACATAAGTATTTATCAACATTGATGTTTCTATGATGACATCAACTGAGGCTGCACAGAGGTTTAAGACATGACTACACAAATCAAACCCAATGAGGTGAATGACAAAAATGGTGACCCACCAGCAGTACACAAGTATGAGCTTTGGACACGTGACTGTTCATCAGGCAGAGCATTGAGGAGCATTTTTACTGAAACTTTAAAAACTTCCTGTCACCATTCAACGCGGGTATTAGTGGGGCTTAGATGTCAAAATAAAGACAACAAAATCATTGAAGTCTGTAGATGAAGCCCCTCTGGGGTCCAATTTCTCCGACTCTCAATCCAAAGAATCAAGTAATTCTCTGGGTTTGTTTTCGTGACATAAGGTAGATAAGATCATTTTATTTTAATTTTTAAAAAGTTTAAAATCAATAAGTTATATTACTTAATAAAAAAAAGTTCAACCTCCCAGCTTTCACTGTCAGTTGATCAAAAGATGCTGGTGTGAAGTGGCCATTTCTGAATACTATGAATTCCAACTGCCCGTTGTGTTTTTATAGTGAATCAGCCTGAAACTATGAAGCAATTTCTTCTTCAATAATTGTACTGCCCAAACATTAAATAGAACTAGTGGGATTTGGGAAGAATCTCTGAGGTGAAACATTAATTTCAAGCCTCCTTCAGCATGTCCTTCAAAAGTGGTCTGACTCAAAATTTAAATAGGGAAGCATTTTAAAACAATCAATAAAATTCCAGGTTGTCATCAATGTATCTGATACTCTTTATGTTCTTTTATTTCTTGTTAATGTCTTGACTGATAACCTTTGTTTGTGTAAAACATTGAATTCAAATATTTTTTCTTAACCGCTATATTCCTCCAGCTCCCAGATTGTTTTATGTGGTCATTTGGGTGAAATCAGGGTGTCCACAGCTCTTTTAGATAAAAAAAAATTTTGATATCTTTGAACTTTTATCCTTAGAAAGCTTTTACCAGTTGTGAGGCTTTTTAAAGCTGTCCAAGTGCTAGAGGTACAGCTGATTTCACTGGGGAAAGTGTCACCACAGCTGCTTCATTTTCCAAATATAAAGCAAATCTGTAAGTCGCAACAACTTTCTTTTTAAAGGATCCATCAGGCAGACCGAGAAAAAAGACAGCTACAACAGCGAGGCAGGGCTTTCCCTGGCAGAAGATAAAAAATTTGTAATTGATACTTAAGCAGCATCTGACTAGAGAAACATCAGGGTCCACCAATGTGCACAATATCCAAGAGGAACAGCTGCCTTATTGGTTTGATGGGAAAAGAAGATATGACTGGAGGATGGTCTCTCTTACTGCCTCCCTTGTTCCTGTATCCAAGATGTCACCAAGCAGCAAACAACCAGAAGTTGGCCCATATTGCTACCAACAACATAGGTAGGAAGGGGATAACAAGGTGTAGAACTAGATGAACACAGCCGGCCAAGCAGCATCAGAGGAGCAGGAAAGCTGATGTTTCGGGCCTAGACCCTTCTTCAGAAATTCTTCAGAAATAGGCCTGAAACGTCAGCTTTCCTGCTCCTCTGCTGCTGCTTGGCCTGCTGTGTTCATCCAGCTCTACACCTTGTTATCTCAGATTCTCCAGCATCTGCAGTTCCTACTGTTTCTAGGTAGGAAGAGGGATGCGATAGGCTTTAGGAAAAGAGAATAAGAAGCAGGATCTCAAAGATTATAATCTGTAATTTACTCCACATGGCCAGTGGTATAAAAATAGGAGGATAATACAAATCAATGCATGTTTGGAGAGGTGGCTTAGGAGAAAGGGCATTAGATTCCTGGCACTGGGACCAATTATGGGGCAGAGAGCACAGATACAGATCGATGAGTTGCCCCTCAACAGTACACAGAGTGATGTTGTCTTCGGATTGTTTTCTTTTGCTGTTGGGATGGGCAATCAAACTACTTTTGCAGACGGTTAGGAGCCAAGATGAAACATGAGAAAAAAATCAAGGTGCACAAAGATTGGGAGAGCAATAGCACTAGTATAAGAAATAGCAAGCTGTGGGATTGGATTAAGAGAGAATGCAGTATAATATTATTCGCATTTATAGTGCTGAGAAGTAAATGCAAGAAGCATGGTAAATAAGTTTGATGAGTTGTAGGCACAGTTAGGCACATGAGAATATGGTGTTGTGGTGACGATGGAGATCTACCTCCAAAGAAGCCAGAACTGGATACTAAATATTTCTGGATAAAAATCCCCAGATTGTCCTGCTCGCAAAATTTTCTGCGCATCAATGGAATTGTCCATTTTTAGCTGGGATGTCTAAAACTGAAAAGTAAAAATGGTCAAACACGTGCTCGTCAGGATAAGCCTAATGATTGGCTGATGAAAGCAGGAGAGGACATTTACTTTTTTGTGGCATTCACTGTTTTACACAGGCAAGTTTGTAAATGTCTCAACTCTTTTGTGCAATGAGGTATTTGTATGAGAAGCTAGTAAGTGAATTAATGAGTTGGTGGGTGAGTGAGTGAGTGAGCAAGTGAAAGGGTGGATGAACAAATAAGTGAGTGAATGAATGAATAGGTGGGTAGATGAATAAATGAGCGAGTTGTGAGTAGGCAGTCAGGTCAGGTTGGGGAGGTGTCAAGGCCTGAGATGGTCAGAGGTGTGGGGTTAGATGGGTAATTTGGTCAGGGATGTAATTATTTGGTGGGCATTCAGACTGATTAGTTAGGGTGTTGTAATGGGAATGCAGCAGAGGTTGGCAGTCTCCATGACCCATTTCCCAGTGAAAAAGGTGTCATTTATGTACAAATTTATCTTGCCTACATAAAGCAGGGCATTACATATATAGCTCCTAGCATGTGCAAACACATCACACTGTGAGCCCGACTGAGAATCTTTAATTGATTTCCATTGCAATTATTAGCATAGCCCAGATTATTTAATGAATGTTGTTCAGGAGTAGAATCACCTCAAATGTTGGACATACTGTTCTGAGGTCTGCAGGCATGAGTTGGTTGAGCACAATTGGCATAATATCCACTATCACTGGTCAATGGGATATGTTGTTTAATACAGTCTAACAGCTGTTTGGATGGATGACCAACATATCTGGCATGACACCGCACTGAAACTCATGTTGTCTTACATTTTGTTAGTGGAGAAAACCACGAATGTGTTTACTACAAAAAAATCAGCGTAAGACAGCTAGTTTTACATGTTGTTTGGATTTCGGGCACAGTTTCGCCTTCCAGGGTAATCTGAGTTAAAGTTGGCACCATTCAAGGTCAGAACTGGTAGCTCTCGGCCTTTCCTTAAATTTGCATGTTGTACAACATCCCAGTGACTGCTGCAGTACATGAAACTACCAGTCACATCGAGAGATAAGAACTAGATGAAAATCTTCAGTTTTGTGCCTCATTTTAGCAATGTTTATGTTAGCAAACAGTGATGATGGCATCCTGATCACTGACACTCAGTTTGGGTTCTCCCAGGCCTACTTAGCTCCTGACCTCATTATGGTCTTATTCCAAATTGACATTGAAGAGACTGACTAAAACTGAAATCATTGGATATCAGGGGAAAAAAACACTCAATCTGTTTGAGTCATGCCTAACACAAAGCAAAATATCTGTGGTCATTAAAGGTTACTTAACTCTCACAGAATATCACTCCAAAACTTCCTAAAAGCCATGTCCTCGTCCCAACCATTTTAAGCTGCTTCATTAATGATCTTTTCTCCACTATAAGGGCAGAAGTGAGAATGTTCACTGATTGGTTCACGTTGTTCAGTATCACTCATTATTCCTCAGATACTGAAATAGGTCGCAAGACTGTAAGATACAGGAGCAAAATTAGGCCAGTCCCATTGAGTCTGATCGGCCATTATATCATTGCTGATATGTTTCTCAACCCCATCCTCCTGCTTTCTCCCCATAACACTTGATCCCCTTCCTAATCAAGAAGCTATCTATCTCTGTCTTACATACATTCAGTGACTGGGCTTCCACAACTTTCTGCGGCAATGAGTTCCACAGATTCATCACTCTCTGGCTAAAGAAATTCCTCCTCACCACAGTTCTAAATGGTCGTCCCTTCACTCTGAGCCTTTGCCCCCACAGCCTCGTCTATCTGACCAGTCTAAACATCTTTTCCATGTCCACTATGTAGGCCACCTTGTAAGCTCCAATGATAGTCCCCTCTCGTCCTTCTAAACTCCATTGAATACAGACCAAGAATCCTCAACCTCTCCTCAAATGACAGGGCCTTCATTCCTTGTAAACCTCCTCTGTACATCTCCAATGCCAACGCATCCTTCCTTTGATATGTGGCTCAAAAATGTTCACAATATTCCAAATGCGGACTGACCACAGTGTTATACAGACTCAGCATTTCTGCTGTGCATGCTACCCCTCTTGAAATGAACGCTAATAAATTGAATACTTCAACGTTGCATTTGCCTTCCTAACTGCCAAATGAACATGCATGCTAACCATAGGAAAATCCTGAGCGAAGACTCTTAAGTTTCATTTGGAAAACAGTCTGTGCCTCTATTATTCCTACCAAAGTGCAAAACCTCACACTTTCCCATACTGCATTCCATCTGCCAATTCTGTGCCCACTCTCCTAGCCTGTCCCAATCTTTCTGCAGTTTTCTGGCTTCCTAAGCTTCATATGTCCCTCCTCCTATCTTTGTCTCGTCTGCAAACTTAGCAACAATGTCCACAGTTCCTTCATCCAGCTTGCTAATATACAAAATGAATAGTGTGGGTCCAACACTGACCCTTACAGAACTCCACTAGTCACTGTCTGTTATCCTGAAAAAGACCCCTTTATCCCTGAGGCAGGTAGGTAGGAGGTGGGCGTGGGGGTTAAGGTGGTTAAGGGGTTTAAGCCTCCTTGACCTGTCTGTTTCCTCTCCACCTATCTGCTCCTTTATCCATCTTCCATCCACCTCCCCCTCTCTCTCTATTTATTTCAGAATCCCCTTCCCCTCCCTCATTTCTGAAGAAGGGTCCAGACCCAAAACGTCAGCTTTCCTGCTCCTCTGATGCTGCTTGGCCTACACCTCTACACCTTGTTATCTCAGATTCTCCAGCATTGGCAGTTCCTACTACCCCTTTATCCCTACTGCCCTCTGCCACTCAGCCAACCCTCTATCCTTGCCAGTACCTTGCTCTTAAAACCAAGGACTCTTATCTTATTGAGCAGCTGGTTAGGCTGAATTGTTTAGTTTTGTGCTGTTTATCCTATACCTTTCTGTGAAATGCTATGGCGTGTGTATCTTTAACAGTTTTGGAGGTTGTTTTCAATTCTACCTGCATAGGAGGAACCGGACTCCTAAACCAAGGCTCCATCTGCTGGTTCAAGTCGATGTCAAGATTCCCATTAAATTATTGAAGAAACATCGGTTTATTTTGAAAATCTTCTTACTGAGACCATCAATAATAAATTGAATACTTCAATGTTCTTTTACCTGTTTTCATTATGTGATTTATTTTTACAAAAAAAATTGTTTAAATAAAAGAAATAATAAATTCTTCCAAACAGAAAAGGAAAACAATTTTGGGCAAATCTATATATTACCACATTACTTTTGTTCATCTCTTAAAACAAAAAGTGGCATTGGCAGATTTTTGGGAGCATTTATTTTTTAAGAGAAATTTAAAATATTGCATTTATACACCAGGTGGCAGCAAATCTCAATTTGTAAGACAGCAATTTAATTTTCCACAGAAATTGCATTGAATATCAGAAATTATTTACTGTTTTTACCATTAAGATTTGGTACAATTTCAAGGAAGCAGAGTGCAGAAACATAACTATCAAATCTTTAATGTTGACAGGAGGTATTGAGAAAATGTTTTATAAAATAAATCACACAATATCCTTGGCTTTATGAATAAAACAGTACAAAAATAAGAAAGCCATGCTAAATTTTTATAAAACATATGTAAATCATCAGTGGGTGTGTTTGTGCTCAATTCCAGGCACCCTACTTTTAGGAAGGATGACATGGCCTCAGGTAGTGGGTTTACAGATTATGTGACTGCACTGGTAATCACAGCAACTGATGGATTAATTTGGCATTATAAAGCTGGTCTCAGTAATAGTGATCATTGACTTTTGTTAAAAAATCTAGTTCACTGATACCCTTTAAGTAAGGAAATCTGTTGTTCTCCCCTGGTTTGGCCTATATGTGATTTCAGACCAGCAATGTTTCTATCTTTTAACTGCACTCTGAAATGGCCTAGAGAGCCAATCTTTTCAAGGACAATTAGTGATGGTCGAATGGCCTACTTCTGCTCTTATTTTCTGTGTTTCCTATGCATCTATGACTCCCACATTTCTTGATCCACATCACATGAAAAAATTATTTTAAAATATCAGGTAGAATAGTACCATCATGTTGTTGTGGTATAATGCCTGCAGAGGTGATAGAAACAGATTCAGTTGTAATTTCCAAAAGTGGATTGGATGAGCATTTAAGAGGAAACAAATTAGTGTGATGTCGGGAAAGGGCAGGGAAGTGGGAGTAATTGATTAGCTACTAAATGTGCACCAAATGGCTTCCATCAATACTTTGTCTTTCCGTTATTCTATACTATGATTTCAGTGTCCATTCGACCCTGAAATCTTAAGTAAACTATCAATGTCTCCCTAAACTATTAGGACCCTTGTTTTCAGAAATGAGGCACACGCACAATCTTCAACACTCATCATTGCACATTGTAGCGTCTGATTTACACTTGTGTCCAATTGACTGGTTGGTGTATTTAACTTTCAGGTCAGTGATATCCCCACAGGGTATCAATTATTTTGCAATCAATGGTGCATCATAAAGGAAATTGAACGTCAAAACATGGCGGTTAGACTCAAGTTTATAGGAATAGACATTCCCTGCACTAGTGTGACATGAATGAGGCCTGTCTCTTATAAGTCCAAGGATGAATATGGTTCAGGTCTGCCTCCACAGACTCTTTTATTAACTCAGCAGCTGCAGATGAAACTGAACATTGTGCAATCATCAGCGAACAACCCAGCTCAGGTTCACAATAGCAGGAGCAACATTAGTGAAGCAGCTGAGGATGGTTGGGATTATTACACAACCCCAATGAACTCTTGGCATTCAGAAGATCAGCCTCCAACAAGCACAACCTTTTCCTTTGTGATAGGTGGCATTTCAACTGGATTGTTTTCACCCTGATTCCACTGACCTCAGTTTTATTAAGGGTCCTTGATGCTACATGTAGTTAAAAGCAGCTTTGCTGTCTAGGGCTACATCCTGACTTTACTTCTTTTATCTGTGCTTGGACAAAGTGAATAAGACCAGAGCTGAGTGGCCCTGACAGATCTCAAACTGTGTCAGTGAGCTGCTTATAGACAGGGGCATTTGACAGCACGACCAGTGACAGCTGCTGTCAGTGTTCAGTAGTAAAGTCATTGGGAGGGTAATTTGTTAGTTAGAATTAATCCTACCTTTTACGGACTGTACATTTCTGCAAATCTTTCCACATTATCAGTGCTCTACTGGGGCTTTGGCCTGAATCACAGTTAGTTATGGATCACAAATCCTCAGCACTATATTAAAATACTGTCTGGTCCTATAACCTTTGCTTTTAATTAGCACTCAACTGTTCATTGACAGCATGTTGGTTGAACTGAGTTGCCTGATAATTGGTATCCATAATGGTGTAGACCTCAAAAAGAAATCATGATAATATATCAACTCAGTACTTCAAGTTAAAGGTAGCCAAAATGCTTCAACCTTGTCCTTTCGTTTTCCTATAAATTCGTAAAATTGACATTCATATGAATTCCTCCACTCTTGACTCTTAACTACCCCCTGATATGGCCTAGTGAGCCCAATCAGTTGTTTCAACCGCTAGAAAGGAACAAAAGGAGTGAAACCGTCCATGGTTACAGAATGACAAAGCCATTTCTGAAGAAGGTTCCCGACCCAAAACGTCAACTTTCCTGCTCCTCTGATGCTGCCTGGCCAGCTGTGTTCCTCTAGCTCCACACTGTGTTATTAATGATTACAGAATGTATGTTTCTAAGGTAACTATTTTATGCCTCTGTTTCCAAAAAGAACCATGGGCAACATTCTGTGTTTACTTGAAATGTGCTCCAGAAGCGAAAAAGAACAAATTTAAATGTTTCATATTAAGGGTTACTTTTTCCCACTATAAATCACAGATGATCTTTAGAGAGAAGATAATATATGGTCCTTACATCCGCGAAATGCCAGCAACTTTCTAAAAAAAACTTAATTTCTGTCATATTCTTTGTTTTTCAGTGCATTTTGCATTACAGTCTCACGGATCCCTTAACACAGGTCAAATATAGTGCTGAGGATTTGTGCTCCATTACTAACTGTGACTCAGGCCAATGTTCCAGTAGAACCATGATTCAGCCATACTGAAGAATACTGATTCATGGTTATGTCAATCAAAACGTCACTTATTTAACCCATGTTCCTATAGGGAGATGAAATTACACTGCATGAATTATACATTTTTAAAAATATTGAATTTTTTATAATTCATCTCTGTACAACTTAGTTAAGTAGCATTTTGATTCACACTGTAAACTGTAGCCCATTACAATTATTTGACAATGTGCTTTGCAATCGTGAAAATAAAGAATCTGGCCCGTGTCATTTCTGTAGTTACAACAATAGGTTCAAGCACCTCTAATTTCTGAATTATTCTTTATCCATATGGCTAGACACAGCACCATTAAGAAGATTGGAGCTCCTTAAAAATTGAACCAAGCAGCTATAAGAGAAATAGAGAAAAGAAATGAAAAACCTTGAAATGTAAAACAAAAATCGACAATGTTGCATTGTGTAGCAATGAAACAGAAAGGAAGATTGAGTTCTGATGAAGAGTCACTGGACTCAAAAACGTTGACTCTGCTTGCTTCTCATAGACCTGCTGAGTTTAGCCAGAAATTTCTGTTTCTGTTTCAGAAAGGTTGGTGTTTAGAGTATGCTGCTTCTTCAGAAATAGCACATATAACCAAATTATTAATCTACCTTTTCTGGTTTGACCTTCCATACGGTTCCAGCATGTGCTATTTTTAATGCATCAAGCAGGTGCTATTAGCAAAGTGCAGTTTATTCACCTGGTGACTGAACATGCCTTTCAAACATTAACACCAAAGCCATCACTGTGAATATGAATATATTATAGAATCAATAATTCTTCCTCATAAAAATTAGATTTAAATTGATTTTCTATTCATATTCTTGCAACCTTGCTAACTGCAGATCTAACATTAATTACTTTTTCACTAAAAGCTTGACAGCGCATACAATATATTGTAGAAAAACTTAAAATGGCCCATATAAACTGACAGGTTCAGATGCAGTCCTACTTCATCTACACTTGTTCAAGGAGCACTTTTCATTATTATTAAAAGCATTCTCTTTTACTTGAATTGATTTATACTTATTGAACTGGAGCAGGTGATTGCCACAAGGTGATGTGCCATTCTGTAAATCTAGGGCTGAATTTCTGTCTTGATACTGGGGTAGCACTTGAGCAGGACCTCCAACTACCGATATCAATCCCCAGTTTATGTGCTGTAACATCTTTCAAAACTCCTAATTTGCAGTGCGGATGTTTTTCTTTAAACAGTAATACCATTCCTGATAGATCCGCTCTCATTGCAGGGAAGGAAATGAGAGTTCTTCATGCGTCTGGTTGAAGAGCAGCCCAACTATTCTGCTTGAATGGATGAAACTGAATTATTCTTGTCTACAGCAATGAAAGCTCTCAGAATCTACATTTAATTCCTGAGAGTCCTCTTGTCCAGAAGTAAGAAACAGAAGAGAAAGATTAAGAGATAGCAAGAACTGCTGATGCTGGAGTCAGAGCTAGCACAGTGTGGAGCTGGAGGAACACAGCAGGCCAGGTAGCATCAGTGGAGCAGGAAAGCTGACATTTTGGGTCAGGACCCTTCTTCAGAAATGGGCCCATTTCTGAAGAAGGGTCACAACCCAAAACGTCAGCTTTCCTGCTCCTCTGATGCTGCCTGGCCTGCTGTATTATAGAGCAAGATTAAATTATTTTTTGAATCAGATAGTTGAGGTTTCATAGCAACACTAACTATCTACATTTCTACATTATCACAGACTTGCTCTCAAACTGAATGTCTTTTGCATGGGAACATCTCCTGTCATCTTATCACGTAGTTGTCCTAAGGGCTCACTACTTGTCTGGTCTAGAAACTAATAATACAACATTGACTGTACAAAAGGTACATGAGAAAAACAACATGTACTGTATCCAATGTTCCAAGAACTATTGTATTGTGTTGGAAGAGCTACAGTGATTTTACAAGGAAAAACCAAGCGCTCTGACTAAAGCATATTCTTCATCGTTAAGACAGTCTTCTTTTACATTCTTACCACTCAATCTCCTCCCAAAATTTCGATGTCAGGAAAGCCTCCTGCAAACGCTCAATTTCTGCCTTACTCTAAAACAGTTTGCCAAATTCAATTGCGCGACACAATGACAACAGGTCGTCTCCAAATGCATTTTATTAAATGAGACAACATCTTCCATATCTTATCATCATGAGATAGATATAGTCACATTAGGAAACCAGTCCAGGCTGTTAACAGTGTCTATGTCTCTCCAAAGGTAAAGATAATCTATCCCACCACTAAGTGTACATAAGTGGGGAGGAGGAGAGCAAGTCCAAACTAGTGAAATACCACTCCACCAATTTACACTTGATTATCAGTAAACTGATGGAAGACTTCATCAACAGTGCTATCAAGCAGTCTTTGCTTAGCAATAAACAGTTCAGTGATGCCCAGTTTGACTTCCACCAGTGCCACTCTGCACCTGACCTCATTGCGTGCAGGTGCTGGTATTGGGGTGGACAAAGTCAGAAGTCACATGGCACCAAGTGATAGACCAACAAGTTTATTTGAAATCACAAGCCTTGCCATTATCTCTCACCCTAGATGTTCTGTGCCTGTGTGCTTCCCTTCATCTCACCTGATGAAGGAGCCACACTATGAAAGCTGGTGATTTCAAATAAATCATTTTTTTCCTTTATTCATTCACAGGATGAGGGTGTCGCTGGCCAGGCAGCATTTATTGCCCACCCCTAATTGCCCAGAGGGCATTTAAGAGTCAACGACATTGCTGAGGCTCTAGAATTACATGTAGGCTAGATCAGATAAGAATGGCAGCTTCCTTCCCGTAAGGACATGAATGAACCAGATGAGTTTTTCCAACAATCTGCAATGGATTCAAAGTCGTTATTAGATTCTTAGTTCCAGATATTCATTAAATTCAAATTCCACCATCTGTCATAGCGGGATTCAGGGTCCCCAGAATATTATCTGGGTCTCTGGATTAACAGTCCAGTGATAATACCGCTAGGCTATTGCCTCCCCTAAACGTATTGGACCATAACCTGGTGTCATGTGACTTCTGACTTTGCTCCCCTGAGTCCGACACCGGCACCTCCAATGTACTGAAGTCAGGTGGATACAGAACTGTCTCGACGCTGGGAGACAGAAGGTGGTGGTGGAGGGTTGTGTTTCAGACTGGAGGCCTGCGACCAGCAATGTGCTACAAGGATTAGTGCTGGGTCCACTGCTTTTCATCATTTATATAAATGATTTAGATGCAAACATAAGAGGTATGACTAGTAAGTTTGCAGATGACACCAAAATTGGTGGTGTAGTGGACAAAGAAGAAGATTACCTCAGAACACAACGGGACCTCGATTAGATGGGCCAATGGGCCGGGAAGTGGCAGATGGAGTTTAATTTAGACAATTGTGAAGTGCTGCATTTTGGAAAGGTAAATCAGGGCAGGATTTATACACTTAATGATGAGGTCCTGGGGTGTGCTGCTGAACAAAGAGACCTTGGAGTGCAGGTTCATAGTTCCTTGAAAGTGGATTCACAGATAGATAGGATAGTGAAGAAGGCATGTTGTGGCTGTATAGGACATTGGTTAGGCCACATTTAGAACACTGAATGCAATTCTGGTCTCCCTGCTAAAGGAAGGATGTTGTGAAACTTGAAAGAGTTCAGAAAAGATTTACAAGGATGTTACCAGGATTTGGACGGTTTGTGCTATAGAGAGAGGTTGAATAGGTTGGGGTTATTTTCCCTGGGGCATTGGAGGCTGCAGGGTGACCTTATAGAGGTTTATAAAATCATTAGGGCATGGATAGGGTGAATAGCAAAGGTCTTTTCTCCAAGGTAGGGGAGTCCAAAACTAGAGGGCATTGTCTAAAGTGAGAGGGGAAAGATTTAAAAGGAACCTAAGGGGCAACTTTTTCACACAGAAGGTTCTATGTGTAAGGAATGAGCTGTCAGAGGAAATGGTGGAGGCTGGTACAATTACAATATTTAAAAGGCTTCTGGATGGGTACATGAATAGGAAGGTTTAGAGGGATATGGGACAAATGCTGGCAAATCGGACTAGATTAATTTAGGATATCTGGTCAGTATGGACAATTTGGACTGAATGGTCAGTTTCCAGGCTGTATAATGCTATGACTCTTTGGCGTCTTGTGACTTCTGACTTTGACCTCATTATGTCCTTAGTTCAAACATGGACAAATAGCTGAATTCCAAGGGAGAGCTGAGAGTGATTGCCCTTGACATCAACGTTGCATTTGACTGTTTTTGACATCAAATAACCCGAGAAAATCTGGCTTAAAAATGAATCAGGTGGAAAAATCAGATAGGAATCTCTGCTGGCGCTAAAGAAGGTGGTTGTGGTTGTTGGAGGTCAGTCTTCCCAGCTCCAGGACATCTCTGCAGGAGTTCCTCAGAATAGTTTCCTAGGCCCAACTATCTTCAGCTGCTTCATCAATCGTCTCCCTTCCATCATAAAGTCAGAAGTAGGGATGTTTACTGATGATTGACAAAATTCAGCACCATTTGTGACTCCTCAGTAACTGAAGCATTCTATTTGCCAAATGTGGCAAGACCAAGGCAATTATCCAGGCTTGGACTGTCTAGTGGCAAGTAACATTTGCTTCACACAAGTGCTAGTCAATGGTCCTATCGAAATACGTAAAATCTAAGCATCACCCTTTGACATCCAACAGCATTACAATCACTAAATACTCCAGAATCAACATTCTTGGGGTTACCATTGACCAGAAACTGAGCTGACTAGCCACATAAATGCTGTGGCTACAACAGAAGTCAGAAGTTAGGAATCCTGCGGTGAGTAACTCATCTTCTGTCTCCCAGAAGCCTGCCCACCATCCATAAGGCAGAGTCAGGAATATCACATAATACTTCCCCACTTGCCTAAATGAGTGAAGCTCCAGTAACTACACTCCCCTCCACCACTGACACTCAGTAGCAGCAGTGTGTACCATCTATAAGATACATTGAAGAAACTCACCAAAGCACCTTAGATAGCACCTTCTAATCCAAATTCAACATCACTACCATCTTGAAGGACGAAAGAAGCCGATACATGGGAATACAACCATCCGTAATCTCCTCTCCAAGCCACTCGCCATCTTGACTTGGAAATGTATCATCATTCATTCAACGTCACTTGGTCAAAATCCTGGAATTCCCTGCTTAATGGTGTTCAGGTCTACTTGCAGCACAGGGACTACAGCCATTCAAGAAGGCAGTTCAAAGCTACCTTCTCAAGGGCAACTAGGGGTGAGCGATAAATGCTGGCCCAGCTAGTGATGCCCACATCCCTCAAGTGGATAAAACTCTCAAAAAGCTTAATACCATCCAGGACGAAGTAGTCCACTTGATTGATAATACACCTACAAGTATTCATTCTCTTCACCAGCAACACTCAGTAGCAGAAGGGTGTACCATCTATAAGACGTACTGTAGAAATTCATCAAGACTTCTTAGATGGTATATTCCTAAACCCATGACCACAACCACCTAGAAGGACAAAGGCAGTAAATACTTGTGAACACTACCCACCTGCAGATTCCACTCCAAGCCACAAACCATTCTAAGTTGGAAATATATCTCTGCTCCTTCAGTGTTGCTCGGTCAAAATCCAGAAATTCCCTTCCTAATAGCATTGTTCAATGGATTCATAGAATCATCACAGCATCCCTCCAAAGAGCAACCCACCCTATCCCTGTAATGCTGCATTTCCCATGGCTAAACCACCTAGCCTGCATGTCCCTGGACACTATGGGCAATTTAGCATGGCCAATCCACCTAACCTGCACATTTTTGGACAGTGGGAGGAAACCAGTGTGCCTGGAAGAAGCCCATGTGGGCACAGGGAGAATGTGCAAACTCCACACAGGCAGTCTCCGAGGCTGGGATTGAACTCAGGCCCCTGCTGCTGTGGAGCAGCAGAGCTAACCTCTGAGCCACCATGCCATCCCTGCAGTTATTCAAGAAGGCAGCTCGCTACCATCTTCCCAAGGGCAACTTATTTCGATGTATCGAAATGGCTTGGATGAAGGGATCAAAGGTATGCTAGCTAATTTTGCTGATGACACAAACACGGATAAGAAATTGACTTGTGAAGAGGGTGTAAGGAGCCTACAAAGGATTACAGATAGCTTAAGTGAGTGAGCAAAGATCTGGCAAATGGAGTAGATGTGGAAAAGTGCAACATTGTCCATTTTGGCAGAAAGAACAAAGGTAGGCAGAGGATGCAGAGCTCTGAGATACAGAGAAATCTGGGTGTTCTATGCATAAGTCACAGAACATTAGTATGCAGGTACAGCAAGTAATCAGGAACGTTACTTGGATGTTATGTCTATTGCAACTGGAGTTGAATGCAAGACTATGGAGGTTATGCTTCAGTTATACAGGGCAATGGTGAGACCGCATCTTAAATACTATGTTCAGAACCCATCACCACACTTACAAAAGGATATTAATGTAAATAGAAGAGCTCAGAAAAGGTTTACTAGACTAATTTTTATAATAAACAGATGGCTCTTGTGGAAAAGCTAGACAGGTTAGGCCTGTGTATTCCAGAGTTTAGAACAGTCAGGAGTGACTTTGTTGAAACACATAAGACCCTGAGGGGACTTCACCAGGTGGATGTTGAAAGCATGTTCCTCTTGTGGGAGAACCTAACCTGAAAAAAGCCTATAAAAACCATGAATTGGAAGGGGGTGGGGGAGAGTGGTGTGCACCTTCTTAAAAGATGGTTGAGGAAGCATTTTTTTCTCTCAGAGGATTATGAATCTTTGGAATTCTCTTCCTCAAAAGGCAGAGGATGCAAAATCTTTTAAATATTTTTAAGGCAGACGTAGATGGACTCTTGATTACCAGAGGGATGAAAGATGTTTGGGACTGTGCAGGAATATAGAGCTGAGGTTAAAATTAGGCATGATCTTATTAAATAGCGGAGCAAGCTCCAAGAGCTAAGTGGCCTACTCCCACCTCGTTGTTTATACACTCGATAGATGGATTAATATTGGGGGAAAAACAAATAGTTGTAAGATGCATGGCATTACATGGAAAGTTGTGAAATTGACCAATCTCGAGACACAGTTAAGGCTTGTTAATGAAGAAAACTGCTTCATTCTGTTTTAAAAGCTGCATTTTCTTTTAAGAGAGCTGTGTAGCTTTCTGTCTATTGTCAGGGTCAATTTTGTGACATTTTATTTGAAATTGGAACTTGAGGCACTCAGGGGATTTTTTTTTAGAGGGAGAGAGAGACCAACTCTTTAACAGAGGTCTGATGAATTTAGTTTGGTTGTATTGCAACTTTGGGATTTTATTTTGAGGGAAAGGGATACATGGAAGTTTCATTTACCTTGAAGGAGTTTAAAATTATTTTTGCTGTTTAAAATCTATCTCCGAGCTGGTCAGTAGCTATCCATAGATCTGTATGGTCATCTATACTCACAGAAACTGAAGTTGGTGATTGTCTGAGTTATTTAATGAACATGACTTCTTGTTCAGTTCATTATCACTTCGCTTTCCAACTACCTGCCATCAAGAATTGGAGTCTTTCATAAACTGCCACCACTGCTAGACGTTATATGGGTTGTGCATCCAGCAAGGATTCTTGATTTGATGTGGTATTCACTCATTAGAAACTAGTCATGAATAACATGGTATTGAAAAATCCAGCCGATGTTTTTACGACCTGCTATTATACATAATTATTAGGTTTACAGATATATTAGGCTATTTAGTTACTACGAGCAGCAAGTTTGCAATAGTAAAAGTAGACATGAGACAACATTGGCAATTAGGGTTAAGGGAATCCGAAGAGATTCTACAAATATATTAAGGGCAAAAGAGAAACTGGGGAGAGAATATGGCCCCTTAAAGACCAGTGAGGCCATCTATGTGTGGAACTGCAGGAGATGGGTAAGGTACTAAATACTTTGCGTCTGTATTTACCATGAAGAAGGATATGAAAACTAGAGAACTTGGAGAAATCAATAGTGATATTTTGAAAAGTGTCCATTTTACTGAGGAGGAGGTGCTCGATATCTTAAAAGACACAAAGGTGCTTTATGGGAAGTTAGGGAAGTGATTGCTCGGCCCCAGGCTGAGGTATGTGTATCATCAATAGCCAAGAGTGAGGTGCTGGAAGACTGGAAGTTGGCTAATGTGGTGCCATTATTTAAGAACGTTGGCGTGGAAAAGCCAAGGAACTATAGACTGGTGAGATTGACATCAGTTGCTGGAGGGGATCCTGAGAGATAGAATTTACATGTATTTGGAAAGGCAAGTACTGATTAAGGATAGTCATGGCTTTGTGCATGGGAAATTGTGTGCCACTAACTTGATTGAGTTTTTTGAAGAGTGACAAAGAAGATTGATGAAGGTAAAGCAGTGGATGTTGTGAATGTGATCTTCTGCAAGGTATTCAACAAGGTTCCACATGGTAGACTGGTTAGTAAGGTTAGATCACATGAAATCCAAGGAGAGCTAGCCATTTGGATACAAAATTGTTGTGAAGGTAGGAGACAGAGGGTGATAGTGGAGGGTTGTTTTTTGGCCTGGAGGTCAATGACCAGCAGTACGCCATAAGGATCAATGCTGGGTCCACTGCTTTTCATCATTTATATAAATGATTTGGATTTGATTATAGGAGGTATGGTTAGTAAGTTTGCAGATGACTCCAAAATTGGAGTTGTAGTGGGCAGCAAAGAAGGTTAACTTGGAGTCATTTCCAGGGAGCAGAGTCAGAGGGAGGAGCACCCTGAGCACGGTTGTATAAATCTAACTTACCTCAGGGATTCATGGCCTTGTTTCCAGGGAGCAGAGTCAGAGGGAGGAGCGCTTGGAGTAACTGAAATCAAATGGATCAACATGATGTCGCAGGAGGGCTGTGACCTGATATGTCGATAGGAAATCTGTCCTAGATTTGAAAAAAGCTCTGCACAACTAATTAATAAATAACTAACTAACCAGGGATTAACTAACTAATAAATTTATTAACTAAGTAGAGATGACTTACAGATCAGATCCGGCAAGATGGCAGCGGGGTAACTCGCTCCACTTGAGTTCCACTCTGCTCTCCAGTTCCCTTTCCTTTTCTCTTCTTCTTCTCTCTCCTCTCTGCAGTCATTCTAAGCCCCCAAACCCCGCCCTGTTCACTACCTACCTAAGGAGTTGGGTTACGACTGGGAGTTGCGTGGCGGGGTCTGAATGTGCGAGCTATGTCCTGCAGCGAGCGTAGATCAAGAATGGGCCAGAGCGATGGCAACAGATCAAGAGTGGGCCACTTCGTGGTAAGAGCAGACCGGTGACTCAGCGGAATTGAGAGCGGCCGGTGAGGCTGCAGCAGTCAGCGACGAGAGGGGCCGGGGAGGTGACATAGTCGGCAGTGAGAGCGGGGCTGGTGAGGGGCAGTGGGCGGTGAGGGCAGGGCCGGTGAGGGGGCAGTCGGCGGTGAGAGCGGGCTGGTGAGGGTGCAGTTGGTGGTGAGATCAGGGCCGGTGAGGGAACAATGGGTGGTGAGAGCAGGGCTGGTGAGGGGGCAGCAGTGGGTGGTGAGAGTGAGGCCAGTGAGGGGGCAGCAGTGGGCGGTGAGAGCGGGGCCAGTGAGGTGGGAGTAGTCGGTGGTGAGAGCAGGGCTGGTGAGGGGGCAGCAGCTGGCGCTGAGAGCAGGGCCGGTGAGAGGGCATTGGGCGGTGAGAGCGGGGCCGGTGATGCAGTGATGGCAGCAAGAGTGTGACATCAGTGGCTGTGCCCTAGTAATTGGAGCAGCGCCTGCACCATTGTGGGGATGGGACTTGGGGCTCTGAGATCTGGACTTTTCCTTTTTTTCTTGCTTTCCTTTTGGCTCTGTTAACATCTTTTAATTCCAGTTTTTGTAACAAAATGGGCACCAGTGAATGGTGACTTTGTGCACTTTCCCATTCTTAGTACATGTGACAAATAAATAAATCTGAATCAAATAAATAAATCTAAGTTAAAATGACTGGGCAGATGATGTGTTGTAGCTGGATGATGTGGGAGCTGGCTGATCCCATTGCAAACTGCAGTGACTACATCAGCTGTAAGTGTTGGTTGCTAGAGGAACTTCGGCTCAGAATTAATGAGCTGGAGTCCGAGCTTTGGACACTGAAACACAATGGGGAATGGAGAGTTACCTGAATGCTCTGTTTTAGGGGGCAGTCACACCTGGTAGATTAAGTACCACAAATTCAGTCAGTGGCCAGGGACAGCAGGGTGTGACTGTAAGTGAGGCAGGTAGAGGGATCCTGCAGTCAGGAACAGAGGAGCGTCAGCTCTTGACCATGTCCAACAGGTATGAGGTACTTGCTCTCTGTGAGGATGAGGAAAAGGGCTGCAGCGAGGATGAACTAGCTGACTACAACACCATGGCACCAAAAACCATTTAAGGGTTGAGGGGGGCTGGAGAAGCAAAAAAACATTAGGGGAATAGATAGCATCCTTTGTAAACAGGCGAGAGAATCCTGCATGGTTTGTCGCCAGCCTGCTGCCAGGGTGAGTGACATCTCTGACCAGCTTGAAAGGATATTGGAGAGGGAGGGGGAGGATCCATTTGTTGTGGCCTGTGTCAGGACAAAAAACATAGGCAAAACTAGGAAAGAGGACCTGTTTGAGAATTATCCGGAACTAGGAAACAAATTAAAGAACAGGTCCTCAAGAGTTATAATCTCCAGATTACGGCCCAAGCCATGTGCAAATTGGCACAGGGACGCAAGAATAAGGGAAGTAAACACGTGGCTAAAAGAGTGGTGTGGGCAAGAGGGATTCCTTTTCATGGGGCACTGACGTCAGTATTAGAACAGGAGGGATCTGTGCCATTGGAACCAATGTTCTAGCGAAATGGGTAAATAGGATGGTCAACAGGACAGTAAACTAGAAAGTTGGAGGAAGGGAAGGGTAAAACTCTGAGGAGTATAATAGCCAGTGGGAAAGGGTTGGATTCAACGGCAAGGAAAAATATGAAAAAATGAGAGGAAAGGAGAACCCAGGAGAAGTTATTAAAATCTCCAGCACACAAACTAGGATAGAATGTTTGAAAAGGGTTAGGAATCAAACTTCAAGCACACTGGATAAAGGGATAGCAATGAGAAGAGGGACAGTCAATACAGGACTGAAGGTGTTATATCTGAATGCTTGTGGTATATGAAAGAAGGTAGATGAGCTTGTGGCACAGATCAAAATTGACAGGTATGACGTGGTGGGTATCACCGAGACGTGTCTGCAAGGGGATCAGGATTGGGAGCTGAATATCCAAGGATATACATCCTATCGAAAAGACAGGCAGGTGGGCAGAGGGGGTGAGGTTGCCTTATCAGTAAGAAACTAAATTAAATCAATAGCAAGAAACGAGATATGGTCAGTTGATGTAGAATCTGGGTGGATAGAGTTGAGAAACAGCAAAGGTGAAAAAACCATAATGAGAGTTATGTACAGGCCTCCAAACATTAGCTCGGATTTGAAAAGGAATCCCTCTTTCCCACACCATTCTTTTAGCCATGCGTTTACTTCCCTTATTCTTGCATCCCTGTGCCTATTTGCACATGGCTTGGGCAGTAATGTGGAATTATAATCCTTGAGGACCTGTTCTTTAATCTGGTTCCTAGTTCCTGATAATCCCCAAACAGGTCCTCTTTCCTAGTCTTGCCTATGTTTTTTGTCCTGACACAGATACACTCAGAGATAGAAAGGTTTAAGAAAGTCAAGGTTACAGTGATCATGGGGGATTTCAATATGCAGATAGACCAGGAAAATCCCATTGGTAGTGGATCGCAAGAAAAGGAATTTGTGGAATGTCTACGAGATGGCTTTTTGGAGCAGCTCATAGTGGAGCCCACTGGGGAACAGACAACTCCGGATTTAGTGATAACAAGGTGCGGAGCTGGATGAACCCAGCAGGCCAAGCAGCATCATAGGAGCAGGAAAGCTTGACGTTTCGGGCCTAGACCCTTCATCAGAAATGGGGAAGGGGAAGAGGGTTCTGAAATAAATAGGGAGAGAGGGGGAGGCAGTTGGAAGATGGATAGAGGAGAAGATAGGTGGAGAGGAGGCCGACAAGTCAAAGAGGCGGGGATGGAGCCAGTGAAGGTGAGTGTAGGTGGGGAGGTAGGGAGGAGATAGGTCAGTCCAGGGAGGACAGACAGGTCAAGGGGGTGGGATGAGGTTAGTAGATAGGAGATGGGGGTGCGGCTTGAGGTGGGAGAAGGGGATAGGTGAGAGGAAGAACAGGTTCGGGAGGTGGGGACAATCTGGGCTGGTTTTGGGATGCAGTAGGGGGAGGGGAGATTTTGAAGCTTGTGAAATCCACATTGATTGTTTCGCAACAAACAACTGCACCTCCCAGTCGTGAACCATTTCAACTCCCCCTCCCATTCCTCAGACGACATGTCCATCCTGGGCCTCCTGCAATGCCACAGTGATGCTACCCAAAGGCTGCAGGAACAGCAAATCATATTCAGCCTGGGAACCCTCCAGCCCAATGGTATCAATGTGGATTTCACAAGCTTCAAAATCTCCCCTGCCCCAACCGCATCCCAAAACCAGCCCAGATCATCCCCACCTCCCTAACCTGTTTTTCCTCTCACCTATCCCCTCCTCCCACCTCAAGCCCCACCCCCATCTCCTATCTACTAACCTCATCCCACCCCCTTGACCTGTCCGTCCTCCCTGGACTGACCTATCTCCTCCCTACCTCCCCACCTACACTCACCTTCACTGGCTCCATCCCCGCCTCTTTGACTTGTCGGCCTCCTCTCCACCTATCTTCTCCTCTATCCATCTTCCAACCGCCTCCCCCTCTCTCCCTATTTATTTCAGAACCCTCTTCCCCTCCCCCATTTCTGATGAAGGGTCCAGGCCCGAAACGTCAAGCTTTCCTGCTCCTATAATGCTGCTTGGCTGCTGTGTTCATCCAGCTCCACACCTTGTTATCTCGGATTCTCCAGCATCTGCAGTATCTATTAACTCTGGATTTAGTGTTGTGCAGAGGCAGACTTGATAAGGGAGCTTAAGGTGAAGGAACCCTTAGGAGGCAGTGATCATAATATGGTAGAATTTCCTCTACAATTCGAGAGGGAGAAAGTGGAATCAGATGTGATGGTATTACAATTGAATAAAGGAAACTACAGAGGCATGAGGGAGAATCTGATCAGAATTGAACAGGAGAGGGACCTAGCAGGAAAGACAGTGGGAACAGTAATGTACAGAGGCCTGGACTGAATGGATGTTGGGATGACGTTTCCATTGGTAGGAGAGACCAGAACCTGAGGGCACAGCCTTTGAGTAAAGGGAAGATCCTTTAGAACGGAGATAAGGAGAAGTGTCCTCAGCCAGAGAGTGGTGAATCTATGGAATTCAATGCCACAGAAAGCTGCAGAGGCCAGGTCATTGAGTACATTTAAGACAGAAATAGATAGGTTCTTGATTGTCAAGGGGATCAAGGGTTACAGGGAGAAGGCAGGAGAATAGAGTTGAGACACTTATCATGATTGGATGGCAGAGCAGACTCGATGTGCCGAATGGCCTAATTTATGCTGCTGTGTCTTATGGTCTTACGTCTTATACAACAGAACCTTGATCAGGTGGGCTAAAAAGTGGCAGATGGAGTCTAATTTCGATAAATGTGAGGTGTTGCATTTTGATAAGGCAAATCAGAGCAGGACTTATACACTTAGTGGTAGGGTTCTGGGGAATGTTAATGAACAAAGAAAACTTGGGATACAGGTTCCTTGAAGGTGGAGTCACAGGTAGATAGGGTAATGCAGAAGCTTTTGGTAGGCTTGCCTTTTTTGGTCAGTACATTGAGTATAGGAGTTGGGATGTCATGTTGCAGCTGTATAGGACATTAGTTAGGCCACTTTTGGAATATTACATTCAGTTCTCATCTCCCTGCTATTAGGAAGATGTTGTGAAACTTGAAAGGGTTCAGAAAAGATTTACAAGGATGTTGACAGGGTTGGAGGGTTTGACCTATAGGGAGAGGCTGAATAGGCTGGGGCTATTTTCCCTGGAGCATCAGAGGCTGTTGGGTGACGTTGTAGAGATTTATAAAATCATGAGGGGCATAGATAGGGTGAATATGCTTTTTTCCCAGGGTAGGGGAGTCTAAAACTAGAAGTTATACGTTTAAAGTAAGAGGGGAAAGATTTAAAGAGACCAAATGGGCAACTTTTTCACGCAGAGGGTGTGGATGTATGGAAAGGCCTGCCAGAGGAAATGGTGGAAGCTGGTGCAACTACAACATTTAAAAGGCTTCTGGATGGGTACAAGGGAAGGGTGTAAAGGGATATGGGTCAAATAGTGGCAAATGGGACCAGATTATTTTAGGATATCTGGTCGGCATGGACAAGTTGGACTGAATGGTATGTTTCTGTGCTGTACAACTCTATTAGTCTCCAACTCATGTCATCTTCAAATGACTCCCACTAACCTGGCATCTGAGACCTTCACTTCCTCAGGTCACATGTCATGATACAGTGATAAAGCAGAAAACGTACTGACATACTGACCATGAGGCATAACACAACCATGTCATCTACAAATCCAGCTACCATGTTTTCACTTCCCTCATCAAAGTCATTGACATACATTGCAAAAAGCCAAGATCCCAAAAACTGTACTTAAATACTCGACTTAACTACAAAGTAAATTCAAACAAGATGTAAAATCAGCATTGCAACTGTTTCAACAATTTTAACTGACTGTGAGCTGGCAATGAGGACCCTTTGCAATCAGCAAGCCAGAAACCCTGCTCCCAGGGTGATAGTTCATGGAGTGAGGGTAATGAAAATGCTGTGGGATAATTTTTGGTGGAATGACCTTGTATGCCAAGGGGTGAAGATGGTTTTGTTGACCTTGGAGAAGTATTCCTGCTTTGTTTGGCTGCATCAACTAATACAGTGTGAAGTATGAGCAATACATGTTCTTTTCTGTACTGTTTCAAAATGATATAAAGTGCCCTCTGTACATCATTGGACCATGATTTATATTTTAAACAGTAATGCTGTCTATCTCAGGCCACTGTTGCAGGTAACCAATGGTAGGCTGGAAAGATTGCAGTGGCCACAGTGACATTTGTAATTGATACTTCGTTAAGTTCTGGGCCATATCCCTGTACACCATGGTCATTCTTTTATATTTGATGTGATCAATAATGCAGTCATTTTCAATTTGTTCCAATTTTCATTTGCAGCACTATTTCAATTCTTTTGGTAATTTGGCATCAAACTTAAATTCCATATTAATTTTAAGTATGATTTTGGCTTTTCTTGATTGGGCATTTACTTTTTTAACTTCATAATGAAACAGATGGTCATTCCTCCACACAACTTGCTGTACCATTGTTTCATGTGCATCAGGTGAGGCTTCAAAATCTAACTTATTATGCTTTGATGTCATGTTGCAGCTGCAAGGACATGGGTGAGGCCACTTTTAGAATACTGCGTACAATTCTGATTGACCTTCCATAGAAGGGATGTTGTTAAACTTGAGAGGGTGCAGAAAGGATTTACAAGGATGTTGCCAAGGTTGAAGGGTTTGAGTTATAGATGGAGGCTGAATAGGCTGAGGCCTTCTTCCCTAGCCCATCAGAGGCTGAGCAGTGACCTTATAGAGGTTTATAAAATCATGAGGGGCATGGATAGGATGAATAGCCAAAGTCTTTTTCTGAAGGAGCGGGAGTCTAAAACTAGAGGACATTGTTTAAGGTGAGAAGGGAAGGATATAAAAGGGACCTGAGGGGTAACCTTTTCACATGAAGGGTGGTGCATGAATGGAACAAGCTGCCAGAGGAAGCAGTGGAAGTGTGTATAATTACAACATTTAAAAGACATTTGAATGGGTATATGAATAGGAAGGGTTGAGAGGGATATGAGCCAAATGGTGGCAAATGGGACTATGTCAGATTGAGATGTGTGGTTGGCGCAGATGAATGGGATCAAAGAGTCTATTTTGATGCTATATGACTCTAGGCCTATTATTTGATATTAAATGGGCAGAAAGGAAATAACGAGTATATAATGATTTTACATCCTGGAAAGGTACTGAAATGAATTATGTTATTATCCCTAACACTACGGCATAATTTCAATTTAACCAGGTAATTCTGGTTGGCACGGGCTTTATTGTTATTGGTTTTGATGCAAATGTTCAATGAACTGTTTTAGGTCAATAAAATTCTGAAAAGGTTACTCTCCAGGATATTTTAATTAAGGGACTTATAAAGAATTAGATTGTATTGCTTATTTTTCTTCGATATCAATTAATTCTCTACACTGTATTTATAGCCTGATATAATAAATTCCCAAATTCTTTTACATTCTAATCCATTTCTAGATAGCAGTTTTCAAGTTTGTTAACATGGTGATGGCCCTAGCACTAAAGGTTTTCAACTTATTATCTACAATTTACAGAAAGGTCATGCGCAGGTTGTGGAGGGGCAGATTTTCTTCAAACTGAGGGTGTTTGAGATAGGCCAGGATTATAAATGGATTCAATGAAGTTAAAATGAAAATACAAAAGGAGGTTGATAGGCACAACCAATAATGGAAACTGGACTCTTCAAATCTTATAGTGCAATGAAATCTCAGCATTGCAATCAGAAATGTAATTCAATCCCACATCTAAATGAAGAATAAAAGGCCAGGTAATGGCTTGGATTTGGTTTCTGACCTGATGTCAGACTCATTCTTTTGATACTGTACAGGTTTGCAGCAACATTTTCAGGGAAAGGTTTTCAGTTTCAGGTTTGAAACTAGACTTACATTTCTGCCATGACAGAAAGGATTACAGGAAAGATTTAAATTCAGCTTTTAGCACACTGCTAATCACACACCGCCTGAAGACTAGTTGAGCGATCAGAATGATCACTGAAGCAGGAAGTTTGAATACCTGTGTAATTAATACTTAGTTAAGTTCTGGGTCATGTCCTTGTACAGCATTATTGTTCTTTTAAATCTGACATGATTAATCATTTTCCACTTAGACTGCTGGTGGTCCTAATCAATGTGTTTCAATTTTCACTTGCAGCATTATTTTAATTCTTTTGGTAATTTGGCCTCCAATTTAAATTCCAGATTAACTTTCTGTACAATTTTGAATTATTTTTGAATGGTGCATTTTTTAACCTCACAATAACGTAACATTTAGTTCAAAGCTAAGCCATCCTATAGCCAACGTTGCTGTTTCTTCAAATTAAGCAGATGAAGATAATCTCAACACTTTGTGCACAGATTAGAAATTAACGAAATGTTCTCCTATTGAAATGCCTCCATAACGACTGCTTGGGACCTTTTCCACTCCTTTACTTATTATTTTACCGTCGAGCAAGGGCCCCATATCCTTTAATATTTCAATTTTGACTCGGAACACTATGCCCAACCTGAGATGAGATTCTGCTAAGGACCACATTTATTAAATAATCCAGACTGTGCTAAGCATTCCAAAAGAAATCAGTTTAAGATTATCAGTTGGTCTCAAACAGTTATGTACTTGCGCATTTTAGAAGTTACATATGTTTACACATAGAACCCTGTTGTATGTCAGCAAAATGAATTGATGCATGCATTACAACCATTTCATTGGGAAAAGGGATCATGAAGAGAGCTAACCTCTGTTGCATTCCCATGGCGACATCTTACCAATCGGAATTTACCTGCCTGATCTGACAACTCAGATGCTGCTGCATGTCTATGATAAGCCATGCAGCACCTTACCAGAAAACAAGAGTGTTTGATCATGCTCTAAGATGATTGAAACTGCAGCAGGCATCAGTCAGCATCATATGGTGTCACTTAGAATAAGTCCTGACCATGGCTGATCATGCTTCCACAATCAAGCATTTGAAAGTGATGACAGCTTGTTAAATGTGTAGTTGCAGGCAAATGTACATCATAGCTGCGGGAACGTGCACTTAATATCAACAAAAGTAAACAAGTCATATCATGTATTTTCAAATGTTTTCCCAGCAGCTTTCCTCAATCCCTCTATGCTACTCTTCATTCTGATTGTTCTCTTCGGCCACTCCATTAGATGATGAACTCTGTGATTAAAAGCAAGGGATACTCAGTGGGAAGGGTAATAAACAAGTAGAGAGCAAGATAAAAATGGAAACATTGGGAGAAATAAGAGTGCAGTGGGATTAAATTTAATAGCATATAATGGAAAAATAAAAATCAATAAACCAACTCGTCAAGGCTCCTTTGACAGTATCTTCCAAACCTTAAACCTAGGGCATTATCCTGTCCAACACTCAGCGTGTGCTGCTGCTCAAGGCAATCTGACATCCCCAGTAAGATTTACACTTAAAGGGGCAAGGCAAGAAAGGTAAAATCAAGTCGTAAATAAAAATGTTCAAAGAACGATTCTACTACCTAAGATATGTTTCAGAACCACAATCTTGCAATTCATCCTGCCCTTCTAATTCTCGCCTTCATGTAGTGCTGAGACTACTCAAGATTCAGGCTAGCACCTTTGGGTCTGCTGAAATCATATCAAAATGAGCCTGTCTTCCTGACCCCTACCACCATCTGCATTTAGGGATACACCCTCTCCCACACACCATCCCTTTACTCGGGGTCACAAAGCCCTCCCCCTTTCCTACCCCAGGTTCGGTGTGACAACGGCCCCTCCTTATCCCTTTCCATAACACCATCAGCCCCTCTCTACCGCAGGCTCAGGGCTACAAAACGTTCCTTGACTTGGGGTTATAATTCCACCTTCACCTCCAGGCTTGGAACCACAACCCCCCAGGCTCAGAATTACATCCCAAACTAGGCACAGATCTATAACACTGCATCAGGCTTGGTCCTACCCTTTCCCTCTCTCAGTGTTTGGGCAACTAATATCTCACCCTTCACAACATCTCACTTTTCACCACCTTCATCACCCCACCCCCCACCCCCACACCTCCTATTCACCCCATCTTCTCTTCCACCCCTGCCAACTTTTTTCTTCTGCTCCTCAACCCCCAGGACCCTGTAACTTCCCTAAGCCAGTATAATTTTAATGCCAGTATAGTGATTACAATCCTAGACTGCATGTGATTAAGATCGTGGAAGATCAGAAACATAGAAAGCGTTGCTTTTATATCATAATTTTCATTATCACCGGATACTTGAATGCACTTTACAGCCAATTGAAGAGTAGTCACTGTTATAATTTAGAAAATTTAGCAGCTAATTTACCCTCAGCAAACTCCCACAGAGAGCTCTAATAACTGGATAATATGTATTTTTTTGTGAAGTTGACTGAGGTGTAAGTACAGGCCAGGACACCATAGAGAGTGACCTTGGTCCTCTTCAAAATAATGCCATTAATCTTTTACATCTGATTACAGAGGTAAATGGGGCCTCAGTTTGATGTCTCAGCTGAAAGATGACACCGCTGACAATACAATGCTCCCTCAGAACTGCACTAGAATATCAACCTTGATTTTACTGCTTGAAGCCTGGAGTGGAACTTGATGCTACTCTCAACATTAGTAAATGAATTCTTCTACTGAATATTTTACACTGATTAATACAACTTTCATAAAGATCATCATAAAGAATGATCTCATTGTTTCAGCAACATCTTACACAATGATTAAAGTCCATTACAAATAAATACAATAAACCAAAGAATTAGTGCATTGTAATACAAAAGCACACAGTTGACTGACAAAATAATACATCAAATGTTCTAAACTGCCAGAGAAAATTATTGGAAAAATAGAAGCATATTTTAACGATAAATTGTGAGCAACACACTTCATACGTTCTGAAACTCATTAAATGATAATAAATACTACTGCTCAAAATTAATCATAAAATCAAAGGATGGTACATTTCTGTGTAAAGAATACCGGAAATGCAACAACAGTTATCTCAACAGCAAGAGCAACTTATAACTGAGAAATAAGTTAGATAGAATAATTCCACTAAAGCATAACAGTGCAACATATTTAAAGTACCATGGTGTCATCATGATATTCTTAGGTTTGTTTCATGGAGTGATTCAGTTTTGCTTGCATTCGTTCATAATGTATTTTGGATATTGTCCTAAAATTGACAGATAAATAAATAATACTGCAGCTCTAGCAATAAGTTCAAACTTTCTACCCTTGCCAAGTTGTCTTTTTTTAAGAATCCAAGACCTGCATTGCTAGGTTCACTGCCATATTGTTAATATTCACTTATAGCACCAACATCAAGAACTGGCTATAACACCCCATCATATGAGTTCAGAATGCAGAACCTTTGTGCTGAGATATCGAATAGTGACAATGACACAGATTGCTGCATGCAGTGGGCTGAACATGGTAGACGAAACCGCCTGCAGGAATGCAGATGTCCCCTTGAACTTAACCACACATTTAGATCCTTTCTTTCATTAGTCAGCTGTCGTTCAGCTGGTAGCATGCCTGCTTCTGAGTTAGAAGGTTGCAGTTCAAGTCCCATGTCAGGATTTGAGTCCAACAATTATGGATGCCCATTAAGCAGACACAAGATAGATATATAGATGGCAATATAAACCATAAGAAATAGGAGCAGAAGTAGGTCATTCAGCCCAACAAAGTGTGCTGTGCCAATCAATGAGATTGTGGTTTATCTGGTAATCTCAACTCCACATTCCTGTCTTTTCCCCATAACGGTTGTTTCTCTTACTGAATAAAATTCTATCTATATCACCTTTAAATATACTTAACTGTCCAGCGTCTATAGACCTCTGCAGGAATTCAATAAATCTACCACCCTCCGAGAGAAGTAATTCCTCTTTAGCTTTGTCTTAAATAAGCAACCCATTACTCTGAGATTATGCCCTCTGGTTCTAGACTCGCCCATATGGGAAAGCAGCCTCTTTGCAATTCACCTGTCAAAACCCCTCAGTATCTTGTATTTTTCAAAAAGATTTTTTCATTCTTCTAAACTCCAATGGGTACGAGGCACAAACTACTCAATCTCTCCTTATTATAAAATCCTCCTCGGCCCAGGATTAACCCAGTGAACCTTTCTCTGCTCTGCCGGCCAGTATAGCTTGACTCAAATAAAGGGACCAAAACTGTTCGCAGTATTCTAGGTGAGGTCTTACTAATGACTTGAATAGTTTTAACAAGGCTTCCCTTTGCTTTTACTCCATTCACTTTGAAATATAGGACAACATTCCACTTGCCTTACCTATTATCTGCTAAACTTGTATGCTAGCTTTTTGCGATTTGTGCGCTAAGGTTTCAAAATCTCTCTATGCTGCTGCTTTCTATACTTTCTCCACTTAAGTAATATCCAAGTCCTCTATTTTACCTTCTAAGGTGCATAACCCTACACTTTCCAGCATTATATTCCACCTGCCAAGTTTTTGTCCAATCAGCTAACTCGTCTATATCTATCTTTTTGTGTTATCCACACTGCCTGCTTTTCCCATAAATTTTTGTGTCATTCGCAAACCGAGCATAGTACATTCACTTCCCTCATCCAAGTAATTAATATATTTTATAATTAATAAATCCTGAAAATACCCCTCACATGCCTCCCCCCCCCCCATCCTAACTCTGTTTCTTATTGGTTAGCCACTTTTCTATCCATGTCAATATACTACTCTCAGCATCGCATTCTCTTACCTTAAGTAGACTAAAGTGCTGTGCCTAATTGAACACCTTTTGGAAATCCAAATATATTAGATCTACCAGTTCACCTTTAACTATCATACTTGTCACGTCCTCAAAGTGTGGGCAAGTCAGACCAAAGAGCCTGTTTTACATGCTGGAGAGCTGTATGACTCAAATTCTGATCCAATTAGGATTGAGAAATACTAGTGCCTGAGGTTGTAAAACATAGTAATGATGGTTTTCTTTATACTCAAAGCTGCCATATAAAAATATAGCATCAATACCATCCATTGGAGATTCAGCTTTATGATCCTGTTACAGCTGTATGCATTTACTTGTATTGGATTAAGTACTATTCAAGCTATTTGTTCTCAAACGGACCAACCAATGTCAGTGTTGATGCAACATCACATATTGGCTTCTTTATTCAGTATTTGTAGCCTGAACCAGAAAAGTTGCTAAACTTTATTAAATATACATGAGCACATGGGATAACTGCATAGTTGGACTGTGGTACCAGTCTTTGATCCAATTATAAACTTAAATTTTTAAAAAGAATGTTTAAAGCCAATATTTATTAATGAATTACAGCAGTTATTGAAAACAAGATTTTGTTGACTTCGAAATGATATAGAGAAATGCAATATTCAAATGGAATTTTGTGTTCAGTTCAAACTTAACCAACGTAATAGCAAAACATTTCAGAATACAGGGATCGTGGAAGATAGCAATAAAGGACTTGCCCATATCCAAATTCATGGCTTGCTGCTTGGGTGTAGAGATTGTCTGTGCATGTCTGCAGGGATGGGAATGAGACCCATATACTGTTACAGTACCACCCTAAACTGTATCCTTGAAATTTCCAGCACTCACCATGAACCAAAACAGGTTCCATACCATGGAGAAGGGGAAAATTGCTAGACCACCAGTGAGCCTCAATACCAGTATGATGATATCAAAATTCCAGTCAGCAACTGACCTTCCCTAGTGAGCAAATGAACATAACCAGTGGGACTTGCTGAGATACCACTTTCCCAAAATGAAGTGAATCCCAAAACCACAGGAAAGTCAGTGGAAGTTGAGAGGGGGGCCCAGACAGCAACAAAGAAGTATCTGTGAACGCAACAGGGAGTTAAACAACTAGGAGAAGAATTGGAAGCCAAACTGAAGAATGCACAGTGGTGCAAACAGTTTGGGGCTTAGGTATTAGGGTGGACCCTCATCCCCATCTTTGAACTGTTTCCCGTGTGCAAGTTGTGGTGCAGCTTGCAGCCTGGGTTGGATTTATTGGTGAATATGAAGCTTGCTGCCAGCATAGATGCTGACAAATCCTAGCAAAAGTGCAATCTGAAGGCTTGCTGACTTCGGAGGAGCTTCTGGGCAAGTACATCATATTGCTGTACAGACTCATTGGAACCTGTAAATCTGACCTACTGAATAGCCACTGGAATCCAGGTTAATAAGAAAGAATCACCAATGATTGTGGCTTCCTTGTGCATGGGCAAAGGGCCAAAGGGGGAAAATTAGTTACAGAAGTTAAGTAGACAACTGGATAGATATATAAACATGTATAGTGGTACATACAGAGACTGGAAATTTGGTGTAGGATGACCCTTCATTAAGGCTTTAACAGTTAAAACAAAACAGATTGAATGTATGTTTTATCTGAACTGCATAAAGGAAACAAGAGTTATCTTGTTGCACAAAACAATAATCATGATAATGTATGTAAAAGTAGAAACTGGTTATTGTTACTGAGAGTTTAATGCTGTCAGTGGGAAGCTGCTTGCATTTTCAAGGGACACGGTCACTGGACAAGGGCATAGCAGGAGCTTAACTAGTCTTACAAAGCCTCCATTAACTGAGGGCTAGTCCAGCCTTGTAAGGAGACATTGATACTGTAAATGTCTTTACAGTTTATGGCCAGGTGACAAATGGTAGACTGCAAAGTACTTAAGTATGTAAAGAAACTTTTGCTCATTGAACAATCACTCTCAAGTTATATCCTTATGTGCATATGTTAGAATATAGCCTTTCCCTTGTTTGGACCCCTGACTGTCTCAGTGTTAAGTGATTTGTGAAACAACAATCTAGCCTTACATTCCAGCACAGTTTTGAGACAGTGCTGTACTGTCAGAATTTTCTTTCCAATGCGATTTTAAATCAAGGCCTTGTTTGCTCTCTAAGGTAGAAGTAAAAGATCTTCTGAAGAACAAGTGGCTGACTTCAAAGTCTTAGAAAGTATTGGTTCAGATATTCTGAGGAGTGGCAATGACTGTCATTTGCCTCTGTTCCTATTTTTTCCCATTAGGACTGAGCTCTAGTTGGAAATCGTGATCGTCGCTCCTTCAGAAATGTACAGTGTACCTGAAAACAAACATGTTATAGCAATTAATGTGCTGCATTCAGAGATTTAAACATCCAACAGTGCAGCCAGCCACTTTGAGAGTTATTGTGAAAGGGCAAGTATGGGGTTAGGATGGCAACTGATAAAGGGATTACAGCACCGTGTGTATAGGATGCCAGTAAATAATGGAGCCCTGAGGGTAGGGGGCTAAGCTGGTGGGTGTCAAGGGTATGTGGGTGGAAGTGTTCAAGGGAGATGTAGTTGGGTGGGTGGTGGAATGTGTCAGGGGCAATTTAACAGTTATCCATGAGTTAGAAAAGTTTTTAATCATCTCATCTTTCTTAGTAACTATTAACTGAAGTGCAAACCGTCACTTTCTCTGATTTAATTGGATTCTTTGGATATTTCAGGTGCAGAGTATTGTCCTTCAGTATCTGAAATTTCCCAGGTTATTCCCACAGAATCTGTTGCACCTGGGATCCCACGTAATTCTAATGCATAATTCCAGTTTGCGATATGCCAAAATGGGAAATATTTGGGACATCTATCCTTTGACTAACATCTCAAAAATAGACTATCATTGCTTTCCCTGGGAAATCGTTGTGATTGAGTGAGTTATTGCTTTTCCTACTTAATAATAGTAGCTACACTTCAAAAGTACTTTTGGTGCACTCTCTGGCCTGGCCTTGCGCGGCTCGTTCATAAATTCACACGGCTCTTTATTCTTGTATCCATAAAATTCCCTTGTCTGGATGGCTTTCCAGAATTCCTTTGGCCCAGTGCAATTACTCCTGTGTGGAGATATTAGGAACTGTTATATCAGAGTCTGAGATAACAAGGTATGGAACTGGATGAACACAGCAGGCCAGGCAGCATCAGAGGAGCAGGAAAGCTGATATTTCGGGTCTGAACCCTTCTTCAGAAATCTCCTGTGTGGATACGGTTTATTCTACCTTTGGTTCCAGTGCAGGTATAACCTCGCCCATGTATGGCTTATCCAGCATGAATTTGGTTTATCTCACTCCAACAGCCACAGGGCAGTTTGTCCAGTGCAGATTTGGCGTAAACACAGTGGACTTCCCTCAGCACATTCTGTCCTGAATACACCTTCAGATTCTTTCAGATTTTTCTGTTACCTGACTGGATCATTCTCACGCTTACTGCACTAGCTACAGCTGGTAAATAAAACATATCTAACCTTTCACGGAGCCATTCTAATGATTCAATATGAATACCCTGCTCACAGAGCGAAATGTTGAGGTAGATTATTTTACAAGAGAATGCCAGGGGATTCAGGTAAAGCTTAACTTTCATTTACTTTGCCAAAACATTGGGAGAGCGCCAGAGAAAATTCTGAAATAAACCTCTGCCATCAGCAAGAAATCTCAGGTATGTATTCATTGTAAGCCACGTACACAGTATATTACTCGAATTCTGAAACAATCCATTTTAGACAAACACCTTGTTTTCACATGCTCCAAACTGGCAGGGATGCCTAGCATCCCTCTTCCTATCTCCTTTCCTGGTGTTGCCTACCTCCTTCCCAGAAACTGTGTTATTCTCACAGCATTGAGATCCGCATAGTTTTGTCTGGTGGTACTTTGCCTAATATGGTACAGACTCATCAAGACTCCAGCATCAAAAAAAAACTCAAAGGTTATTGCTAGTTCAGCCGTGTTTCACTTCTGCAGCATTGTGTGCCTGCCTCATCAGCAGACCTTTCTTGAACAGGAATAAATGAATTAAATGTAAATCTTACTTATTAAGCTGACTAAATTTCCTACTTCTTTCTAAAGTACTTGCTTAAGCCATCTTAAGGCTTTATTAATCTTTTATAAATAAATTAATGTTGGTTAACCCCCAACAATCCATACTATACCCAATATTTTCCCTTAAAATAAGTGCAAGCCTTTATTTTCCAACTGGTGCCCAATGGACAAGCTGGATGAAGGCTGAGAAGGAAAGCTATTAATAGGAGATCACTGACAATAAGGTGTAGAGCTGGATGAGCACAGCAGGCCAAGCAGCATTGGAGGAGTAGGAAAGCTGATGTTTTGGGTCTAGACCTTTCTTCAGAAATGGGGAAGGGGCTTCTGAAATAAATAGGGAGAAAGGGGGAGGTGGATAGAAGATGGATAAAGGAGAAGATAGGTGGAGAGGAGACAGACAGGTCAAGGAGGCGAGGTTGGAGCCAGTAAAGGTGAGTGTAGGTGGGGAGTTAAGGAGGGGATAGGTCAGTCCAGAGAGGACTGACAGGTCAAGGAGGTGGGATGAGGCTAGTAGGTAGGAGATGGGGGTGGGGCTTGAGGTGGGAGGAGTGGCTAGGTGGGACGAAATGTTAGGGAGGCGGGGACGAGCTGGGCTGGTTTTGGAATGCGGTCAGGGGAGGAGAGATTTTGAAGCTTGCGAAGTCCACATTGTTACCATTGGGCTGCAGGGTTCCCAAGCGAAATATGAGATGCTGTTACTGCAACCTTCAGCATCGGCAGTTTCTGCTATCTCTGCAACAATAGGAGATCACTGTCAGGTACCCTTACAAATGATCCCTGGAAAGTGGAGGAGAAAACTCTGGATAAAGTTAGAAGATAGGTCATTACTCTGAGATAGTGAGTACAGGGAAGATCATACAGCGTGATAAAGGCAGGAGGCGAAGGAAGATTACATCTTATGTTGCAAAGAAAGGGTCAACATTAGATGGGGTTGAGGTGAAAAAAACTAGATACTAGGTTCTGGGGAGAGATGGAACATTGCATCTGTGTAGGAATGGGCAAACATTGCAGCAGGAAGAGGAGATTGAACTTTGGAGTTTGTAATGGGGAAGATCGAACATTGTAGTAGGAAGCAATTTCCCTTTAAAGCTTCTCTGGTATAGAGCTATAAAACTGCCTGCAAGGTATCACACAGGAGGACGGTTAGCTCAGTTGGTTACATGGCCAGTTTATAGACTGATAAGAACAGTATGAGTTCAGTTCCTGCACTAGCTAAGGTTACCATGTAAGACTCTGCCCGAGGTGTGGTGACCTTCAGGTTACTGGTGATCTCTCTCTAAGTACAAAGCAGACCCATGATGGGAGGATTATAATGACTTTATATACAGAATTTTGTTCTGGCAGATGTGACCAAGTAAAAAGCTTAAAGGGACCATGTACAAAAACTAAATTTTAAAGGGGATATTGGCAAAAGTTATATTATTCATTAAGATTGGAGTTTGGAGAAAATTTGAAAATGCAGCGCGGAGAGGAGGGGGAGAGGACGGATCAGAAATGTTCTGGAGGGAAGATTGAATGATGTATTAGGGATGGTGGGGGTGGTGAAAATCATACATTCTGGAGGGGGTGTGGAGTGAAAATTAATAATCATATAGAATGTTTCTCAGTCAAAGGAAGGGGAATTCATTTTGCAGCTAAAGACTCGATTTTATATAATTTACACAATAACGTTGACAGAAGCCTAGACCATTATTTCTTGGCTACTTTTTTGCCAATTGTATCTAACATGGGCATAGGCTAATGTGTGCAACATACAGTTTTCCCGCAGAGGCAGTGGCTTATTGGTTGATTGTTGATTATGAACAGAATGGAAAAGCCTATCTCAATGAAGTGGCTGAATAAATGATATACTACAGCTCCACTGTGCATTAGTTGTAGGCCCTGATTCAGAATTGTATACATGAACATTGAAAATAGAGTTTCACTTGTGCGAAGATACTTCTTTGTGCTGACTTATTACTTCCATTTCAACATCCACAATTCACTGTTCATGCTGTTAAAAAGATGATTCGACATTAGGTTAGACTCGAGGTTAAGATAAGATGTAGCGTTAAGGTGAAACATAAGACTATGCTAGATCTAAATCTAAAGACTGGTTTCAGAGGACAGGTCAGGATGGCAATGATTGCTGCTGAAAGCCAGAGGGCTACCTGGCAGATCCAGCTTGCTGCTCGGTTGAGGTGGGAGGAGTTGTCTGATTGTCGGGTTGAGCCTATGACACAAGGAAACAAGGTAGCAGCAATCATACAGCACTATAATACACTACTTGCACAATATACCACATTCATCAGAATAAGGTTCTGATATTAACAGTCTATGAAGAGGCATTCCATGTCCAGTCTTATTGAAGTCATCCATTAATATTGTCCATGTATAGAGGACTATGTTAAACTGTCATGTATGTGTGATGCAAATACTGACAAGTCACATTACCAAGAACTTGTTCTGTTTCTGAAACCCCCTACACCAAGTCATTGGAACCATTTCAATGAATCCAGCTGCAGCAGGGGCCTTCATTGTGGCCCAATAGTGCCATGAAGGCATAGAAAATTGAGGAGTGAAAAGATATGCCAGCAAGCTCAGGACCAGCAGCAAAGGTGACATCTGAAATTTCCTTCGAGATGTGCAGGAGATCCAGAGTCAACTGACCTTTCTGCCATATTGTCCAGATGATAGTTGCCACAGTAAGTGAATGTCCTGGGTCACCCTCACAAAACTGTACCAAATGCTAGAGCAGGACCTATAACCTGAAGGGGTCAGTGGCCATCTTAATCCAATAGCCATGAAGGTGACAGTTGGGGTCTTTGTGAGATCTCACAACCCTCAAATGTGTCAATGGTGTTATAGAATCCCTACAGTGCAGAAGGAGACCATTGAGTTTGCACCAACCCTCTGAAAAGCCTAGATAACAAGCATGGGGCTGGATGAACACAGCAGGTCAAGCAGCATCATAGGAGCAGGAAAACTTGACGTTTCGGGCCTAAACCCTTCATCAGAAATGGGGGAGGGGA
>JAHRHZ010000144.1:65403422-65434274 GCA_024137785.1 Ginglymostoma cirratum
ATTTGCTGTTCCTGCAGCCTTCGGGTGGCATCAATGTGGATTTCACAAGCTTCAAAATCTCCCCTCCCCCAACCGCATCCCAAAACCAGCCCAGCTCATCTCCACCTCCCTAACCTGTTTTTCCTCTCACCTCAAGCCACACCCCCATCTCCTATCTACTAACATCATCCCGCCCCCTTGACCTGTCCGTCCTCCCTGGACTGACCTATCTCCTCCCTACCCCCCTACCTACACTCACCTTTACTGGCTCCATCCCCGCCTCTTCGACTTGTCTGCCTCCTCTCCACCTATCCTCTCCTCTATCCATCCTCTATCTGCCTCCCCCTCTCTCCCTATTTATTTCAGAACCCTCTTCCCCTCCCCCATTTCTGATGAAGGGTTTAGGCCCGAAACGTCAAGTTTTCCTGCTCCTGTGATGCTGCCTGGCCTGCTGTGTTCATCCAGCCCCACGCTTGTTATCTCGGTGCAACAAGTCAGACAGGACTTCATAGAATCCTGGTATGGAATTATGCCAGACCCTACCCAAACCTATAGCAAGTATGCAAACCCATAAGCCAGCAGCATCTATCTAGATCTTGCGCCATAGCTCAAATCTTCTGGTCCTTACCACCCCCTTCCTCTTGCCTTGCAATTCATGATAGCTCAGAGTAACTAAGTGGCACCGTTGTTGTGTCGCATCTCACTACACATTCTCCTCGAGGTTGTATAGGAAAGGCTATTTACTGCCAATGAACCCATTACCTTCAGGCTGTGCACAGTGTACTTACACAGTAGAGTCCTGTAGCCCAGACCCATCCAGGACTTCGATCACCAGAGGACAATTGCCAAAGTCAGCAAAATCAACAGTTCATAGCAGTCAGCAAGTTTCTCCACCTCAGCTGTAGATATTGGGGCGAGGCTGCACCTTGGCATAGTGCAAGGAACATAAAGATACAAAGCTTTTATTAAAGGACAAAGGTGGCATTAGTCAAGTATGTCTCAATATGCTTCACACAGTGAATTTGCTTTTCAAGTTTTGGTTTATACAAGTAAGTATAGATATCACTTTTATCATTTTGAGTTATCTTGGATTAATTCTTTACCTGTCAATGATTTGCATTATTTTGCTAATACTAAGTCAGTTGCACCTGCATGGCTTTGTTTTTCCCTTGATTTCAATTGGTATGAAGTGTTATGATTTGAATAAAATGTTCTGGACAGTTTTCAGTTATTAAAATTAATTTGTTTTTTTGCTGTGAAATGTTTATGTGGGTGGATGGTGTAGTGGCTAAATATTTTTTCTCAAAACCATGTGAAAGTCTGCAATGTCCTTTCTTCCAATTCTTGAAACAAAAATTCCTACTGTGGAGCAAATAAATGTGATTCAGAAAATTGGTGATTCAAAGAGCCAGAAAACAAATCAACGTTTTTTTTTTACAGATTCTTGCTCAGTGAGCAGACATGTAATAATATACTTTGAGAAAAAATTGAAAATCATTGTCTCTGTTACATTAACAGAGAAGTCTTTTTAATATTTTATGGGAAAGCTGCAGCAGCATGACCCAATTTCATTTTCTGAATCTTTAAAGCCTCACAAGCTTAACCAGTATCGTCCTACATATTGTAGACTTTGTCAATGCTTTGATGTTAATGAATACTCAATTTGCAGACTAGCACATTTTTAACAAACCAAAATCGTAGTTCAGAGTATTAAGAAAAGTGTCACGAGTTGTGAGAAATATGTTTATCTGTCTGTTTAAGCTTGCTAATGAGGTTGCTAAGTGCCCTTGGTAAAAAGTACAGTCCCAGAACACATATCTTCTTTGTTCAGAGCTATTTTCCAGAGAAAGACCCTCAGTGTTCTGAGATTAAAATTTTGTTACTGTCTTAAATCAAAACAATGAGGTTCAAATAAAAATGAGCTCTTTGCCTGTGGATTTTAATTAAGTTGTATCCATAGATTTTTCTATCATTATTGAATTTGAAATTGTTTTTACTTACTCCCTTACAAGTTTTTCAGGTTTATAATTAACATTGCATTAGTTCCCTTATCCTTTTTTAAGGGGAAGGGTCCTGCCAATTTCTTTTTTACTTTCTCCTTTACTTCTTTTCCCTTCTTGTAGATACCACATGCCACCATTGCCTTTCCCAATCAAGAGACTACTGGATCAGTTGTCAGCCAATATGAGGCAGTTTAATCTAGTCAAGTAATTAACACGTTACTTCTTTTCACTTCTGTATGAGGGAGCATCTGTCTCTTGTTCAATTCTACATTTTGATGGAACAGTTGAAGATATTCTTGAAAAAAATTAAGAAAATATATTAAATATCTTCACGTGGTAGTCTGGATTGTGAGTGACGAGGAGGGTCACCCTCCTGACTTGGAAATATACCACTGTTCCATCTGTGTCGTGAGGTCAAAATCCTGAAACTCCCTCCTTGAGGGCATCCTGGGTGTACCTACAGCAAATAGACTGCAGTGGTTCAAGAAGGCAGCTCATTATCACATTCTCAAGGACAGTTAGGGATGAACAATAAACACTGGCCCAGCAAGCGAAATGTGCTCATCCCATAAATGAATTAAAAATACTTAAATAATGTAATTGGATCAGAGAAAATAGGAACTGCAGATGCTGGAGAATCCAAGATAACAAGGTGTAGAGCTGGATGAACACAGCAGGCCAAGCAGCATCACAGGAGCAGGAAAGCTTGACGTTTCGGACCTAGACCCTTCATCAGAAATGGGGGAGGTGAAGACGGTTCTGAAATAAATAGGGAGAGAAGGGGAGGCAGATAGAAGATGAATAGAGGAGAAGATAGGTGGAGAGGAGACAGACGAGTCAAAGAGGCGGGGATGGAGCCAGTAAAGGTGAGTGTAGGTGGGGAGGTAGGGATGAGATAGGTCAGTTCAGGGAGGACGGACAGGTCAAGGGGGCAGGATGAGGTTAGTAGGTAGGAGATGGGGGTGGGGCTTGAGGTGGGAGGGGTGGGTAGGTGAGAGGAAGAACAGGTTAGGGAGGTCGGGAAAAGCTGGGCTGGTTTTGGATGCAGTAGGGGGAGGGGAGATTTTGAAGCTTGTGAGATCCACATTGATACCACTGGGCTGCAGGGTTCCCAAGCTGAATATGAGTTGCTGTTCCTGCAGCCTTCGGGTGGCATCGTTGTGGCACTGCGGGAGGCCCAGGATGGACATGTCGTCTGAGGAATGGGAGGAGGAGTTGAAATGGTTCGCAACTGGGAGGTGCAATTATTTGTTGCGAACCGAGCGCAGGTGTTCTGCAAAGCCGTCCCCAAGCTCCGCTTGGTTTCCCCGATGTAGAGGAGGCCACAATGGGTACAGTGGATGCAGTATACCACATTACCAGATGTGCAGGTGAACATCTGCTTGATGTGGAAAGTCTTCTTGGGGCCTGGGATAGGGGTGAGGGAGGAGGTGTGGGGGCAGGTGTAGCAGTTCCTGCGGTTGCAGGGAATAGTGCCGGGTGTGGTGGGACTGGAGGGAAGTGTGGAGCGGACAAGGGAGTCATGGACAGAGTGGTCCCTCCGGAAAGCAGACAAGGGTGGGGATCGAAAGATGTCTTTGGTGGTGGGGTAGGATTGCAGATGGCAGAAGTGTCGGAGGATGATGCGTTGGATCCAGAGGTTGGTGGGGTAGTACGTGAGGACGAGGGGGATTCTTTTTTGGTTGTTATTGCGGGGACGAGGTGTGAGGAATGAGTTACGGGAAATGCGGGAGACACGGTCGAGGTCGTTCTCGACCACTGCAGGGGGGAAGTTGCGGTCCTTGAAGAACAAGGACATCTGAGATGTATGGGAGTGGAATGCCTCATCCTGGGAGCAGATGCGGCAGAGGTGAAGGAATTGGGAATGGGGGATGGCATTTTTGCAGGAAGGTGGGTGGGAGGAGGTAAGTAACGTAATTAACAGGTTAAGCTTGAAATTTAATGTAATACTTAACTCTCTCCAATAACAGCTTAAATTACTGCACCCAATTAAAAGAGAGAATATAGAACATAGAACATAGAACAGTACAGCACAGTAGAGGCCCTTCGGCCCACGATGTTGTGCCGAACTTTTACGCTAAACCTAAGGTGTATCTAACATTCACCGCCACCTTATACTATCATCCATATGCTTATCTTATAGCTGCTTAAATGCCCCTAATGAGGCTGACTCCACTACCCTCTCTGGCAATGCATTCCATGCCCCTACCACTCTCTGAGTAAAGAACCTACCTCTGACGTCTCCCCGGTATCTACCTCCGCTCACTTTAAAATTATGTCCCCTCGTAATAGCTACCTCCCCCCTAGGAAAAAGTCTCTGGCTGTCTACTCTATCATTACCTCTGATCGTTTTGTACACCTCTATCAAGTCACCTCTCATTCTTCGTCATTCTATAGAGAAAAGACCCAGCTCTCTCAACGTTTCCTTGTAAGACCTTCCCTCCATTCCAGGCAACATCCTGGTAAATCTCCTCTGCACCTTTTTCTAACCCTTCCACATCTTTCCTGTAATGAAGTGACCTGAGCTGGACACAATACTCCAAATGTGGCCGAACCAGGCTTTTGTATAGCTGGAGCATAACTTCACGGCTCTTGAACTCAATCCCTCTGTTAATGAAAGCTAACACACCATACGCCTTCTTATCTATCCACCTGGGTGGCAACTCTCAGGGAACTGTGAACATGAACCCCAAGATCTCTCTACTCCTCCACACTGCCAAGAATCTTTCCGTTAACCCCGTATTCTGCTTTCAAGTTTGTCCTTCCAAAATGAATCACCTCACACTTTTCAGGGTTAAACTCCATCTGCCACTTCTCAGCCTAGCTCTGCATCCTATCAATGTCCCTTTGGACCCTAGAACAGCCCTCCGCACTGTCCACAACATGACCCACCTTCGTATCATCTGTGAACTTGCTATTCCACCCTTCCACTCCTTCATCCAAATCATTTACAAAAATCACAAAGACAAGAGGACCCAGGACAGATCCTTGTTGTACACCACTCGTAACTGAGCACCATGTTGAATATTTTCTGTCCACTAACACCCTGTGTCTTCTAAGGGTCAGCCAATTCTGAATCCAATCTGCCACATTTCCCCCTATCCCATGCCTCCATACCTTCTGCATGAGCCTACCATAGGGAACCTTATCAAACGCCTTACGTAAATCCATGTATACCACATCCACTGCTCCACCTTCATCCACGTGTTTGGTCACCTCTTCAAAGAATTCAGTAAGGTTTGTGAGACATGATCTATCCCTCACAAATCCATGCTGACTATCACGAATCAATCTGTGCCTTTCCAAGTGACCATAAATCCTGTCCCTCAGAGCCCTTTCCAATAATTTGCCCACCACTGACGTCAGACTAACTGGCCTGTAATTTCTGGGGTTATCCCTGTTCCCTTTTTTGAACAAGGGAATGACGTTTGCCTCTTTCCAATCTTCCTGCACTATACCCGCGGACAGTGAGGATGAAAAGATCATCGCCAAAGGTCCTGCGATCTCGTCCCTCGCTTCCCATAGAATCCTTGGATAAATCCCATCAGGCTCGAGGGACTTATCTATCTTCAACTTCCTCAGAGTTCCTTGCGCATCTTCTTTACTAACATCAACCTCCTCTAGCCTACCTGCCTGTTTCATAACGTCCTCCTCCACAACTAGGTCCCTCTCAGTTGCGAATACTGAAGAAAAATATTCATTAAGGACCTCTCCTACGTCTTTAGGCTCCGTGCACAAATTCCCTTTACAATCTTTGATCGGCACTACCCTTTCTCTGGTCATTCTTTTGTTCTGCACGTATGTGTAAAAAGCCTTGGAGTTTTCTCCAATCCTATCCGCCAAGGTTTTCTCATGCACCCTTATAGCTCTCCTAAGCCCTTTCTTCAGCTCTTTCCTGGCTAACTTGTATCCCTGTAGAACCTTTTCCGTTCCTCTTTTCTGAAACCTTACATAAGCCTCCTTCTTCCTATTAACCAGTCATTCGACCTCTCTCGAGAACCAAGGCTCCGTCACTTGGCCGCATCTTCTCTGCCTGCTAGGGACAAACATATCGAGCACAGGCAATACACTTTCCTGAAACAGTCTCCACATTTCTGTGGTGCTCTTCCTTGTCAGTATCTGTTCCCAATTTATGTTACCCAGTTCTTGCCTAACAGAATTGTAATTACCCTTCCCCCAATTATAAACGTTACCCTGCCGTATGTACCTATCCATATCAATGACTATCGTGAAAGAAACAGAGTTATAATCACTACCTCCAAACTGCTCTCCTACCAACAGGTCTAACACTTGGCCTGGTTCATTGCCAAGCACCAAATCCAAAGTGGCCTCTCCTCGTGTTGGTCTGTCTATATAGTGTGTCAGGAATCCTTCCTGAACGCACTGGACAAAGTCTGCTCCATCTAAACTATTACAACTAAAAAGTTTCCAGTCAATATTTGGAAAGTTGAAGTCACCCATGACTACAACCCTGTGACTTCTGCACCTTTCCAGTATCTGCCTCCCAATCCGCTCCTCTACTTCTCTGCAACTATTAGGGGGTCCGTAAAAAACCCCCATCAAAGTGACTACTCCTTTCTTGTTCCTGACCTCAACCCAAATTGACACTGTAGACATATCATTCTCAATCTGCCTTTCAGTAGCTGCTATACTCGCCCTGACTAGCAATGCCACTCCCCTGCCTCTTTTTCCACCCTCCCTATTTCTTTTAAAGCATCTAAATCCTGGAACTTCCAATGACCATTCCTCTCCCTGAGTTATCCAAGTTTCTGTAATGACCACAACATCGTAGTTCCAAGTGCCAACCTATGCTTTAAGTTCATCCGCTTTATTTCTGATACTTTAGATCATCTGAGATACAATCTCAGAAACACACCAATCACCTACCTGCTCATCTAATTAAAACTTTTAACTTTCATTAGTTTCTGGAGACCGAGAAAAGACATAAAATTCTACACCTCCTTCCCATTTCACTAAATTTCAACCTGCAACAAATTCCTAAGTTAACATTGAAGTCTCATTGTTGGGTATGGTGAGCTCAGTTGGCTGGACGGCTGGTTGGTGATATAGAGATCTGCCAATGCCATGGGTTCAATTTCTGCACCAGCTAAAGTTATCGTGGAGGCCCTGTCTTCTCAATCATGTCCTTTGCCTGACGCATGGCGACTCCCAAGTTAAACTCACCACCAGCTGTGTTTCTCTCTCTCTGTATTGCAAGAGCACCCCTCTGGATTACTGTTATATGAAGGCTCTTTCATGCAGTAGTTGTATCCCTACCTCCAGGCCAGGAGTCACTGATTCAATTCCCACCTGCTTCTGTGGTGTGTAATAACATCTCTAGACAGATTGATTAGAAAATACCAAGTACCTCATTGCACTCAGCCTTTGTCACAGACTGTGTTCCCAATTGTTGCCTTTTGTCAACAATTGTGTCCATCCTGGAAGTGAAATATGTTTTCAAATTCAGGATACAAAGGTCCAAAACTGATATCCAAACATTCCACCAATTATGCTAGAATTTTGCTTGGTTTGAGAACAAAATGTCAGGTTTCTTAAGAAAGACTGAGAGATTATTTGCTGCTTGACAAAAAGAGACGACCAATTCGGCCTTTGTGCTCTATGATCAAATTGAACTAAAGTCCATCCACATATGTGCAAAACAAGATCAACTTAAGTGGTTACTTGCAGAAGTACAGTATGTATGGTTGCCGGTCAAAAGGGATTGAATCTATGGTCAAGAGTTACAAACAAAATCCAACATTGATGACCTTATGCACTTGGGGTATTAACAATACTTTGTGGATTGATTCCTTTAACATTGAGGTCAAATTCCAAGAACTGTCAACATCAAGATCATGTGATAAAATGGAACAACAGTGGGAGTGTTGATCATTGGCTGAAACGTCCTCCTCACCTCATCTGTTAAATGTGTGCAAGCTTGAACCCACTAACGTTTCTGCATTCAAGGGGCAGAGTGACTTGCTCATTCGCTAACAAGAATCTGGGAGTATTCACAGGCAAGTGAATTTCACATAATGGATAACAGTTGTTGAACAACAGTTGAATATGTAGCATCCAAATAAACATGGCTTGACTTCTGTCAGACTGGCTTAGTTGTCTCCTTAGTAAACCTTTTCTCAATCATGTCACAATTCCCAAAACTCTACAGGCAAGAAACCACAAAATAGCTGTGTTTACTAAGCTTCTAGCATCCACAGACATTGAAATATCAGGCTTTAGTATATAAATTAGAAATATCCTTTCTTAGCTAAATTACTAATTCCGTAAACTGTTCTTAAAAGTTCAAGCTTCCTTCACATCCTTGATCATGGAGATCTTATCAAGTGGCTCATACTGCTAAAATTCCATATACAGTTGGTCCTTATGGCAGAGGCAGAACAGGAAGCAGAGGAAAAGAAAAATGATACAGACATATGTCAAAGAGGGGAAGGTGATCAGACACTACAGATCACTCCCTTCCTTTGATGATGTAATTACAGAGGTCTGCCGAGGGAGGAAATTGTTGATTAAGGAAGCAAGGAGGGAAAGGTCTATCCAACGACCTCCAGGCATCCAATCTAATTTAAAAATCAAAGAACAGATCTTCCTCAGAACCAAAGACTTTGAAACTCAAATTCTTTTAATATTCATGTATATACTGAAAGCAGGTGTTTCTTTGTTACGACTTTATCCATTCGAGGCCATCTTAAAGTGATTCTTGGAGTCTGGTTGTGGTTGGTTACGCTCCTTTACACTAAATTTCTTCAAGCAAGGGTTGGCCATCTCTCAAGATTACTAAATTCCTGAGGCTGTTTTACCACTGTAAACTCGAGAACAACCTGTTTCAAAATTGTGACTCCAAAATAAATTGGAAACTGGAAAAGGTGTTTTAGAAAGAGGCATGAGATATTAGTAACAGAGAGAATGGCATCAAGAAAAGACAGCAGCATGCCATTTTGTCTACCATGTTGAATGTGAGTGCCCACTGACCACTATGACAGTAGATCTGATAGTATTAGTTTAATTCTGAGATGATGTGAAGTAGCATCCTGAATATTTTGGAAACCAATTGCCACCACTCTGAGTAAAAAACCCCTCAAGGTCGAAAGACCACACGGTCAAAGCATTTGTGTGGGATGGATTTACTGGTCAGGAGAGATTTCTAACAGAAGGATAAGATTCAATATTTTTGTGGTGCCCCCATTCACTCCAGAAACCTTTGCACTGTATGTTGATGCCTCGTATGGAATTTGATGCACTGTCTTCATCTTTCAAGGCGCTCCCTACTGCCTCCATCTAAATACAGACTTCATCTAGAAAATTCCTTTCAAGTAAGAATACCAACATAAGAGTTCACTGAATTTCCAGCTATGAATGATTGATGACTCTCCATTTCCCTATGTTAAATTCGATTTAAAGTTTTCTGACCAATCCTGCTGTGCACTAGAAGCACAATGAATGAAAGCTTCACACATAAAAAGAGTCTGCTAGGGGTAGCTCTTCTTAGCTACTTCTGCTGACTCACATTGGCTTCAGTTTCAGGAACACTTTAGTTCTAAAATTCTCATGAATGTATTCAAATGCTTCTGTGGCCTCATACCTGTTTTTGTATCATTCATTGCAAAACTCCAAAAAATTGCGAAAAACCTAATTCTACCGTTATATATTCCTATTGTTTCTTGCTGGAACATACTTTTAGCTGCCTGGTACCTAAACCACTTCACATTTCTCAGGCTTTAGTAGCTCCTTAAAAGGTACCTCCTTAACCAAACTTTTGGTAACCTTTCCTAATAACTGCTTGGTATCACAGTGTCAAATCCAGTGTGACAACATACTAGTGCAGCAACTTGGGGGTGTTTTACTCCATTAAAATACTTTATAAATGCATATAGTTGCTACAGACTGTTAAGGATGCAGCACATATGGCCATAACACACGTTCCACTTACTTGCGATCTGATAAGAATTCCTGCTTGTCCAGTTTCATTTAGTAGAATGTGGCCCACATCTCTTTGATCTTTCAGCCTTATGCTTTGTCCAGCTTGCCTGCTGACCTCAACAAATTGTTTCAATGGCACAGAATACCCTACCATCAACATCCTGGGATGCCACATTTGATCAAATGCAGCCTTGATGACAAGGGCCGTCACTGTCACTCTTACTTGTCTCCTTTTGCAGCCTCCTAATGCCACCCCAGAGACCATCCTTCTCTTTACCCAGAGCCACCAGAAGCTGGCCCTCTCTCAGCCCTGCCCTTGGCAATAGGGTAGCACCCTGGTGACTCTCTCACTGCCAATACTTCCTCTACTAACTACTCGCTTCCAATCGCAGTTGCTTTTCTTCCACAGTTACTACTAATTGGCTCACTACTTAAACCATCAAGAGCAATTATTGGAGATAAGCAACTATCCAGTTGGAAAAGTTGCTCCTCACCAATTCTAATTGTAACGGTAACTTTTCACTGATTGGTGACCCCATACTTGAATTGCTCAGGCCCTGGTTTGAGGGTCTTGTAGGGATTCAGAATGTTGGCATTTCCTGTTGTTTTTTGTTGGGCTGCCTCTGCATGGGAGGGCGTGTGGCCAAGGCTGCACTATATCACACAGAATTTACATGGTTGACCAAACCAATGACCACAAGAACTTGGGCTCTCACTTCAGGAGAATTGGATCTTGAGTACTGGAATTTGTCCCAGAACCGTTCCGTTTTCCTGCTTGTTTGTAAGCACATTGGGGCTTTTGAGAGAGGGTAGTAGTGCCCAAGCTAGGATTCTACTAAAAGCACAGGACCTAGCAATTAGCATTATATTTCTTTAAATTTTTTTTGTTCACCCCCTCTCTCAGGCCCTGCATAGGAGTGGCTGTGAGAAAGTATTTGGTGATAGTGATTATAATTCAGTTTCAACATAATTGTGAAAGAGAACAATGACAGTACAGGAATTAATGCTCTAGGCTGGCTTATGGCCAATTTTATTAAGCTGGGGCGTGGTTTAGTTCAAGTGAACTGGATAAACCTACTAGAAGGTAAATCAATGTTAAAGAAATGGGAGGCACTCAAAGGGGAGATTCTTAGAGTTCAGAGAAAACATGTTCCCACAATGAAAAGTGAGTGTTAAGGTCAAATCTAGAGCCCTCTGGTTGTCAAGGATCATATAAAGTAAGGTAAGTCAGAAAAGAAAAACTTATATCAAACACCAAGAACTGAATACTGCTGAAAGCCAGGAGGAAAACAGAAAGTGCAGGATTGAAGTCAAAAAGGAGACTAGGAAAGGAAAGAAGGCATGATATAACATTGGCAAATAAAATCAAGGAGAACCTTAATGTATTTCATCCATATATTAGATTGATCGAATAGTTACAGGCCAGTCAGTCAATATTGATAGTAGGTAAATTATTGGAAATAATTCGTAGGCAGGACAAACTCAAGTAATCAAGGACGGGCAGCATGGATTTGGATCACACAACAAGTGCAAGGACATGGAGAGGCTCTGAGGAAGTAAAGGACCTTGGGATGCACGTCCACAGATCTCTAAAGATAATAGAACAGAATTTAATTGCATTTGAAAGTGAAGAGAGGATATATTTAAGGATGATGCCAGGACTTGAAAATTACAGGTATGAGGAAAGACTGAATAGAATGGGATTGTTTTCCTTTCATCAGAGGAAGCTGATGGAAGATTTGATTAGGGTGTACAAGCCTGACTAGATTGGATGGAAAGGAGTTATTTCCCTTAGAAGCAGTATTGGTGACATGGAGGCATAGAGTAAAAAGTGCTTCATAGAAGGAGAACAGGGGAAAAGGGCAAACATTTTTTCACCAGAAGGTGGGAGGAATCTGAACCTCACTGCCTAAAAGGGTAGCAAGGGCAGAAACCTTCATCTCATTTAGAAGGTGTCTATGTATGCACCTGAAGTCATTTAACTTTGATAAATGCAGACCAAATGCTCGAAAATAGGTTTAGACTGATACCTCATTTTTCAGAAAGTGCCTCCTTTTGTGATGTAAATATTTCTACATTTTGTAAATACTTTACATATCTGAAGAGGAGGAATTTTCAGGAACGTGGGGAGATGATGGAGGAGTGGCAGCACGTGACACAAAGGGTCAAATAGTCATCTTGTGTTGTAACAGTTCCTAATCTTGAAATGTGTTTCAAACATCTCTCAACTTTAAAATATCTTAAATTACTTTGAATTTGTTTGCTAAAACTCAAGCTATTTTCCACTTAACCAAACTTAACCTAAAACATTATGTATTTAAATTGTCAGTCACTGCAGCACAAGAATGCAACAAATGAAAGTGGCAAAAAAATTCTGAAGTTCTGAAGAAGTGTCACTGGACCTGAAACATTAATTCTGCTTTCTCTCTACAGATGCTGCCAAACCTGCTGAGTTTTTCCACCAATTTCTGTTTTTGAACTGAAACTGGCATCCAGTCACATGGTTTGTCATTTCTGATTAGCACCAATCAGTTTATTGTGAATGGTCACTTGACTGACATAACAGAAAGCTATTGATGCCTCTAAAACTATGGAGCAACAGCCAATACTTCAATTTTGGTTACTCTACAGCTTTGTTTCTCAGCAGTGACATTCTGGTAGCAAGACTGGAATGACAATGAAAAACTGAACGCAATGTCCACAGACACTTGATGCTGAGTGGCTCTGGAATAGGCAGCAACCTAATTTTTATATGGAAATCATGGTTCTGAGACCTACACAGAACCCTGTTGAGTTAGTCTGGAGAAGAAACGGGGCCAAACTGTCTTAAGAAAGGGTCAATTGATTTAGCTCCTTTCTACTACAGTGAGAGGACTGCTCAACACCGCAAAAGGTCGATGAGGGAAAGGTGACAGATATTGATCTGGGTAGCAATGCCAATATCCTGTGAAAGAACTGTTAAAAAATTTGCAATCCATGCTGGCATGCAGCAAGACCTAAACAAGATTTAGACTTGAGCCTGTAAGTGACACAAAGTATTTAGGCCACATTCTTAGCAATGGCACCTACTACAGGAAAGAAACTAACAATCTCCAATAAAATTCAACAGCATTGCCATTGCTAAAATTCCAACCATTTTGGTATTGCTATTGACTGTAAACTGAACTGGACCAGTCATATAAATACTGTAGCTACAAGAGCAGGTAAGAATCCGAGAATTCCATAAGATGTAGGAGCAGAAGTAGGCCATTCATTCCCTCAAGTCTGTTCCATAGTTCAATGAAATCATGGCTGATCTTACAATCCTCAACTCCACTTTCCTGCTCTCTCCCCATAAACTTTGATTTCTTTATTGATAAAAAAGCTATCTCAGCCTTAAATATACGGAACAGTGTAGCCTCCACAATCCGCTGCAGTGAAAAATACCACAAATTCACTACCTTCTAAGAAAATAAATTTCTCTTTACTACTGTCTTAAATGGGTGACCCCTTATTATGTCCTCTGATTATGCCCTCAAGCCCTAGACTCTCTCACAACGAGAAACAATCTTTCTGCATCTAACCTGTCAAGTTCCCTAAGAATCCTGTGGGTTTCAACAAGGTCACCTATCATTCTCCTACACGTCAAGGAGCAGAACCCAAACCTATTCAACTTGCCTAAATAAGACAGTCTCCCCATACCTGGTATCAGGCTAGTGAACCTCCCCTGGGCTGCCTCCAATGTCTATATATCTTTCCATAGATAAGGAGTCCAAAACTGTTCACAGTACTCCAGTTGTGTTCTGACTAGTGCGTTGTGTAGTTTTGTTATACTCCATTCCCTTTGATACAATAGCCAACATTCCATTTCAAAGCAAAATACTGTGGACACTGGATATCTGAAACATGCACACAGATTGCTGGAGAAACTCAGTAGGTCTGGCAGCATCTGCAGAGAATGAAACAGAAATAATGCTTCAAGTTATGTATGACTCCGACTAAGTCATACTGGACTCGAAATGATAACTGTTTCTTTCTGCAGAATTTGGAATTCTACAGCACAGAAAGAGACCCTTTAGCCAATTTGAGATCTGCATCAGTCAAACAACCACCATCTAGCTATTCTAATTCCATTTTCCAGCACTTGGTCCATAGCTTTGTACGCACACGAGTACACATTTAAATACTTCAGAAATGTTTTACGATTTCTGCCTCTTAGAGGCGATGAGTTCCAGATTCCTACAACCCTCTAAGTGAGGAAATGTTCCCTCTAAACCTCCTGTCTCTTACTTAAATCTATGCCTCCTGGCCATTTACCCCTTCACCAAAATGATACATTCCTTCCTGTCTACCCTGTCTATGCCCCTTATAGTTTTATAAATCTCAATCATGTACCCCCCTCAGTCTCCTCTATTCCAAAGAAAACAATCCCAGTCTATCCCGTCTCTCTCCATAACTAAAAATATCCAGCCCATGCAACATTCTGGTAAATCTACTTTGCACCCTCTGCAGTGTAATGACATCCCTCCTATTACTGGATTCCAGAACTGCACACAATACTCTAGCTGTGGCTGAAGCAACTTCTTTACAGAGTTCCAACATAAGTTCCGAGAAAGCAAGAACTGCAGATGCTGGAGTCAGACTCAACACAGTGTGGAGCTGGAGGAACACAGCAGGTCAGGCAGCATCAGAGGAGCAGGGAAGTTGATGTTTCAGGACCCTTCATCAGAACTGAGCCGAGCGTCAGGACAGGAAACGTTCACTTTGCTGTTCCTCTGATACTGCCTGACCTGCTGCGTTCCTCCAGCTCCAGACTGTGCTGACTCCAACATAACCTCCCTGCTCTTAAACCTATGCCTCAGCTAATAAAGGCAAGTATCTCATAAACTCCTTAACCACTTTATTTACCCGAGAGGTGGAGCCAGTTATGGAACTATGGCAGAACTTGCTTATACCAGAAGATCATATTAGGCTTTCAAAGTGGGGGCTTGATAACAATTGTTTTTTTGGATTGATGGATAGTACCATAGAGAAGGAGTAGTTGTTAACTATCTGCTCTTGCTCAAAGTTTTGATATCGGGAGGTCAAGAAAGGACTGTGGACAAATGGCAGGAATGTATGATGTTATTTTCATTAGCGGGTTAGTAGTCACAATCAGGCAAAATCAAATTTGTATGTTGTACATGCAAATCAGGTATAACTGCTAAAATTTACTGATTTTGTTCTTTTTTCTCATGGAATGTGGGTGCTATTGCAAAGACTTTCACTTATTACCCGTCCAGTGTTGGATGAGCAGAAATCTCCACTTTTTGAGATTTATGCACTAGAACCCCCAAATCCTTTAGTATTGTTGCTTTCTGAATTATTTCTTCAGTTAAATAATATTTAGCTCCTATATTCTTCCCACCAAAGTGCATGACCTCCCATTTTCCACACTATATCCCACCTGCCAAGTCTTTGCCCACTCATTTAACTTGACTATATACCTCTGTAGACTCTTTCTATCATCTCCACCATTTAACTTTCCACCTATATTTGTGTCAGCTGCAAACTTGACTGTAGTACATTTGTTTCAATTATCCAAATCATTAACATATATTGTAAATTATGGTGGCCTCAGCACTGATCCCTGTGGCAATCCACTAGTTACAGGTCGCCATCCTAAAATGACCCTCTAATCCAAACTCTCTCGTGTCAATCAGGTAGCCAATCCTCTATCCATGCTAATAAACTACCTCCAACACCATTGGCCCTTTTTAAGTAGCTTAACATGAGGTACTTTATCCAATGCCTTCTGAAAATCCAAAAAATTGCATCCACTGCTCCCCCTTTATCGATCATGTTTCCTCAGAGAATTCTAATAAATTTATCAGGAAGATTTCTCCTTCATGAATCCATACTGACTGTGCTGAAGCATATTATGTATTTCTAAATGGCCTTATATTATTGATAACTGGCTATGACATTTTCTCAATGACAGACATTAAGCTAAGTGGCCTATTGTTGTTTGCTTTTTGTCATCTTCCCTTTTTAAAATCAGGCATTACATTGGCAGTTTTCCAGGCCTCTGGATTTTTCCAGAATCTGAGGCTTCTTAGAAGATTACTCCCAGTGCATCCACTATCTCTGTAACTACCTCTTTGAATATCCTCAGATGTATTCCGTCAGGTGATTTATTGGTCTTTAGCCACATTAGTTGCCCTAGCACTTTTTTTTTCTCTTGTGAGAGTTGTTGTGTTATTTCCACTCCATTTTTTTTGCCACTTGACTGTTTAGTAATTTTGGAATGCTATTAGTGATATCTACTGTGAAAACTGATGCAAAGTATTAACTTAACTGCTCTCCCATTTCCTGGCTACCCTTTATTATTCCCTCTGCCTCATTCACTCAGCAGCCGATGTTAACTTTGACCTCTCTCCTTTAAGCTCTTGCTGTCCATCTTGATTTTACTTGCGAGTTTCCCTCCAATTTTATATTGTCCATTTTTTAGGTTATCTTTTGTTGGTTTGTAAAACTTTCCCAATCCTCTGGCTTACCATTAATCTTTTCAATATTGTATTTTTTATTTCAATTTGACATAAACTTTAACTGGTGGTTGCGAATAAGAGATGAGCTCAGTGGGGCAGGAGCATGCGGAGACGAAGGGTCACTGGGATAGCTGGGCTTGTGGATCTTGGGGAGCAGGGCACCCACCTATCACCATCATTCCACTACCCACCCCGCCCCCCCGCCACTTTATCTGCAGCTCCCCCTACCCCCACATCCAGCCCTGAAGAAGGGTAGGATCTGAAACATATCTTCTCCTCCCATACTGCCTGGTTTGCTGTGTTCTTCCAGCCTCCTGTTTGTAAATTTTAACTGCCCTGTTTAACCGGGGTTGGCTTATCTCCATCCCAGAATCCTTCTTTCTCTCTGGGATATGTCTTTGCTGTGAGCCATCAATTATTTTCTGACAAGTCTATGATTTTTCCTCAACTGTCTTTGCTCCTAAACTCCTTTCCAATCCAGTCCAGCTAGCTCTGCCTCATTCCTCTGTAATTATCATAATTAAGTTTAACACAGTTGTTTTTCTGATCCATGTTCCATCCTTTCAAATATTTAATGTTAAGTTCCACCATGTTATATTCACTGCTTCCAAGGGAAACTTTTGTTCTGATATTATTTATTGAACCTGCAGCATTACACATCACCAGATCAAAAATAGCTCATTCCATGGTTGGATCCATGATATATTGTTTCTGGAAATTGTCCTGAACAAGTTCTTTCTAATGGCAAACTCTACCAATCCGACAATCCTATCCAACAACAAGATTAAATTAACCCATGATTAATATACTGCCTTTTTTACATACCCTCATTATCCCCTGATTTGTTCTCAATCCTATTAAAAGCTAATGTCAGAGGCCTATAGATAATTCCCACCAGTGTTTCCTTCCCCCTGTTATTTCTCATCTCCACCCATATGGGTTCTACATCTTCTGATCCAAATTCATTTCTTGCTATTGTACTTAGCTCACCCTGATTCCCCAAAGCCTGCGCAGCAATTACAAGGCACAAATCAGGTATGTTGAGGAATAATCACCCACTTGTTTGGAATAAACTCATATTCAACAATTTTCAAGAAGTCTTCTTTTAATTATTCATTCACTGGCTAGGGCAGCATTTATTGCCTATCCCTAATTGCCCAGAGTGCAGTTAACAGTCAACAACATTGCTGTGGGTCTGGAGTCACATGTAGGCCAGACCAGGTAAGGATGGCAGTTTTCTTCCCTAAAGGGCATTAGTGAACCAGATGAGTTTTTTCCCCAACAATCAACAATGGATTCATGGTCATCATTAGATTCTTAATTCCAGCTATTTATTGAATTCAATTTCCACCATCTGCCATGGTGGGATTCAAACCCAGGTCCCCAGAACATTATCTGGGTCTCTGGATTAACAGTTCAGCAATAATACCACTAGGCCATCACCTCTACCTCTACCTAAGTTCAATACCAGGTATGACAAATGTAAACTACTGCAGCCACCGTCATTGGTCTAATATACCAGTAGGGTGTGCCATTCATATGATGCACTCTGGCAACTCATTAGGAGTCCTTCAGCATTAACTTCAAAATCTGTGACCTCTACCATCTAGAAGAACAGACATCATGCCTGCAAGCTTCTTTCCATGTCACCCAGCATCCTGATTTGGGAATGATCCTTCATTGTCACTAGGTGACAATTCTTAACTGCATAACTAATATATCTATGAGCTGCAAATATGTTAAGGCAGTGGCAACTCAACACATCTTCAAAAGTGATTAGGAACAGCAACTGCAAGTATTCATATAATACATGGCCTGAAGAAATTCACAGGATTGACACAAAACCAGATAACATGATTTTCAGGCAAATAAGCCAAAGCTTAATTAAAGAGAGAAGTTTTAAAATTCTCTTAAACAAGGGAAGAGAAATAGAGATGAGTAAGGGTTTACAAATAGAATCCCAGAGTTTGAGCCTGGGCAGATGAATGCAAGGCCAGCATGAGTATAGTGATTAATATTGAGGGTGCTGGAGATAACAATTTAGATAATTTGGAACAACTCACTGGGGTAGTACACTGGAAATCAAGCTCCACTATTTCCAAAACCGTCACAAAAGTTAAAGATTTTAAAATAAGTACACAAAATTACCCAATTTAACTGATTTTAGCCCAGATTGACAGAAAGCCGAGACCAGGTTTCTGTGCTTAACAAGAATTACTATTTATTTCAAGTTATTAGACTCTAAACAGTTATGAACTGGTAGGACATAACATTATAAATTAAAACTCAAATCCACTTATAAATTGTGGATATTCCTACAATACATGGACTGCAACAGATCAAGAAGGCAGCTCACCACTACCTTCTCAAGGATGTGCAATAAATGTTGGCCAGCCAGCGATGACCATGTCCCACGACTGAATAGAATAAAACTCTCCCTTACACATACTCAGACAAGGAAAAATAGATTATGGGTGTAGGAAAACTCTAAGGCATTTTAATCATTCCGAGTCATGGGTTGCTGAGGTAATCCTTATGATTCTCATGCTGGTCAGAAAGTTGTTTTTCAGTCACTATTCTCTAGGTGCTACCACTGTTTTTTAGGAGACACAAGGTGTCTTTTTCGTTTACAAAAAGTCTCTGGCTTATCAGTTAAAAGTTACCACTTATAACAACTGCTGAACAAGAGATTAATTGATTTTCCTCAATGGGTTAAATTGGGTTTTGACTGCAGACAACAGAGAGATAGCTCTATCATAGGAGCAGGAAAGCTTGATGTTTCGGGCCTAGACCCTTCATTTTCTGATGGAGGGTCTAGGCCTGAAACATCAAGCTTTCCTGCTCCTATGATGCTGCTTGGCCTGTTGTGTTCATCCAGCTCTACACCTTGTTATCTCGGATTCTCCAGCATCTGCAGTTCCTATTATCTCTGAGAGAGAGAGCTCCTGTTGCTGGTGGAGATCAAAACACTTCTCTTCATCTTGCTCCCAGTCCAAAGTGTTCAGTAACTTGAGAACCAATCATGTAAAAGGCTTTTGACATCAAAAACTTGTCACTAGTAAACACAATAAACACCTTTGTTCTTGCCACCCAGCTGCATCTCTACACCCCTTGGCACTAATCCAACTGCAACCCAAACCGGAATTATTGCTTGTTCAATGTTTGCCATGATAAATTGCAATGATCAACTGCAGGAGATTTCTGCTCATTCAACATTGGATGGGTAATAAGTGAAAGCGTTTGCAATGGCACCCACATTTCTTGACAAAAAAAAACCAAAATCAGTCATTTCCAGCTAGTATACCAGATTGGCTTGTACTACATATAAATTTGACTTTACCAGATTGTGACTACTAATCTGTTAATGAAGATAAAATTTGTCCACAGTGCCTTCTTGACCTCCTGAAGGGGGAAGGCAGATAGCGCAGGGTTCCCCTGGTGGCAGTGAGCTTTCGGGGGCTAGCAGCAGTAGTCATATCAGTGGCACTGTGACTGGCTCTGAGGCTCAGAGGGAAAGGGTGCAGTCAGACAGAGTGATACTGATAGGCAACTCAGTTGTGAGGTGGACAGACAGGAGATTCTGTTGCCGCAGAAGAGACACTAGGATGGTGTATTGCCTCCTGGGTGCCAGGGTTAAGGATGTCTCTGAGCAGTTGCAGAACATTCTGAAGGGGGAGGGTAAACAGCCAGAGGTCATTGTACACTTCAGTACAAGTGACATAGGCAAACAAAGTGATGGGATCCTGCAAAATGAGTATAGAGAGTTAGGTAAGAATTAAAAATGCAAGACGTCAAGGGTAGTGATCTCTGGATTACACCCAGTGCCACACGCCAGTGAAGATAGAAACAGAAAGATAGGGCAGATGACCGTGTGGCTAAGGAGTTGGTGTAGGGAACAGTGTTTTCAGTTTTTGGATCAATGGGATCTTTTCTGGGGTAGAGGTGGCCTGTACAAGAGGGACAAGTTGCACTTGAACTGGAGGGGGTCCAATATCCATGTGGGGAGATTTGCTAGTGTTACCCAGGAGGGTTTAAACTAGTTTGGCAGGGGTGGGGAGGGACTCTGAATAAGAGAGGGGTTATCCAGAAGTAAGGAAAAATACATCAGCCGTGGAGAGCAAGTTTACTATTCAGGATTGCCAGGGATGCGGTAAAGGGAGGGAAAAGACTTCTGGTTTAAGGTGCATTTATTTCAACACACTAGGCCTGATTAGTAAGGCAGATGAGCTCAGAGCACGGATTGGCTCTGGGCACTGGGATATTATAGCCATAACAGAAAAATGGCTGACAGAAGGACAGGACTAGCGGCTCAATGTTCCAAAATACAGAAGCTACAGGTGTGACGGAAGTACAAGTAAGCAATGAGGGGGAGTTGTCCTTTTGATAAAGGAGGACATAACAACAGTGCTTAGAGAGGATATTCTTAAGGGGTCATCAAATGAGGCTGTATGGTTAGAACTTAGAAACAAGAAGGGGATGGTCAGTCTGTTGGGACTGTATTATAGACCCCCAAATAGCCAGTGGGTAGAAGAGGAGCAGATGTGTAGAGAGATTGCAGATGCCTGTAGGAATAGTAGAGTCTTATTGGTTGGAGATTTTAATTTCCCCTGTATTGACTGGGCCATCCAGTATGTAAAAAGCCCCACAGGGTGGAATTTGTCAAATGTGTCCAAGAAAGTTTCCTAACTCAATATGTAGAGGCCCTATTTGGGAGGGTACAACACCGGACCTCCTCTTAGGAAACAAGGTTGGGCAAGTGACTGAAGTGTCATTCGGAGAGCACTTTGGGTCTACTGATCATAACTCTCTTAGTTTCAACATAATTGTGGAAAAAGATAGGACAGGTCCACAGGTTATGGTGCTCAACAGGTGCAGGGCCAATTTTGGGGCCATTAGGCAGAATCTAGCAGAGGTCGATTTGGTGAGTTTGTTTGAAGGAAAAAGAACGACTGGCAAATGGGAGGCTTTCAAAAGTGTGATATCGAGAGCCGAGGGACATTATGTTAGGGTAAAGGGAAAAGCTGGCAGGTTTAGGGATCCCTGGCTGACAAGGGATATTGAAGTTCTGTTCAGGAAAAAGAAGAAGACACACATTGGATTTAAGCTACCTGCCTTAAGAGAATCCCTAGATGACTACAAGAAGTGTAGGAGTACACTTAAGAAGGAAATCAGAAGAGCAAAAATAGGGTGTGAGTTGGATCTGGCAGATAACATTAAATTTAATCCCAAGAGGTTCTACAGCTAAATTAAGAGTAAAAGGGTGCTGAGGAGAGAATAGATCCATCTAAAGATCAGCATGTCCGTCGATGCGCAGAGACACAGGAGACGGGGGAGATTTTAATGAATGTTTCTTCTCGGTGTTTACTGAGGAGAGAATCATGGATGCTAAGGAAATAAGAGAAACAAGTAGGATGTTTTGGACCGTATTATATATTTTACCAGAGAGGAGGTGTTTGCAGCCTTAAAGCACATTAAGGTAGATAAATCCCCTGGGCCTAATCAAGTCCATCCTTGAAAATTGTGGGAGGCTAGGGAAGAAATTGCAGAGGCCCTTGTGAGGTTTTTGCTTCATCTTTCATAATTGGTGAAGTTCCGGAAGAGTGGAAGGTGGCTAATGTTGTTCCGTTGTTTACAAAAGGTAGCAAAGACAAGCCAGGGAACTTCAGGCCAGTTATCCTGACATCAGTGGTAGGCAAGTTATTGGAGAGGATACTGAGGGACAGGATCAATCAACATTTGGTCGTCAAGGTCTGTTTAGGGATAGTCAGCATGGATTCGTGCACAGGGAATCATGTCTGATAAATCTTTTAGAGTTTTTTGATGAAGTAACCAAGAGGATAGATGACAGTAAGATAATGGATGTTACCTATATGGACTTTATAAGGCCTTTGGTCCCACATGGCAGGCTAGTCATGAAGCTTAGGTCGCATGGGATCCAGGGAGAGCTAGCTAATTGGATTCAAAATTGGCTCGATGGTAGGAAGCAGAGGGCGATGATTGAAAGTTGTTTCTTTGTCTAGAAGCCTGTAACTAGTGGTGTGTCACAGGGATCAGTGCTGGGACCTTTGTTACTTACACAAATGGTCTGAGTGTGAATGTACAAGGTATGATTAGTAAGTTTGTGGATGATACAAAATTAGGAGGTATCATTGATAGCAAGGAAGGTTATCAAAAATTACAGAGAGATCTTGATCAGATGGGGAAGTGGGCTGAGGATTGGTAAATGCAATTCAATACGGATAAGTGTGAGGTGTTGCACTTTGGAAAGTCAAACCAAGGTAGGACATATACAGTAAATGGTAAGATCCTGAGGAGTGTTGTGGAACAGAGGCACCTAGGAGTTCAAGAACATAGTTCTTTGAAAGCGGCATCACAGGTGGACAGGGTTGTGAAGAAGGCATTTAGCATGCTGGCCTTCATCAATCGAAGCATTGAGTATAGGAGTTGGCACATTATGTTACAGTTGTATAAGTCATTGGTGAGGCCGCACTTGGAGCATTCTGTGCAGTTCTGGTCACCCTGTGATAGGAAAGACATAGTTAAACTGGAAAATGTGCAAAGAAGATTTACGAGGATGTTGCCAGGACTAGTAGGCCTGAGTTACAGGGATAGGTTGGCCAGGACAGGACTTTATTCCTTGGAACGTAGGAGTTTGAGGGGTGACCTTATTGAGGTATATAAAATCATGAGGAATATAGCTGGATGAATGCATATAGACTTTTTCCCAGGGATGGGGAATTGAAAACTAGAGGACACAGGTTTAAGGTGAGAGGGAAAGATTTACGAAGGACCTGAGGGGCAACTACCTCATGCAGAGAGTAGTGCACATATGGAATGGGCTGCCAGAAAAAGTGGTTAAGGCAGGTACAATAGCAACATTTAAAAAGTATTTGGATAGGTATGTGGATGGGAAAGGTTTTTGGGGATATGGACCAAATGTGGGCAATTGGAACTAGCTGAGTGGGCACCATGGTCAGCATGGACCAATTTGGGCCGAAGGGCCTGTTTCCTTGCTGTATTACTCTATGACTCGTAGAGCAAGGGCAGTTAGTTAACAACTACTCCTTCTCTCTGATATTATCTATCAATCCGGAAAATCAATAGTTATCAAGCCCCACTTTGAAAACCTAATACAAACCTCTATTATAGACAAGTTCTGCCATTGTTCCAGAACTGGCTCTACCTCTTGGGTAGATAAAGTGGTTAAGGAGACATATGGGATGCTTGCCTTTACTGGCCAAGGCATAAGCAGGGAGGTTATGTTGGAACCGTGTAAAGAAGTTGCTTCAGCCACAGGTAGAGTACTGTGTGCTGTTCTGGAATCCAGTAACAGGAGGGATGTCATTACACTGCAGAGGATGCACAGGAGATTTACCAGAATGTTGCATGGACTGAAGATTTGTAGTTATGCAGAGAGATTGGATAGATCAGGATTGTTTTCTTTGGAGTAGAGGAGATTGAGGGGGAATGTGATTGAGATGTATAAAACTATAAGGGGCATAGGCAGGGTAGAGAGGAAGGAACATATCATCTTAGTGAAGGGATAAATGATCAGGAGGCATAGATTTAAGTAAGAGACAGGAGGTTTAGAGGGAACTTTTCTTCACTTAGAGGGTGGTAGGAATCTGGACCTCACCACCTATAAGAGGCAGAAACCTTAAAACATTTCTGTAGTATTTTATTGTGTACTTCTGCACATACAAGTCTATGGGCCAAGTGCTGGAAAATGGGATTAGAAGAGCTAGGTGGTGGTTGTTTGACTGGTGCAGACTCAAATTGGCCAAAGGGTCTCTTTCTGTGCTGTACGCCTTTACACTTACCCATTACTCTTAACTTGATCAGTTCAACTAGTTACGCCTGCTGTTCGTGATTTTTTTTGTGGATGTTTTGTTTTTTAACTTTTATATCTGCAAGTTATTTTGGCATGAAAACACCGTCACTTCCCCTGCCTAACAACCCACCCACAACCATCAACATTGATCTCTTGATCCTATTGCCACTGAACTTTTGAACACACAGTTTCCCTTCCTGGCTTCTGTGTTAGCTGACATTGTTAACAGTTCTCTGTTGTTAAATTTTCTCCCTCTTGTCTTCAAAACTACCAGCATCACACCTCTCATCAATAAAACCAACACTACCAGTCCTTCCATTGCAACTTCGCCCTTTCCTCTCCAATGTCCTTTAACCATAAGACAATAAGACATAGGAACAGATATTAGGCCATTCAGCCCATTGAGTCTACTCTGCCATTCAATCATGGCTGATAAGTTTCTCAACCCCATTCTCCTGCTTTCTCTCCTTGATCCCCTTGACAATCAAGAACTTGTCTATGTCCATCTTATATATACTCAATGACCTGGCCTCCACAGCCTTCTGTGGCAGTGAATTCCATAGATTCACCACTCTCTGGCTAAAGAAGTTTCTCCTTATCTCCATTCTAAAAGATCTTCCCTTTACTCTAAGGCTGTGCCCTCGGGTCCTAGTCTCTCCTACCAATAGAAACATCTTCCCAACATCCACTCTCTCCAGGCCATTCAGCATTCTGTAATGATGTAGATCCCCCCCTCGTCCTGCTAAATTCCATCAAGTATAGACCCAGAGTCCTCACATGTTCCTCATATGTTAAGCTTTTCATTTCAGGGACCATTCTTGTAACCTCCTCTGAACCCACTCCAGGGCCAGTACATCTTTCCTGAGATATGGGGCCCAAAACTGCAAAGAATACTCCAAATGTGGCCTGACCAGAGCCTCAGAAGTACATCACTGCTTTTATATTCAAGTCCGCTCAAAATAAATGGCAAAATTCCATTTGCCTTCCTAACTATTGACTCAACCTGCAAGTTTACCTTGAAAGAATTCAGGACGAGAACTCCCAAGTCTCTTTGCACTTCAGACGTCTGAATTTTCTCCCCATTTAGAAATAGTCCATACCTCTATTCTTCTTACCAAAGTACATGACCTCACACTTTCCCATGTTGTACTCCATTTGCCTACCGTCCTAACGTGTCCAAATCCTTCCGCAGCCTCCCCACATCCTCAATACTACTCGTCCCTTTACCTACCTTTGTATTGTGTGAAAATTTATCCAGAATGCCCTCAGTTCCTTCATCTGGATCATTAATGTATAAAGTGAAAAGTTGTGGTCCCAGCACTGACCCTTGTGGAACACCACATGTCACTGGCTGTCATCCTGAGAAAGACCCTTTTAACCCCACTCTCTGCTTTCTGCCAGACAGCCAATCTTCTATCCATGCTAGCAGCTTGCTTCTAACACCATGGGCCCTTATCTTACTCAGCAGCCTTCTGTGCAGCAACTTATCAAAGGCGTTCTTGAAGTCCAGATGGATAACATCTATTGGCTCTCCTTGATCTTATCTGCTCGATATTTCCTCAAAGAATTCTAACAGATTTGTCAAACATGACCTCCCCTTGATGAAGCGATGCTGACTTTGCCAGACTTTACCATACACTTCCAAATATTCAGAAATCTCATCTTTCACAATGGACTCTAAAATCTTACCCACGACCGAGGTTAGGCTAATTGGCCTGTAATATTTCGTCTTTTGCCTTACTCCCTTTTTGAACAGGGGTGGCACATTAGTGATTTTCCAGTCCTCTGGGACCCTCCCTGACTCTAGCAATTCCTGAAAGATCACCACTAACGCCTCCATTATCTCTTCAACTATCTCCTTAAGAACTTTGGTGGTGTAGTCCATCTGGTCCTACCTATTTATCCATCTTCAGGCTATTCAGTTTTTCTAGCACCTTCTTCTTGGTGATGGCCACCATACTCAGCTCTGCCCCCTGACTGTCTCAAATTTTTGAGATATTACTCATGCCTTTCACTGTGAAGACTGACGTGAAGTAATTATTCAGTTCCTCAGCCATTTCCTTGTTCCCCACTACTATTTCTCCACAGTCATTTTCCAGTGGTCCAATGTCCACTTTTGCCTCTTTTTTTGCCCTTTATATATTTAAAGAAACACTTACAGTCCTCCTTTATATTACTGGCTAGCTTACCCTCATATTTAATTTTCTTCCTCCTTATTTCTTTTTTTGTTGTCCTCTGCTGGTCTTTGCAAGCTTCCCAATCCTCTGGTTTCCCACTGCCCTTCGCCACATTATACGCTTTCTCTTTTGCTTTTATGTTATCCCTGACTTCCCTAGTCAGCTATAGTTGCCTCACCATCCGCGTACCATGCTTCTTTTTCCTAAGGATGAATTTTTGCTGTGTCTCCTGAATTACTCCTGGAAACTCCTGCCATTGCTGTTCCACTGTCTTTCCTGCTCGGCTCTTCTCCCAGTCAATTCTGCCCGGCTCCTCCCTCATACCTCTGTAGTTGCCTTTATTCAGCTGTAATACCATTACCTCTGATTCTATCTTCTCCCTCTTAAATTGCAGAGTAAATTCAATCATATTATGATCACTGCCTTCTAAGGGTTCCTTTACCTTAAGCTCCCTTATCAAGTCTGCCTCTTTGCACAACACTAAATCCAGAATTGCCCGTTCCCTAGTGGGCTAAACCATGAGCTGCTCCAAAAAGCTGTCTTGTAGACATTCCATAAATTCCTTTTCTTGCAATCCACTACCAACCTGATTTTCCCAGTCCACCTGTATATTGAAATCCCTCATGATCACCATAACTTTGCCCTTCGTAAACATCTTTTCTAACTCCTGGTGTATCTTGCGCCCCAGCTCCTGACTGCTGTTTGGAGGCCTAGACATAATTCCAACTGTGGTTTTTTTTAAACTTTGCAGTTCCTCAACTCTACCCACACAGATTCTACACCATCTGACCCTACTTCATTTCTTACTGTTGATTTCATTCCTTGCTAGTAAGACGACTGCACACTCTCTGCCCACCTGCATATCTTTTTGATAAGATGTATATCCTTGGATATTCAGCTCCCAATCCTGATCCCCTTGCAGTCATGATTCTGTGAAGCCCACCACGTCATATCTGCCAATTTTCGATCTGTGCCACAAGCTCATTTACCTTCTTTCTTATACTGCGTGCATTCAGTATTAACCGTCCCACTTCTCATTGTCACTCGTTTATCCAACATGCTTGAAGTTTGATTCCCAACCCTTTCCAAATACTGTTCGATTTAACATTCTATTGCCTCCCAAACTTATGCCTATCTTTTGTGGAACTCCATGTCTGAATGCCTCCAGTTTGGTTTCTGCCCCTGCCACAGTACCAAAGGTCTTAAAGTCATAAAGTACCAAAATCATAAATGACATTCTATGCTCCTTGACACGAGGCGTGCTGCGCTCACCCGATTCCCTTCTTTTTTCCTTAACTATAATCAGAAAATTGTCATCAAGGGGTTCTCTTCCTATCCTGCAGTCACCTATGGTATTCCCAAAGATCTATCCTTCAGCCCCTCTTTATTCCTCATCCATATGTTTTCTACAAAAGCATTAGTTACCACAGACGTTGCCCAAAACATCTGCATCGTTGACCTGGATTACTTACATTAAGACAATTCTAAAACCTTGCTCTTTGGCCAAATTTTTGAACATCTGTCCTAACATTTCCGATGCAACTCGAAGTCATTTTGTTCCAAAACAACTCCGTTCAGTGCCTGGGGATGTTTTATTATAGGAAAGCTACATAAGTATTTGTAAATAACAAGGTAGTGTTTAACACTTATACGACAGTGTGGAGCTGGAGGAACAAGCAGGCCAGGTAGCATTAGAGGAGCGCTCCTCTGATGCTACCTGGCCTGCTGTGTTCCTCCAGCTCCACACTGTGTTATCTCTGACTCCAGCATCGGCAGTCCTTACTATCTCCGACTCCAGCATCGGCAGTCTTTACTATCTCCGACTCCAGCATCAGCAGTCTTTACTATCTCCGAGCGTTTAACACATCGCTTTCATAAAATGCTAATAAGTCAAAATATAAATCCTTTAGAAAAATTACATTGACAGTGCAATGCTTTGATTTTTTTGTTTGAAATCTTTAATTTATGCAGAAACAGAAGAGTTTTTTGGGGGAAGGGGAGAAATCGGTTAGGAGATAGGATGTCTCTTGTTGAAAAGGGTTTCAATGACCTGTGGAATGGTCACTGGATCCGAAACGTTAACTCTGATTTTTTCCTTCACAAATGCTGCCAGACCTGCTCAGTTTTTCCAGCAACTTCTGTTTTTGTTCCGGATTTACAGCATCCGCAGTTCTGTCGGTTTGTTTCAATGACCTTCTTGTTCTAGACTACTTTTCGAAAGTGAGTCACCGCCCACCGCAAAAGTAAACGTTTCGCTGGTCTAAGTTTCCGGGGAAGGGGTAAGAATAGCAAACGAAATCGTTTCATTAAAAAAAATTAGCGAAACAAAGTCAAATTTAAAACGACGGTTCAATCAGATACGTAAAGTCAATATCCTGAAAGCGTTTTTACTTTTTTTCTGTGTATGCACTTGCTATAAACGATAAGGAGCTGACCCTTTCACACTTGCACAATGCAGTCCTTTCTATTGTGCTTAAGTGCTGGCGCCTGCCGCGACATGTGGGAGGGGAGCACTTGCAACCTGTAGGAACTCAGTCTTACCAGCGGGTGGCAGTGTTTCAGTGCGCGCGTGCATGACCAGGCTTTCAACCTTATCGTGTTGTTGTCCAGCTCAAATTGAGGCAGGCAGATAGCGAGAGAGCTAAGGGAGCAAGGACGCCTAGGACCCCGGAGCAAAGCCTGAGCTTTGATGCTCGAGCTGCAAAATTGACGCTTCCTCGGCTCGCAGTGCACCTTCTGGAACCTTCCACCCTAGCCGGTGGGGGCGATAGTGGTACGGCAAATGTACTGAAAAGGGAAGGAGGAAGAAAGAAGATGGCGGGAGGGTTGCCGAAGCAGCGGGATGCAGGTGAGCGACGGAATTGATGGAACGGGTCTACTATCCCGTGTCGGAGTAAGGGAGAAGGAGTCACGTCCGCCATCCACTCGCCGCGACGTGCGGGTCGGGGCGGTGGGGGTTGGCGCATGCCCGGTGGCATCGGCGCCGCTCTTCGGCCGATTGTGTTCGTGCGATTTAAAAAGGAGCTCGAGAGAGGCTGCGGAATGGGCTGTGGGCTGTAGTGGGAGATTGGTTTACAAACCTACATTTAAAAAAAAAATACCTGGTGCTGTAATACGCTCAGAGAAGGGAAGGTAGCGAGTGACCGTTAAACTTCAATTAACTTCGGATCGGTGTAAAATAAGATACTTGGTGTTGTTGCATGGAAGACATTTGAGATCGCCTTCCAGGTGAGGGTGATAAACCATAGCTCACCAACGCCCGCCCGCCACAGTATTTCATGTTTTTCTTCCCTACCCTGTTCCTTTGCGGGTTCTTTTTAAATGATGAATTATTATGTTTTATTTTATTGCTCTGGAGTATATCTTCTCCAGTCCGAATCGGTAGTCGAATTGTGAACAATTCGTGTCTGTCAGGGTGGGCGAGGCAGCCTTATTGTGATGCGGGAAGGTGCGGGTTTTATTCAGGCTGTTAGCTGTCTCTCTCAGAAACGTTGAACCGAGTGACCTTATTTATCACTAATTTAAAAATAACAAAAGGAGCTCCCCGGCTCAAGTGTTGAATTACCATGAGTGTTCGCACTGTAGCTGGATCATGAGGAAAAAGAGCTCTCCAAGGTTACTCGGTCCAAAGAAATTTTCATTTTCGTATTAAGCGAAATAGCGATTCCCTGAAATATTAGGTGTCTGCGGCGCAGGTTGTTGAAAGCGTGCAAGGGAGTTGATTAAAAAGGAAGAGTATTGGCTTTGAATTTTGTGACAAGCCTGGAATCGGATTTAAATGTTTATCCGAACCCCATGATGTGTGTGTTTGGGTCTGTGAATATAATTAAGTTGTGAAACGTTTACGTGCAAAATTCAAATATGGCTCAAGTTGAAGGAAGAAAAGCATCCCGTCTGCTAACTGTATGGTCCGAATGTGAAATGTTTTTTGTTTTTGTCTCCACCCAGTTAATAAAGCCACTTGCTGAAGCTGGCTCTGAGTTGGTAGCCATTGATGTAACTGGTGTGAAAAATAGAAATGTCAACGTTACACTAATGGAAAGATTTTTGAGTTCCGCCTTAGCTCATCTTTCACCTTCCATAGACCTGAACTTGTACAAACATTGCTCATGTCCTAGTTTACACCAAGCCTTATGCATGTTTTGCTCTCCTGATGGCTGATCTATGTTTGCTCCCTGGTCCACTAGTGCAGTAAATTTTAAAAAATCATTTCTGGTTTGTGGTTGTTTCCCTAATCTCTAATATCTTTCAGCCTTGCAAGAACTTTCCCTCTGTCTGATTTATGCTTAAGTGATGTGCCATGTAACATTCAGTACATTAAACAACTTCATAAATGTGAACAAAGTGTTGGTGAAACTGACAACATCTGTGGAAAGAGAAACTGAATGAATGTTTGATATAACAAAATGTAGAGCTAG
>JAHRHZ010000144.1:65434374-65468321 GCA_024137785.1 Ginglymostoma cirratum
GCAGGAAGGCTGACGTTTCGGGCCTAGACCCTGAAACGTCAGCCTTCCTGCTCCTCTGCTGCTTGGCCTGCTGTGTTCATCCAGCTCTCCACCTTTGTTATCTCAGATTCTCCAGCATCTGCAGTTCCTGCTGTCTCTGAATGTTCTTGGAAGAGAGCTGATGACCTGCTGAGTTTCACCAGCACATTCAGTTTTTATTTCACAATTCTGGCACGTGCAGTTGTTTGCTCAACTTTATAAGTTCACACTGTGGATTAAATTACATTGGCAGAGAAAGGATAGGGAACCTTGGGGAAATAAGTGGCCATAGCATGACAATTCTGTATTGCGTTTGAATATAACATAGGTTGTTCTGAAACTAGGATCTTAAATCTGAACAAAGGAAAGTGGTAAGTTGGCTGTAGTGGGTTGGGAAAGTGCATTAAAAGATTTGACAGTAGACTGGTAGTGGCCAGTATTTAAAAAAAAAATAGTGATATGGTCAACACCCAAGTGGACAGGTGAATCAATCATGGTTAATGAAAGAAGTCAAAGATTGCATTAGGTCAAAGGAAGTAGCTCATAAGGATGTCAGAAATAGTGGTAATCCTGATGTTTGGGAGCGGTTTAGGACCCAGCAAAAGACCACCAAGAAACCAATGAAGAAAGGGAAAAGAGTAAATGTCTACAAGCTAATGACTAACATAAAGGCAAACTGTAAATGCTTTTCAAATTTTAAAGAGAAAAGATGAGCAAGGACAAATGTGGACCCAATACTGGTGGGTACAGGAAAATTAATAGTGGAGAACAGGGAAAATAGCAGAGAAACTAAACAGTTTCTTTGCATCTCTTTTTGTGAAAGAAGATACTTAAAAACTGGAAATATTAGGCATCCAAGGGATATATGACTGGGTCACTAGTAAGAATTAGTATTAGAGAACCGAAAAAACTAGCTGAATTGAGGTTTGATATCTGCAGACTAGATGCACTCAATCCTAGAATGTTGAAGGAAGTACCAGTTGAGAGTGGATGCATAGATGGTATCCTTCATAATTGTATAAATTCTGAGATTCCTGCTGATTGAAAAGTAGCAACTGTATCTGGCTATTTGAGGGAGAGTGGAGAACTACAGATCTGTTAGGTTGTCTACAGTAGTGGGGTAAATGCCAGAATTAATGATAAAGTTTGTGATAACTGGGCATTAGAAAAACTTGGCAAAATTGGTTGGAGTCAACAAGGACTCCTGAAAGGCCAATTATAATGGACAAACTAGTTGGAATTTTTTTTGTTTTGGGGATGTTACTTGTAGCACAACCACAAGACCTGACAGATCTGGTTCATTTGGATTTTCTGAAGGCTTTTTCAAAGTTTCCACATAGGAGTTTACTGCATAAAATGAGAACACATGGAATTGTGGAAATTGATTAACAAAACAGCTGCTAAGAATAAATAGATCATCTCTGTGTGATGGAAGATGTGTGTTTCATACATACAAATTTATTTTGGATTTTAGCATTTTGAATTAATGGCATGTAGGTTTTCTGTTCTGAAGAGGCTTAATGATTATTAGTAAATCTGTAGCCCTGGTGATTTCACTTTTTTAAAAAAACTATCTGTGAGAAAGTTTGAGGGAACTAATGGAAATTCATTTATGCTGGAATGAACAAACAAAGTAAACAATTATGTATTCTGGTTTCAGTTTAAAATGTCAGGAATTTTTTTTTTCCTCTTTTGTTTATGGGAAACTTCCATAAGTTGGGACAAAAATTTCACTTTAGAGTAGTTTGCATGAGACTTGGCTGAAGCTGGATGTGTAACACAATTGCTACTGGGAATAGGAGTAATGAAAAGTAGCTACCTTAGCATACAGAGTGTTGTGTAAAAGTTCCAGTCCAGAAGTGTTTGGTTATAACTCCTGAAGGGAATTGTTGAAGCTGAAAAGTCTGAATTCATCTGTATGAAGGCTACAGCAAGAGGCTATTAGATTGTCAAAATGGGGAATTGAAGCCACTGTTTGTTTAAGCCCTATAGATGTGAAAGAGAAGCAAATTGTGAGAACTGTAAAAAGGTGTTTTTGGGATTAATGGGATTTGTTTTACTATATTTCTAAGTCTTTAAACTTGTGTTATGTGTAAGTAGTTATTCCACTTTTGGTTTTTTTGAACAATAAACATCCGTTTTTATTGTTAGAACTGAATGAATCATAAAATGCGCAAAGCTGAGCAAAGAAAGACCATCTCAGTAAAACCAAAAATAACATAAATATGAACTGTTAAATCAGTGCAAAGTCCATATCTGCTCACTGAAACTATTTACATAGATAATCTGTTGGCCAGTTGTAATTCTTCTAAATTTGCTGATGACACAAAACTGGGTGGAGATTTGTTGTGGTGAGAATGTTTCATGAGGACGCAGGCTGTGAATGGGCTAGAACACAGCAGATGTTTAGGCCCGAAACGTCAAGTTTTCCTGCTCCTGTGATGCTGCTTGACCTGCTGTGTTCATCCAGCCCCATGCTTGTTATCTCAGATGGTGTAAGTATGGTGCTTTAGACTTTGATAGAAAAGAAGTGAGAAGTTTTATTTGCGTGAGAGGTTGGGAAGTGCTGGCGTCTAAAGGGAGGTAGGTGTCCTTATTCCATGAATCACTTCAAAGCTAGCATGCGGATGTAGAAAGGAATCCAGTATGTTCACATTCATTTCAAGTCGATTTGAGTACTATAAAGTTTTCCTTCTGTTTGTATAAAGCCCTGATGTAGTTGCACCTAGAGTATTGTGAACAACATTGCTCTTTCTTTTTTAATATAAGGAAGGGTATACTTTTCCATTTAAAGGTCTCCTGTTGTGCTGTGGTAATTTCTCTATCTCTGATGTGGGAGATCTGGGTTCATGACCTATCCGTTTCAGAGGTCTGTCATAACAAATCTGAGCAGGTTGATTTAGAAAATATTTATACTTTCCATTTGAGGGAGTTCAGAAAAGTTTCATCAGATTGTTCCAGGATGGTAGGATTGTCTTAAGGGATTGGGGAAATTGGGCCTGGTTCCATGGAGTCTTGAAGAATAAGGGGTGATCTAATTGACACTTTTAAAATTCTTATGGAGTATGACAGGGTGTTAAGTTGTTTCACCTGGCTAGTGACTGTACAACCAGGGCACATAAGGGGTGATCCATTTTAAAAACAGAAGTGGGGAGGACTTTCTTCACTTGGTCATGTGAAGTTTTGTAATTCCCTACCCTAGAAAGCTGCGAAAGCTGAGAATATGTTCAAGACAAACGTTGATAAATTTCTGGAAATATTAAGGAATATGGAGATAGTGTAAGAAAGTTCTGTTGAGGTAGATAATTAACTATGTTTTCATTGAATGATTAATTGATGGGCGGAATGTCCCTATTCCTGTTTCTATGTTTCAGTAACGCTGAAAGTAGTTGAATGTAGGAACAAAAGTAATCCATCATGGGTAAAATTTTAAGTTTGAGGATGTTGTGAATTTGGGAGAAAGGTTCAATGTTGTACAAAAGCGAAATACAGCACATACTAGTAATTAGGGAGAAATTAGGTGAAAGTCAGTTATAACCGTTTCCTTTTTTTTGTTTAAAAGTAAATTACTCACTGGTGTTTCTGAACAAGTTAGCATTTAGTGCCCATCCTTAGTTGCCCTTGAAGATGATAATGAGCCATCTTCTTGAACCACCATCATCTGTAGTGGAGATATACCCACAGTGTAATTGGGGAGAGTTCTCATATTTTGGCACCGTGACGGTGAAGAAATTAATGGTAATATTCCCAAACATATGTAGTTTGGAGGAGAACTTGCAGGGGGAAGTTCCTGTGTAGATTGCAGATGTAGAATGTGTTGCCTAATGAGCCTTTGTGAGTTGTTACACTGCATCATGTGTAAGTCAGTAGTTTCCAGTTTTTTTTTAAGCACGATCACGATTTGAATTTAAGTGCAACTCAGGATCTAGCCCCAAACAAAATATAGCATGAACAGTTTATTTTTAGCGCTACATAAATTTAAAACAACTTATTCATTTTGTCCTCTACTCTCCAAGTCTGTGTGACACCTGTGACTGCACATTGTCTGCTAGTGCCTTGAAGCCTAGATTGTTGTTTCAGACTGCCAGTGATACACCGTTCACTAAATAGTCGGGCAGGTCCAAAACCTGGCACGATTATCCTCAGTTAAATGAATGTTGTCTGACAGGTTAAAATCTGATCACCCATCATCTTATTGAATAGCAGAGCAGGCTTTAAGGGCAGAATAGCACACTCCTTGTTCATGGTTTGTATGTGGAGTCAAAGCAAGCACTTTAAATGCACGGATAATAGGAATGGGTCATTTTCTATCTGTGTCCCCATAAATTGTTGTCCTTTTTTATCTCTTTTTTTCAGATCAGTATTGTTTTGCAAATTATTTATCTCCATATCAAATCACCTGCTTTGTAAATCAAAACATCTTATGCAATTTGGTAGTTAACCCTATCTACTTGAAAGGATGGATTTGAGACAAACATGACAATTTGTTCTATCGCATCTAACTCCTGAAATCACCTGTGGAATTCCTCCGCTAACTTTTCTGGTTGGACCATTTTTCTGTCTTTGATTTTCTTCTGGTATCATCTTTTCAGTTGAAGTAAAATTGTGTGGACCACAGACCCAGTGTCAGTTTGAATACATTCATGACACTGACCACATGTTATGTCTCTGTCCCTTTCCCTGCAGTTCCTAGTTCAGCTTGTACAATTTTGGCATTGTCTCCTAAGGAGCCTGAAGCCAAGTGGTTGCACACGTATTTCATTCTTTGATTTTAAGAAAAATTGTGATTTCAACTGTCAGATCTGAAGATCTTTGTGAGACCATCCCTTGACTTAACTAACACTCCAAACTGATGTGAAGTGGTCTAGAGTAATAATTCAAACAAGCTATGTGAAGGGTTCTTGCTCAAATCAGATTTGCAATCTGAACTTCGAATACATGAGATAAGTCCATAACTCTGCTAGTTAATGCTCAGTAGTGATTTATACAGTGGTAATTGGCAGAAAAGGGGAAATAAGGACCATTTCTTCTAAGTGCAATAAAGGCCTTGTTAGTATCAAGTGTAGCTGGTACATCATCAGTTGTGATGGAAAGCAGTTTCTTGATTGGAATGTTTCTTCTCAAGCTTGTATCTTTTGAATTTGTTGTAGATATCCTCACCTCTTAACATTTTGTCTTTTAAAAAGTGAAGAAAATCCTCCTTTATTTATGCCCCTAAGGAAAAATTCACTAAACCAATCAGTTATACTGTCAGTCTTACGGGTTTTTAAAATCGAGCTGCAGTGAGAAGCATTCACATTTTTCAGATCTTGTTGCTGAAAGACATCTTCAGACAAAGATTTCATTGGTCTTGCTACTGTGAAGCAGCAGCTGACATGTTCTGGATCACTGTTGCTACTTTTTTGTTCTTAAAATCTTTGAATAAATTGCTGATGACCACAATAATTACTACTTTAATTATTTATTTAATTTCTTGTGTTCTTCCACAAGACAGCAAATGTGAGAATGCTTCAGTGCAGGTGTTACCTTTTATTGCTGGTTTAGTAAAGAAAAAGACTTCAGAAGGGACATCAGCTCATGCATGTTTTCCAATTGTGCTTTCCAAGAGAAAATTATCCTTCGCTTTACAGTGCATCATTTTGTGCAATGTCATTCCAAATTCTCTCTACTTATTTATATATTTTGGTGACATAAAAGGCTAATGCTGTTATCTGTTTTGAAAAGAAACTCCTTTTCAAAGTAGAAGTTATGTTTTTGGTTTCTTTTTAGATGGTCCAGGTTCATCGCACAATCATCATTCCTTCACCTTTTAGTTTGTGATGTCACGCTGCAAGTCGGCCTCTGAATCCTTTGCTGCTGGAACCTCTGGAACATTGCTGACTGCTTTCAAGTGTAGATGTACAGAGGTCTTTCTGTGTTCGTGATTTGTTTCCAGAGCCCTTGGTTGGCTAGTATTGCTTAAATACTGAATATGGGTGCGGTAGCATACCCCATATTTTTTTTTCCCTTTATCCTGCACAGACCCATTAGATAAGCAGCTGAAAGGGGCAGAGAAGCAGTGCAAGCTGGGTGCTCTTGCACAGTGTCTGCACAGGCATAATAGGCTGAATAGCTTCCTGTATTTCTGTAACTAATATACTGACTTCACACATCGCTGCTTGAGGTTTTTTATTTGTTTCCATTGCCACCATAAAACTTGCGTTTCCAGCAATGATGGTCCATCTGTATCAAACTGAAAAACAATGCAACAAACTGACAAAGTCTGTTGAGAGCATGTACATTTCACTATTATGCAGTTTCCAGAAAAGGAAGTTAAGCATTGGTATAAAGATTGGGTAGTGAGATTATCTGTCAGATTTGCAGGCAGTGAGAAACTGTGTAACTGACTAGTCAATTACGATCGATGTGTAAACGGTGCACGTTGCAGCATGTTATGGAGGAAATCGGTGTTGAATGTGTTAGAAGGCTGTGTTATTCCTGGGTGATGATAAGCTGCTTGAATGGTTTTGGAGCTGACATCATTCAGGCAAGGCAGAGTATTTCACTGCACTTCTGAATTTTACCTTGCAGTGGTGAACAGACTTTGAAGAGTTAGAATGTCCCATTTGAGGTTTTTACTCACTGCAGAAGTTGCACTAACTTATTGTAGAACTTTTTTTTTTGTATATAAGGCTGGCCCTGTTCAGTTTCAGGTCAGAATTAATGCCCTGTTGTTGATAGTGAAGGATTTAGTGATGGCAGTGCCATTGAATATAGTTATGACATGGAGACAGACAGTGAAGTAAATCAGCCTGCCTACCCCTACATTCGCAATGCAGTCAAATTTAAAGTTTTCAAAATCCCTGAAAATTGACCCGATGGTTTCTAACCAGACTTTTGAATAACCAATTTCATTCTCTGAATAATCAATTCAAGGTGTTGGATTTGTAGCTTAAGCAAAAGACTTAATTTATTAATAATACAGTAACTTTAGCAGAGCAAATTAAACAGTAATGTGTAGGACTTAAGCCAAATAACCTTTATTTTCACCCCCATATGCACAAGACAGACAGACAAAATTCTAGCATAAATAAATGATAATAACCAAACTTGGCTGGATTGCTTAAGTGGTTTCCATGATGAGTTTTTCTACAAATGCATATGATAGTCTTAAAAAAAAAACTAACCAAGACGTCAGATCGATCTTTTCGGTTCACTCTAAAGAAGTTTCAGCAATATTTATGACTTAGTTCCTTTTGTCTGAACTTCCAATGGCTAATACAGGGAGATTAGATAGGGAAGTTCAAAACCTTCACAGTACAGCATCAACAGCCAAACTCCTCCCCTTAGAAACAGTCCATAAATCAGCTCAAACCCTCAGGCCCCTCCCCCTCTTTGACCATCATGTTCCCTCCCAGACTTCCTGGCACCAATTCCTATGTCATGACATTGTTAATGGCCAAATATCTGCTATCTGCTTAAACAAACATGCTGCTTTCCTCAGAGTCAAAGCATATATGGAGCTCTTTGATCAAAAATCAACCTGCAGTTTGTTTTTGGGCTTGGCCTGTCAAAGACCAGCTTGTTTGTCCCTTTTGCTTTCAACACCAGCTGCTGCTCACGGTTTGCAGCTCCAAACCAGAATTTTTTTAAAGAATAAAATGAAAAAAGAAAAATCAATGAAAGTTGTAACGATATCAAGGAGACATGGTTAGGTTCACTGTTGTTGGATATGGTCATTGCTTGGCGTTTGTGTGGCATGAATGAAACTTTCCTTTCATCAACACAGCTGTGGGTATGGTCCAGGTCTTGCTGCATTTGGGCGCAGGCTGCTTCAGTATCTGAGGAGTTGCAAATGATGCTGCATGTCGTGCAGTTATTAGTGACCATCCCATCCTTCCCTTTTAGATGGAGGAAGGTCATTATTAAAACTGCCGAGGATAATCGGGCATTGCGGAACTTCTGTGGTGATATTTTGCAGCTTGCTGATTGATCTCCCAACAGCCATGACCGTCTTCCTTTGTGCTAGGCATGACTCCAACCACTGGAGAGTTTCCTGTTAATTCTCACATAGACCAATTTTGCCAGCATTTCTTGATGCCGAACTGTGTCAAGGGCAGTTTCCCTCCCTTTCCCATTCGGGTCCAGTTCTTTTATCCATGTTTGGACCAAGGCACTAATAAGGTCAGGTGGCCCTAGTGGAACCACAGTTAAGTGGGTAGAATATTGTTGAGTAAGTGCCACTTAAGACCATAGAATATGGGCGCAGTAGTAGGCCATTAAGCCATTGAGTCTGCTCCACTATTCGGTGAGATCATGACTGATCTGATCCTCAATTTTGCTTTACTGCCCATAACTTTATCCCCATAACCTTTGATTCTCTTGGTGATTAAATCTATCTCCTTCTTTAACGGGATGTTGAGGCTGGGTTGTTATGGTAAAGAGTTTCCACAGATTCACTGCCCTTGGGAAAAATTCCTCCTCGTCTTTGTCTTAAATGATGGCCCCTTATTCTGAGATTACTCCTTTTGGCCCTCCATAGAGAAACGATCTGTCTGCACCTAATCTTAAGTCCCCTAAAAATCTTGTATGTTTCATTAAGGTCACCTTTCAGTCTTCTATATGCCAACAAGTACAGGTCCAATCTACTCCTGTATACCTTTCCTTAGTTAAGGAGTGACCAGTATTCCAGCTGTGGTTTGACTAGTGCCTTGTACAGTTTTAGCAGAAACGCCCTACTTCTATACTTCGTTCCTTTTTAAATAGAGACCCAATGTACCATTTGCCTTTCCTATCACCTGCTGAACTTGAATGCTAACTTTTTAGTGACTTATGGATGAGGACTCTCTAATTGTTCTGCCTTTTTTGATAACTGTCCAACATATCTTCATTACTTTGCTTTCAGAGTAGACACTGACCAAGTTGGATTTTTTTACTTTTTGCGGACATGTCATGTATGATCACATTTCCAACTGCTGGGTAGATGCCAGTGTAACTGTACTGGAACAGCTTGACTAATGCATGGTTGGTTCTGGAACAATAGTTTTTAGTACTAGTGCCAGAATATAGTCATAGTCCATAGCATTTACAGTTTCCAATGCCTTCAACTGTTTCTTGATTTTGTGTGGAGTCAATCACATTGGATAATGGCTATTATGCATGATGCTGGGGACCTCAGGAGACTGAGATGTCATCGAGTTGGCTGAAGATTGTTGCAAATGCTTCAGCCTTATCTTTTGTACTGATGTGCTGGGCTTCCTCATTATTGACAAAAAAGGTATTTTGAGGAGCTTATCCTTCAGAGAATTGTTTAATTGTCAACCACTATTCATGTGGATGTGGTACAACTCCTAAGCATGGATCTGACCTCTTTGGGCAGAATCAAATGAAGCATTTTTGTTTGCATTCTGATGTTAAGGGTTCTGAGGAAGGGTCACCAGCCCTGAAACATTAACTCTGTTTTTTTCTTTCACAGATGCTGCCAGACCTGCTGAGCTTTTCCAGCAACTTTGTTTTTGTTCCTAATATTAAAGCTGCTTGGCATGCACTTTGTCTTGTTGCTTTGCCAGGCTGATGCATAACTTTGCGTTATGCCTGGTTCTGCACTGGCATGCCCTCCTAAACTCTTCATTCATCAGGGTTGATCCCCTGGCTTTATACTAATAGTAGAGAAGAGGATATGCTAGGTCATGAGGTTAGAAACTGTGCTTGGATAGAATTCTGTTGCTTCTCATGGAGAATGGTGTCTCATAAATAGCTAATCTTGAATTGCTAGATCTGCTTGAAGTCTATCTCAGTTAGCACAGTGGTGGCACACAATGAGATATAGGTGTCCTTCCTGTAAAAATGGTAATTTGTCTCCATAATGACTGTGTGGTGATCGCTGTTACTTTTGTTGCCATGAACATGTAGGGCAGATTGAAGTCGGTACACTTTTTTCTATGTTTGGTTCTGTTGCAGGTCCAGTCTAGGCAATCCATTGCAGCGGCCTCCTGAGGTCCACAGAATCACAAACGCTGACCTTGTCAGATTTGATTCATTTCACGTGATATGAGAAAACTGCTGAAGGTATTAAAAAGGTATTTTGGACTTAGCCAGTTTAGTCAATGTTAGTGCCGCCATGAATGTAGTAGATGAAGCAATTGGCAATGAGGATGAGGGGACTGGAGAGGCTGGCAGTGAACTGGACCTTCACCCTTCCTCCTCGAATTACATTTCACCAACAAGCCATTCACCACTGTGGTGAAGGCTTGTATGTAGGCACAGTGCCCAAGACTGATTGTATGCTCCAAACTGGCAATGGACAGTTTCTTATTTGTCAGATTCATGGTAGGTCATTCTCTGGCTGGATGGTGGGAGTGGTTGGATCTGGTTTTACCTGAAGCATTTTGAGGCTTGCCATTCAACATATATTTAAATGCATAAATAACTTTGTCACTTTACAGTGCTGTGACACAGCAACCTATGTTCCTATGCAGGCACTGTGCCACCTGGTGGTGATGTTCACAATAAATGCATCAGAGATAAAAGGTACTGCAGACGCTGGAGAATCCGAGATAACAAGCATGGGGTTGGATGAACACAGCAGGTCAAGCAGCATCATAGGAGCAGGAAAACTTGACGTTTTGGGCCTAAACCCTTCTTCAGAAATGGGGGAGGGGAAGAGGGTTCTGAAATAAATAGGGAGAGAGGGGGAGGCGGATAGAGGAGAGGATAGGTGGAGAGGAGGCAGACAAGTCGAAGAGGCGGGGATGGAGCCAGTAAAGGTGAGTGTAGGAATATGATTTGCTGTTCCTGCAGCCTTCGGGTGGCATCACTGTGGCATTGCAGGAGGCCCAGGATGGACATGTCATCTGAGGAATGCCACCTCAAGCCACACCCCCATCTCCTATCTACTAACCTCATCCCGCCCCCTTGACTGTCCGTCCTCCCTGGACTGACCTATCTCCTCCCTACCCCCCCTACCTACACTCACCTTTTATTGGCTCCATCCCCGCCTCTTCGACTTGTCTGCCTCCTCTCCACCTATCCTCTCCTCTATCCGCCTCCCCCTCTCTCCCTATTTATTTCAGAACCCTCTTCCCCTCCCCCACTTCTGATGAAGGGTTTAGGCCCAAAACGTCAAGTTTTCCTGCTCATATGATGCTGCTTGACCTGCTGTGTTCATTCACAATAAATGCAACCTACCCCTCAACTCTCTCAAAGTCCCATTTGTGTGTATTCCCTGAACTAGTGCAAAGTCTGGTCTACCAGCACCTCAAGAATTATTCAGCTATCCCTTTTGTGGCTTAATCTCATTCCTGATCTCTATCTGCCATACCTCTTCGAACTCTTGCTCTGGCCTCATATGTATTATCCCTGATTATTTTTGTTTTTTGTTTGTCCTACAATTGGTAACCAAGTCTTTTGATTTCTGATTCCTAAGATTTGAATAATATTTATGGAGTCATGCAGCACAGAAGAGGCCCTTCAGCCCATTGAATCTACACCAACCTATGTGCATTTAATTCCACTTTCCGGTACTTGACACGTAGCCTTGAATGGTATGACATGTCAAGTGTTTTTCCACATAGGAAAGATTGTGAAGTTTCTACTGCCCTCCTAGACAGTGCATTCCAGATTCCCACCACTGTCTGGCTGAAAACAATATTTCTTCCCTTCTAAGCCTCCCGCCCTTCACCTTTTTAAAATTAGATCCCCTATTGACCCTTCAGTTAAAGAGAACGACTGCTTTATATCTACCTTGTCATTGCTCCTCAATTTTTATACTTCAATCAGGTCCTACTTTGGCCTTCTCTGCTCTGAAGAAAACAACCTGAGCCTACCTAGCTTCCTTTTATAACTAAAATACCCAAATACAAACAGTGTTCTGGTGAATCTCCCCTGCACCCTCTCCAATGCAATCACATCCTCCTTACAGCGTAAGAGATAACAAGGTGTAGAGCTGGATGAGCACAGCAGGCCGAGCAGGAAGGCTAATTTTTAACCCGACTGTGAAGCCACTACTACCTCCTTACAGCATGGTGACCAGAGCTGTGCACAGCACTCCAGCTGTAGTGTCACAATTTTTTTTTTGGTACAGCTCCAACATGATCTCCTGCTCTTATAATCTATGCTATGACTCGTAAAGGCATGTGTCCACTATGCTACCTTAACCACCCTATTAAACTGTCCTGCCCCCTTCAGAGATCAAAACATAAATTGCTGGGAAAACTCTGGTCTGGCTGTACCCATAGAGAGAAAGCAGAGTTAATGTTTCCAGTCTAGTGATTCTTCAGAACCTCTTTCAGACATGTGTGGGTAAGCTTCCTAGAGTCTTGCCATTCCGTTGTGTAATCCCTTGGTTTTTTTTTGTTCCAAAGCATATCACTTCATTTTGTCGGGATTAAATTCCATCCACCACTGATCTTTTCATCTGATGTGTATATATCTCTATAAAGTCATTGAGTAGCTTCAGAGTAATACAGGATGGAAACAGGCTGTTCGGCCCAAACTGGTCAGTGTTGACCTGTTATATTATTTCAAAGCGCCACAGCCACTTCTGATGTAGATTGATCGAAAAAAATCTGGTTGGGTAATACCTTTTGTTATCCAGAATTGCTGCACTTGGAATGGAAGATATTTCACTTTGTTAAAGGTACGCTGCTATTCATTGCCTGAGTGCTTGCCCTTTATATGTGGTTACATGCTTTAAAGTGGTTATCCATCCGTACTCTGCACGTTTCTAACAAATTTACTTCCTTGCCGGGTGGCAGCATAGCTAAGCTTATAGAAGTACATTCAGTTGTTCCTGTCTGCTGCTGTAGCTAGTCCACTAGTGTACTCTTAGATCTGATTTTTTTTTTTCGTAAGGGGGTTTTAAATTGAAGGAAACTGGTACAATCTGACAAATCTCTTCTGACTTGGCCTATTTCATCTCTGACTTTCATTTTATATCTTTGTTGTTTATTTTTCTATCATTTTCATCTATTTTCCCTTTCAACAAAACTTTTCTGATGAAGGGTCCAAGCCCGAAACGTCAGCTTTCCTGCTCCTCTGATGCTGCTTGGCCTGTTGTGTTCATCCAGCTCTACACCTTTTTATCTCTTCCTCCCACTGCACTACTTTTTGAAGCGATAGTCCATGTAGTGTGGAAAACCCAAGTCCGTTTTGCATACAATAACCTTTCAACAGTGATATGGTCATGAGTTTTTGTTTTTGTGATGTGAATTTGAGTAAATATTGACCAAGGAACTAAGAAAATTTGTTCATTTTTTTTTTTCAAAAAGTGGGTGGGGGAGCAGAAGGAATAGATAGCTTTAGTTAGAATAGATACTTTGGCTGAGAAGATTAAGGTGAATCCAGAGAGATCCTTTTAAGTATATTAAAGCAAAAAGAATAACTAGAGAGAGAATAGGACCTCTCCAGGACCAAAGTGGACACGTGCAGAACTGTAGGAGGTAGGTGAGCTCCTCGATGAATACTTTTCCTGTGTTCACCGTGGAGGAAGATACAAAGACTTGGAAGTTAGTGGTGATATATTGGGGACAGTCCATATCAGAGGTGGTGTTGGAAGTATTAGAAAGTATGAAGGTGGCTAAATTTGCTGGTCCTGATTAGATATGTCCAAGAACTCTGCAAGAGGCTAGAGAAGAAATTGTGGGGGTCCTGGCTGATATATTTGTATCATCATTAGCCATGGGTGAGATCCTGGAAGACTGGAGGGTAGTGAATGTTGTCCTTAATCGAGAAAGGCTACAAAGTAAAACCTGGGAATTATAGACCAGTAAGCTTAACATCTGTGTTAGGTAAGCTTCTTGAGAAGATTCTGAGGGGTAAGATATACATGCATTTAGAAAGACATGGTTTGATTAGGAATAGTCAGCATAGCTTCATGTGTGTCAGATCGTGCCTCACAAATGACTAGTGATATGCCTCGGGGTTTGGTGCTGTGCCCATTGCTGTTTATTATCTATATCAATGATTTGGATGAGCATGTACAAGGCATGGTTAGTAAGTTTGCAGGTGGCACTAAAATAGATGGTATTGTAGACAGTGAAGAAGGTTATCAGAAATTGCAGCAGGATCTTGATCAACTGGGGAAATGTGCCAAATACTGGCAAATGGAATTTGATAAGTGTGACGTTACATTTTAGAAAGTCAAATCAAGGTAGGAGTTTCATGGTGAATGTAGGGCATTGAGTGTAGTGGAACAGAGGGACCTTGGGAGTGCAGGTGCACGGTTCCCTGAAAGCGGAATCACCGGTAGAAGGGCAGTGCAGAAGGTGTTTGGTACACTGGCCTTCGTCAGTCAGGGCATTGAGTACAGAAGTTGGGAAATTATGTTGCAGTTGTACAAGATGTTGGTGAGGCTGCACTTGGAGGATTGTGTTCAGTTTTGGTCACTTTGCTATAGGAAGGATGATGTTAAACTGGAAAGAGTGCAGAAGAAATTTACAAAGATGTTGCCAGAATTCAGTTATAGGGAGAGGTTGGAGGAACTAGGACATTTTTCCTTTACAGCGTAGGAGATGAAGGGGAAATCTTGCAGAAGTGTATAAGATCATGACAGGCATGGATAGGTGAATGCACTCAGTCTTTTTCCCAGGGGTGGGAATTGAGGACTAGAGGGGAAAGAGTACATGAGAACCTGAGGGGCAACTTTTTTGTTAGAGGGTGGTACACATATGGGATGAGCTGCCAGCGGAAGTGGTTGAGGCGGGTACACTAACAACATGCAAAAGGCATTTGGACAAATATATGGACAGTAAATGTTTAGAAGGGAAGGCCAAGTGCAGGGAAATGGGTTAGCATGGGTAGACATTTCGGTTGGCATGGACCTGTTTGAGCCAAAGGGCCTGTATCCGTGCTGTAGGACTCTAATAGTGTTCAAGACCTCTTAAATCCACGCCGATAGAATGTCAGTTTCATCTTCATTGCTGCTAAAAGATAGCACTTGTGACCGAGCGTGCGCACTCAGCACTGTACTGAACTGTCAGCATTTGTTTTGTTTTTGAAGTCTAGACTGGAGCTTGAACTTGGAACCTTGTAGCCGAGAGCTGAGAGTGCTACCAACTGAGTCACAGTTGACACATGTAGGCTTAGAAACTAACAAGCAGTTGACACAATTCTGATTAGCTTGTTAAATACAATTTTAACTTGACTGAAGCAAGTCTGCAGTAAGCTTTTGCTTTCACTTTGTTAACAAGTTGTAGAGCTGGATGAACACATCAGGCTAGGCAGCATCAGCGGAGCAGGAAAGCTGACGTTTCGGGTCTGGACCCTTCTTCAGAAATGAGGGAGGGGAAGGGGACTCAAATAGAGAGGGGGAAGCGATGATGGAAGGTGGATAAAGGAGCAGATCGGTGGAGAGAAGACACAGGTCAAGGAAGTGGGGATGGAGCCAGTAAAGGTGAGTGTAGGTAGGGAGTTGGGATGGGAGTTGGTCAGTTGAAGGAAGATGGACAGGTCAAGGAGGCGGGGATGAGGCGAGTAGGTAGGAAGTGGGGGTGGAGGTTGGTTAACGAGGCGGGAGGAGTGGAAGATGGGAGAAAAGACTGACAGGTCGAGGAGGCAAGGATGAGCTGGGCTGGTCTTGGGATGAGGTCAGGGGTGGGGAGATTTTGAAGCTTGTGAAGTCCACATTGAGACGATTGGGCTGCAGGGTTCCCAGGCAAAGTATGAGGTGCTGTTCCTGCAGTCTTTGGGTGGCATAATTATGGCACTGGAGGAGGCCCAGGATGGACATGCCCGCCAAGGAGTGGGAGGGGGAGTTGAAGTGGTTGACACCTGGGAGGTGCAGTCGTTTGTCACGAACCCGGCGTAGGTGTTCCACAAAGCGGTCTCCGAGCTCCACTTTGTTTCCCAGATGTAGAGGAGGCCACAATAGACCACATTAGTAGATGTGCAGATGAACATCTGTTTAATGTGTAACGTTTTCTTGGGGCCTGGGAATTAGGTTGGGGGGAGGTGTGGGACAGGTGTAGCACTTCCTGCAGTTGCAGGGAAAAGTGCCGGGGTGGTGGGACTAGTGGGGAGTTTGGAGCTGACGAGGGAGTCACTGAGAGAACGGTCCCTCCAGAAGGCAGATAAGGGTGGGGTGGAAAAAATGTCCTTGATAGTGGGGTCAGATTGCAGGTTGCGAAGGATGATGCGTTGAAAATGCCTTTGACCGCAGCTCACCCCTCACCCCCTCCCTGCAATAACAACAAAGACAGAATCCCTGTCATCCTCACGTACCACCCCACCAACCTCTGGATTCAATGCATCATCCTCCACCACTTCTGCCACCTACAATCTGACCCCACTACCAAGGACAGGTTTCCCTCCCCACCCTTAGCTGCCTTCCGGAGGGACAGCCGTCTCCATGACTCCCTTGTCCACTCCAAACCCCCCACTAGCCCCGCCATCCCTGGCACTTTACCCTGCAACTGCAGGAAGTGCAACACCATTTTCCCCCCCCCCCCCTTCACCTTTTTCCCAGGCACCAAGAAAACCTTCCACATTAAACAGATGTTCACCTGCACATCTGCTAATGTGGTCTATTGTGGCCGCTGTTCCCGATGTGGCCTCCTCTACATCAGGGCAACCAAGCAGAGGCTTGGAGGCGGGTTTGTGACAAATGACTGCACCTCCCAGTCGTGAACCACTTCACCTCCCCCTCCCACTCCTTGGATGACATGTCCATCCTAGGCTGCCTCCAGTGCCACAACGATGCCACCCGAAGGCTGCAGGAACAGCACCTCCTATTTCGCTTGGGAACCCCTTTCAGCCCAATGGTATCAATGTGGACTTCACAAGCTTCAAAATCTCCCCGCCCCTGACCTCCTCCCAAGACCAGCCCAGCTCATCCCTGCTGCCTTGACCTATCTGCTCATCCCACCTCACTGACCAACCCCAAAGCCCCACTTGCTACCTACTCACCTCATCCCCGCCTCCTTGACCTGTCTGTCTTCTCTCCACCTATCTGCTCCTTTATCCACCTTCTATCATTGCCTTCCCTCCCCCACCTCTCTATTTATGAGTCCCCTCCCCCTCCCCCATTTCTGAAGAAGGGTCCTGACCCAAAATGTCAGCTTTCCTCCTCTGGTGCTGCCTGGCCTGCTGTGTTCGTCCAGCTCTACACCTTGTTCTCTCAGACTCTGGCATTGGCAGTTCCTACTACCTCTGCTATCACTGTGTGATGACTTTATCAGATTTCAGCAGTCTGTTTTTCCCAATTAAACCCAAAACGAAAGCCTTGACTTCTGAATTCATCCTCAGTACTCCATGTCGTATAATGGCTAGACAAGTCATGCTTTAAACTTTCAGCTGTCATTGTGGGAGGGGTTCTTGGCAGTTCACCCCTATTGACCTCTCATTATTTTAGGCCTGTGGAAAATGTCATATGAGTGATTAGTGGAGTAGCTTCAGCAAACCTCTTTTGTATTGAACTAATGTGGTATGTGAGAAAATGCCATTTCAACAATTGATTTGACGGATGTCCTCTCGGTCTGCTGTTAAAAATCATTTCGTCTTTCATCTTGTTTTTCAAAAGCTGGTTACAGTGTTTCTTTTATGGTTTCATTCCTCCTTCCATGAGCATTTTCCCTGCTTTGTCAACGTTAAAATGTTTAGAAATATTGTCATATGTGAGAAGCAATACAGAAAGGAGTGCTTATGATTGCTTTTGCTCAAGGCAGTTGATACTTTTTGAAACAAAAGTTCAACATTTGATCACAACCAGTTAAGCAATTAAGTACTTATTGAGCCAAACACATGCATATGGTTAAATTTTGAGTGCATATCGGGAAGTTAAACTAGATCTTAAAAAAATTTGTATTAAAAATACACATTAACATTACAGGCCTCTTCTTTTTAAACTTGGAGGCAAAGAGTAGCAGTAAACTTGAAGCTACAAAATGATTTAGAAACAACTTAGAGCTACCAAAGTATTGACTTTTTTTTTTAAAAACGTCTTTATTTCTTTAGTTGACAAACCCAGTATTTGTTGCTCATCCCTAATTGCCCTTGAGCTGGTTGGCCTGTTGGACCATTTGAGGGCAGTTACATGTTAGTCATATTGCTGGAATGTGGAGTCGTGCATAATAGATCAGACTAAGTGAATATGGCAGATTTCTTTCCCTAAAGGAACTTTTTTTTAACAAATGAGATGGGTTTTCACTTGAATTAATTGTTAGTTGTGTGGTACAGCTTTATGATTCCAGCTTGACTGAACTGAGTTCAAATTCCACCAATGCTGTGATAAAATTTGAACTGATGTCCCCAGAGTATTTGCCTGGGTCACGTGATTACTAGTGACATTGCCTGTCCACCCTGACTCCTTCAAATGAAAGAGTAAAACATAAGTAAGGTAGATTTTAAGAGCTTTTAAAAAAGTAAGTAGCTGAAGTTTTTCATTGGTCTGAGGTAGAGACAAGAGGTGTTATAATGAGAATATGGTTGCAGCATTGCAAAAATATTTCATCTGTTTTCATTGTAGGAGAGAAAAGTAACAAACCAGAAATATAGGGTAGTCTGTAAGCATGAAAACTTGCATTAATTAATATCAGCAGAAATACTTGAGGGATTAAAATCTGACAAATCCCCAGGTTCTGATTTACCTCCATCCTAAGATTCTAAAATAGCTAGCTACAGAGATGGTAGATGCACTGGCTATGATTTTCCAAACTTCCTTGGATTCTGTAACAGTCCATGTGATTTTGAAGTTAACAATGGAACTCTGCTAATGAAGAAAGGGAAAAAGATAAAATGATGCACTACGAATCTGATAAGTTGACATTGCTATCAGGGAAAGCAATCAAATCCCTTGTACTAAGGAACTTACCTGTCATACTACATTCTTTAAACATAAGATCATTGTGGTTGTACAAAAGTGAAATCATTTTGACAAATTTGTTAGCAATTTTTGTTTGAAGTTCAAATGTTAAGATAGACAAAGGGGAGAGAGTAGCTGTTGTATATTCAGACATACTATGAAACGTCTCTGAAGCAGGTGAGACTTGAACCCAGACCGCCGTGTTCAGAGGTGGGGATTAACCACTGCATCACAAGTGGCTGTTGAATTTTCAAAAGGCATTTTGAGATGATACCTAAAAGTTTAATATACTAGATAAGATCTCATGGAGTTGTAAGTAATATATAAAATGGATGAAGGATTGACTGACTGAAGCACAGGAAGCAAAACATTGGGACACATTGGATATTCTAACATTTTAGGCTGTGATCAGTGGAATACTGCAAGGATTGATGCAAGAGCATTGGCTATTTAAAATGTATGTCAATGACTTAGGTGAAGGGCTGAGTAAAGTATCTAAATTTGCTGATCCAAAGTTAACTCGAGACTGAAGCGACATTTACAAGTTGAGTAGGTGTCAAGGTGGCAAATGGAATATGATATGGGGGATCAAAAGGTTATTCACTTGGTAGTAAGACAAAACATATGAAACTTGAAAGTTTTGGTATTCTGATGAACTTGGTTGGATTTGCACAAAGAACACATGAAATAAGCATGCAGCTGCAGCGAGCAATTAGGAAGGCAATTTTTAAGGCAAAGTCTTTCATGAGTTATGGCAGTTCTTGGTACACCCAAAATTTGTTGCCCAACTCTCTCTTTATTTCCCTTGTAACTGTGGTGGCCTAGAAAGTCATAATTCATCAACCACATTTCTGTGGGTCTGGAGTCTGATGTAGGTGAGACCAGATAAGGAGGGGAGTAAAGAACAGTAGTAAATCTACAACATGGCCATGCAAATTTGGGATAAGGAGTCAATCATTTGAGGTCGAAGATTAGAAATGACTTACAAAAACAGGAGTTGCTGGAAAAGCTCAGCAGGTCCGGCCGCATCTGTGAAGAAAAAAAATCAGCCAACATTTCGGGTCCGGTGACCCTTCCTCAGGACTCCCTGGACCCGAAACGTTAACTCTGATTTTGTATTTTTTTCTTCGCAGATGCAGCCAGACCTGCTGAGCTTTTCCAGCGACTCCTGTTTTTGTTCCTGATCTACAGTATCCGCAGTTCTTTGGTTTTTATTAAAAATTACTTCCTTGAAAAAGTTGAGTCTTTGAAATGGCAAATTGTGCATGCTTTATTACTTAATGTGTTTAAAGCTTAGAGATGCTTGGTTTCTAAGAGTCTTTTGGTTTTTATTCAGTAGTTCTGCATAAACTGCTCAGCAGGTATTTGATTACCTATTTTGGCTTACAATTGATGAGGTGTGAAACAGCTGATTCAATTTGATTTTCCTTTGTTCGGAAGGTAAGGTTGAATCATGCTGTGTGTTTTAATTGTTGGAAGTGAATAATTTGTTATCCCTTGAGCCAGTTTCTTGAGTAAAAAGACATGGGTCACCAGCATATCTCTGGTATGCTAAATTTGTAGACACTAGCAATTAACAAAGAAATTAGTAACTTGTGAATTCATCAAAATGTAGCAGTACAGAACATTGTATAATTTTTGATTCCTTCAGTGATTTCAAGCCACCCGTAGAATGAAGTAGTGAACACTATGTTCAAACGGAAGGAGAGTATTAATTTGTGATTTGCTCAATGTTGTTTTGCTTGCTTGCCAAGTTTGCAAATAAATCTGCAATATAAACAAAGCAATGTGAAAGCAGATCATGCATTTTGGATAGTGCTGAACAAATTTATGCAGCACTTTACAAATACAAATCGAGTACATCCTGAGAGAATCATTTGACTGGTTAGGTATTGTAATAACTTTGGCAGTTGGGAACTTCTTTTTTTTGGAAATGTCATACCAACTTAGCAAGAGAAACAGAGGAAAAAGCAAAACTAAGAAAGCTAAATATGGGTTTAATTAACAGATGTTACTTCAATTTCATTGCAGTTCATTGTCGTCTAACTATTCTGTTATTTTTTTTAAAGTAATGCAAACTTTACAAAAGTACAATTTGGATGAATCTTATTTCTGTTAAGGAAAATTTTTTTTTATAATTTTCCTGCCTCCCAAATGGGTGGGTTTTTTTCTGTGTGATTGAAATTTTTGTAAAACATTTTTTTTTTTTTTTTTGTCTTTTGCCTAGGTTGGTTATGGCGGTATTGATATATCTGAACTCCCTGACTGAAGATGATTTTCCTAAAAGAAGAACTTCTCTCATATGAACAGGTTAACCTGGGTACATAACCAATAAGATCATGTACTTTATTTATGCACATTTCACTCCAGAATAATTTCACTGCAAACAATGGCGTCCTTTCATCTGTGGAAGTTATCTTCACAAAAGCTAGGATTTTTTTTGGTAACGTTTGGATTCATATGGGGAATGATGTTACTGCACTTCACCATCCAACAACGGACACAACATGAAAGCAGTACTATGCTTCGGGAGCAGATTCTGGACCTCAGTAAACGATACATCAAGGCATTAGCAGAAGAAAACCAAAACGTCGCTGATGGGCCGTACGTTGGCACAATGACTGCATATGGTACGTTACTCATCTTTATTAGTTCTGAAATATTTGTTACCTTTGAATTTTGAGTATTATATTTAATTCTTCCAGTTTATGGCTGATCTTAATAGAATCTAATTGGGTAAATATTATACACTAGCCTATTACGTAAGGCATGGATTCAACTTTTCTATCGTATAGTTTGCACTGCCGTTGATGTTAGGAATGATACTGCAGTGATATTACGCCACCATCCCTAGTCCTTTACAGCCAACTTGAGTTCACCAGAATGCAATCGTGATATAGTATTAACTTTTTAACAAAGGAAACAAATTATCTTTGTTTTTAGTTGTTTCTTAGGATGGTGGATGTCACTAGCAAGGTCACTTTTCATGCCCCTCCCTAATTCCTTTAAATGTAGTGGTAGGGCACTGCTTTGAACCTGATGCATGTACAACTATCCTGCTGATAGGAAATAAATTCATGAATTTTATTCCATTGATTATTGAAGGGATAGGAATAGAATTCCAAGTCAGGATGCTGAGAGCCATGAAGGGGAGTGTGTGTTTGTGTGCCTCCTGTCTTTGTCCCTCCAGGTGGTAGGAATGCAGGTTTAGAAGAAGTTGTCAGAAGATCCTTGCCAAGTTGCTACAGTGCGACTTCTGTGTGGTATGCACTGTTGCCACTGTGTTGTTTGTTTGTGGAAGGAGTGAGTGTTTAAGCACTTGATAGAGCAGGTTGCCTTTTGCCAATGGTTTCAAGCTTCTTGTGTTGTTGGAATCATGCCTATTCTGGCAAAAGCAGAGTGTTCCATCACACTGTTTCCTTATAGATGGTGGAAAAACTTTGACACCAGGAGGGGTTACTCTCCTCCAGTTGCTAGTCCCTGTCCTGCATCTATAGCCATGGTATTTATATGACTGGCCCTATTCAGTTTCTGAGCAATAATAACCTCCCCCCAAGATATTGGGAGATTCAGCAATTGATAATGCCATTAAATGTCAAGAGGAGATTAAATTATTTATTGTTGAAGTTTGTAGTTGCCCAGCACTTAAGTGATATGACAGTTACTTGCTATTTATCACCCACACCTGGATGTTGTCTAGGTCTTGCTGCATTTGGAAACTGGCTTCTTCAATATCTGAGGACTAACAAATAGTTCTGAATAAATGTGTAATCATTGGTGAATATCCCCATTCTGATCTTTTTTATGTTGAAACTAATGGCCACTGAAGCAGTTGAAATTGCTTGGGCCAAGGCCTGAGTAACTCTTGCAGCAACATCATGGAATTCAAATAAATGATCTCCAACAATCCTAACCATGTACCTTTTTTTTTTGTGATACGTATGTCTTCAACTGGTAGAGAGTTTTCTTCATGATCTCTATTGACATCAATTTAGCACCTTGATGCTAAACTTATCGAAATTTTGCCTTGACGTCAAGGGCAGTCACACTCCTCTCTCCTTTCTGGGGTTCTATGTTTTATCCCTGGATGATATAGCCATCCCTCTTTATTCCTTTTTTTTCAAAGTCCAGTGGGTAGAACTTCCTTTGGTTCATGAGATCAGCAAGTAGAATTTCTTTGCAGATGAGGAATAGTAAGTTTCTACAGGTATTTAAAGTTAAGAATAAATTTTAACGTTGGTCCTGTAGAGAGATTGGGGAGTTGATAGTAGATGAGTAGGAAACAGGATGAAATGATCAAATATTTTACTTTGTTCTTCACTATAGAGAATATAAAAGAATTCCAATAACAGCTGAAAATCAGAAGGTGGAAGAAGGAGAGGAACTTGTTAAAATTTAGTACTACTTTCCTATTAATGCTAAGTAAACTGATGGAGCTGTCTAAGTCCGTATACTTGTTGGATTTCATGCAAGAATTTTCACGTGTTAATGAGGTAGTAAATGTATTGGTGTTAATTCTGTAAAGCTTGATTGTTTCTGGAAATGTCCTATGAAACAAGAATGAAGTGTGTATATATAACCCCTCCACTGAAGAAGGGAAGGAAATTATTGCCAGTTAGCTTGACATCTGTAATGGGGAAGGTGCTAAGATTTATTAGGAGGGAGGTTGTAGCTGAGCAGTTCGGAAAACCTCAATTAGGAAGATTATGAAACCAATTGTTTAACCAACTTATTGATTTTGACTTTGAGTCATACAGCACAGAAGCAGACCCTTCGGTCCAAATAGTCCATGACGACCAAGTTTCCCAAACTAAACTCATCCGATTTGCCATATTTGCTTGTAAACCTTTCCTATTCATGTTACCTATCCAAATGTCTTTTAAATGTTGTAACTGTACCTATATCTGTTACTTTCTCTGGCTGTTTGTTCCATATTTGAACCACCCCATGAGTAGAAAAAGTTGCCCCTCAACTCCCTTTTTTTCAAAAATCTTTTGCCTCTCACCCTAAAATTTTGCCCTCCTGGTTTTGAACTCCCCAATCGTAGGGAAAAGACCTTGACTGTTCACCTTTTATCTATGACCCTTTTATAAACCTCTAAGGTCATCCTTGAACCTCCTATCCTCCAGTGGAAAAAGTCCCAGCTTATCCAGCCTCTCCTTATAACTCAATACCTCAGATAACATTCTTTTGTAAATTTTTTTTCTGTACCCTCTCCAATTTTTTTTAATATCCTTCCTATAGTAAGACTACCAGATCTGTACACTACTCTAAAAGTGGCCTCACTGATGTCCTGTACAGTCTCAACATGTCCCAACTCCTAAACTCTGAGCAATGAAAGCAAGATGCATCTTACTGCGTAAAGAGGAGTCTGCAGGTGTACTGTACTTAAATCTTAGAATGTATTCAACAAATTGCCAAACCAAGAAGGAGCTTATGATGTAGGAGATTGGCTTTGTGACCTAGAACCTTCCCTTGCTGTCACCTTGGGAATGGGGGTCTGAGTTGGCAACAGTGACCCCCATAGAAGTTGCCTCAGTTGTGAGCACTGGGCACACAAGGTATTGGGTGACCAAGTCCCCTCATCCCCATGGAAGAACTCCAGGATTTTTTTTTCCCAGCAGAAGCTTAGTCATATAGAATCCATTTAAGCATTGAACAGTTGGGATTTCTTTTGTTTCGGCTTTTGTCAGCATGGAGATTAAAACCAAATTCAACAATCGACAGGAATGTGAAGTGATGATACCAAGGTTTCTTTCAAGGCAACATTAGGGAGTTGAGAGGTAAAGAAGCCTTTTCTTCCAATTCCTGCTGCTCTTGCAGAGGTTGTAAAGTTTTGATTCTGCGCAGGCTGGATGTGGAGGTGATCCTTTAGACTTGTGCTAAGGGCATGCTATTCGTGTTTATGGACGCTGCAGAGGATGAGTGCGTCAAGAGGTCTACTCTGCAGCTGCATTCACAGGGATCAACTAGAATAAATGTAATGAACTACAGGTTGGTATGTAGAAAATCTTGGCCCAGCTGTTGGAGCTCGGGTGGAGAACAACTGATTCCTGTAACTAGGAGTCCAGCCTTGCCTGCTGAAGAATCTGACCAGTGAATTGGCAAGAGCCAGAAACCAAGGTGTCTATTCACTTAGTATGCTAGACAGAACTACTTCAAATATTGTCTTGCAGGGTTGAATAATGGTCATAAACCAGCTGAATGTTGCCATGCCACAGTACCAGCTGGCCACTCCGGTCCTTCCCCAGGAGTTTGTCACCGAATGTACCACAAAAATTCAACTCCGTATTGTTGTCCCAGAAAAATTGGATACTAAGTCTCCCACTTAGCTAGGGTGGTCAGGCATTGGTGAGGATCTGCACCCACTTAGCTAGGGTGGTCAGGCATTGGTGAGGATCTGCACCCAGATAGTAACTTTCCATCTTTTAGACCCTTTGCAATGTTGTTTTTTACATTTTGCCGTCTCCAAAGTTGTGTAACTGTAACACATTGCTTCCATCAGGTGTATGGCCTCCATTCCAACATACAGTTTCAGTTTATGGAGTGGACGGGCCTTCAGACCTCCTACCAGGAATTTCTTGCAATTTAATTTTACCTGATCAAGGTTTGGGACATGGTCAGTTCTCACTGGAGCGTTTGCCATGTGAAGATGCCAGTTGAGTAAGGTAGCTGTTGCTCAAGAACTAGTACCTTCAGTGCATTCTTTCTTTGTGAAAGAGAGTTCAGGATGCTGCACTGACTAGACTTGAATGTGTTGAATGGTGACGGAGTGGACTAGATGACACTGGAGCAATTGATTGCCACCCATCCTAACAGCCAACGTCCAATGTATGGCTTGAACCATCCAGAGCATCCTTACTGTGGTACTCAGCACAAATGCACAGGAGATTGAGGTGGTTCAAGCAAGCAGTAAGCTTCTGGATGAGCTGACCCCTGTGTCTCCAGAATTTGACAGTGACCCCAGATATTGAGCGACCCTGCACCCAATTATTTGAGCTATCTCCAAGAAATTTCCTCATGCCCTTTTAAAATGGCAGTTTCCTGCAGGAGATAATGCTGCACGCTCTCTAGTTACTCAGTTTTTGTTTTCCATCTGGCTATACCTTGTCACAATACACTAGGAATCATTCTGCTGCAAGATTCCTAGTGTAGGGCCCTCTATATAAGGAGGGAGGGTGTTATATGTGGCAGTCCAATACAATAAATATCTGAGCAGATTCATTTTGATGCTAAACCATATCACTTCTGTGAATGAATGAAATAGTATTTTGTTTATTTTAGTTGTTTGTTTGCAGCTCCTGATAATTTCTTAAGTGGACTTCTGCCAAATTTATGGTTGCATTTCAGCCAATGCTGTTAAACAACAGACAAACTTTTCAGTGAGGGATGGACAGATTGGTGGCAGTCCCATCGGTCTATTCCAGTGCCTGGCCAATGTGGCTAGGATCAAGAAAATGTCCAAGCAGTTGGCCGTGACAAGCTTGCAGTATATGCCTGCCCTTTCCACGGTTATGTCTATGCACAAGTGTCTGTGGTGTCCACTGATGTAATGGCTGCCTTTAGGGATCAGTGAGCCCTATGGGAACTGGGGTGCGTCACCCCTGAAATGACATTTGGATTTAATTTTCCCAAGCTTCTGTTGACCATTTATTGAATTTTTCATACAGTGCCCCAACGTGAGTATCTAAATTGTGACTGTTTATTTTAAAATACGAGATTAACAGGCTGGCTGACAGAAAACACTGTCCATAAATGTGTTTTTCCTGGTTGATTGACAGAATATAAGTCGAGTTCCATTAGGGCCTGATCCTGAGGCCTCAGAGGTTTGCAATTATATTAGTGTCTTTGAGAGGATTGAAGGTATGGTAAATAAACTTTCAGATGACACTAAGATGTATTGTGAAGAAGACATGAGGTTGTAAACAGGTTGAGTGAGAGAGTGAGCAAAAACATCTGGCAGATGGATATAATGCAGGGAGATGTGAAGCTGTTGATTTGGACAGTAAGAATGAAAAGTGCAGGGCAGTATTTAAAGGGTGAATAAGTGCAGAATTCGAAGGTGTAGAAGGATTGAGGTGTTCTAGTGAATGATTCGCGAAGTTGTGCACAAGTGCAGTAATTAAGAACACATTGGGATACTATATTAGGAGAGGAGTTGAATATAACTGAAGCATAACATCCTTAATTTTATGCAAGGTACCGGTGAGTCTGTTTCCAATACTATATGCAGTTTTGGTCTTTTAAGGAAATATCTAAATACATTGGAGGCATTTGAGAGGAGCTTTAACTGAATTGGAATAAGTTGGTTGTGAAATGAAGCTAAATTAGACAGGCTGCATCTGAGTTAAGAAGAGTGATGGGCAACTTGACTGAAGTGTACATAATCCTGAATAGCCTTCACAAAGCGGACACAGAAAGGGCACTTCCTCCAGAGGAGGCGATGGCCTAATTGTATTATCACCAGACTGTTAATCCAGAAACTGGACTAATGTTCTGGGGAAACCAAAAGAGCTGCGGGTGCTGTAAATCGGGAACAAAAAAAAAAATGTTGCTGGAAAAGTTCAGCAGGTCTGGCAGCATCTGCGAAGGAGAAAACAGAGTTAACGTTTCGGGTCCGGTGACCCTTCCTCAGTTCTGAACAAACTCAGTTCAAAAACAAACTTTGTTTTTGTTGTTGTAATGTTCTGGGGACGTGCTTTTTGAATGCCACCACAACAAATGGTGGAATTTGAATTCAATTTAAAAAATCCTAGAATTAAGAATCTACTGATTACCATTATCATAAAACCCATTTGGCTCACTAATGCCCTTCAGAGAAAAAGCTGCCATCTTTACCAGGTCTGACTGACGTGATTCTCGACCCACAGCAATGTGGGTTGACTCTAAATTGCCCTCTGAAATGGCCTAGGAAGCCACTCAGTTGTACAAATAGGTGTGAAGTTTCAAAGAAATGACAACAGGAGGATGACAGTGGTTCAAGAAGGCAACGCAACCACTTTCTCAAGGGCAGCTCGAGATGGGCAATAGATGTTGGCTAGCTAGCGGCACCCATATCCCTTGAGTGAAAAAAGAATTATTCCTTTTTTGAGTGACTAAATCGAAGCTTGGAGTTGTTCCTTGATTGTTAGCGAAGTAAATGTAACTGCTACAAAGAGGCCTGTCCTTAAAACTCTCTCTGGTCCAAAGTTGAAATAACTGCCATTTGCTAATTGTTTTTTTTTGTGTAAATCTTTTTGAAGTAGTTCTAAAAATTTAAACTGATTTTCTTCTGGGCACGTAGATGCTATTAGGTTTTTTTTGGAAAGATTGGATTTTTTTTTAATCTGCAAAAACTGACGACCCCCCAAAAAAAACTAGAAAATGTTTTTTTTTGTCGTCTTAAGATTGTTTCAGTAAAGCAGTTCACTGGTGGGCATACTTTTTGTTTTACTTTTAAATATTTTTCAGTGAACACCATTTTCAAGTGTATCAATCAAACTTTAATAGGTTGCCACTCAAAATTTGTTTTGTCCCTTGTTAAATTAAAAACAGTTTTTAATGTGGTCTTCAAGTTTGTATGTAAAATAGCCCAAACTGAGAGTACACATTCATGTCTTTATCCACAGGAATTATCTAGTTTTGTCTTAATATGCTTGAATGTCGTACTTTTACAAGAGTAAATCTAATTCCTGAATTCTCCTTCCTCCATATTTCACAGCAAAGAATTCTGCATTTGAACAACTTACTCTGCAAGGAGTACCTTTTTCTAATCGTCTAAAAAATTCATGCATGGGAGGTGGGTATCACCTATTCCCCTAATGCCGATAGGAATGGGGTGGTGAGATGCTTTCTTGAATTGCAGCAGTTCAGTGTGGTATAGTTGTCTTGTCTGTTATTCCTGTCCTTTTTTAGATGGTTGAGGTCTTAGGTTTGGAAAGTGCTGTCTGTGGAGCATTGGATAGTTTCAGTGATGGTACAAATGGCACGCACTGCTGTTACTGCATGTCTGGTCGACAGAGTGAATATTGAGCATATTAGATGGGGTCCCATTCAAGTGGGTTGCTTTGTCCTGGATGATTTTGAGCTTAGTGTTGTTGGAGAGTATTCCATCACACTCGTGACTAGTGCCTTGTAGATGGTGAATAGGCCTTGAGGAGTTGGAGGTGAGTTACTCCCCACACAATTCCTAGCCTCCAACCTGTCCTTTTATAGCCACACTATTTATTTGGCTGTTCCATTTCATTTCTGCTAAGTGAGAACCCTGCATATTGATTATGGGGGATTCAGACATGGTGATACCATTGTCAAGGAGTATTGGTTAGATTCTCTTGGAGTTCACCATTGGCCAATACTTGTGTGGTACAAACGTCAGCCTGAGGCTGAATACTGTCCAGGTCTTTAAAGCAGTTCCTGACCAAACACAGTAAGTATCTGAGGAGTTCCCACCAATGGTGCTAAACGTCCCCACTTCTGACCTTGTGATGTAGACAAAGCAATTGATGAAGCGTTGAAGATAGTTGGGCCTAGAACATCATCCTGAGGAATTCTTGCACTGATGCCTTGTGGCTTAGATGAACGATCTCCATGACAATCAACCTTGTATGACTCCAGTGAAAAATCTTTTACCCAATTCCATTTTTAACTTTAGTTTCTTCAGGGCTCTTTGGTGCCACAGTCACTATGCAGTGTTGCCTTGATTTCAAGTGTAGTTGCCTTAACTTTCCCTTTTTGAGTTAAGCTCTTTTGTCCTTGGTTGGTTGAGCGAAGACTGTAGGAGGACAGGAGCTCTGCAGTCCTTGCTGAACCCCAACTGCCCATCCGTGACAAGATTATTATTGAGGTAAATGTTTGATACTGCTGCTGATGACCATTTCCGTCACTTTCAGTTAGAATTGAATCATGGTGTATTTAGCTGGGTTGTATTTTTTTTTCACTTTTTCTGTGGACAGAACATAGCTAGCTAACTTTCCACGTTATTTCGTGGATGCTAGTGTTGTAACTAAAGGAACAGCTTGCTTAGCTGCACAGCTGTGGAGCACTAGTCTTCAATACATTTTCTGGAAAACTGCCAGGGCCCATAGCCTTTGCAGTACACAGGTAGCTCTATAACGTAATAGTTGTGTTCTTCTGTAACGTTGCACTATAGGGGAATCGCACAATCTATACAGCAGAAAGTTCATGTAATCCAAACAACGTCCGCATTCATCAATTGTGTTACAGCCAATTTGCGTTAACGAAACATCTGTTATAACAGAACTACCTGTATTCAATGCCTTCTAATTGACAAGCCATGACTAGTGGATGCCACAGGGTCCACTTGGGCTCCAGGCCCCAAAAATTTACAATTGAGACACCTATAATAGGTTGGGCGGTAAGTTGCAATGAAGAAATAAGAAATTTACAACAGGATATGGATAGCTTGGGTGAATGGGCCAAAATTTAGCAGATGGTGTTTAGTTTTAATCCATTTTGATTCAAGAAATAAAGGGGCAACTTTATTATCCAAGTGAAGAGAAAATTCAACATGCTTTGGTGCAGAGGATCTGGGTATTCTCATGCATGAATTACAAAAGGCTAATTTGCACCTACAGTGGGAAATAAGGCAGGCAAATGGAATTTTGGCATTCATTGCTAAAGGAATGGAGTACAAAAGCAGGGAAGAGTTGTTGCCGTGAACATTTGGTATACTGTGTACAGTTTTTTTGGTTCCTTTCCTTAAGGAAAGACGTAGTTGCATTGTAGATAGTTCACTAGATTAATTCCAAAAATGAGAGGCTTATGAGGAGAGAGTCAAGCAGTTTAGACAGCGTTTAGAAGAATGAGGGGAGATCTAATTGAGAAGTGTAAAATACTGAAGGGAATTGACAAAATAGACACTGGCTGTTTTTACCCTCTTGTGGGGCAAAGTAGAATGAGAGGTGATAGTTTTAGGCTAAGTGATGGCAGACTTAAAACAAATGAGGTGAAATTAGAGAGAAGTAATGTTGAATTTGTGGAAACCACTACCCTAACGTGGAGAGTATCTTCAACGTGAAGGTGGATATGCTCACTCCTGATGTCTGCTGCAAGTAGGTTGGTGAGGGCAGAAACCATTTTGTTTTTAATCTCTCGTTGTTTTCCTCATCTCTTGTCACAGGCTATCCCAAGTATCCATGTGATTTTGGACTTGGTTAATCTGGTCACTGTGATGCTACTGAATCACTCTTGGTGACAAAAGTTGAAGTCCCCATCCAGAGTAAATTCTGTACTTGTGTCCTTCAAGTGGTGTTCAACATGGAGGGAAACTGATTCGTCAGCTGGGGATATTAAGTGGTAATTACAGATTTCTTTGCCCATGCTTGACTTGATGCCTTGAGTTTTGGGTTCCAGCTTCAATGTAGAAGACTCTAAAGGCAACTCCCTTTCTTATGCCAACATGCTCGCACTCTGGTCCTGTGAATGGGATTGGACAAACCCATGAATGGTGATGGCATCTGGAATGCAGTTGTAATCTCAGAATCATATCTTGCATGCTGTCAGGATGTTGCTTAACCAGTCTGTGGGACAGCTGTTCCAATTTAGGGTAAACATTATGATGTTAACAAGGAGTAGTACATAGAGTCAACAGGACTTTGTATACCATTGTTTCCTTTCTTTGGTTTCAGTGTTGACAATAGGTTTTATCACCATTCGGCAACTTCTAAATTCCAGATTCGTTAATTCAATTCATATTTCACCATCTAGCATGATAGGTTTTGAACCCAAGCCCTCAGTGACTGTGACAAACTATGAGCAAAACTTTGTGTTATATCTTACCTTCTTGTATAATCTCGGAAGTACACTACTGTAATGCACAATAAAAGATTATTCACTCATTACTTGGGTCGAATGACTGTTGCATCATCTATTATGAACATGGCTACATTTTTTTTGGATATTTGTGTTCCCTGGATGTACTGAGCAATTTCCCTCCCCCTTTTCCTCAGGATCATATGATCTTTCTTACGTTCCACGTAAATTGGTTAATTTGTTATCAGAAACGTCACTAAAGTTAGTTTATATTTGAATATTTCCAGATTTGAAGAAGACGTTGGCTGTTCTCCTTGATAATATTTTACAACGTCTTGGAAAGTTGGAGTCCAAAGTAGACAACCTGATGATTTTAAATGGGACAGGGATAAATTCTACTAATGCTACTACTACTGTAAGCCCCAGCTCTGTCACTGTTGAGAAAGTTAATGTGGCAGGTAAGTACATAATCTCCGTCTGTAACCCATTTTAAGTGGCGTATCAGTTAATTTTCGTTGTAGAAAGTTACCCACTATTTTTCGAAAATATGAGAACATTGCAATAAAAATAGGCCATATTCCCTGGGTACCTTTTTAAACTTTGAAGAGCTTTGACGTTTCTTTTAAGCAGTTTGCATTTATTTAATTCCCAGATTTTTTTTTTAAAACCCCTGTTTTACAAGTTCAGTCCTTTCCCTGTTCCTCTCTTTAAATACTCACTAGCATTTGTGTGTTTCAGATCAAAGACGACACCCCATTTTCTTTGTAATCAGACACTGAGCTACCTGTAGAGAAGGTGCTATGATTCAAGTGGAATATTAAACCAGTTTTTTCTTGACTTTCTGAACTGAACCTTGAAGGGCCAGGACCTGGAATTTTAAATAAAACCAAAATACTGCAGATTCTGAAAATCTGAAGTAATCTTAGAAAAAGCAAGAGAAACTCGGGCTCTGCATCATCTGTGGAGAGACAAACAAAGAGAACCTAAAGAAGACTCATGCCAGCCTTAAAACGTTAACTCTCTATTTTTCTCTCTCCATAGATGTTGCCAGACATGCAGAGTTTCTCCAGTATTTGCATTTGCATCAAGAAGTGAAATAACGGTCTTTATCTTCCATTCAGTAGCAAGACGGCTGGCCTGCTATAGGCTGCATTTTAGTATGTCTGTTTAATTTTTGAACTAGAGCTTTTGCATTTTGTTATTGAGTCAAGCAGGGTTGCAATAACAAATTCAGTCAGGAGGGAAAATGCCATGTTCCTTTTTGTAATGACCCTTTGTGTTTCTTCCTGCAGTCCAAAGATGTGCAGGTTAGGTGGATCCTAAGTTGCCCATAGTGTCCAGGGATGTGTAAACTAGGTGGATTAGTCATTAGGAATGCAGGTTACAAGGATAAGGTAAGGGGGTGAGTCTGGGTGGGATGCTGTTTGGAGTTGGTTTGGACTTGTTGGGCTGAATGGCCTGTTTCCGCACTGTAGGGATTCTGATTCTGTGAATAGCCCCAGCCTCGCCAAGCCAGCCTCTCCAAAGCTTAAATCCGCCAACACTGACAACATGCTTGTAAGTCTTTTATGAACCCTTTCAAGTTTCACAACATCCTTCCTATAGAGGGGAGACCACTGCTGCATCAAACAGTAGTACAGGCTCATTTCTCCGTTTGAGTCACTGCCTTTGTCTGTCAGTCTTCCTTTTTTAATGTGCCGTTGTTTTGATTTTTTTTCTTTCCCCAAAGTTCCAAAACAGTGCAATAGCTTATGAAACAGTAATTACTGCTCCTAGAATTCAAGAAAATACCTCAAAAGGAGCAGCTGTTACAGAATTATCCAGAATCCTGTTGCTCTAAAAGACTTCCCTTTTTATAGGGTTCTGGTTTGCAATCAGTTATTTTCTGATTTTTGTTGTAAAAAATGGTTCAGTTCACCGCCAGATCCCTGGTTCTAGACATTGGATTTTGATTGAAGTTGAACGCCTAGTTCAACGCCTATGCCCCCATACTGTCTGTGCTGGGTAGCCAGGGGTGTAAAAGCTGTCTCCAGCTAGAGTCTGTTAGTTTCGATTTCTTGTCCCTTTTTTTTTGAGAGGAGGTATAAATTGGAATTGCAGGCTGAACAATAGTCCCAGACAGAAATCCCCATTCTGCTGGCTTCGTTATATGTTTGTTGCAGTTTCGGTCCAGGGTTTTGCCCAGTATTTTAGGTATTGGAAAAGTCCAAAGTCTTGTCCAATATTTTAAGCAATGGGGATTTTTTGTTTGGTCGTGCACTTTTGCATGTAGTACTGCGTGTCCTACCTTAGTAAAATCTAAAATTCCATGTACTCACAGTAGGTCAGGTAGCATCCATGGATAGAGATCAAGCTAACGCTTCGAGTCTAGATGACCATTCATCAGAGTTTGCTTGCGCTCTCT
>JAHRHZ010000144.1:65468421-65534765 GCA_024137785.1 Ginglymostoma cirratum
CAGTCGTTGGTGGGGGTCCCATGCTTAGTTTTCTACAAACCAAACGGTTTTTTTTTTTTTATCATTTATTTTTTTTTGGTGGGGTTCCCCCCCCCCCCCCCCCCCCCCCCCCCCCCCCACCTCTCTTCATGGATGCTGCCTGACCTACTGTGATTTCCAACTTTTTTTTTTGTTTTCAGTACAGATTCCAGCATGTGCATTAATTTGCTCCTCTAAAATCCCTTGGTTTAGTTTCAAGAAGTTTATTTTTTTCTCGCTCTAGCTATTGCCCTCAAATTTCATTCATATGGCTATGCTGCTTAATAGTTGAAAAATTTTTTTTTTTTGAAACCGCTATCTTGTCATTGCGTTCAATTTGTAAACAATTGTCATTTTAAGTTTTTTTACTTTTCTCTGCCTCCTCGATTTGTGAAAGAAATTAGCTGGATTTTGAGTCTTTTAATGTTGAAAATAAAACGTAAATGTAATGATAATAGTAAAATTTGAGCAGAACACGGAAGGGTGATTGAAGATCATCCTTATTGCCTTTCAGATTCCAACTGCCATAATGCATTTCTAATTTGTTTATTTATATTTCCAATTTATAAAAACTGCTTTAGTTGGTAGAAATTTGATATAGTATAACAAGATATTTCAAGTTATGACCCTTTTTGTCACATTTTATGAATGTTGTGAAAATATAGGAACTTTCTTCCATCTCTGCATGTTTGTCCATATTCAAGTAATGTTCATCTTTTGTTTTTAGTCTGTGATATTTTACATTGTGCTTTAACCGTTCTCGTCCACAAAATATGCTTCCATAATGTGAACATTGTTAATTACAGTTGTTATAGTAATTAGAAAAACTGCAGATTCTGGGCTAACAGAATGATAGCTAATGGTGCTTAATATTTTTAATTGCTCTAATAATTACAATTTCTAGATTGGTGCCATACTTTCCTACGTAATATATTTGGAATGAGCTTCGCAAAGATGCTGTGGTATTCTTGAAGTGGGTTGTGTTGAGTTGAGTTGCATTATATTACAAGAATTTCTTCAGTAGATAAGATGATTGTTAGGACTTTTTAAACTTCTTCCCTAAACGTTTGAATGAGTCACTTTTTTTTCTTTTCTCATTTTTCCTCTCTCTCTCTTCTCTTCCCCCCCCCCCCCACCCCACAAACAGATCTAATCAATGGAGCCCAGGAACAGTGTGAATTGCCTCCTATGGATGGCTTCCCTCACTGTGAGAGCAAATTGAAGGTAAAACCAAACCTGCGTGGAAAATTAATTCTGTAACAGAAACAATATCTTTATCTCTTTACCCTTTTTTTTTTTTTCCCCCTGCCCTCCCCCAAACCGCACCAGTGCTCTGACATCTAACTTCTCCTTTGCTTGCTAGATGTTGTTTTAGTCAAACCTGGGCATGTGAACCCTGAAATGGTGTAATATAGCCAAAGCATATTGGATTCTTCCCCTGTGTTAATGGGCGTGCACTTCATGACACAAGTCACCAAGTGACTATCACAAATATTGACCAAGACATCCCTCTTTCTCCAACACCCCATATCCCCAAACACAAATTATGATAAATTGCAGTTTTCCAAATTATATTCCTGTCTGAATAACAGCCAGCTTAGCGCAAGAGGAAACTGAACCTGAAACATACTTTCTTCTGGGCACTTGAACACCCAGAATAGATTTGAAGAAAAGTTGGTGAGGGGAAAGCAGTTGCCATTCAGGATTATACTTTGCACTTGTGCAGAAATTATTTTTGTTTTTAACCCCTTCTTTCCACAATGGATTAGCTTTTCTATATGAGCTTTAACTATATTCTTGAATAGTTTTAACTATATAACTGAAGTCTGAAAGAGTGTTTAAATCAAAAAGCTGCAGACGATATTTATGAAGATGCATGTGGACGCTTTTCAATGTCAGCCCACCAGCTTAAAAATATTAAGTGACCTTTGTCTCCTCCACCTTCTGAGCCTTGATATTCCAAAGTTGCACAATCCCCCGCGGGGGTAGTTTTAAAAAAAAAAAAAAAAAAAAAATTGTCTCCTCTGAAAGAGGAACACCTACTGTTAAAACAGTGCCCCCGAATCTGGACTGACCCGAAAAAGGAAAGATCTTTTCCATGTCCACCTTGTCAAGGCCATGCAGGATCTTGCGTCTTTCAGCCAAATCAACCTTCGCTGTTGATCTTCAGTGGAAGTAAGGCCAGTTGGTCCAACTATGTTCAATCTAGTTAACCTCCTCTGATCCACATCCAATGCATTTACATCTTTACTTAAACTACAGACAGTAGTCAAGATATGACATCACCAATACTATATGTAACTGAAGCCTGACGTGTATACTTTTTATGTTCCATCCTTCTTGTAATAAAGGAGATCATCTCATTAGCCTCCCCAATTATATGCTATACCTGAACATTAACTACTTGTGACTCGTGCACCAGAACACCAAAATCCATCTGCACCTCTGAAATTTGAAGTCATTCTCTGTTTAAGTAATATCCTGCTTTCTCATTCTTCCTAATGATAAGTGACAGCATTATGCACAGTCTCTACCAGATGTTTTGCAAACACAATCAACTTATCTATTTCTGTCGGCACCGTGCTTAACTCTTTCTCAGAACGTACGTTTCTGTTCGTGTCATCTACAAATGTATCTACCATGCTTTCACTCTCCGCATAAATAATTCAAAAAATTGTTAAAAGTTTAAGACCACAGTGCAGACCCTTGTGGGACTCCTAGTGATGTCCTGCCAATCAGACAAAGATCTACTATTTCTGAAGAAGTCACATTAAACTCCATTTGTTTTCCTGTCTCCACAGATGCAAGACCTGAGTTTCTCTAGCACTTTTTTATTTTATTTCGGATTTCCAGCGTCCACAATCATTTTGCTTTCAATTTTAAAAAAAACTATTTGTCTCTCAATATTTTCTACCAACCTGTCTTCTACACATGCTGTTATTATTAACTCATTCCATGAACCCTTTTTTTTGGTTTGCAAATAAACGTTTTATTTGGCAATTTTACTGAATGCCTTTATGGAAATCCAAGTATCATAGTGGCTGTTGATCTGCGGTCCATGTTACACTTAAAAGAAATTCTATAATTAGGCCAGCCATGGTTTCCTTTTGTTGAAACAATGATGACTCCCTGATTTACCTTGAGTTTTTCTAAGTGTGTAGCTATAATCTGTTTTAATAATAGATTCTCATCCCTTCCCCATGACACATGTCAGTCTAACTGGCCTATTATCTCCTGTTTTCTGACTGCCTTCCTTGAATTGAGGATATATTTAATGCTTTCCAGTACAGGGAACCTTTCCAGAAGCTAGAAATATTTTGGAAAGTTAATATCAATGCATCACTCATCGCTATTATCAACCTCCTTTTGAGAACCCTAGGATGAAGCATATCTGGTCTCAGTGACACCATCAGTTCATTTATTACCCCATTTTCCATGCTTGTAATTTCAAGTTCCTCTCCCTTCGATCTGCTGATATACAACTTTTGCTGAAATTTTTTTGTATCCTCCATATTGAAAACTGCAAAATATTTCTACATTTATCTATTTCTTAATTATCTACTATCAAGTCCCCATTCTTGTTCTCCAGAGAACCAATATTCCCTCTTATTTTTTTTCCTTTTTAAATACCTGCCTAAACTTATGCTCTCTATTTTGGCATTTTCTAGCTGCTTTTGACTCGTACTGTAATTAATTCCTCCTGTTGAACCTCTTATTATTTTCAGTTGTTCTTTATATTCTGATCAGTTATCTGACCTGTCATTCAACTTTGAACAGTTGTATACTTTATTTCTGGTTTGTTGCATTCTCTAATTACTTCACTTAACCACAGATAGTGGGTCCTCTCTTTAGAACTTCCCTATAGTAGAAGTATGCTAATCTAAATATCCCTTTGTACCTCTTGATGTAGATCCTAGTCAGATAACCCAATTCACATCAGATATCCCCACTTTCAAGCTTATTTAGTTTTAAAATACTTGTTTCAGAGCCAATCTCCTCCCATTCAAATAGAAAATTCAGTTGACATGATTGCTGCTGCCTTGGGTTGTCTTTGCTCCAAGGTAATGTGTTAACCCATGTTAGACAATAAACAAGGTTAATATAAATTGCTCTGTGGTCAATTAATGCTTGAGAGAGTTTCTCGGAATTCCCCATCCAAGTGACTACTGCCTGTCTGGTTTTACAGTATGAATGTTGATTTGACTTGCTCGTGATTATTACACCACTTTACCACAAGCACCTAATATTTCTCACTGTAAATTTTGTTGTGCGTTGTGCTTAAAGTGCAGTAGTCTGCAAACCACTCTCATTAGTGCCTTCTTTCCCCTATAATTCTTCATCTCTATCCAAACTGATTCTTATGTAGCCACATTCTCAAAATATTTAGGTTACATTCCCACTCCATGTTTGTCTTTGCAAAGGTCATCTTGCTTAACAGCTTTGGATTGCATTTGCCATGTTGCTGCCTAGCCTAATTCACCAATTTTGCTGTTTTCCTAATGTCTGTTAGTGTCCTAGCCATTATTTACTATATTGTCAAGTTTTTGTATCCTCTACAAAGTTCAAAATTATAATCTTGACATCCAAGTCCAGGTCTTTTATGTGAAATTATTCGCTAGGTCTGTTTTCCAAATCTGTTCCATTGTATTTGAATTTTGAAAGTCCACATATGCATCTATTGGACTACTCTAATTAAAAAAACTTCTATAATTAATCATCAGAAAACTCTCCAAATAAACTTTGAACTTGAAAAACTTAGCAATTAGCTGAACTCAATGATTTTTTAAAAAAAGTGATGCAGAAATGTATCACGGCATGAATTATTGTTAGTAATTTTTATGTTGCAAATCCCAGCTAAACAGTAGATGAATAAATACCTAGATAATTTCAGGTGATGGTGGTCAGGATACCATGAGGATTACTATCCATCATCTGTGAATGGTACTATGAAAAGTTTCACATTTACTTGAATAAGTAGTCAGCATTTTAGTTTAACAAATTAAAATGATGGTCAGCTTTTAACAGTGCAGTAAGTAATCAGTAGTTACACTATAGTAGCAATGCGGATTGTGGTCTAAGTCTGGTGGAATTGAAAAATGGAAATAGTTTTTCCGGTATTTTGATCTTTTTAAAGGAATAACATTCTGCACGATTTATAGATGGGGAATTGTACAACTTAACTTCGTAGACATCCTAAACTGCAAGAGAAGAGCAAAATAGTTGAACTAATAAATAAATTTAGGAATTTGTCAATTCATTACTTAGTCAGAAATTCTGATCAAAAGTGCAAAGCCTAATTTCTAGTAGTATTAACAGGAAAAATTTCTTATTGTTTCCAAGAAATACTGATGTTAGGATGCAATTCTTTGCTGATATGGTTCTATTGGTCATCTTGTCATATTTTGCAGCTAGGAAATAATTTGATATTTACCAAAACTAAAAGACATGGTTTTCAGAAAAAAAATTAATTTGGATGCTGCTTTAAATGTCACCGTTTGGGAAGCTGCACTGATACTTGAGCCTGACAACCGCCAGGGTTGTCACAAAAGTTAGAGACTTAATCAATTTGCTTTAGGACAAATTTTCTTGTCTGATGGACTTGGGTTAACAGAAAATACTGACCAGGTTGCAGTTGTTTTTCCACTCGTTCCCATGAGTGGGAGAAAAAAATTTGGAGAAATAGTTTAATAGCACCAATTAAATTAGAATAATAAAGTACGGAAGAGTCCCTTGAACCCATCAAGACAGCACCAACAAAATCTACTCTAAATCTACACTAGTCCCACTTACAGGATACAATGAGGTGTACTTTTGCTTCTTCCAAGACTCCTGATCTTTGATCTTTGTATCAGTTTAACAGGGGTCTTGACTCATGAATTGTTCAGTTTCTCGGGTACTAGTTAGAATTTCTAGCAAGTGGTGGGAGAGAATAGCTCACTATTTTTAAATTTTTGATTACTTCACTGCGGAGGGAGAAAACTACAGAGATATCATCTCTTGAAGTCTGCAGACCTTCAGCCTCTACATTTTTCGTACACAAGCTGTCCATCTGTGCAGAAATTGATCAGAGTTGTTACTGTGCTGATGAATCCCGGCAAAAATAATTGGCCATAATTGAAAACCTAATCAACATAAGACCATAAGACGCAGGAGCAGAAATTGGGCCATTCGGCCCATCGAGTCTTCTCCGTCATTCAATCATGGCTGCTAAGTTCCTCAACCCCATTCTCCTGCTTTCTCCCCATAACCCTTGATCCCCTTGATAATTGAGAATCTATCTATCTCAGTCTTAAATGTACTCAATGACCTGGCCTCCACAGCCTTCTGTGGCAGTGAATTCCATAGATTAATCACACTCTGGCTGAAGAAGTTTCTCCTTCTCTCTGTTCTAAAAGGTCTTCCCTTTACTCTAAGGCTATGCCCTCAGGTCCTAGACACTCCTACCGACAGAAGCATCTTCCTGACATCCACTTTGTCCAGGCCATTCAGTATTCTGAAAGTTTCAATAAGATTTCCCCCCTCATTCTTCTAAACTCCAATGAGTATTGTCCCAGAGTCCTCAAACATTCCTCGTATGTTAAGCTTTCTATTCCTGGGCCCATTCTCGTAAACTACCTCTGAACCTGCTCTAGGGCCAGTACATATGGGGCCCCAAAACTGCACACAATACTCCAAATGTAGCCTGACCAGAGCCTTATAAAGCCTCAGTAGTACATCCCTGCTTTTATATTCAAGTCCTCAAAATAAATGCCAACATTCCATTTGCCTTCCTGACTGCTGACTCAACCTGCAAGTTCACCTTGAGAGAATCCTGCCGTAGAACTCCCAAGACTGTTTGCACTTCAGACTTCTGAGTTTTCTCCCCATTTAGAAAATAGTCCATGCTTTTATTCTTCTTACCCAAATACATGACCTCACACTTTCCCACGTTGTACTCCAGCTGCCACTTCTTTGCCCACTGTCCTAACCTGTCCAAATCCTTCCGCAGCCTCCCCATCTCCTCAATACTACCTGTCCCTCCACCTATCTTTGTATTGTCTGCAAACTTAGCCAGAATGCCCTCAGTTCCTTCATCTGGATCATTAATGTATAAAGTGAAAAGTTGTGGTCCCAGCACTGACCCTTGTGGAACTCCACTTGTCACCGGCTGCCATCCTGAGAAAGACCCTTTTAACCCCACTCTCTGCTTTCTGCCAGATAGGCAATCTTCTATCCATGCTGGCACCTTGCTTCTAACACCGTGGGCCCTTATCTTACTCAGCAGCCTCCTGTGTGGCACCTTATCAAAGGCCTTCTTGAATTCCAGGTAGATAACATCCATTGGCTCTCCTTGACCTTACCTGCTCACTACTTGCTCAAAGAATTCGAGCAGATTTGTCAGGCATGACCTCCCTTTGACGAAACCATGCTGACTTTGCCCTATTTTACTATACGCTTCCAAATATTTAGAAATCTCATCCTTTACAATGGGCTGTAAAATCTTACCCACGACTGAGGTTAGGCTAATTGCCCTGTAATTTTTCCGTCTTTTGCCTTACTCCCTTTTTAAACAGGTGTCACGTTAACATTTTTTTTCCAGTCCTCTGGGACCATCCCTGACTCTAGTGATTCCTGAAAGATCACCACGAATGCTTCCGCTATCTCTTCAGCTATCTCCTTTAGAACTGTGGAGTGTAGTCCATCTGGTCCAGGTGATTTGTCCACCTTCAGGCCAATCAGTTTTACTAGCACCTTGTCCTTGGTGATGGCCAACATACTCAGCCTTGTCCCCTGACTCCCTTGAATTTTTGGGAGATTACTCGTGTCTTCCACTGTGAAGACTGATGCAAAGTAATTATTCAGTTCCTCAGCCATTTCTTTGTTCCCCACTACTATCTCTCCACCGTCATTTTCCAGCGGTCCAATGTCCACTTTTTTTGCCTCTCTTTTGCCCTTTTATATGTCTAAAGAAACTCTCACTGGTTAGCTTATTCTCATTTAATCTTCTCCCTCATTTCGTTTTTTTTTGTTGTTGTCCTCTGTTGGTCTTTGCAAGTTTCCCAGTCCTCTGGTTTCCCACTGCCCTTCGCCACATTATATGCTTTCTCTTTTTTGTTTTTATGCTATCCCTGACTTCCTTCGTCAGCCATGGTTGCCTCATCCTCCCTGTACCATGCTCCTTTTTCCTAGGGATGAATTTTTGCTGCATCTTCTGAATTACTCCTGGAAACTCCTGCCATTGCTGTTCCACTGCCTTTCCTGCTAGGCTCCTCTTCCAGTCAATTCTGTCTGGCTCCTCCCTCATATCTCTAGTTGCCTTTATTCAGCTCTAATACCATTACCTTTGATTCTATCTTCTCCTTCTCAAATTGCAGAGTAAATGCCATCATCTTAAGATCACTGCCTCCTAAGGGTTCCTTTACCTTAAGCTCCCTTATCAAGTCTGCCTCTTTGCACAACACTAAATCCAGTATCGTCTTGTGGGCTCCACCACGAGCTGCTCCAAAAAGCCATCTCGTAGACATTCCACAAACTCCTCCTTTTCTTGCAATCCACTACCAACCTGATTTTCCCAGTCCACCTGCATATTGAAATCCCCTATAATCACTGTGACTTTACCTCTCTTGCACACCTTTTCTATCCCCTAGTGTGTCTTGCGTCCCAGCTGCTGACTACTGTTTGCAGGTCTGTACACAACCCCAACTGTAGTTTCAGAGATTGTTGGTTTTTTTTAAAAAACCTTTTTTGTGGTACCTCCATTCTACCCGCACAGATCCTACAACATTTGACCCTACTTCGTTTCTTTCTATTGATTTAACTTCTTTTCTCACTACTAAGGCAACCCCACCCACTCGGCCCACTTGCCTATCTTTTCGATAGGATGTATATCTTTTGATATTCAGTTCCCAATCCTAATCATCTTGCAGCAACGTCTCCGTGATGCCTACCATGTTGTACCTGCCAATTTTGATCTGCGTCACAAGTTCATTTACCTTTATTCCTTGTACTGCGTGCATTCAGATACAACATCTTCAGCCCTGTGTTAACCCTCCCTCTTCTCATTTTCTTTCATTTTTCCAGTGTTTGATTGCTAGCCTTTTCCAAACACACTGTCCTATTTGTGTCTGTGCTGGAGATGTTAATCACCTGAGTTCTCCTTACCTGTCATTTCTTTCATATTGTTCCACTTGGTTGAATCCACCACTACAGATTTTAACCTGCTGCTTTGTTTCCCAATGGGGCAAGTTTCAAAGTTTCTTCTCAAAATCCCAAACCGTTCTCCCCACCGGCAACCAATAAAGCAATGTTGCAATTCAAAAAGAGTTCTAGTAACGTGCTTTTTAAAAGTGTAGCAACTCCTTCCACAATCCTTGGTTTAATGGACCTATTCATCCTTTCTGCACAATCCAAAGTAAAGTAAAAATGTGATCTATGTAATATCCAGTAGATAATTCATGTGTTCTACATGGACATTAAACTTGTGTGTGTTATTATATATACCATTTCTTATTTATAGTGGATGAAGACTATGTGGCGGTCAGATCCTTGCTATGCCAGCTATGGTGTGGATGGGTCCATATGCTCATTTTTTATTTACCTCAGCGAGGTCAGTGTTGGTATTCTTAAAGAAGTAAAAGATGCTTTTTGTTCTCTTGACTAATTTGAATAATAAATTATATGTGAAATTTTCTTTAACTCATTTGGAGTTTGAGAAATAGGACAAAGAATCAAACTTTGATATAAAGAAACTACTAATGACAAAAATAGGAAAGACTTATAAATGTTGAAATGTACAATAAGCTTTCTACAAAACGGAGTAGAAAGTATAAAGTGCACGTGCTTTTTAAAAACTATTAATTAACATAAGTTGTCTAAATTTCTTAAGCACTTTGTGTAACACAATCTTTTTGAGTTGAAGAATCTTTTTTATTGTTTGTGTACAGAGATGTTAAATGAAGCTATATGTTTGATCATACTGGAGATATCTGAAGTTAGCATTGTGGGCTATATTTAAAAGAATTGCCTACCATTTGCATGTATAGCTGTCTCATCCTTTAAAAATAGGTTTCAGAATGGTGTTAGCTTATTTTTCTTGTTTGTCAGTTCTGTGCACCCAGTTTTCAATGTATTTTTCTCCTTTTTGAGGATAGGTTGAAAATTGGTGTCCTCCTCTGCCATGGAGAGCAAAAAGTCCTCGGGAAGAAACAGACCAACAGAATTTGGTTTGTACTGATTATGTAATAGACTATACTGTACTGGTGTATATAATCCTGATGCTCTCACTAGCCAATACAGATGTTGTACTTGCACAATGAAACTGGTCCCAGTTGTGAAATGTATAGAAGATGATGTAATGGGCAACTGATTTTCACGTGTTTTTAGTTTTTTGGTCACAGGGTGAATCCATGTTGATGCCAGATCATGAGTAGTGAGAACTTAGAAACCTGGTGTGAAGAAAGTTACAAGGCATAATGTGTTACACCAGTAGCAGTAATCATTAGAATTCAGCTAAATGTCATCTGAGAATATCTGCCATGGGGCATTATGTGCTATGAGGCATTTTTTTAAAAGAAAAAGCTGTGTGTATTTGGGAATCAGTTGGAATTAAATACATCATAAAGATTGAAAAGTTTAATTCCTTAATGTATAACAAGTGGCAAACACAAAATCACTTGAAGAAATAAGTGAGTGCCAGAGCTTTGGTTTTTTTTATACAGTTCTGTACTTAAGGGATTCTTGAAACCAAGAAGACAGTGAGGTGATGGGATGAATTAGTAATTAATGATTAAGGCTTTGTTTCAGTTACATCCTGTAGTTTTGGGTAGACTTTGCTTTTTTAGCTTTCTCTACACTGGCACAGCACTCAGCTAAACATCAGTATAATCTGGGCATTGAAAGGGTACCTGTTTCTTTAGATGGGTTTTTGTTATTAAATGGTGTATTAATAAACTGTTTTATCTTGGTTCACCTAATTATTTCCATTGGACTTCTGAAATAGTTCAAGAATACATTTAAATTATCATTACACAATAAACCAAAAATCTAAATTGTAGTCATCAGTAAATTTAGACGTTGAATACATGCGTCAAATGCTGTTTTGACTTTCTTTAATTGTCAATTAAGTATTCTTAAGACTAAATCCCATATTAAGTGAAACCGGATAGTTTCTGTAGCCCACCAAATCCCTTCCAAAGCTCTTCAATATGAGGTTAGGTTACAGGCACATCCAAGTTGCAATATACAAACATTAATTTGTCTAACCATGTCAGCAACTACTTTCCATGACAGCAAATAGTTTTGTGAAATTATTTTACCTTCTACACTTAATTAGTTGTGTTGGAATAAGGAAGTTAGTGGAAGTTCGTGAAGTCACTTCTGACCACTTCTTAAATTCTTTTTCATCCGTGCTTGTTTGTACAGCTGAATATTGGTATGCTCGTTACTGTATGCAACTATGGCATGCCTCTGTTTCAGACTTTCCTCAGGAGAAGAGGTGCAGACTTGCCAAAAAGATGCACGTTAGATTCTCCTTTTTAGGGCTGTTTGCCATTTCTGAGTTTAATGGTAGTCTTTCATATCTCAACCATTCTGAAGACATCCATTTGCACAGATTAGAAGACATCTGAAGGGTATTGTACATTTTAGTCCCCCTCCTGCAGAACGATTTGTACATCCATTCCAAGATGAGGATGTCTTTAGTAGCTGTGAAGATTACAGCTTCCTTGATTTCACTTTCATTTCACTTTCATTTCAAGTGACAGGTGCCTTCTAGGTAAGGTCATAGTGTCTCTACTTCTGGCACGTCTGCCTTCCTTCATGTGCACACATTGAAAAATGTTTCATAGAGCCACTAGTTTTTTCTATGACGCTACACTGAGCAAAACAATATGAAACAAGGTTTCATTCTGTTTCATTCCCAGATCAGTTATTTTGACTCTGGAAAATGTTTGTTTCCGGATGAGTTTGGTCTTGTTCATTGCTAGTCATAGCTGGCCAAGAATTCTGATTGAAAAGTTTGTACCAAGTAACTCTGGTTCATAATACTTACTGTTTTTGTCATAATCCGTAGCCTGAAATTAGAGGGAAGGTTGGAACTTGTTATTTGCGATTTCGTTTACACGTTGTCGTTGTCGTCATTTGGAATTTGATAAGCTCGGGAAAGCATTCTGCCAAGTATAGAGCTATCACAATTAAAGCATGAGAGTAATTAAAATACTGTCTTTATCACAGGCTGAAATTCGAACAGACTTCAATTACCTCTTTAAAATGATGTCTGTACATGATGAATTTCGATGGATGCGATTAAGAATAAATCGAATGGCAAGTGCCTGGATAGAAGCTGTGAAATCACTTGCTGAAAAACAAAATTTAGAAATCAAGCGTAAAAAGGTCAGTTCTAGAACATTTCTGTAAGACTTTGCTGATTCATGAGATGTGGATATTGTTGACCAGCATTTATTGCGTATCCTGATTATACTCTTAAGGCAACAGTGCACCACTTTTCCAAGACTGTTGCAGCTAATGTAGTAAAGGTACTCTCATCACCCTATTAGGTAGGGAGTTCCAAGAATTTGAGCCAGCGACAATGAATGAACAGCAATTCAGTATGGTATATAATTTGGAGGGGTGCTTTTTAGATGGTGGTGTTATTATGCACCTGCTGCCTCGCTTTTCGAAATGATCAGGATTGCAGATTTGCAAAGTGCTGTTGAAGGATGCTTGGTCAGTTGCTGCAATGCATCTTGTAAATGATGCATGCTGCTGCCATGGTGTACCAGAGTTGGATGGATTACCAATGGCTGCTTGGTGCCTAGCTGCTTAAATATTGTTGGAACTGCATTCATCACAATCCAAAATTGTACTTATAGTTGGTGAACAGGTTTGGGGAAGTCAGAATGAGTAATTTGCTGCAAAATTGCCTTTGACCTAAATTTGTAGCCACAGTAATTTTGCAGCTGGAGAAGTTAAGCATTTGGTTATCCGACCTCCAGGATAATGGATCCAGTGTCAGCAATACTGTTGAATGTCAATAGGAGACAGCTCGATTCCTTGTTGGGCAATTCACTGCCTGGCACTTCCCACTTCCAAGCTTGAATGTTTTCAGATCTTGCTGTATCCAAGTATGGACTGCTCCATCTGGAGGGTCGCAAATGGAGTTGCTGCTGAAATCATCAGCAAAATCCCAAACTTCACACCTTAATGGAAGGAAGGTCATTTGAAGTAGATGAAGGTTCAGCCCTAGAAAACTGCCCTGGGACTGAGACCAATCTCTTCCATTGACCACAAGCATCATCTTTTGGATTACTTGTCAGTGGCGAGTGTCCTGATTCCCATTGAATTCCATTTTGCTTAAATTCCTTCATTACACATAACTAACCTCATATAGCATTCGAGTCATGTTGATGTGCCACCATTATTTTAAACAGCATCATCAGATAAACATTGCAATTCTATAATGTTTATAATCTGTATGTTTTTTTTTTAAGGGAATATATAGAAGTCATGAAGGTGGCTTTCTGTACCAAAGATCTTAAAGTGAAAGTTTCATGTATCTGATGTGGATTTGGAGTCCTTTTTGGAATGTTAGATTGCCATCTGAGCATATTTTACCTTTCTGCTCCCAATTGGACTTCTAAATTCAGATGTACTCTGTTCCTATAATATCCACAACATAAAATATATAACATTTGCCTATCCGGTATAATATCCGTGTGTGTGCTTGCTTGCAAGAACTCTTCAGCATTTAAGGTTTTTTTTAAAAATTAAATGCTTATGTTGATTGCATATAGATGCTTCAGTTATGAAAAGAGTCACATGATTGAACATCATTGTGCAAAAGTTTGCTTTCTTGGTTCACAAATATTAGTTTCCATTGGACTGTCACAACTTGATCATCAGGATTGAGGCAGTGAAAGCCACCATAATCCCAGATGGCTAGAGGATGTGCTCTGTGAGAAAGATGGGACTGGTAGTGAGTTTAACTCGAATAACCTGTGCTGTTGTCGATCTGCAAGGCAAACCAGTCATCCAACAACCTGAGTTAACCGAACCCTATTATAGCTATACTCCAAGATTTGTGTGCATGCAGATTTCATTACCTATTTCAGAGTGAGAATGGTTTTTATGTATCATATTTTTAAAGTGCTGTTCTAATTTTCTTCAGTAACTCATTTACATTTTTATTTCTTAGATTCTTATCCATCTTGGCCTCTTGACAAAAGAATCTGGATTTAAGATTGCAGAGAATGCCTTCAGCGGTGGCCCTCTTGGCGAATTAGTTCAGTGGAGTGATTTGATTACAACCCTTTACCTGCTGGGCCATGACATCAGGATTTCAGCCTCACTGGCTGAACTAAAAGAGTAAGGGTCTTAGCTGCATAAAATTCCAAAATGTGAAACTCCTGTGAGTCAATTTGTAAGAATAATGATGTTTCTGATGAATTCCAAGTAGTAAGAATAGAAGAATACGTAAAATATATTGTCGATCTGTATTCTGCAAGCAAAAGAAATGGGGATATTGCTATAACGAAAATACATGGATTTCAATTAATTTTATTTATGCAGACCTATCTATTTTGGGCAGCTATCACATGTACATCATTTAGAAGTGATTTTAATTTGACATTTGTATAAAAGCAGAAAATGCTCAATGGGTCAGATGCGTTTTTTTTTGGAGAGTAGATCTGTGTGAACTGAAGCATCATCTGTTTTTTTTTTGATGAATTTGAGTTTTTGTAGCATTTTCAGTTTTTTGACTTGTATGTTCGTGTTAGTCATGCTTTTCCTCTCTTACCTATACTTAATCTCGAGACCCGGATAATGTTCTGGAGACCCGGGTTCAAATCCCACCACGGCAGATGGTGGAATTTGAATTCAATAAAATATCTGGAATTAAGAATCTAATGATGACCATGAATCCATTGTCGATTGTTAGGAAAAACCCATCTGGTTCACTAATGTCCTTTTAGGGAGGGAAGCAGTCATCCTTACCTGGTCTGGCCTACATGTGACTCCAGACCTACAGCAATGGGGTTCACTGTTAACTGCCCTCTGGGCAATAACTGCTGTCTATCCAGTGATGTCCTCATCCCATTCATGAATCAAAATAAAAGATGATATTAGGCCTTCATTTGAAGTTTAAAAATTATTATGTGAACAGCGGTTGAGTTCAAGATACCAAGGTGTTAGAGCTGGATGAACACAGCAGGCCAAGCAGCATCAGAGGAACAGGAGGTTGAGTTCACTTCTGTTTCAAGCAGGATTCCCCAAAGGGCGTTCATGAACCAGATAAGTTTTTATGACAACTGAATTCAGATTTTACTGTCTGTCATGGTAGGATTTGAACCCATGTGCTCAGTATATTAGCCTGAAGTGGTTGTTTGCTCGTCACATTAGTTGCACCTTACCTTTAATTGGGGACTGATTTACATTTTAATTAATGTGATTCTGGTATTTTTACAGATGAGGTTACATTTAATGTTCTATAGAATGAAGATTGCAAAAATTAATGTTGTTCAACTTTTTAAGTGGAACAGTTACCAGACTTGAACAAGTACTGCAAAGTAATCCTTCATAGCCATGGTGACCATGTACACTTTTTTATAAGTGTAACATACTTTGTGCCTGTGGTTTGACGCCAAATTGTAAGCCATTTTTCCCCTCTCAATTGAGAGTAGCAATCTTTTTGAATTGGTTTTTTTTTGACCTTGAACGGAAGTTGTCAAAATCTTGAAGCTGTTGTTGTTGTTGTAAACTGAATATTGCAAACTTGCGGGACTAGAAACATTTTAAACGTATTTGAGAAAAAACTTGCAGCAGCCGGAGCAGAATGGACAACAGGCTGCTTTAGCAGAGGCAGAACAGAAGCAAGAGCAATTCTGGAAGTAGTAGAATGAAATGTTGACAAAATATTCAAATTTTGCACATTTCAATTAAAATGGTAGTTTGTGTTCTTGTTCTTTTTCCTACAGCACATTTGCTCTGGTGAGAAACCAATTGCTTTGATGTATAGATGTTTTACAGTGGTTTAATTTTATAAATATCCCAATGTATATGTCACCATGTTAATCTTAAAAATATCTTATATACTAGTTTGAATTTTCTGGTTTTAAAAATATTGTATTTGTGTTTTCTTTATAGAATAATGAAGAAAGTGATGGGTAACCGGTCAGGTTGCCCTACTCGTGGTGATAAGATAGTAGAACTAATCTATATTGATATCGTTGGTTTGACACAATTTAAGAAGACACTTGGCCCATCTTGGGTTCATTATCAGTAAGTGCTAGTTTTTGTGTTATGTACCAGCTGTTCCATTTATTGCAATGATATTTATACTACATATTGTCATGGTAAGACTTTAAAGTTGCTTTTTAAGGATGAAATTGCAGAGCACTCAGAAGTGCATGGTAAAATATGGCTGAGTCAGCACTGCTTCCTCAAAGGGAGGCTATGCCTGACAAATCTGTTGGATTCTTTTGAGTAGGTAATGAGCCAGTTAGAAAAAGGAGAGCCAGTGGACGTGATCTGTTGGATTTCCAGAAAGCCTTTGACAAAGTGCCACAGAGGAGACTGCGAAGAGCCCATGGTGTTAGGGGCAAGGCACTGTCATGGATAGTGGATTGACTGAATGGCAGAATGCAGAGGGTAGTGAAAAATGAGCCTTTATCACAATGGTAGATAGTGATTAGTGGAGTACCGCAGACTCTGTGTTTGGACCACAACTGTGCAGGTTATACGTTTTACAAAGGAACTGAGGGCCATGTTGATACTTTTACAGATGACCCAAAAATAGGTGGACAAAGAAGTGGCAGAGTAAAGTGTGAGGTTATGCACATTGGTAGGAAGAATAGAGGTGTAAACTATTTTGTGTAGAAAGGCTTTGGAAATCTGCAGCACAAGGGGACATAAATCCTAGTTCAGAATTCTCTTAACTTTTAACGTACAGGTTCATTTGGCAGCTCGGAATACCATTCAATGTTGGCATTCCCTTTAAGAGCAGAAATGTACTGCTGAGGCTGTAAGGCTCTGATCAGACTGCATTTGGAATATTGCAGGGGAGGTGATGGTGTAGTGGCATTATCGCTGGACCGTTAACCCAGAGACCCATATAATGTTCTGGGGACCCGGGTTCAAACCCTGCCATGGCAGATGGTAGAATTTGACTTCAACAAAATATCTGGAATTAAGAATCTAATGATGACCATGAATCCATTGTCGATTTTTGGAAAAACCCATCTGGTTCACTAATGTCCTTTTAAGGAAGGAAACTGCCATCCTTACCTGGTCTGGCCTACATGTGACTCGAGACCCACAGCAATGTGGTTGACTCTGAACTGCCCTCTAGGGTAATTAGGCATGGGCATTAAATGCTACCTAGCCAGCGACTCCCCTAACCCGTGAATGAAGAAAGGAAAAAAAATGTTTTGCGCCCTGGAGCTAAGGAAGAACATGCTGGTGTTGGAGGGGGCCCAGAGAAGGTTTATAGGGATGATGTGCTTGTCATACAAGGAGCTGTTGAGGATTTGTATGTACATGGAGTTTGGAAGGAGGAGTTTCTGATTGAAAGCTGCAGGCTGCTGAGAAGTTTGGATGGAGTGGACATGGAAAAGATGCTTCCACTAATAGCAGAGATTAGGATCTGAGGGCACAGCTTCGGTGAAGGGACAACTCTTTAGTCAGCCTCTGGATGAAGAAATTCCACCTCAGCTCAGTTCTAATCTGTGAAACTAATTGTTGCAGAGAACTGTGGATGTTAGGTCATTGAATGTATTTAAGATAGAGATAGGTGATCCAAGGTTATGGAGAGAAGACAAAAAGATGAGGTTGAGAAACATAATAGCCATGGTCAAATGGTGGAGCAGACTGCGTTGGCCGAATGACCTAATTCTGCTCCTGTGTCTTGTGGTTTTATAGTCTATGTACTTCTCCATCCCTGAGAAGGAGAAGAGTGGGAGGGAGAGCTGTGAGCTTGGCATTTGTGGAATGTCCATGTTGCTAGATTTCACTTGTAAATTCTGTAATACCATGTATGGAGTACTTTCTTCAAAGATCAAAGAGAGCAACTTCAAAATTGAGGGGGGAGAATGAAATCATGTGAACCCAATGTTTTAGCAGGAAAGGTGCCTTCAGCCATGAGAATGGCCTAGAACACCGTGATGCCAAATTTGCATTGGTTTCATGGGACCGATGGAGGGACAGATGTTACTAGTGGTCGTTGATGCCCTCTTCCCAGTGGCCCAAGGTGGTGGTCATGAAGTTCATTTCAGCAGAATCCATAATCGTCCGACTGGGTGAAATATTTGCCAGGTTCGGGAGCCCCGTAACCTTATGAATGGCAGGTGCACCACAAACAGTGGACCAAAGAGTTCAAGGAGTAACAGGCAAATCAGTGTCAGGCATGCGATATCTGGTCCATATCACTGTGTAACAAACTGCCAGGCGGAGAGATTTGTTCAAACCCTGAAGCAGGCCGTAAAGACTTCACAAGCGGAGGGATCAGTAGGACAATGAATCAGCAAGTTCCTCAGCATGTACAGGAACATGCCACAGGTGTTGACCCAGTGTTTGCCAGCGTCTTTATTCAACTGCCAGCTGAAAACCATGTTTAACTTACTGCAGCTGGAAGAGACCAGAGAAGTGGTAGAATGAAATCGGGAAGCTCAAGCGGCCAGAAGGGCGCAAACCTCAACATTGAGGGTATTCCAAACAGGAGAGACACTGGCTCGAGTTATGTCTGGGGGAGAAATGGAACCCAAGTTCTGGTGATTGCACAAACAGGACCATTGTCATATGTGGTACATACTAGGAATGAACTGGTCTGGAGGAGCCGTGCAGGACGAGCTGGTTACTGCATCTCAGCAACAGAAAAGGTTGTTGGGAGATATCCCACAGAAGCAGATCCGCATGAAACTGGGGTGTCAGTTGAGCCATGTCTGAGCCAGGTTCGGTTACACCCAGGGAGGAGACGACAGCAGTGTCACAGGACAACAGCTAATCAGATGGACGTATTTGTGGAATAACAGGAGGTCCCAGAAGCTGTGATCAGAAAAGTTTCCTGAAACGAGGAGACAGTTTTTGAAGGACTACCATCCCACTGAGAGACTAATCATGTCAGTGTAGTCTACGGAATGGAGTGCCTTGTGTAAGGGGGTGCAGTCGTTACTCCATGGTTGCCGTGCTTTTGTAAATATTCTTGACTATGTATAATGCCTGTGCAATCTTCATGATTGTTGTGTATATATTTAATCATGGAAGCTTTAAAATAAAGGGGTGTTATTTATGTTGTTGGGGATGCTGGGCTTTTGAGAGCTGATCCAGAGGGGCAGAGCTGGGCTCCAGTCTCGAACTGGCTGTGAAGATGTGAGCATCATCAATAAAGTGTTCCCGTTTAGATTTACGATTTGTATACCTGGTATATAATTCCTCATTGCAAAGAAAGCACCAACAATTATAGATTAGCCCCTTGCAGAATATCTATTTTAGAGCTGACGAGGCCATACTTGTATATTAATGAATTAATCTAATGATCTCAAAACCTACGTCACAAAATAGTTAGGGCTGAGAGAGTTTATAGAAACATGGAAAATAGGAGCAGGAGTAGGCCTTTCAGTTCTTCACACCTGCTACACCACACATTTATGGTCAAGGCTGATCTTCCAACTCGATAGCCTGTTCCGGCTTTATCACCGCATCCTCTGATCCCCTTAGCCCCAAGTATGATATCTAATTCCTTGAAATCCTACGCTGTTTTTTGCCTCAACTACTGTCTGTGGTAATGAATTTCACAAACTGACCGCTGTTTGGGTGAAAACATTTTATCCTCCTCTCCATCCTAAATAGTTTCCTCCATATCCTTGACTGTGATCCTGCCATCAGGATCATCCTGTATCCATTAGAATTTTATTGGTCTCTGTACTTTTGCTCCTCCCATCCCATGTCATCAGTTCGTTTTCTGTTTTCCAATTTTCTTTTTTCTAACTTAGGTGATGTGAGAATTGGTGGCTAGGCTAGCACTTATTACCATCCCTAATTACCCTTGAAGGTACTGATGGACTGCCACCTTGAACTTCTGCAATCCACTTGGTGTATATGCTGTCACAATGCCGATAGGGAAGGAATTCCAAGATTTTGACCCAACAATGCTGAAGGCACAGTGACCTATTTTCGAGTCAGGATGGTAAGTGGCTTGGAGAGGAAATTGCAAGTGGTGTTCCCAAGTATTTGTTGCTCTTGTTCTTCTGTATGATAGTGTTCATGGGTTTGGAAGGTGCTGCCTAAGGAGTCTTGTAGATGGTACTACTGCATATTGATGCTGGAAGAAGTGAATGTTTTAGAATTTGATGCCAGTCAAGTGAGCTGTTTTGTCTTGATGGGTGTTGATGGAGGTGCATTCATCCAGGCAAATGGGGAGAATTTCATCACAATCCTGATGTACCTTTTGTAGGTGATGAAAAGGCTTGGGGAGGTGAATTACTCACTGCAGGATTCCTAGCCTCTGACCTGCTTTTGTAGCCACAGTATGTATAGTACTAGTCCAGTTCCAGTTGTGGTTAATGGTCTTCCCCCAGAATCTTGATTAGCGTGGGATTCAGCTACAGTAATGCGATTTAAAGTTAAAGAGCAGTAGGTGAGATTTGCACTGTTGTTGGACATGGTCATTGCCTGGCTCATCTGTAGTAAGAATATTGCTTATCTGATAAAGCCTATATATTGTCCAGATACTTGCATTTTGACATGGGCTGCTTCAGAATCTCAACGGTTTTAAATGGCTTAAACATCTCCACTTCTGACTTTGTGATAGAGGGAAGGTCATTGAAGCTGGTGGAGATGGTTGGGCATAGGACACTACGCTGAGGAACTCGTACAGGGATGTCCTGGAGCTGAGATAACTGACCTCCAGCTGTCTTCCTTTTTGGAGTCATACCAGGCACAGTCATTGGAGAGTTTTCTCCTTGATTCCCCCCCCCCCCCCTCCCCATTTCCATTGCATCTAATTTCGCTAGGGTGCCTTGCTGCCTTGACATCAAGAGCAACCACTTTTACCACCTCAGAATTCAACTTTGTCCACGTTTAAACCAAAGGTGTAATGAAGTCATGAGTTGAGTGGTTATGGTAGAACCCAAGCTACATGTCAGTGAGCAGGTTATTTGCTGAGCGGGGCCGGCTTGATAACTTTCAATGACACCGTCTGTCACGTTACGGATGATTGAGTGTAGATAGGTGGGCTGATAATTGGCTAGGTTAAACTTGTGTACAGCACATGCCTGGCCAAATTTCTACATTAGAGATGCCAAGGTGTATAGCTGGATGAACACAGGCCAAGCAGCATCAGAGGAGCATGAAGGCTTTGCAGTCCAACCAACGCCCTGTCCCACCCTACACTAGTGCATAAATGCTGCCCCCTCCACACTTCAATTTAGCTCTGAAGAAGAGTCACCTAGACTTGAAACGTTAACTTGCTTTCTCTCCATGGATGCTGCCTGACCCGCAGCGATCTCCAGCATCTTGTTTTCAGTTCACCTTCTCCAGAGTTTGCCAGTACTACAGATGCCAGTACTCAGCCAACTTGGTTCACTCCACGTGATACACATACATGGCTGAAGGCACTAATACTGCCAAAGGCCAACAGCCCTGACAATGTTTTGACAATAGCCCTGAAGATTGTATTTCAGATATTGCCTTGCCCTTAGCCAAATTTTTGCAGTACAGCTAAAACACTAGCACCTACCTGACAATGTGGAAATTTGTTTCAGAGATAGTAGGAACTGCAGATGCTGGAGAATGAGATAACAAGGTGTAGAGCTGGATGAAATTTCTGAAGAAGCGTCTAGGTCCAAAACGTCAGCCTTCCTACTCCTCTGATGCTGCTTGGCCTGCTGTGTTCATCCAGCTCTACACCTTGTTATCAAGGATGTTAATAGTTCAGATTAAGTGATCGGAATGTGAGAAGGGCAGAGCAGTGGTGTCTAACTGCTAGACTGCAAAGAACAGAGTCCCACAGAGGTGGGGGGAGGAGAGCGAGAGTGACAGAGAATGTAACAAGCAAAGCTAAATGAAAAGGAAGAAATGAGTTTACAATTTGAAGGAACTCCTTATTGAGCCCAGAAATGATGCTCCTCCACGTAATGCATCAGCCAATCTCAGCACAGCAGCATGCCGACGACCGACAAGTGGTCATGCAAGCAAGACGCTGTGTTAAAATGACCAGCTACGTGGCAGTCGGAGTCATGCTTGCGTGCAGACCAGAGATATTCCGCAAAGCAGTCACCCAGCCTGCGTTTAGTTTCTTCAGTGTAGAGTAGGCCGCATTGTGTGCAGTGATTACAGTACGCAAGATTGAAGAAAATACAAGTGACATGCTGCTTCACCTGGAAAGACTGTTTAGGCCCTTGGATGGTGAGCAGGTAGGAGATAGAGACAGGTTTTGCACCTTCTGCAGTTACGTGGGAAGGGGGGAGTGGTGTTGATGTTCAAGGAATGGACAAGTGTGTCCAGGAGGGAGCGATTCCCTGCAAAATGCAGTCAGGGACTGAGGGGAAGATGTGTTTGGCGTTCTGCTGGAGTTGTCTGAAATGGCAGAGAATGATCCTTTGAATGCAGAGGCTGATGGGGTGGAAAGTGAGAACTAGGAAGACCCAAACATTGGTGTGAGTGATTGTAAGGGCAAGGGCAGAAGCACGGGTGAGGGGTCAGATGTGGTTGAGGGCCCTGCCAACTACAGTGGGTGGGAACCCAGTTAAGGAAGAAGGAAGCCATGTCAGCAGCACTGTTTTGAAAGGTGGCATTGTCAGAACAACGTTGGCAAAGGAACTGGGAGAATGGAATGGAATCCTCGCAGGATGTGGGGTATGAAGCGCTGTGGTGAAAGTAACCATGGGAGTCTATGGCTTTCTAGTGGATGGCAGTGGACAGTTTATTTCCCCCAAAACAGAGACAGAGGTCACAGAAAGGAAGGGAACTGTCAGAAATAGACAGTGAAAGTTAGAGAGAGATGGAAATTGGAGGCAAAATGAGCAAATTTTTTCAAGGTCCACACGGGAGCATGAAGCGGCACTGAAACAGTCGTTGATGTACTGAGAGAGAGTTGTGGGATGAGGCCACAGAGCAAGGATTGTTCCACATAGCCCATAAAGAGGCCAACATGACTAGGAGCCACGTGGGTCCCGTAGCCACTCCGTTGACTTTGCAGAAGTGAGATTAATTAAAGGAGAAATTGTTCAGTGAGAGAATAAGTTCAGCCAAGCGAAGGAGACTGGTGGTGAGTGGGGGTTGTTTAGGCCTCTGGTGGAGAAAGAAGCCACAAGCTCTCAGACCATCCTGGTGGGGATCTGAGGTATAGATGGATTGGACATCCATGGTTAACAGGAGGCAGTTAGGATCAGGGAAGTGGGAACTGTCAGTATGGCAGAGGGCATCAGAGGATTGGCAGATGTTGGGGGGGTGGGTGTGGATGCGGGGGAGAGGATTATGAAGGTAATGACGTCAGTGACAGTCCTGGCAGCAATTGTCCACAATGCAGTTCAGCTGAAATTTGTTGGAAATGCTTCGGACTTTTCTCTTTTACTGACATTGCTGGGCTTCCCTATCATTACGGATGGAGTACAGGATCCTTCTACCAATGAACTGTTTTATTTTCCTCCACCATAGATGATTGGATCTGCATCTTCCAATTTCCCTAGTTTCTTTCTTATTTGCAAATTGGCTGCTTTGTCTTGAATTTCCAAATCAAAATAAATTATAAGTGGGCGGACAAAGCATTTTGGCCTTCTCTCTCTACAGGCTGTGTGTGCCAATATAACAGGGTGGTCAGATGTTTATGGAGTAGGCTGTCTCAAATGTCTGATTTGATAACGTAAGATTGACAAAATTAGCTCTTGTTTACATCCCATGCTGTAACAGAAAATACTTCACAATGCTGTATCTAGTGGCTTTCACTCAAAATGGCCGTTAATTCCTCATTTTTTTCAAGGACTGCAACTTTCCCTCCATAGTGGTCAAAAATGCCCTCGACTGCATCTCGCGTTTCCTGCAACTCATCCCTCACACACCCTCTCTCCGCAATAACAATAAAAACAGAATCCCTCTCATCCTCATGTAGCACCCCACCAACCTCCCAGAACCAACACATCATCTTCCGCCACCTGCAATCTGACCCCACTACCAAGAATATTTTTTTTCCCTCCCCATCCTTATTTGACTTCCGGAGGGACCACTCTCTCTGTGACTTCCTTGTCCGCTTCACACTCCCCACCAGCCCTGGCACTTTTCCCTGCAACCGCAGAAAGTGCTACACCTGCCCCTGCACCTCCCCCTTCACCCCCATCCCAGGCCCCAAAGAAAACCTTCCACATTAGCAGATGTGCAGGTGAACATCTGTTTGATGTGGTATACTGTATCCGCTGTACCTGATGTGGCCGCCTCTACATCGGGGAAACCAAGCGGAGGCTTGGAGACCACTTTGTTGAACACCTACACTCGGTTCACGACAAGCATTTCCAACAAATTTCAGCTGAAGTGCATTGTGGACAATTGCTGCCAGGACTGTCACTGACCTCATTACCTTCATAATGCTCCCACCACCCCCCCCCCAGGCGCCCAAATCTGCCAATCCTCTGCCCTCTGCCATACTGACTGCACCTCCCATTTGCGAACCACTTCAACTCCCCCTCCCACTCCTTGGATGACATGTCCATCCTGGGCCACCTCCAGTGCCACAACGATGCCACCCGAAGGTTGCAGGAAGAGCACCTCCTATTTTGCTTGGGAGCCCTGCAGCCCAATGGTATCAATGTGGACTTCACAAGCTTCAAAATCTCCCCTCCCCCGACCTCATCCCAAAACCAGCCCAGCTCATTCCTGCCGCCCTAACCTGTCTGTCCTTTCTCCCCACCTCCCCCATTTCTGAAGAAGGGTCCACACCCGAAACGTCAGCTTTCCTGCTCCTCTGCTGTTGGCCTGCTGTGTTCATCCAGCTCTACACTTTATCTCAGAATCTCCAGCATCGGCAGTTCCTACTATGAGTTAATTCCTGTCTCATTTTTGTAGGATTAAATCTATTGTGCCCATTTTTTTGCACCAAGGAGTAGAGTTAGGGACGATTTGTTTAAAACTAAGAATCTGTTTGCAGGCTTTTAAATATTCGGTGGGAGAGGGAGGTTGTGGCGGCAGAAGAATGTTTGAACAACACTTCCATGTCAAGTCCCCCTTCAGTATCGTCACAGCTATCATTACCAGCAATGGATGGGATCCATGTGTGGATGGTAAATGCTTTCAAAATAAGCAGTTGAAAACCAATAAACTTGTTGCTGATCCAGCAGATTGAATGAATGGATTTAATGATGGGTATGAGGGAGGTGGAACTTCAGTTTTTAAAAGCCAGCAACAATCTGGCAGTTGATACACTGGCTGCAAGAGGAGAACCTCACAGGGAAGAGTTGTGGCTATGCAGATCAGGACAGCAGACACATGGCAGTTTTAAGATCATATGAAATAGATAGAGGAGTAAGTCGTCCAGCAACTTCAGCCTGTTCTAGCCTTTAATAGGATCACAGCTGATCAGAATTTCTCCATTCATTTACCTGCATTTTCTCTGTAACTCAGCTTATTAAATATACACAAGAATTCTGCTGTCTCAGCTCTCTGTGGCAGGGAGTTCCAAAGACATTCAACCCTCTGAGAGAAGATACTCTTCCTCATCTCCATCTTAAACTGGTATCACTTAATTCTGAGTCTATGCCTCCAGTCCTAGACTTTCCCGTGAGGGGGAACATCCCTTCAGCATTTATCCAGTCAAGCATTAAGAATCCTAAGTGTCTCAGTAAGATCACCCTGATTCTTCTTAATTCAGAGTAGAGTCGCAGTATGTTTAGCTTTTGCTCATAAGACAACCCCTCCATGGGGATCATCCAAGTAAACCTTTGAACGGCCTCCAATGAAATGATGTCTTTCCTTTTAAATAAGGAAAATTCTTGTGACAGGAAGGCAATAGAAAGTTGTTGAATCGAGCTTGAAGCACAAGCGTGAAACTAGAGTTACCTTGCCTTACAGGTAAAGGATGAGATAATTATTGAAACTAGGGAGACTGTGCTGTGAAAGACTGCCCTGTATGATCAATCTTCATACCATGCTGACGAAAGATAAGACCTTTTGGTAGTATTCATGGTCAAGCAATGTGAATAGGCTACTAGGTCACTGGTCATAAATCTATACCTCTGATTCATAACCTTCATGCAACTCGACTATCAGGTAATGACCATCTTTAACAAGAGAATCTGTCCATCTTCCCATGACTTTTAGGGAAATTACAATTGCTGCATCTCCTAACAGTATCCTGGAAATTACCATTGTTTGGAAACTGAACTGGGCTAGCTATATAAAGACAAGAGCACGTCAGATACTAGGAATTTTGAAGAAAGTAACTTGTCTCGTACCTTCTCAAATCCTGTCCAGCTATGAAGCACAAATCAAGTATTGTGGAATACTTTTGCAATGCCTGGATAAGTGTAGCACCACCAGCAGTCGAACCTTGACACCATCCAGGACAAAGCAACTTGCTTGGTTTGCACCATCTAACACCTTCAGTATTCATTCCATGCACCGCTGATGTGCAATGACATCAATGTGTACCATCTACAAGATGCACTGCAGCAACTTATCCAGATTCCTTTGACTGCATCTCAAATCTGTGACTTGTACCACCTAGAAGGACTGAGGTAACATGCACAGACACGTTATCTCCGACAAAGATCCTATCTAAGCCACTTGCCATCCTGATTTGGAACTGTTACTGTTCATCCATGTTGCTGAATCAGTATTCTGGAACTCTCTTCCTAATGTTTTGTAGTTAAAGGTCAACGAATGCAAGTGTTAGTGTAACTAGAAAAGTCAGAACAGTGCAGAACATTACTCTGCAAGTTCCATGTTGTCATGGCAATTTAAGGCACAGTTCTTGCTGTCAGATGGCCTGAAGAGCTGTTGTGTTCCCCTTCATGTGGCCAGAAGCAGAAGGCACCTACTCTTGAATGGCATACTTGCACTCTCCGTTAACAACAGAGGGACGAGGACTAGTGAAGACTTCTGTCCCTGTCTTCCTTCTCGCGTTGTGCTTACTGCATAGATTGTGGACAAAGTAACAACTTTCAGGTCTCCCTGTGGCAACGGCAACGGCAACTGCTTACTGGTCCTGCTGCATATTGCTCCACTCCCATGAATTCCAGTCCCTGTTTTGGAAGAGACCAGGCACCCATCTGAGAGAAAAATCATGATACTCAGATCTGCATGAATCTTGTTGTTTGAGCCAAAATGCACAGCTTCCAGAAGTTCTAATGAATTTTCGCACACCTCCAGTGGTTTTCCAGTATCATTTGGCCCTTTTAACCCCTGCTAATGTATAAGATTATGGTTGATTTATGTTTGTTCCAAATTCTACATTCCCATTTACTACTAATACTACCTTTTGCTTCCCCTGCCTAAGAAATAGTGGATATCCATCTTAAAAATACTCTGTGTGATATTGCCTGTTGAGCCAGAATGCTCCAAAGAGCCTCAACCCTCTGACAAGAAAGCAGGTTGCCGATCTCTGCCTGAGAAGGGTACCGCTAATTTTTAAAACAGTACATCCTAGTGCTGGACTTGGCCACAAGAGGCAACATCCTTTCCATATCCACCTTGTCAAGGCTGTTCAGCATCTTATACACTTAGATTAAATCACCATTTAGGTGTAGGAGTAGGCCATTCAGCCCTCTGGGCCTGTACCACCATTTGGTATAATCATGGTTGATCATCCCGCTCTGAACTTGTTCCTGCTTTCTACTCATATGCTTTTGTCCCTTTAGCCTGAAGTCACCTCACTCTTCCAGTGTAATCAAGACCAGCTTCTCCAACCTATCCTTTTTAAGACAGCTCACTTTTATTCCAGGTATCAATATAATAAATATTTTATGAACTGCCATAGGTGCATTTACATCCTTCCTTTAAATCAGGAGACCAAAATTGCACACGGTATTTTGAGCTGTGGTCTCATCACTGCCCTTTATAAATAAAACAGAACATCTTGGCTGAAAGTTTTCCCTTGCTGCCTTCAGTTGCTGTATGTGCTCGCTCACCTTTTGTGACTCAAACTAGGACCCCTCTATTTCTGTCTGCCATATCTAATTCTGAGGTTATTGTCCATTGAAGGAGTACTTTTTTAAAAAAAAATTCTAGTCTACCAAATCCTATTAATTTATTTCAGTGCAAACTTAGACTGATCCTAGCATAGTTCAAGGGTAGAGCCTCAATGACCTAGCCTCCGCTTTGTCTAGTACTGATGCTAGTGCCCCACAAACTGGAAGACACTTCTCCCGCACCAGTCTTTGAGCTACATGTGCATTTCATGAATCTCAGAAACCTAGGAAAATGGCCATCCAGCCTTATGAGCCTGCACCATCATTTATTTTGATCATTGGTGATCATCCAAGTCTGTACTTGTTCCTGCTTTCTACCCATACCCTTTGTGCCGGTTTGCCGTGAGAACTATGTCTAACTCCTTCGTGAAAACGTTGAATGCCTTTGCCTCAACCACCTTCTGTGATGGAGAATTCCAAAGCTTCACCCAATGGGTGAAGAAGTTACACACCTGAGTCCTAAATGGCCTATCTTGTATTCTATCCTTAAACTGTGACTCCTGGTTCAGGATCATCGCAAACCTCCTTCCTGCATTTACTCTGTCTAGTCCTGTTAGAATTTCATAGGTTTTTACAAGGTCTCTTCTCGTTCTTCTTATTCCACTAAACTCCTAACCAATTCAGTCTGTCTTCATAAATCAGTCCTTCATCCCAGGAATCAGTCTGGTAAACTTTTCGTATTACTTCCATGGCCACAACATCCTTCAGATAGATCAGAACTGCACACACTACTCCATTGTGGCCTTTTCAAGGCCCTGTATAATTGCAGCAAAACATCCCTGCCCCTACACTCACGTCCCCTTCCCACGAAGGTCAGTATCATTTGCTGCCTTCACCACCTGCGTGCTTACTTTCAACATTAAAATAAAACCAATAACTGCAAATACTGATTAACTCAGCTTTCTCTTCCCCAGATGCTGCCAGACCTGCTGAGTTTTATCGTTCAAGTCCAGTGTATCTTCAGAGCTGGAGTCTGCATTTTTTTTTTTATATGGAATCCCCACAGTGTGGAAACAGGCCAAATTGCCCAACAAGTCCATACCATCCCTCTGAAAAGCATCCCACCCAGACCCATCCTCTTACCCTATTCCTATAACCCTGCAATTCCCATGACTAACACACAGTATCTGAACATTATAGGTAATTTAGCATGGCCAAACCACCTAACCTGCACATCTTAGGACAGTGGGAGGAAGCCAGAGCACCCCATGGAAACCCATGTAGACATGGGGAGAATGTGCGAAAATGAAAGGTTCATTATCTAAGTTGGCGGAAACCTTTTGGCTTTGCAATTTGGTATAACTTAAATGCATACTTCCATGTTGTTTTGATGTGGGTGTGCCAGTGTTTGGACTAGGGTGGATCGTCAAAAATCACACAACACCAGGTTATATTCCAACAGGTTTATTTGAAACCCCAAGCTTTCGGAGCACCGCTTCTTACCTGTCAGGGAGTGGCGCTCCGAAAGTTTGATTTCAAATAAACGCATTGGACTATAACCTGGTGTTGTGTGATTCATGTTGTTTTATAGCTGTCCCCAAACATGAAATAGAAAAATTGTACACATTTATCATATGTCTGCTTTCACTTTATTACCAAAACAGGGGAGTTGCAAGCAGGCTGTTACATTTCCCTGAATTGATGGAAATTGGTGCTGGAGCATATGAATTATTGCTGGCAGTTCCAGGTCTCCCAAGCAAACTTCCTTGGTTCCTTCTGGATCTTGGGTTCCTTCTACCAGATGACACGTGGCTCAGATAATAATCCAGAAATTTATTACCCATGAAGTTCTCAGTTTAGTGCCTAGCTCTTCATGCGATCTAGGCAGAATCCCTTTCCTAGTCATACCAGTGTCATTGGTGCTTACGTGGAACATGATAACTATCTTGGGGTTAGGGTTCCTCTCACTGCAGACTTCTTTTCTTGGTGCACAGAACAATATATCCCTCACTCTTACTATACCCCGCAACTACAACTTTTTCTTACCCCACTTGATTGGCTTCTCTTACTACTGTACCATAGCCAATTGACTAACCCATTCCTGCAGCTCTTACTCAAAGAACCTCAAACCTGCTGCACAATTATGAGGGCTGAGGCTCATGCACTACTGCCTTCTGCCCTTTTTACCTGCCTCCTTCACAGTATCACCCTCCTTTCCCTGACTAGTGACCAACTGAGAAGACCCTGTCCTAAACGGTGTGACTGCCTCATGGTACAAAACATCCAGGTAACCTCCCCTTCCCTGTGTTTTGCAGATGTTTGTTGTGATCACATCTGCAGCCATGGCACAGAGCTGTACAGCACGGAAACAGACCCTTCGGTCCAACCAGTCTACACTGAACATAATCCCAAACTAAACTTGTCCCACCTGCTTCTTGCCCATATCCCTCCAAACCTTTTCCTATTTGTGTCCTTATCCAAATGTCTTTTAAACATTGTAATTGTACCCACACCCACCACTTCTTCCTCAGGAAGTTCATTTCACACGTGAACCACCCTCTTGTGTTTTCAAAAAAAAAGAAACTTGCCCCTCCATATCTTTTTTTAAATCTCTCTCCTCTCATCTTAAAAACATGTCCCCTAGTCTTGAAATCTCCCATCCTAGGGAAAAGACAACTATCATTAACTCTCTATATCCCTCGTTATTTTATGAATTTCTGTTGGGTCACCTCTCAACCTCCTCTACTCCAGTGGAAAAAGTTCCAGCTATTATACCTCAAACCTTCTGTACCTGGCAACATCCTGGTGAATCTCTTCTGAAACCTCCAGCTTAGTATCATTCCATCACCTATCCTGCCATCCTTTTTAATGTGCTTTCATTAACTATTTAAGCAATTTATTTAACTATTTGTTTTCTTTCATTATGTTTTATTAACCCTACCGCCAGTTCCTGTATTTTGTTAAATCTTTGGAATTGAACAGACTTTAACCACTTAATAGATGGTCATCCAACAGCACCTTCTCCTGTAGTAGAGCAACAGCTGTTTGCCAGAGGATGAAAGGTAGCCTGGGACTAAGAATAAGTCACGCCTCCAAAACAAGTTGCTCGAAAAACTCAGCGGGTCTGGCAGCATCTGTGTAGACAAAATCAGAGTTAATGTTTTGGGTCTGGTAACCCTTCCTCAGAACTTCCTTTCATCACATGCTACCAGACCTGCTGAGCTTTTCCAGGAGCTCCCTGTTTGTTTGTGATTAACAGCAGCCGTGGTTCTTTCGCTTTTTGTATATCTTGCCTCCCTTGGTCACCTGACTGTCAGTAACCTGGCAGAGACGGACTTTCAGTAGCTGGTCAGATGTGTATGTGATGCTTGTATAGGTTGTGAACTAGAATCTAGTAATGACTGCATACCCACTGGCAGAAGCATCTCCACTAGTAGAAGGTGAAGGGGGAAAAAATATGGCACAGCACCCCCTGAATTCTCATCCACTCCTGAAAAGAAGGAAAGGGAAGCATTTCCTGGAGTTCTCTGTTCCTGTATTTGGTCTGAGAGAGAGAAAACACAATGATTGGTACTTATTACCTTTCCAGACAGGAGCCCTTAGGAATAAACCTATTTCTTTCTGGTACTATGGAGAAAGCATGAATGCTGCCCTTTTGTGCTCACTTGAGGCTTCTTTTGTGCCTGGTCATGAGACTTCGCAGAGTCTTGTTACTGAAGTCTGGCTTCACCATCTGTGATGGAGTGACCACCATGAGCCCCTTCTAGCTTTAGTGCACACTTTTCCATGAGCTTCAGGATGGGGATAATTGAGGTACTGCTGCTGATCCAGGCTGTCTTTTTTTTTCAGATTTATGGGCTTTCTTCTCCTGTGGTGACACAGGATAGGTTGTATGTGATATCGTTGGAGTGGACACACCACCTCTTCTGTTTTTTTTTAAAAGAAGTAAAGAACTGAGGATGCTGTAAATCAGGAACAAGTACAGAAGTTGCTGGAAAAGTTCAGCAGGTCTGGCTGAGGAAGGGTCACCGGATCCAAAACGTTAACTTTTTTTTTCACAGATGCTGCCAAGCCTGCTGAGCTTTTCCAGCAACTTCAGTTTGTTTCCACCTGTGTACTTGTACAGCCAAAGACTTGCATTGAGCATTAGACCACCTTATGAGAGTAGCATAGTCATTCCTCTTTAAAGGGCTGCAGCCATTATTTGAAAAGGGATGCTGTATCTTTGATGTTTTGCCATTGATGTGGTGGGCTTCCCTTCCCAACATCTGTGCCATCCCACCAATCTAGTTGATTCCTAAGAATGTGGTCATCACTGTGGTGTGGAGATGATTGTTGACTAGCTTGCAGTGTGCACCCTAGTTGTCTGGACGGCTTCTCACCTGATGAATTCTTTTGTAGTCTCTATCCAGACTTGCCTGGTTAGATGGAAGGGTAACCTCCTTCTGCATATGGGGGATAAAGGATGACCATCTTGCAGATAGTTGTGGCATTCTCCCCACACCAAATTTCCCTACCACAATACTGTGTGTAACTCTCCTGTGCATTTATTCCCAGACTGCTGGAGGCAAGCATTCTTCAGAAGCTGTTTTCAGGAATTAGTGTTGTAGCAAAAGGCATGTGAATTTTGACTCTAATACTAGTAGCCCTTCAAAGTATGGCTCAGGCACTTCCTTCTGTGACTACCTCCTTATCTGAGGTAGGATGTTCTTGCTATAGGGGGAGAGCAGTGAAGGTTTACCTGATTGATTCTTGAGATAGCAGACCGATGAGAAGAGAAATAGAGTTGCTTCAGATTCTATTCAGTGGGGTTTAAAAGAATGGGTGGGGGACAGTGATGGGTATTCAAGGAAGCCTTCTTAAAATTTTAACAGGATTAGACAGGTTATATGCAAGAAGGATGTTACCAATGGTGGAGAGTCCAGAATCGGGGCACATGGTTAAAGGATCAAGGGTAAATCTTTTAGGACTGAGATGAGGCTGAATGTTTTCATCCAGAAAATGGTGAGACTGTGGACTTCACTACTTTTCTCGGATAAGGAGATCAAAACTGCACACAGTGGCCTCACGAATGCTGTATATAATTATAGCAAGATATCCTTGTTCCTGTACTCAAACCCCCTCGTTATGATTATGACTCAACATGCATAGAACATAAAATAGTACAGGCCCTTCAGCCCACAAGTTTGTGCCGACCTATTATCCTACTCTTAAGATCAAACTACCCTGCATACCATACATTTTACTATCATCCATGTGCCTATCCAAGAGTTGCTTAAAAGTCCCTAATGTATCTGACTCCACTATCACTGCCGGCAGCTCATTTCATGCACCCACCATTCTGTGTAAAGAGTGCAGTTTACCTTTTGAGGCCAAGAAGGAGAGCGAGAGAGCTAGAGAATTGGAGTACAGTGATATAAACGTTATGCTTCAGTTATACAAAACCTGGGTTGGACCTCACTTGGAGTACTGAGTAAATCTCGGCATTACACATTAAGAAGGTTGTAATTGGCTTTGGTGAGAGTATAACGTGGGTTTATAAGAATAATACTTGGACTTCGGGGGTTATGTTATGAGGCAAGCTTATTAGGTCTGTTTTCTCTAGAATTTAGAAGGTGAAGGTATGATATGATCAAATCCTTTTAAGATATTAACAGGAAGAGACAGGATAGATAAAGGCAACAGCACGGCCCAGTGGTTAGCACTACTGCCTCACAGCACCAGGGATCTGAGTTTGATTCGGCCTTGGGTGACTGTCAGTGGGGAGTTTGCGCATTTCTCCTCTGTCTGCATGGATTCATCTGGGTGCTCCAATTACCTTTCACATTCCAATGATGTGCAAGTTAGGTAGATTGGCCATGTAACATTACAAGGCAATTTAACAGGAATACACAGGCCAGGTGGGTTAAGTATGGTAAATGTGAGGTGGTGGGGGTAGGTTGGGATGCTGTTCAGATGGTTGGTGCAGACTTGATGGGCTGAATGGCCTCTACCCGCACTGCAGAGATTCTGTGATTCTACAAAGGTAAACTATTTCCATTGGCTGGGGATTCTATAAATAAGGGACACATTGTGAGAATTCAGCAGCGATGTTAGGGAGTACTTCTGTATGCCAAGGATGGTAGATATTTGGAACTGTTCCCACAAACAGCAATGGATGCTGGATCAGTACTTAATTTTAAATCTGAAAACATAAATTTTTGTTAAACAAAGGTATTAAGGATTTTTGGCAAAGTTGCAAATGGAGTTAGACCACAGATCAGCCATAATCATTTTGTGTGTTAGAACAGGCTCAAGAGGCTGAATGGCCTATTCCTGTTCCTATTGCTCCTGTGGCTAAAGGGATTGAGGTATATGAGGGGAGGGCAGGATTAGAATATTCAGCATGATGATCAGCTGTAATCCTAAGGATTGATGGATCGGGCTGAAAGTGAAATGGCATGCACCTGCTCCTGTCTTCTGTGGTTTTATGGTATAGTTACAGGACAATAGTATGTGTTTTGGAAGGGAACTTGCAACTGTACCCCCACTCACCAGGTGGTAGAAAGGTTTGTGTAGTGCTTTTTGGTGAGTTGCTGCATTTCATCTTTTACATTGCCACTGTTCAATGGTGGAGGGGATGAATGTTGAAGGAAGGTGCCACTCAACAGGGATGTTTTATCCAGGTGTTAAGCTCCTTGTGTTGCAGTTGCACCCATCCAGGCAAGTATTGTATCACGCTCTTGACTAGTGGAAAGGCTTTTGGGGGGTTAAAGAGATGGTTTACCTGCTGCAGAATTCCTCATTGCTGGCCTGATTTCAGCTGCAATATTTATGTCTGCTCCAGTTCCATTTCGGTAAGTGGCAAACCCCCAGGATGTTGATTATGGAGGATTCATGGATTAAAATGCGATTGACTATCAAGGGAATATTTGTTTGCTCACGGGATATGGGTGATGTTGACTCGTCAGCATTTAGTGCACGTTTCTAGTTGTCTATGAGGTGGTGGTGGTGAGCTGCCTGCTTGAATCGCTGCGGTCCGTGTGCTTTAGGTAGACCCACAGTGTTCTAATTTTAGCAGGTTGATACTGCGTCTCCAGGTACTGCTGGCTTGCATCCCTGCTCCTTCTTTAAACCAGGGTTGATACTTTAATTTCTTAGCAGAGGGCAGTGAGGACAGTTTGGAGAGCTATGAAGTATCATTTTGTGGTGGAGTAGGATTTTGCTGCTGTGTTGGCACATAAAGTCCAGTTTAGAGTTGTTAGATCTGTTGAAAATATATTGCTTTTAGCACAGTGTTTGTATCGTGTGACTCTATGGATAGGTTCCTCCAATGTGAAGCCAAGATTTTACTCCACAAGGGTTGTGCGATCGCTACTCCTACTGATAGTTCAATTGAAAAATGTACCCGCAACAGGAATCAGTGAGAATGAGATCAAGTAGATTTTTCCCTCTTGTTGGTTCACTCCCCATCAGCCATAGACCCAATTTAGCACCTGTATCCTCTAGGATTGTCTGTTTGGTTAGTGCTGGTACTAATGAGCACTTCCTTGTGATAAATGTTGAAAGGCCCCCAGTTAGTGTACATTCTGTGCCAGTGGCACAATTGGTACTACTTCTAGTTGGTGTTCAATATGAAAGAATACCGATTCACCAGCTGAGTAGATTCAGGGATGGCAAGTGGTATAATTAACAGATGACTACCTTGTCCATGTTTAACATTGTCAGTAGATTTCATTGGGTCTAGTCAGTATTAAGGACTCTCGGGCTGCATTCCCTCTCCATTTTATTCTGCACAGTTGGGGGGGCGTGTCCATGTGCGGCAGTGAACCTCAGACTTTTGGTTTCAATGTAATGATCCATGTCAACAGCACACCTGCGTGTGCACATAGCTTAGGGAAAATGTTGCTGTCTGGGCAAAACCTTTGTGACTGTATCAGAGATAGTAGGAACTGCAGATGCTGGAGAATCTGAGATAACAAGGTGTAGAGCTGGATGAACACAGCAGGCCAAGCAGCATCAGAGGCGCAGGAAGGCTGACGTTTCAGGCCTAGACCCTTCTTCAGAAAACGGACCCTTCAGAAAATTTCTGAAGAAGGGTCTAGGCCTGAAACGTCAGCCTTCCTGCTCCTCTGATGCTGCTTGGCCTGCTGTGATCATCCAGCTCTACACCTTGTTATCTCCATTTGTGACTGTATACTGTGGTGGTGCCTGTGATATTAAGTATGAGAGTCAGGGTATTGTTAGACTAGTCTGGGGAAGCTCTCCCAACTTTGGTACATGCTCTCTGATATCAAATAAGGAGGATCTTGCAAGCCGGTCAGGATTGGATTCACCTTTTGCCTTTCCAGTGCCGAGGTCAATCTGTGTGCATGGTCCATGCAGTTTCATTCTTTATTTTTGTATTTCATATTTTGATTCAACTGAGTGACCGACTCTTAAACACCCTCTGAAATGGCACAGAGCTGTAGGTCTGGGGTTGTGTGTGGGTCAACCAGTTAAGGATGGCAGATTTTCTTTCCTTCACATTATTGGTTCACTGATGTTCTTGCAATTGACAATAGTTAAGATAATCATTAGACTAGCTTTTAGTCTGGTATTTGTTAATTTTATTAAATAAGAAAATTTTTATAATTAACTTATAATTAAATTGAATTTAATTATATTAAATTCCAACAGCTGGTATGGGGGGAGTTTGAATCCATAAAATATTACAGTGGGCCCCTGGATTGCCAGACATTGCCTCTATGCTAGTAGTTTGCCTTAATCAAGTAGCTAGGTAGTTAAACTTTTGTTTGCCAAAAGACAGTTCCACGTGACATTAAATCATAGGAACCCTACATGGCAGACAGAAGCTGTTGAATCCATCAAGTCTGCAGTAACTTCAAAGGGCATCCCATCTCCATCTCCATCTCCATATTTATCATAGCTAATCCACCTAGCCTACACTTCCTTGAACACTTCAGGGCAATTGGGTGTGGTAAATCAACCTAACATCCACATCCACATCTTTGGACTGTGGAAAGATACAAGAGCTCCCAGAGGAAACCCTAACAGACATGGGGAGAACGTGCAAACTCCACAAAGACAGTCACTCGAGGCTGGAATTGAACCTGGGTGCTTGGTGCGTGAGGCAACAGTGCTAACTACTGTTCCTGTGTCACCACGCTGCCCCACCTAAGTAGCAAAAGCAATTGTTACATTCATACGCATGTATTGCAGTATTTTTTTTCTTTGACTTAAATGACCAGAAATACTAATGCTAATAGGTACGTCTGCTTTATTTCATGTTGTATTAACTGAAAATGCTGGAAAGCATTTCAGCTTGGGCAGCACTTATAGAAAAGAGGTTAACATTTTAAACTGATTACTTTTAATCCAGTCATTTTAAAATGTTTGCATTTTCATGACCTTATTTTGGCTCACATGGGGAAGCAATGGCCTGTGGTCTTATCGCTGGACTGTTATTCCAGAGGCCAAGATAATGTCCTGGTTTCGAATCCTGCCACAGCAGATGGTGGAATTTGAATTCAGTAACTGTCTGGAATTAAGAATCGAGCGACATCTATGCTGATTGTTTGGAAAACCCATCTGGTTCACTCATGTCCTCCAGACCCACAGCAATGTGGTTGACTCTCAACTGCCCGCTGGCCAATAAATGCTGCCTCTAAAAGCAATGCCCTCATCCCGTGAATGAATAAAGGAGAAAAATTCTGCTCGTTAGAAAGATTCCATCGATGAAACTATGCAATCAACCGCAACTTTTTGCTTCTCAATTTGAAAGTTACACTCAGTGCAAAACTACATTAAGTATGTAAAAATACACAGTGGTTGATCTTTTCTTAAAAAAAGTACAATTATACCCACCTTTATTATTTATAATTGCCTGCCTTAATGGTGTTTTCTCCTTATTTGCCTCCTTCGCCTTTTTCAGATGTATGCTTAGAGTGTTGGATTCATTTGGTACGGAACCAGAATTTAACAGTGCTCAATATGCTCAGTCTAAGGGCCATAAGACACCATGGGGTAAATGGAACCTGAACCCACAGCAGTTCTACACCATGTTCCGTGAGTAATTTATTCTATTTGATTCGCTTTGCGTTAAATGATTTGAGGATTAAATTCTTCATTATTAGAATACTAGTAGACCACAGATTTAATTTTTGAGTCGAATAGAAAATTTTAGTACTTAATGTACAAAAATTTTGTGCAGGAGTCTTAAAATGTTTAGGCTAATTGCTTCGTCTAAGGTATGAGCAACATAAATATGTTTCTTTGTGACCAGTTGACATTTTAAAGAGTGTTGTACAAATTTTTTGCCTTTTTTAATTGCAAAGCCCTGAAAACTACTGACCAATCAAATTCTGAAAATAAGCAAGTAAACATATCAATGAGTAATCTGGTGCAGAATAGAAACTTACAAACATATCATGTATTTCCCTTGAAACTCAGTAATTATCTAGATAGAGTTTTTATAACAATCCAGTAGTTTAATAATTGTTCCTAATGCAAATAACTTTTATTCCAGCTTTACTAATTGAATTTAAGTTTCTCAGTCACATGGAGGATTAGGATTCAGGAGCAATAGTCCAGGCTCTGAATGACTAGTCCAATAATAATGCCAATGTGATACAGACAGATTTGCGTGTCCAGAACTGCATTGGAGTATCCTGAATGCAATTTTACCAGAGCTTCGAGTAACAAATAAACTTGCATTTTTTTTGTATTAAGGCCAATACTGTTAATAGAGTAAATCACACATTTGTTGGCTGTTTAAAATAAGGTAAAAAATGTGCTTGATGCCCTTTTAAACTAGCAAGTATTTCAAGAATATACCATCTTTCACACTGTAATGTGTCTGTTCATGCCTTATTACACTCTTGGCATTAAAGACTATCCAACCTTGCCTTACTCTCCTGTTACTGGGCATAACTGAACTAACTTTGGCTTGCCTTGTTTTGTCTAAAGTACAGGCAGATTATAACACCAAAACAGATCATAGGGTTTTTGGACAGAGCAACGAATATCAAGTTACAACTGCAAGGAAGATATACAGAAAGCAAGGTCAACATTAGATTTGAAATTGGAGAGGTCCATTTAGAAGTCTGTTAACAGCAGGGGGAAAAGCTGTTCTTGAATCTGTTGGTCCATGTGTTTAAGCTTTTATCTTCTGCCTGACAAGAGGTCTGAAGAGATTATAACCAGGGGAGGAGAGGGTCTTTGGTTGCCTTTCTGTGGCAATGAGAAGTGTAGATGGAGACAGTGGATGGAAGGTTGGCCTGCATGATGGTTTGGGCTGTGTTCACAACTTTCTGCAGTTCTTTGTGATCCTTGGCAGAGCAGTTGCTGTACCAAGCTGTGACTCATTCAGATAGAATGCTTCTGTGGTTTACTGGATTCCCATTGTCTGCTATTGATGTATTGGTATTATACAGGTGATATTTATATGTATTGCTAAGTTGGTATTCTGTGAATGAAAGAGCATCTAAAGCTAAAGATTCTAAATCCAGTTTTCAATTTATTTTGCACTTAGTTGTGTAGCTCTGGATTTTTTTTTAAAACAACACGTTCGTGAGATGTGGGTGTCACAGGCTAGGCAAGCATTTATTGTTCACCCCTCTGTCCAGAAAAGAGTTAACAGTCAACTGCATTGCTCTGGGTCTGGAATCACGTAGGCCAGACCAAGTAAGGATGGCAATTTCTTTTCTTCCCAAAAAGATTTGTGAGCCAGATGGGTTTTTATGACAATCAACCGAGTGTGTGGTCGTCATTTGGATTTTTACTGTTTTCAGATTTCACCATCTGCCTTGGTGGGACTTGAACCCATATCTGGGGTGCTGGATCGGTATTCCGATGACACTATCACTATGCTGCTGCCGCCTTTTAAAATGATATCGCAGGTTTAAAGGCTATGGAATATTTAGAAGGCTTTTTAAGTACATTTGTAGCTCAACAGCATTTTTAATTTTTTGCAGATCTGCAGAGAAGAATATAAAGAGATTTAAATGCTAAGACTGTTGTAAAGAAGTGATTTATTTGCAATTGTAGAAATTGTCACAGAGCTCCTGATTTAAACACTGCGAATTACTGTCCTTTTTTTTAATGTTATGTTTATATTACTTTGGTTAAAAATTGTTTCTTGCTATTACATGATTCACTTTTAAATATGTGCCATTCAGTTTTTCACCTGTGATACTTCCCATTTATTTTTTGGATCACTAAGATTACCATTTTCAAATGTTAAGAACGTGCATCAGGATAAAATGTTGATTCTGAGAATCCCTGCTGGGTTCTCCTAAACTGATCACTATTTTGATCAAATTATGAAATCTATGTTGTCTATCTTGCCTGTCTTTGCAGCTCATACACCTGACAACAGCTTCCTAGGATTTGTGGTTGAACAACACCTCAATGCCAGTGATATTAGTCATCTTGATGATATCAAAAGGCAAAATCAGTCACTTGTATATGGCAAAGTGGATCACTTTTGGAAGGTACTTATTCAGCAATTGTTCTACAATGAGAATTATTACCTAGTTACGTTTATTTGACTGAGCTTAGATGGGCTATGATAGAAGCAAAATTTGTTGAGTCCTTGCATCTGCCTGTTTTGTTTTTAATCATTGACTTTAATATTAATGCTTAAATCTATACCCAGCACTTGGTGGGAAGAGTAGTTATCAATTACAGGTTTTATTTTTCGCTTGAAATCTGGCGAGGGTCTTGTACTGTCATATGCATACCTGAATTCGTTTTTGAACAGAGAAAATTTCAACCAGTTGTCCAGAAGTCTCATAAGAACATGTGGAAAGCTGCTTGAATAATTTCTCTTTTAGCATCTGTTGTCAGACTCCTGGTTGCAATCAGAATATTTCTTGTACATGTTATTCCTACTTTCTCCAGGCATCTTAGCCTAAGCAGCTAAGTAGACACAACTACTTCTTTCCCCTTTCAGAAGGAGATTAGAATTTCACAATGATGAAGTGAGATTTTAGTCAAATAAAACTGTTATTGGGCCACATCGGAGGAATTACATTTATTTCTGTGCACTGCACTGCTGAAAAGATAGACTAGTTTTACTTGAATTACAGTGCAGATTCAGCATAATAATATCAGATTCAAGCATTAAATTATGAGGATAGGTTATTTAAACTTCATACCTGTAATTTCAGAATATTGTAGCATTTTAAACAAAACACTTAAAGGGACTTGAAAGGTCAAAGGTTTCTCATTCCATTGCTGCAGTACATTGTTTTCTTCTATTTATTTTGTTAACCCCTGCATCCAATTAAAATATGATGTTAGTCTTCTCTCTTTCAGGTTAATAATCCTAGCACGTTAGACTTACTGTCAATCCAGATTGAAGTGAATAATTTCAGTGTATTCACTGGGAGGCTAGACAAGTGTTTGATAAAGAAGAGAGGAGATGGTTACAATGGTTCGATTTTGACGGCGTTGGGGGGTGGAAACGAGAAGGCTCAAATAGAGCATAAACATTGGCATGCATTGAACCAAACGGCCTGTTTCTGTGTTATTCTTATAATCCTACATTACTCATCAATAGTTTCTCATCTTGCATTCTTTTAGTTCAAGCTGTGCCGAACACATTATTTTTACCTGTTTTATAACTTCACACACAAAACTGCAGACAGAACTCAAACCGTGGCTTCCCCATTTCTTTATACAGTTCCATTATTTCTTTGTTCTTGTATTCTATACCTTAAATTTCCAAAACACACACTGCTTTATCACTGTGTTCAAACTGGCATCAAATTCTGTGTCTTACCTGTTTGTTCATTAATAAAAATGTACAGTCCAATTTCTGTATTTCCTCCCAACACGTAGCACGTCTCGTTTCTCCGATTTTAAAACACATCTCTACACTTGGCTTTCCACTGTATTAGTCTGACTGATTTTGAGAGGAATAACTCCTGGGTACATCATTTTCAACCTTTTTTCTCTAATCTAAACAACACCTGTTTTTATCTTTCATTTCCTGGAAGGCAAACAGCTGTCTATTTATATTGCTATATTTCTTTTGCTTTTTAAACTTTAATTACGAATATCTTATGGGATATGTATTTTATCTTTCTGTAGTTAGTACTGTTTCTACACAATAAGATTTGTTGATCAGGAATTTATACTATATTATAGGTGTAGGTATAACTGGTTAATTTCTGAAGATGGCATGATTCTAAAGCATATTTGGGAGTATTAGTGAGTGGTTCACAAAATGAACAGTTCTTACATGGATAGAGTAATTGAGGTGGTAAAAGATGTAACAATCTAGGAAATAACCCAGGGGAAAGATTTTGGGGTCATTTTGAATGGATACCCTAAAATGGGCTAAATAGTTACCATTATAATCGTTTTAATTATACTTTATTTCTCTGCTAAAGTAAGAAATTGCTATAAATGTTTTGTTTAAATTGCTTGTTTATAATTTTGAGATAGTTGCCAGCTGGATGTTGGTGTTCTAAATCTGTTTTGGAGCTATTGACACTTTTCTGCAGAAACATTGTTGGTTTCTTGGATATTTAAGGGAGATGCTGAACAAACAATCAATAAATTCTTTGGTCATGAAGATGTGGGAGTTATTACAGTGCAGAGAGAGGTCCTTTTGGACCAATTTGTCCATACCAGTCATCAAACATTTGCCTGTTCTAATCCCATTTTCCAACACTTGACCTGTAGCCTTATGTGCCATGGAGTTTCAAGTGCTCATCTAAATAGTACTTAATGTCTTCAGGGTTCCTGCCTCTGCCACGCGTTCAGGCGGTGACTTCCAGATAACCCACTACTCTTCAGGCAGGGGGATAAAATCTTACTTCGGACCCCCCCGCGCGAACCGCCTGCTTCGTAAAGGAAAACCTTGCCATTGGGTCATTGACTCCTATTAGGAGGAAAAGTTTCTCCCTAGCTACCCTGTTTATTTCCCTCAGAACTTTGCATCCCTTAATCAAATGCCTACCTCGGCTTTCTCTACGCAAAGGGAAATAACCCCAGCCTATGTAGATAAAAACCAAAAGAACTGCAGATGCTGTAAATCGGGAACAAAGACAAAGTTGCTGGAAAAGTTCAGCAGGTCTAACAACATCTGTGAATCAAAAAACAGAGGTAATGCCTCGGGCCTAGTGACCCTTCCTCAGAACCGAAGACTGTTGTCCCAGCCTATGTAGTCTTTTTTCGTAGCTGAATCGCTCCAGCCCAGACGACAACCTGGTGAATCGCCTTCTGCACCCTGTTTAGTGTAATCACATTCTTCCTATATTCTGGTGCTCAGAATTGCACACGGTACTCCCCTGAGCTGTGACCTAAACAATACATATTATCAGCCAAGTTCAAATTGCCAGTTTGATAATTTAGGCATGAAAGGGCTTCAGAAGTATGTTTTGATAACTTGAGCAGAAGTGCAAGACTGGGGTCCCAAAGTCATGATCCCTCAATTCTCTGCTTGTACACCCAACATTTGTGGTTTCATTTTCTGAGAACTGGAGGGAATGCTATGAAATTTCAGTAATCCAGCATAATTTTGAAAGCCCTCCAGCAAAGCTTGACTGTGTTACCATAGGACTGTCATTAAATGCATATTCACCAGCTATATTTTGACAGTTCAGAAAAAATGATTTGTGTTGAGACAGTTGTTATCAAAATCAAGGGTTTTATAGAAAATGTGTGACTTAAGATGAAACTGCATGTGAGTGAGGTATTTTCTGTAATTGCAGAAATGTCAGTAAAATTATGATGGGCATTGAGTCAAGTAAATTAGTCTTGATAGGTAAGTATTTTATCAAGGTGTAAAGTTCAACATTGTAAACACTCCCTTAAAACCTAATGCGGTCATCACATTTACCATCTTTAGAAAAGTACACTTGCATAGTGAAATGTTGTTGCCCAGCTCCAACTATCCAACTAACGTTAACCCAAGAATCCATTACCTGAGGTTCTTGGTTTGCTAACAATTCTCATTGACCACATGTTGAAACTTTTGCCATTGGAACATGTTTCTTTACTGATAGAATGTTAAATCCTTCAAAATATTGCAGGTATTAAATTGAGGTTTTCATAGGGGTTATTCAAGCTAACCTTTTAACCTTTTCATTTCTTGAGCTTGATTTATCATTTATTTATATTAACTATAAGCAAGGAAGAAGAGTAGACCATTCAGATCATGGAACAGTATGAATCTTTCAATCATATCATGGCTGATCTGATTTTAACTTCACCTCTACGTTCCTGCATATCCCTGATAATCTTTCATTCCCTTGGTAATCAAGAATCTGTTGAAATTCCACACTCGCTTTGAACAGGACGTCAGTGAAACGATGTCACCTATCCCAACAGCCTCGGATGCACCTGTACCCATGGTGACTGCCGCAGATGTTGGATGGGCTATCTTGAGAGCGAACCCATGGAAAGCGATTGGCCATGATGGAGCCCCCGGCCGTGTGCTGGGATTCTGTTCGGACTAGATGGCAGGAATCATCTCAGAAATCTTTAACATCTCCTTAGTACAATCTGAAGTCCCCGCTTCAAGAAGATCACCATCACTGTGGTGTCAAAGAAAAGTCATGCAGCGTGTGCCACTGACTGACTATCGTATGGTGGTGCTGACCTCTGAAATAATGAAGTGCTTTGAGAGTCAGTCATGGTTCACGTCCACTCCAGCCTACCAAATTGCCTTGATCCTTTGGACTTGTTGTGCTAGGAGGTGAATTACACAGTAGATGCCATTTCCCTGGCCCTGTATGGATCCCTGGAACATCTGGATAACAGGACTATGTATGTCAGACTCCTAATTATTGACTACGGTTCGGCCTTCAGCATAATTCCAAACAAACTCATCTGTAGGCTCTGAGACTTGTAACCGGATCCTCGACTTCCTGACCCATAGACTGCAATTATTAAGAATAAATGACAACATCTCCTCAACACCAGTGCCCTGCAAGGCTGAGTACTCACCCCCTACTATAGTCCTTATGCACTCACGACTGTGTGGCCAAATTCCATCCCATCTCAATTTGCAAGTTTGCTGACGACAGCACTGTTGTAGGTCCAATCTCAAACAGCAACGAGACAGAATACAGGAAAGAGATGGAGTGCTGAGCAGCATGGTGTAAAGACGACAGTTTCTCTCGCCGAGCCAGTGTTTTTGAAGATATTTCGTCACCCTGGTAGGTAATATCGTCGGAGTGTCTCCAGTGATTGGTTGGTGTTCTGTCCTGCTTCCTGCTTGTTAATTATATGCTTCGGTTGGTTGGAGTGGTTGGTATTACTTCCACTTCTATTTTTCAGTGGTTTGTGCATCAGATCCAGTTCAATGTGGTTGTTGCAGGGGTTCGTTGGAATGCCAGGCTCCAGGAATTCCTGGCATGTTTCTGTTTGGCTTGTGCTACTAGGGATGTTATGTCCCAGTCGAATTCATGTCCCTCTTTGTCCGTGTGTATTGAGACCAGGGAGAATTGGTCATGTTTGTTGGTGGCTAGTTGGTGTTCGTGTCTCCTTTTATTGTCAAGTTTTCTTCCAGTTTGGCCTGTGTATTGTTTCTCACAGTCCTTGTGTGGTATTTTGTATATAATGTTAGTTTCATTGGTTGTGGATATGGGATCCTTTACATTCGTGGGTAGCTGTCGCAGGATGGTTGTTGGTTTGTGGGCTACCCTGATACCTAGGGGTTTGAGTTATCGTGTGGTCATCTCTCATATGTCTCTGTACAGTGGGGTGACTAGTGAGTCTGGCCGTGTTGTGTTGTCTTGTTGTGGTCTGTCGCGGAGGTAACGGATTGTGCTTTTTGGGTATCCATCCCTTTTTTAAAAGAAACTCTGTATAAGTGCTCCTGTTGCGCTTTGTGCAATTCTGGGTTGCTGTAGTGTGTTGTGGTCTGTTTGAACAACGTCCTGATGCAGCTCCATTTATGGGTGTTGGGGTGGTTGTTGGTGTAATTAAGTACCAGATACTTAATTTTTTTATTCATTAATGGGATGAGGGCGTCACTGGCTAGGTGGCATGTATTGCCCATCTCTAATTGCCCAGAGGGCAGTTCAAAGTCAGTCACATTGCTGTGGGTCTGGAGTCACATGTAGGCCAGTCCAGACCAGGTAAGGATGGCACTTTCCTTCCCAAGAGGACATTAGTGAACCAGATGGGTTTTTCCCCTGACAATCGACTGTTGCTTCATGGTTATCGTTAGATTCTTAATCCCAGACACTTTATTGAATTCACATTCCACCTTTAGCCATGGTGGGATTTGAACCCAGGTCCCCAGAATGTTATTTGGCTCTCTGGATTAATAGTCTAGCGACAATGCCACTAGGCCATCGCCTCCCCTAAATTACACCAGCAACTACCCCGACACCCATAAATGGGTGGCCAAACTGGAAGAAAACTTGACAGTAAGGATACATGAACACCAACTAGCTACCAAGAGACACAACCAATTCTCACCTGTCTCAATACACGTGGACAAGGAAGGACACATTCGACTGGGACAGCAAATCTATGATAGCGCAAGCCAAATAGAGACCTGCCCGGAATTCCTGGAGCCTAGAACTCCAGCAACAAACACACTGAACCGGATATGATAGACAAATCACTGAATAACAAAACCAGAAGTGATGCCAGTAAACTGAGGCAGATAAATAACAATCAGGACAGAACATCAACGCTTCACTGGAGGTACACTGACAATGTTACCTAGCAGGGTGACAAAACGTCTGCAATCAAACACACTGGCTCGGCTCATACTTCGAATGGTACAATGTACTGGAGAGCTTGCAAAACAACACTTTTCACTGTATCTCAGTACATGTGACAAAAATAAATCAATTAATCAATCAAGAATCTGTTGACCTCCCACGGTTTTCAAAAAAAAGTTAAGGTTCTGTATCCGTTGCTGTTTGGGGAAGTGAATTCCAAAGAATGACAACTCTCAGAAAAATGCTTCCTCATCTCTTTTAAACAGGCGCTTTTTTTTATGACCCCCTAGATCTACATTTATCCACAAGAAGGAAAAGTCCTTTTGACATCCTCCTGGTCAAATCCCGAAAGTATATGTTTCAATTAAATCATCTGTGACTCTTCCAAATTCCAAAGGTCTAGCCTATTTAGCCTTTCCTCGTAAGGCATTCTGCTGAGTCCATGTATTAGTCAAGTAAACCTTCACTGAACTGTTTCTAATGCATTTGCTTCATTCTGTAAGTACAGTGACCGGTACTGTATACAGTATTCCAGATGCAGCCTCATCAATGCCTTGTATAGTTGAAGCATAACTTGCCTACTCTTGCATTAACTTCTCCTCACAATAGAACATAACGTTCAGTTAGCTTTCCTGATGGCTGCACCCGCATTCTAAACTTCTGCAATTCATGCAGTAGGATTCCCAGATCACTCTGCATGTCAGGGCTCTGCAATTTCTCAACATTTAGATAATAGACTTCTTCATTATTCTTTGTACCAAAGTGGACAGTTGTATGCCATCTTGTCCACTCACTTCCCCTATCTCTGTTCCTTTGTAGGCTCCATCTGTCTTCACAACTCACTTTCCTAGCAATCTTTGTGTCATCAGCAAATTTAGCTACCATACCTTTAATCCCTTTTATCCACACCATTTAAATTGTAAAGAATTATGGTCCCAGCACCCAGCCTGAAAAAGACCCATCTACTCTTGCTCTCTTTTTCTTGTTAGCCAGGCAATCTTCTGTTCATGCCAATGTTAATCTCTAAACCATAAGCTTTTATTTTCCATAATAACTTTTGATGTAGCACTTTGTCAGTTGCCTTCTGGATATCTCAATATTATACATCCACTGATCCCTGTTTATCTACGCGCAAGATACTTCAACAAACACCATAAACCAAGTTAAGGTTTTGTCAAAGGCAAACCATGTTTAAATTTATCCGTGCCCTATTAGGGAGACCGTTAGAGGCTTAACCAAGAGAAAGCAACAGTCCTGTGGTATTATCGCTAGACTATTAATTGTAATGTTCTGAGGACCTGGGTTCAAATCTCACCATGGCAGATAACGGAATTTAAACTCAATAAAAATCTGGATCACTCTAATAGTGATCATTGAAACCGTTGTCAATTATGGGGATTCACTTAACGTCCTTTAGGCAGGAAACTGCTCTCGCCTGCATGTGACTTGCGATTCTCAGCAATGTGATTGACTCTTAACTGCCCTCTGGGCAGTTAGAAATGGACAATAAATTTTGGCCTAACAACACTCATCCTGTAAATAAATGGGGGGAAAAAAGCTAACTGGCCGGTAGTTTCCGGCTTTCTGCCTCCCTTTTTGAATTTTCCAATCTGATGAGATTTTGAAAAGTAAAACCAATGCATCAAATCACAGGAGATACTACTTTTCAAACTGTAGGATAAAATCCATCAAGACCTGGGGCTTGTCAACTTGTAGTAGCAACAATCTACTCATACCATCCTGGTAATTGTGGTTTTCTTGAATTCCTGATTTATCCTTTCTAGTGAATATCAGTGGAAAATATCTGTTCAGTTCGTCTGCCATCTCATTGTCTTCTTTTCAATTCCCAGACTCATTTTCTGTAGGACCAATACCTACTTTGTTAACTCATGTTTTTCTCCTTTTTTAAAATACCTGAAGTAATTTTTCCTGTCTGTTTTTATATTTTTAGCTAACTTTGTCTCGTACTCTAATCTAGTCCCCTCATTCTTTTAGTAACTGTCTTTTTTTAATACTCTAGTCAATCTTATGACCTGCTACCTAGCTTTGAAAGTATTTTTTCTTTTTTCTTTTGAGTTTGATACTATTTTTGAACTGTTTTGGTTATCCATTGGTTGGTGAGACCCTTTGAATTTTTCTCACTTGTTAGAATGTATCAATTTTGCCCTTTCTGGAATATCCCCATAAGTGTTTGCCACTATCTCTGTTGACCTATCCGTTAGCTTCAAGTGCGAGCTCACTTTCAATAGCCCTAATTCTGTTCTCATGTCTTCATAATTGCCCTTGTTTACATATTAAACTAGTAGACTTGGACCCGCCATTCTCTCTCTTTTAAGTTGGTGTGTGAATTTCAGTCATGTTTCAGTCACTGCTACCTAGGGGTGCATTCACTGAGATCTGTAATTAATCCTATTGTGTTGTTCAAAACCAATTCTGCCTTCTGGTTGGTGCCATATCATGTTGGTCAAAAAAATTGTCCCAACAAATTCCTCAAGATTACTTTCTCCCATGTGATTTTTATTTTTTCCCTAGGTTGTTTCTACATTGTAGTTTCCTGAATTTAGATATCCCTCTATTGTGCGACTATAACCTTGTCTCATAATTTTCAGATGCCAATCTAGATCACCCTGTTGCCATCTGTCCATTATGGCCACTGGGTTGTACTTATTTGTCTCAAATTTTATTGTTAGTTCATCTATTTTATTTTGAATGCTACGTGTATTCAAATATGATGCCTTATGTTTGGTCCTTTTTTAAAAAAAATATTTTTGCTACCTCACGGCTTATCTGCTGATTTGCTCTTAAATTTGCATTCTCTATTCTTTCCAGTCATTTGTCTGTCATTTTTCACATTAATTCTTTCCCCTACATTTTTACCATTCTTTGATTTGCCACAACTTCCCAAGTTAGTGTGTTTTGTATGCAATGCATCTATAACTTGAGCATTAAACATAATATGTAAATTATTAATTTTTAAAGTGCTATATGGGAATATATAGACCTGAAAAGTTCATCCGACTGTAACAACTAATATATTTCAAAAGTTTAGAACATGGAGAGATGATCAAATTGAAATCCATAAAATTCTTGGAAAGCATGACAGGATAGTTGTATTGATGTTTACTGTGGCTGGAGAACCTAGAACGAGGAGACATGGCCTCTAGAAAAGTGGTTGGCTTTTATGATTCATCCTTTTTATTGAGGGTGGGAGGAGCATGCTCTATCATGTTGGCTTGCTTGCAGAATTGTACTCCCATAATGTAACGTGAAAAATCTGATTGTGCGCATTATATGTTTTAGACCAAGTGAACTACCTCCGTGCTCCTTGTGAAGACGTGATGACCATCTTGGAAAGTTTCAGTGCCATTGGGTGGGGTATTCTGGCAGAGTCAAGTCACGAGCCTGGGGTAGGAGGAAAGGGGGTTGGTAGTGTCAAGTGGGTGATGACCAGAGGAGTTTACTTTAGTTCTTAACCAGGAATTAGAGTAGGTTTTTAATCCTCTAACCATGTCATGAGTAGCTAATAAGCTTCAGTGAGTTAGAGCCCTGTGCATCAGGGATTCTGCATGATCTGGATGTCCAACTCAGTTTTCGTTGCTTCAAAACTATCTGGTCATTAGAATGTCTGAGCCAATTATGTCTCTCTAATCTGCCTTGCATTATCCTAAGGTAGGATCTAGAATGCACTGCCTGGAAATGTCTTGGAGGCGGGTTCAATCAAAGTATTCGAGCTGGATGATTATTTGAATAGAAACAACATGCAGCATTACAGAAGAGAATGGGACCAGAAAACTGATGCATACTCGATAGACCAAACGGGCACCACCTGCACTGTAACAACTGATTTTCATGTCGCCACCATACCACATCTGCCACCACTCTGAAGGCAGTTGTTCAACTGTGTCTATATTGACCCTTTTGCTGCACTCCACTTTTCCCACTATGAATGATCACCTAGCTTTCATCTATAATCAATTGGCTAAAATACTGACATGTTCTTTTCCAGATGTCACTTTTTAAGAGTTCTTTTTCCTCCTAAAATTTCAAGCACGTCTTCCGTTGTCTTGTGCATGTGGAAATTTTAAGTATACATTACCTCTTAGGGGCACTCGGAAACATGGATGCTGTTTTCTTCCACATACCTTTATTACCCAGGTTTCTGATACAAAAAGGAAAGTGGTTGGAATGTCATACCTTATGAAATATTGTCTTCATTTTAAAGCTTGAGTTTTCTTGATGACACATCCTTCGTTTTCACAAGGTTAGCTACATCTGGCTATCTCTGTCTTCCTTTTTGTCTTTTATGTTGCATCTACCATCTTTTGTTATAATTTGTCCTCAATAGATGAACATAACTACTGTTACATCGACTTCAATCTTCACTCCAGTTTCTGAAAATGCGTTCCTCCTAACTACCATTGCCTTTGTCTTCAAGGTTTGAGTGAAGATTTGTAGCTCGGGTGCTGGTTGTAGACGTTGGTGTGTTTGCCAAACTAGGAGGTTTGGTAGATGGTTTGTCTCCGTAATAGGTGACATCCTCTGTACTGTGGAGCCTCCTGTGAAGCGCTATTGTCTTGTGCCAGTTCGAATTTATTTGACCCGGTTTTTGCTGCTTCCAGTTGGTGCCGGTTCCAATTTGTGCGTTGTAATGGTTGGTATATCGGGTCTACTTCAATGTGTTTCTTGATGGAGTCTGTGGATGAATGCCAAGCCTCCAAGAATTCCCTGGCTGTCCTCTATTTGCCTTGTCCTATGATTATTAGTAACAAAGTGTAGAGCTGGAGGAGCACAGCAGGCCAGGCAGCATCAGAGGAGCAGGAAGGTTGATGTTTTGAGTCGAGACCCTTCAGAGTCTGAGTAGTCTGGCTGTCAGTTCTGAGGTTTTTTTTTACATATGGTATGATGACTATTGTTTCGGGTTTTGGCGTATCCTGTTTGTGTTGCCTGTCGACGAGGTATCTGTGGATGAAGCTACCAGGGTATCCTTTCCTAGTAAACACCACAGAACTGACAGCCAGATTACTCAGACCACTAGGAATCATGACAGCACAAACTGGCATCCACACAAAGACTGCAGCTGACCAGGGTTAAAGATCCAATAGATACTGGACAGGACGAATGTAGTTTACAAGATACCATGCGAAGACTGCACAAAACACTACGTGGGAAAAACAGGCAGGCAACTAGCAACCCGCATCTATGAACACCAGCTAGCAACTGAATGACATGACCAGATGTCCTTGGTTTCAATATACAGAAGAGAAAAACCACACTTTCAACTGGGACAACACTACTATCATAGGATCACCAAACCTCCCAGTTCGGCGAACACACCAACGTCTGCATCGTCTTTGTCTTTTTGGTGTTCGTGTTCAATTTGAATTCTAAATTTCTAGACTTTAGTTAACCTGCACATTAGAAGCTAGCTATGTTTGTCCCTTCAGTTTTTACCCCATAAGAACGTTTAGCTCTCAATATTTGTTCTGTGTGCAGATTGTATAATTTAGATAACAGAACAAAGCCTTGTATGCCACTTGAAACATCTGATTGTCCATCTTTTAGCCTGATGTCCCAATATGGGATCTGGATAAATCTCCTATCAGTGTCACAATTCCGCAGCATGTCTGGTAGCTTACGGTCATAAAAGTCAACGATAGGCTTCTTCATTGTCTGTGAATCATTTGTAAATATTCTTGATTGCTACTTGGTGTTCATCAAAAATTGTTCTTGGATTAAATATTTCCCCTCTCATTCCTATTCCAGGTCTAAATCCTGGCTGTATTTGACCAATTTCTACTTCAAAAGTTCTTTTCTTTTTCTCTGATTTTTAAAAATCCACTTTAATGAGATGATTTGGCTTCATTCTAAAACGATCGCATTCCAGTGATAGTGGATGTATTGGTTGTAGTTTTCCAAAAATGTTGAATTCTTGAGATTTACCAGAAGTTTGAAAAACTGCTAGTATGACAACCCTATTCAAAAGGGAAGGACAGAAAAAGTGGGTAACTAAAATCCAATTAACCTAACATCTTTTGTTGGAAAAGTATTGGAATCTGTTATTAACAAAATAATACCACCACATTTGGAAAATCATACCTGAGACAGCATGGCTTCATGAAAGGATATTGTGCCTGACTAATTTAGTTTAGTCAGTGTTGGAAATTAAAGAAAAAAACCTCAAACTGACATCGGGCAGATAAGTTTAGAGAAATGATTGTGTGTCTCAGACTGGTGTGGGTGAAGTGGGCAATAGGTGGGGCACTTGTGCCAGTTTTGTGGAAAATGAGGGCTATACCATTGGGATGCTGTACACACCTGAATCTGATAAGTCTGTGTTCAAGGGAGTTAGGCAACGAGCGAAATAGAGGGCTTTAAATTCAGTTGGTTAAGCAATCAAACCTAGGAAGTCATGTTACATCAAGTTGGAGCAAGGCAAGAGACAAAGATATTACTGTGGGAAATGGTAAAAAGGCCATGTCAGGACAGACATAGATTACACATCAAAGAGTGACCCTACAGATAAAGCTCAAGGTTGCAAAGATAATAAGGTTGCTAAGATGGGCAATTTCAAGACTATGGGGAATTTTTTTTAAGGTGAGAGGAGAGAGATCGGGGCAGTTTTTTTTTTTTAACACACCGGGTGGTTCGCATGTGGAATGAACTTCCTCAGGAAGTGGTGGATGCAGGCACAGTTACATTTAAAAGACACTTCAATGAGTACATGAATAAGAAAGATTTGGAGGGATATGGGCCAGGAGCAGGCAGGTGGGGCTAGTTTAGTTTGGGATTATGTTTGGCATGGACAGGTTGGACCGAAGGGTCTGTGTCCCTGTCGCATGGTTCTAACTCTGTGACATAGCAAAATTTGAAACAACAAAACACGAGTACAAAAAGAAATGATTGATAGCTATTAGAGGCATAGCTGCGGGGTAATATAGATTTGGACCTGAGCATTTAATGGTACAGGATTTTTTGGAAGGACAAGAAACTAGGTAAAGGTAGAAGGGTGACTGTTAGTTAATGATGGTATTACCACAATGGAGTGGGATGAGCCAAGTTCCGAAAACCTGCATGTGGGAACGATTTGGGTAGAGACAAGAGACAAAGGCAACAAATCACCTGTGAAAATGGTGTACAGTCTGCCTAACAGTAGCCACACAGGATTCAATATAAAACAAATAGTGGAAACTTGTCAGGTATAGCCATAACCATGGGTTATTTAAGCATGTGTTCACCATCAAGTTAACATAACAGAGCAGTGGCACTGCTTTGAGGAGGAACTGGGGTTCTTTACAGTATGCAGTCAATATCTATCCCACAGGTAAAGCAGACTAGCTAGTTGTTACTACATTGCTCATAGAATTTTTCCACGTGCAGTTTGGCTGCTGCATTTCCTAATACAAAATGTTTGATTGGCTGAGTGCACTTTGATACACTGAGCCCTTGAAAGGCAATAGGGCAAGACTTTTAGACTAGTTGATCCACCTATTTCACCTTACCTGCAGTTTTCATTCCTGGTAATCAAATTATAAGCCCATTGACTTTTAAGGTAAAAATAAACATCCATGAATTGTACAATGTTATATTCTACAATAACCTCCCTTTTCCTGATCATAACTTAGTCAATTATCTAACAAGCTGTAGTTACCTTTTCCTTAAAATACATTTTGAGCAAACTCAGTATGTTTTTAAAAATGTATTTCAATGCCTTTTTAATTCCCTTCTGATGACCCAAAAAACATGTTTGTTTTGCACATAGCTAATTTCAAAGAATGAGTGAAGATTTATTAAGGTTTCACGTCCTGCTTTTTATGCTGTTTTTCTCTCGTCACCTTTCTTTCATGTAACCCAAACTTTGTACTTCTGATGTCCTTTTTCTTGGCTACCACCTTCCTAGCATTTCCTTCATCTGTCCCCTTCAGCTTGTACGCTATCCTGGTGATTCATCCATAATAAACACTACAGTCTGGGAGGAAATGAACCCTGCTGCCATTTCACTTTTTCTCCTACTTCTGTTGCTTCATTAGAACATGTAACTGTAAACCTGAGAACTTTAATTCAAAGTATGATTATAAACACATTAAACATACATTATTTTCTTCATGTAGCTGTCCCCTTCGTATATTTTTAATTGATTTCTGTAAACCTGAAAATACCCTAAATCAATGTCAAAACTTAAGATAATTATCAACAAGTATAATTTTATTCCCGAATAAAATGTTTTTAACTTGTAAGGAAATAAAGTTTATTCTGAAAATATATCTGAACTGTAATTAAGAGATTAAGGGTAGTTTTAAATAGATAAGCAGATATTGGGGTGGCTTAGTGGTTAACACTGCAGCCTTAGAGCGCCAGAGACCCGGGTTCAATTCCACCCTTGGGTGACTGTCTGTGTGGAGTTTGCACATTCTCCCTGTGCCTGTGTGGGTTTCCTCTGGGTGCTCCAGTTTCCCCCACAATCCAAAGATGTGCAGGCTGGGTGGATTAGCCATGCTAAATTGCCCACAGAGATCAGGGATGTGTAGATTCGGTGGGTTATAGGGGGAATGGGTCTGGGTGGGATGCTCCAAGAGTCAGAGTGGACAGTTTCCACGCTGTAGGGATTCTATGATTCTTCTGTATTCACTTAGAAACCTTTTCAATAGTGAATAAGCTTTGGAACTCTGGTTAAGAGATTTTAAAATCAAATATTTTGAATACATTTAAATTCAATTCAGAATTTTACTTTTGCAGAGTAAATTTGGTCATCTGTTGCATTGACAAATCAGCAGCTTTTTGCAAACGGCTATCAATCTGTGAATTTTAGTTTTCTGATAATTGTAGTCATTTGGATTTGTTAACTTAATGTACAATACATAAGTAGAATTTTGAGTGACTAAAGATTCACGCTCCCTGTTCTAGATATTGATTTGGTGGTATCTGGGGATTAACTTGTAATGCTGGTTTCTTACGTGCAACACAAATGAATATTGAGTATTTGAGGAATGTTTTCCGTATTGGTGTATATTTCCACGCATCTATGTAAGAACCTACTAGAAAAGTCTAACTATAAATCATTTGAGTCTTATCATTTGCACCTGGTTTGCTTGCCAAATTGCTTGAGGAAAGAAAAAAGTTACTCAAATTTCAAACCTCAAAATTACCAGTAGTAAAGCAACAATAACAAAGTTAATGCAGTTCATGTAAAATGCAATTGTTAAAAGAATATGAAAACTGAAACATTTAGACCCAGCAGGAAAATGTAATTTTTTTGGAGGTGGGGGGAGTAAATGTAGCAGGATTTAGAGGAGATGCTAGTCGACTAGGTTCCTTTTCTTTGGTATCAAGCTTCATGAAGGTTATCGGAGCTGTCGTCATCCAGATGAGTAGAAAGTATTCCATCACAGTTCTTTCTTGTGCCTTGTAGGTTGTGCATAGATTTGAAGAGTTGAGACCTTAGTTGCTTGCTGTGGAATTCCCAGCCTCCAACCTGCTTTCGTAGCCACAGTTTTAATACATCTGGTCCCAAGAAGCTTCTGGTTACTAGTAAACTTCAGGATGTTGATCATGGGGGGCTTCAGTGATGGTGATGCATTGAATCTCAAGGAGCAATGATTGGTTTCTTTCATTGGAGATTGCTGGGCAGTTGTGTAGCACAAATATTACAAGACACATATCAACCCAAACATGAACATTGTCAAGATCTTGCTGGGACATTTCTTCTGTATCTAAGGAGTCCTGAAGGATACTGAACGTTGTACAATTTTTAACAAACGGAGATGGTGCAGTGATATTGTCAGTGGAGTAATGCAGAAACCTAGTTTAAGTTCTGAACTCCAATTTCAAGTCCCAATAAAATTCAAAATTCAGTAAGAGCCTGGAAGTAACAGTCTAGTGGTAACCATACAAATTATTGTAAACGCCTATCTGGTTCACTAGGGAGCTGTCCTTTAGAGAAGGACAGCTGGCGTAGAAAACTGGCATACCACCACCTTCTCAAGGGCAATTAGGGTTAGGCAAGAAATGCTGGCCAGTCAGTGAAGCCCACATCCCACAAATGAATATGAAAAAAATAAGTTTGATTCCCATCCCACAGCAGTGTGATTGTTTGTTTAACTGTCATCTGCCATTGAATTCCCTCAAATAACTAAAAATGCTCAAAGAATGAATGAAAACAGATGGAGCATTTTGGTATCAACTTAGGCACTGGAAACAGCGTTGGAAAACACAGTCCTATCAACCCTGCAAAACCTCCTTACCAGTGTCTGAGTGCCAGGGCCAAAATTGGAAGAACTTCTTACAATCTGACCAGCTGACTATGACTATGAGAAAAATAGCTCCCACCCCCTCCAAAATCCCTGTCTACATCCTGTCCCACAAGCAGAATAGACTCGGCTGAAGTGGCCACACGGTGGCCAGAGGCAGAAGGAAGTTCCCCTAGAATTCTCAACGTTGACTTTGGACCCATGAAGTTTCATGACATCAAGTCAAACATGGACAAGGAAGCCTCATGATGATTTACCACATGCTTTCCTGGATTCCAAAATGCACCCAGCTGATGAATCACTGCTCCTCCATTTTGAATACTACATGGAAGAAAAATTGAACTCCACTGCTGGAGGCTTTAGGAATGAGCAAGGTTGACTATTCATTCAATGCTTTTGGCTGAAGATTGTTGCAAATGCTTCAACCTTGTCATTTGTATTGATGTGCTGGGCTCCACCATCATTGAGGATGGGAATATTTGTGAACCTTCCTCTGGTGAATTGTTTAATTGTCCATCACCATTCTTGACTGGATGTGGCAGGACTGCAGATCTTTGATCTGATCTGTTTTTATTGAGAAATTGCTTAATTCCGATTATGTTGTTTAGCTCGCATATAATCCTGTATTCTAGCATCACCATGCCGATGCTTTTATTTTCAGGTATGCCTGGTGCTGGTCCTAGCATGCCGCCTTTTGCTGTTCATGCTGAACCAGGGTTGATCGATTGGCTTAAAGGTAGAGTGGGAAATATGCTAGGCAATAGTGCCACAGATTGTTTGATCACATTTCTGTTGCTGGTGACCTCAGAGATGCCAGTCTAGAGTTGCTATATCTATTCAATGTCTATCCCATTCAGCACAGTGATAGAGCCACATAGCAGAGTGGAGGGTATCCTCACTAAGAAGTTGGGGCATGTCTCAAAGATGATGTGGTGGTCAGTCTTATTGATACTTCTCATGAACAGATGCACCTGCATAAGGCAAACAGATGCGGTCAGGTTTACACCATACATCATCCTCTTGTTGATTCCCTCACTTCCTGCTGATTCAGCTTGGCACCATGCCATGTTAGACTCGGGGCAGCTTGGTCAATAGTGGTGCTACAGAGGCACTTCTGGTGATAAACATTGAATTCCCACACCTAGAGTATGTTCTGTTCCTTTGCCACTCCTCAGGGCTTCCAGAGTGAGGAGGGGAGGAGTGGTTGGTGGTTGGACAAGGAAGTTGGGGGTGTGTCATTCATGATAGTCAACAGGAGGTTTCCTTGCCCACGTTTGATCTGAGACTTCACAGGTTTTGGAGTGAATGTTGAGAACTCCCCAGGGTAATGCCCTTGTTACTGTATATCACAATAGGACATTGTAAGGTGTGATTTCGGAGAATGATTGATGTAAAGCTGTTGCTTTAGTAGTCTCAATTTTGGCACTAAGCACCAAATGATGTTAATAAGGACCTATCAATAAGGCATTGTGTGACATTGTTGTTTCTGGTGCCTTAGCCAATGCCTGCGATCATTGCCTTGTTCAATAATGATCCGACCAGTTTCATTCCTTTCTTCAGTTGTATAAAATTACTACATAACCTGAGTGAGTTGCTAGACCATTTCGGAGGGTGGTTAAGAGTCAACATCTATGTAGGTCTAGTGAGAGTGGCAACACCCTATTATCCTTCCTGATTACCTGCTTACACGATACTCAGCCTAAGATGGCCATACCGAGTGTAGGATTGTTATCAATCTTCATCTAAAAGTCCTTGTATTGTGTCTCCCTATTGAAGAATTTCAGCTTCTCTTGTAGAATTTAGGCTGCTCTTCATCTGGCATCAACGCATAACCAAACCAGCTTGCGTGGAAATGGGTTTCCCCATTCAAAAATGGTATATATTTGCAGAACCCTCGTCAGCTTTGTTAGAATCCCAGACCAGCCCACATTATGTTATGAGCTACCTAGGGAGCAGTAACGTCTTTAAAAGCAAATGAAGTTAGAGATCAGGGGACTTGTGAAGAAAATGAAGGCACGTGATTCCATAGTTTTGAAGAAACAACAACGAAGTTTTCACTGTTAGAACAGTAATACAATTTGCAATACATATACAACTAGCATTAATATGAGATGAATATGGGTAACAGACTTTTGATTAAACACTCTACAGTGCGCATCAAATAGAAATGTGATTAAGATAACTCCCATAGTTTTCTTAGCAATTCCCCAGACGTTATTAACACGTTGGGTCATCAAATCCTATTAAACTTCACAAGGGAATCTCAATTTTTCATTTCCATTTTCTTTTTCTGATCTGGCTTTGAAACTCCCTCTCAAGCCACTCTGGTACGAACTGCTTGAATGACCACTCGAGCTTTAGTTGATCAGCTTCCTTTCCTGGATCTGTTCTTCCATGGATCCTGGAAACTTCTTTTCTCCCATAATTTTCTATCAGTCACAATTCCAGTTTTTCACTGACCGGTAGCTTTGCCAAGCTAGAACTATCCTGAGTTCTAATTTTAATTCCGTCAAGCGAATACTACTTGTGGCCTGAATAACCCCTAATGTGCTCGGACATTTCAGGAGCCCTGACTTCAATACTTAGGCAGATGTTTTAGGAGTTATTAGACAGCTGTGTTCTAATAACACAGATATCCAGCTGTTTTTGACATCTCACTGAAACCTCTACACGCAGACTGTAGTTCAATTGCCTAGCATACAGCTAAAAGCAGCACTGGCTCCTTCTGGTGTCCACTTCATCTACCTTTCTCACATACTCATTGACTTCAAACCTCATTGCCTACCGTCTTTTAAATTCTCCTCAGTGACCGTTGAAGTCTCAGGTGAGCTATTGAAAACATTACAACTAACCACTCACCTATTTGAGGATAGAATTCCATCTAACTAATATTTTGAATAGCCGAAAGAATCAACCCCTGGCAATGATTATGCCCTTCCTGTTATATTCTCACGGACTGTTTGTTTGCTTGCTACACAAAAGATTTTTTAAATTTATTAAAATATGTTGGATGGTTTGGATCTGTCTGTTTTATCTTCAAGTAACAAACCACTGCAATAGCTGTTAATTTGCTTCTCCGCTTCTAGATCTAGTTTCTCTCATCATCTTCAGCCTACTTATACAATGGCCTCAGTTTTGCAGTATGAGTTCTGGTTGCTTTGTGTCCTTTCATATGATTCCAACCAGTTTCAGCCAAGTTTTGGCTTCCACTTTGAGTTTTGGTCCTTGTTTCCTTAGAAACTGACAGATTATTCCTTTCTCAGTTTCCCTTTTCAACGTGGCTGTGTATCAAAAGAAACAAGCTTTGGAACCACCAATTCTATGACAAACATAATTGGCTCGAGCAAGTGAAACGTTGATGGAATAAGGAAGAAAAAAGGGTAGTCTGTGATAACCGACAACAGGAGGGTTTCATGACAGAAATGTTATTTTCATTGCTCTAAAGTTGAAACAAGTGGCAATGAATCATGAAAGATGTCTGGATGCGGTTCGACAGCAGCTGACCAAGTGCATAGCGAAGGAGTTAAGAAATGAACTAAAACCGAACCAACAATAAAGGACTTAGCCATAGAGATGAACAGCATGGAAACAGACCCTTTAGACCAACCCGTCCATGTGACCAGATATCCTAAATTAATCTAATCCTATTTGTCAGCATTTGGCCCATATTCCTTTTAAACCCTTCCTACTCGCATACCCATCCAGATGCCTTTTTAAATGTTGCAATTGTACCATCCTCCTCCACTTCCCTGGCAGTTCATTCCTTACACGCAGCACCGTCTGCATGAAAACATTGCCCCCTTGTGTCCCTTTAAAATTCCACCCCCCCCCCAACCCCTTAAACCTATGCCCTGTAGTTTTGACTTCACCTACTCTGGAGAAGAGACCTTAGCTATTCACACTGTCTATACCCCTTGTGATTTTATAAAACTCAGTAAGGTCTCTCTCGGCCTCTGACATTTCAGGGGACAAAAGGTCTAGCCTATTCGACCTCCTGCCTCAAACCCTGCAACACTAGCAACATGCTTGTAAATCTTTTCTGTACCCTTTCAAGTTTAATATCTTTTCTATAGTAGGGTGACCAGAATTGAACGCAGTATTCCGAAAGTGGCCCAACTAGTGTCCTGTACAGCTGCAACATGACCTCCTAACTCCTGTATTCAATATTCTGACCAATAAAGGCAAGCGTACCAAACTCCTTCTGCATTACCCTGTCTACCTGTGACTCCCCTATGAACGTGCACTCTAATGTCTTTTTGTTTGACAGCACTCCACAGGCTCTTAACATTTAAATGTATAAGTCCTGCCCTGATTTGCCCTACCAAAATGTAACACCTCACATTTATCTAGTTTAAACTCCATCTGCCACTTCTCGACCCATATGATCAAGGTCCCTTTGTACTCCAAGGTAACTTCCTTTGTCCACTACACCACAATTTTGGTGGCCTCGACAAACTACTAACCATACCTCTTATATTCGCATCCAAATCATTTATACAAATGACAGAAAGCAGTGGGCCCAGCACCAATACTGGCAGCACACCGCTGGTCACAGGCTTCCAACTTAAAACGATATGGGCACGTGTGGCACTGTGGCTCAATGCTTAGCACTGCTGCCTCACTGTGTCAGGGACCTGGGTTTGATTCCAGCCTTGGGTGACTATGTGGAGTTTGCACATTGTGCCAGTGTCTGCTTGGTTTCCGACAGATGCTGCACTTCCTCCCACAGTCCAAAGATGTGCAGGATAGGTGGATTGGGCATGCTAAATTGTTCGTAGTGTCCAGGCTTGTGCCAACTAGATTGATTTGGTGGCTTTGATGTGTGCTTTTTGCAGCAGAGGAGAATGTGCTTCCTGTCTTTTCCTCAACCTTGGGAGCCCATGAACCGTAAATTGTACAAAAATGGACTTTGTCTTAATTTTTTTTTTGTATATGTTTTCACTAATTAATATATATGGAGTATGACGATTTACACACTTTTCGCTGGAATTTTTGTAAAAATAATAGTGACAATAAATTTCTTTCTTCTATTCGATTCTATTCAGATTTTCCTTCCCTACAAGATATTAGTGAACCAGATGGGTATGTGACAATAATGGTTTCATGATCTCCCTTTTTTTTAGTTTTGATTTTCACTTTCACTTTCACTTTCACAAACTGCTGTTTGTGATATTTAAACCCAGAACATTAGCCTGAGCCTCAGGATTATTTTGCCTAACGGCAGTGCCACAACGACACCACCTCTGACACACACTTTCTTTTTCAGACTTAAAGAAAGTTTCAGTATGGTCTTTTTATTGGTCTCTGATTATTTATAATCATTTTGTCATTTTAAGTTCAGGTATGTTTTAATGAGATTGTGTAGCTAGCACATTGCCCTGTCTATTATGACTGAGTTACACTCATGGATCACACTCCAGGCATTTTCCGCTCATATTCCTCAATTTCAAGAGTTACATAAAATTTATTGGTGTAACTTCACTTCAGGAAATGACCAAGGAGGAGGAGATGTAGATATTTTGGATTTCTCATGCTTTCTCATCCAGATTCTGGAAGATGAAATTTTTTTTTTTCTTCTCCTCTGTCTCTACAGGATAAAAGGTCTTACTTGGATATAATCCATAGCTACACAGAGGTCCATGGCACTGTTCATGGAACTAGCACACTCCACATTCCTAGCTATGTGAAAAACCATGGGATACTGAGTGGACGTGATCTACAACTTCTCTTAAGGGAAACAAAGGTACAAAGTGTGATTGCTTCTCTGCTTTAGAATACAAATGTACATACAAGGAAAAACATATTATGAAGACGTAATATTCTGATAACCTGTTTGTGCTAATCCAAATTGAGTTCTAACGATCATTATTTTGGAATTTACAAAATTATTTAAAGAGGAGTAGATTAATACATGTAAAGGCAAAACAACCCACATCTAGAAGTGATGGAAGATACTGCTTTTATTTTTTCAATTTCTGATTTTATAAAATAGCTTTTTTTCTAATTTGAAAATGAGTTTGTTTATCTCAATTTGTATAGAGTTTCAGATATTAATTTGTGACTTGTTGGCAGTATTTTTTTAAAAAAGCACTGTGCTTTGAGAAAACACATGTTCTATTGTTAATTGCAGGGAATGCCTCAGTCTGAGCTGATTTTCTTTTTGTATTTAGATGTTGTCACTATGAAGCTGTAAGTCAAAAATACTGTGCAGTAATGAAGCTGTTCGACTGTCATATCAAGTTAGATATCTGTAACAAGGTCAAACCAAGTGAAACACCGCTGTGCTATTGTGACATAATAAAATTAATACCGTACACAGGATTTCCAACTTCAGTGGGAATGTACAAATTTTCATTTCCGTTCCATTGTCCTGTTTTACTGAAACCCACACAGACTCTGCATATTGTAATCTCTGTCAAAATTATTCAACCACTGCTATTTGTTTCAGGGGGAAAAAAAACCTATTTCACATGCTAGATATTCAAAAGCAGAAAATGCTGGAAAGCTGTAATGAGATTGCAGACATGCTGAGCGAATAGATGTAAGCAAAAGTTCCAATAAGTTATGATCTCAGTCAAGACCAGTAATTTTTTTCGTTTGGAAAGGAAAGCCAAAGTCCCAGTTTTTTACTGCAGGAACTAATCCACAAAGTTCCTCTGTTCAAAATTATTGTTTTTTAACTATATGAGCAACCACCCAGTCTGTAAAATAGAGAATCAACATGTGTTAAACATGAATTAACAGGCAGGTTGCTGTCATTTATAAATTGTCTAGTAAATGGAAGATACAACTAAGGCAGATCTTAGAAAATTACTTTGTTTCTATACATGCTGAATGGATAGCATACAAAATAGGAACAGGATTAGGGAGGAACTTCCTTACCCAGGGGGTTGTGAATCTGTGGAATTCCCTGCCCAGTGAAGCAGTTGAGGCTACCTCATTGAATGTTTTTAAGGCAAAGATAGATTTTTGAACAGTAAAGGAATGGCGGAGCAGGCTTGGTGGGCCAGATGGCATACTCCTCCTCTTTCTTTATATTCTTGTGCTCTAGAACATTTGGCCCTTTTAAGCCTGCTTTCTCATTCAGTATGATCATAGCTACTCATCCTTAGTCCCTTTATTCTGGATTTGCCGCATTCTCTTTGATCCATTTAACCCTAAGAACTGCATCTCCTCCTTGAAAATATTCAGTGTTATGGCTTCAACCACATCTGTGGCAGAGTATTGCACACATTCAACACGTTCTTGGTGAAGTATTTTCTAATCTCCGTCCTAAACAGCTACCACATTTCCAGAGACTCTGACTCCTGGTTCTGGACTTCCCAGTCATCGGAAACATCCTGCTTTTAATTTGTCTGGTCTTGTTAGAATTTTAGTTTCCTGTGAGACTTCTTCCCTCATTTTTGTAATCTCCATTGAATATAGTCATAACCAATCCTGTCTGTTGTCATATGTCAGGCCTGCCATCCTATGAACAGTCTGGTAAACTTCTGTTGTGCTCCCTGTGTGGCCAGAACATCTTCCTCGGATGAGACCAAAACTGCATGCAATATTCCAGGTGTGATCTCACCAAGGTCTGTACAGTTGCAGCGAGGCAAATCGCCTCACCATGAATGCCGCAATACCATTTTCCTCTTTCACTGCCTGCTACACCTGCATGCTTACTGTCTGCAGAGATAAAAGGTACTGCAGATGCTGGAGAATCCGAGATAACAAGCATGGGGCTGGATGAACACAGCAGGTCAAGCAGCATCATAGGAGCAGGAAAACTTGACGTTTCGGGCCTAAACCCTTCATCAGAAAATTGCTTACTGTCTGCAACTGTTTTACAATGACACCCAGATCTTGTTGCACCTCCCCCTTTCCTAGCCTCGTGCCATTGAGATAATCCACCTTCCAGCTTTTGCTACCAAAGTGGATAACCTCTCATTTATCCATATTATACTTCATCATCTGCTCTGCACTTGCCCACACTCAATTTGTCTAAATCACACAGGCATCTCTTGCATCCTCCTTGCAATTCACCTGCCCACCCATCTTGGCAATATTATTTAGCTCCCTCATCTGAATCATTAATATACGTTGAGAATAGCTGTAGTCTAAGCACTGATCCCTGTAGTACCTCGCTGATCGCTGTCTGTTACTTGGAATCTGAGCTGTTTATTTGCACTTTGTTTCCTGTCAGCAAGACAATAAATTATTATTCTGTTCTACTAGCCATGATAAATGCAGAGTGACGGGTGAGTTAGAGGGCTATGTCTGTGTGGGATGCTCTTTAGTGGGCCAGTGCAGGCTCGATGAGCTAAATGGCCTATTTTCACACAGTAGGGATTTGATTATTCTGATCCAGAATCATTGAATACAATATGGATTGCTATGGGATGCCAAATCAAGAATTGAGGAACCTTAGCAAGACGCAGACAGTGGTCAGATGGAGAGCACAGTGAATATTGAAAAGACCAGCAACAGGAAATTCACAGTCCTTCTTTCAGACTGAATAGAGATGTTCCACAAGTAGGTCATCCAGCCTACGTTTGGTGTCTGCAATATAGAGAAGATCGTATCAAGCACTTTTTTTTATTTAGGGGCCCTCCCTCTTGAGCTTTGATATTGAGCTTTCTTGGTTGCTAGTTCCACTGAAATTTCTGTTTCCAGAGCTTGCTTCAAGTCTTGTTTCCTTTTTGTCTTTAACCTCTTCTGAATTTCTTCACATCATAAAATATACACCAGTCTGTGTTCCTCAACGTCATTTAAAGTTGCCTTCAAAGATACGACATTCTGCTATCATCTTTCATTGTAACAGACTGGGAGCTAGACTCACCATCGTATTGGTTGCGTTTGTTGAATCTGAACCTTTCAGCAATCACTAGTGGTTTTGGTGAAAAATCATTGTGTAGGATTCCTACTATTTCTTCATAAGGTTTGGAACTCTGCTTTCTGAGCTGTACCAGATTTCTCAGGAGGTCAAAAGTTTTTTAATCGAAACCCACTCTCCCACCCCCAAAATCAGGAATTTGGGGATGGCTATATCTGCTTCTTGTTTGTTTTATTCAAGTTAATAAAACAATGGGCATAACACAGTGTGTAGGAGTTCCAGCTCTGTATTTTCATCGTACAGTTCTTTGATGCCAAAATTTCCCACCATCCTTTTGTCATGCTATGTTGTGCTATAGAGGCCCTCCCATTTTTTTAAAACTTTAGCATTGACTTGCCTCTTCCTGTTTAAAACGAGAAATTTCTGAGCCTGAGATAACAAGGTGTAGAGCTGGATGAACACAGCAGGCCAAGCAGCATCAGAGGAGCAGGAAGGCTGACGTTTCGGGTTA
>JAHRHZ010000144.1:65535165-65555697 GCA_024137785.1 Ginglymostoma cirratum
TTATCTCAGATTCTCTAGCATCTGCTTTCAATGTAGACAACTATTTACAGTATGTTCTTTCAGGGTGGAGCACATGGCAAGTTTCTTCTGCACTGTTCAGCTCTTCCCTGGGGTCTCTTTTTTTTTTAAACTGACAATCTGCTTCAGTGCAGCGATGATGTCTTTTGATTTCTTTCCTCCTTTTTATCGAAATACTTCCATGATTTGCAGTTATATGAGCACCAACTTAAATGCCTATGGTTTTGAGTCTTGGATTCACAATATTTAAACAAATCAATTGAACGTCTCTGTCTTGCTCACCACATCTACAGATTCTAAAGTGAATTTTCTGTAGCTCCAATACAGACCCTGGATAACACAACCGCCCACAATTTACAATTACTCAAATAAGCCATATATGTTGTAGCAAAAACATTGAATTTTAAGACACATACTTTCAACAGACTATCACAAGCTTTTTATTTGATGCTTCATACCAAGGCAGAATGCTAAAAGCTTACAGTACTGGTCCCTCATCTTGTTTTTAAACAAAAAAATTCTTTGTAAAACTTTTTTATAACCTCTTGTTAGATGATTCCCAGATGTATGCTGCAATTAATACCCATAAGCGTTTGTACCAATGTATTGGACCACCATTTCGTCAGCTTGTGCCAATTTTCAGCAGACATTGGAGAATATTTTACAAGGTCTACCGCATGTCACCAATTATCTAGATGACATGGTAAAAGCAGGGAAGACCAATAAAGAGCACTGAGAGAACTTTGACGTGGTTCTTGGACCTTTTGTCAAGGTGGAGGTATGCCTTAGAAGGGAAAATGTGTGTTCCAGGCTTCTGAAGTGACCTACTTGGGCTACAGATTCAACAAGACCAGGTTACACTCATTTTGAAGATCAAGTGAGAGCAATCAAAAGTGCTCTGGCTCCCATGTTTGTATCAGAGCTTAGGTTTTCCCTTGGGCTAGTGAATTATTATGGAAAGTTCATACGTAACCTGGCCTGTATCCTGGCAGCCTTGCACCTGCTATTGAAAAAGGGTCAGCCTTGGAAGTGGCCTCCATAGCCGAGATGTAGCCTTTAGGGAAGTGAAGAAGCAGCTATCATCTAAGGTGTTGGAACACTATAATCCCAAATGAGATCTGTTACTGACATGCGATGCTTCCCAGTATGGTATTGAACAAATGTTGGCTGTCAGATGGCCCAATGGAGGGGAACACCCAACAGCATACGGTTCTTGGACTTTGGCTGATGCAGAGCGAAAAAATGCCCGGGTAGAGAAGGGAAGTTTGGTGGTCGTCTTCGGCATGCAAAAATTCCACCAATACCTTTTTTGTGGGTGTAAATTTGTAATGGTAATGGACGACAAACCTCTGAAAGAGTAGTCCAAATTTTGAAGGCAGGCTTAAAGAAACAGCCATATAGCTACATTTGATACCAATCTGTCCCAGTTCTTGTTTGCTGGAGCTATCCCTTTAATTATATGAGAGGTGGTATGATGATCAGAGTTGCTACTGAGGAGAAGACTCCACGCCAGGTTAAATGTGGTCTTCACAGACCTGGTGTGGGGTGGGGGGATTGTTGGGGAAGGTGAAATAGACTGGATGGACTATGTCGACTCTAATCCCAAACTAAACTAGTCCCACCTGCCTGCACTTGGCCCGTATCCCTCTTGTACTTATTTAAATGTCTTTTAAACATTATAACTGTACCCACACCCATCACTTCCTCTGGAAGTTATTCCACGCATGAACCACTCTGTGTAAGAAAATAAAATGCCTCTCATGTCTTTTTTTTTTAAATCTTTCTTCTCTCATCTTTTAAAGTATGCCTCCCCCTAGCCTTGAAATCCCTCACCCTTGGGGAAAAGGCACTTGCCATTCACCTTATCTATACCCCTCATAACTTTATATAGAGGTTTATGAAATAACCTTCCAATCTACTACATACCAGTGAAAAAAGTCCCAGCCTGTCCTTGTAACTCAAACCCTCCATTCCCAGCTACATTCTGGTAAATCTCTTCCTAACCCCCTCCAGCTTAATAATATCCTTCCAGTAACAGGGAGAACAGAACTGGGCACAGTACTCCAGAAGAGGCCTCCCAAACGTCCTGTACAACCTCAGCATTAATGTTCCAACTCCTACACTCAAAAGCCTGAGAATTGAAGGCAAGCATGATAAACGCCCCTTTAACCACCCTATCTACATGTGATGCAAACTTTAAAGGACTATGTACCTGAACCCCTAGGTGTCTCCATTCGAAAACACTATGCAAGACCCAACTTTTAGTTATATAAATCTTGTCTAAGCGAGAGAGACAGTTTACTTCCGGGGATGAAGTTTGGTGCCATAACCACGTAAATGGCCCTGCATCAGTAAAAGATACGGTCAACATTATGTCAGATCCCATGACTTACAAAGTTTGGGTAGGTAGAGGTGGTCCAGAACAACCACATGAAAGCTGCAAACTCTCAAACGGGCCAGGACCAAAAAATACCCAGCCTCTGAGTAGCCAGAAAGCTGCCAGAATCCGTGGGTTGTCCCCTTCCATCTCGCGTCAAAGAAACCTTGGAGACTGAAATGAACACAGCCGGTGTCGCAGCCTCGACGCCTTTACCACCTGAAGTACTGGATGAATTTCTTCCGAGATGCTCTGGGCGCAAGAGGTGGCCTGTGGTCTGGCGTGCACAGCCCAAATCCAAGGCTGAGTCGGTGGAACTGGACCCGGAGCAAAAAAGCCCCAGGAGACACTGCAAGGAAAAGAAGTGGCCTTTGTCCCCAAACTTAGAGGGGAAGGGATATGGCAATTGTAGCGAGGTCAGCCAGGTGGACCTCCATAGAATGAGTTCACTGGACCAGATTAACAGCCCTAATTAGGGAGCCCTGGCCGACGGATACAAACAGGAATGTCAGAGGTTCTGCTCACCCAGGGCTGGCTCTGAGGAAGCTGGGCCAGTGTCAAGTTCAATGCTCATGTAAATGACGAGTGACTTGATGAGATACTGGCCACTGTAGAGTTGTTTCAGATAAGGTACTATTAATCACTAACATTTTGAAAGTTGACAAAAGGATAAATATTTGAATTTGTTTCTGCAAGGTGCAGTTACTGACTTTTATTACTGTACACCCATTTTGCAAAACCAACGAGACCAGCGTTCATGTGAAAGACTTTCTAATAGTGAATACGTCAATTTTCAGTTTAATGCAGAAAATGGGACATCTGATATTAATGGATATTAGTTAACAACATATTTTAGCCCCCTTACCAAGATTGCATGAGGAGGAGTGAAATGGGAGTTTTACCAGAAGAATCTTTCATAGCAGGGTGTTTTTAAGAATTATTGCAGAGGACAGAGAGTGCTTTCCCCAACTATTCAGTATCAAGGGTGATGGAGATTGCCTGTCCACCTATCCTGCTGGGACAGAATGTTCAACAAGGAAACCAATATTGATTTTCTTAAACTAGGTGAGTACCTGAGGAAAGATGATGTATGTCAGCAGATTATCCAAATAATGTTCATGCATCATAATTTCAAATCGGTGTCATGCATCTTAGCAGTGTTGCAACTATGTACGTCCCATAGAAAAAGAAATTATAATCTCAGCATTGGTTCCATTCCCTGTAATAGTTCGAGATCTGGAAATCCAGGCCATGCATAGCACAATTTTGATCCACTAAAGTAGCAGCTCCAGGTATGAGTATGTCAAGAATTAGTGAAGAGCATTGTCACTGTAAATAGAAAGGAAAAGTTGAAAGGTTGGAGGAATTTCTCTGAAATAAGAATAGAGGAGTCATTATAAATAACTTCTTTGCTTTTCCTTCTATAAAATTATTTATTGAGTATGCATATATAATTACTTCTGCTTTCTTTTTCTCTTCTGGAAGTTAAAGAAAATCCCTCCAGTTTTGAAATAATATTCTCCTATTCTGTACCATTGAGTTTAGCTGCAATTTTAGCCCCACTGTACTTGCATGTTTTAATATTTTCTATTAGAGCTTGTAGAGTTGTCATCTTTTTACCCAATTGTCTGTTTGAAAGTGCTCAGCAGACTTTGTTTTATATTTGGCATGAGGGTGATTGTGATTACTCTAATGCGAAACTCTTATCTGTTATGAAGTTATGGGCATGCTTGCACTTTACATCTGATCTGTACTTGGTTTCATTTTGCATTGTGTTGTAAAAAAATGCATTTCTCTAAAATCGAAGTTCATTACACAATTTTTGCTTTATGTAAAGAATGGCTAGTGTTAAAACAACTTGTATTTTTCCTTTTACAGTTGTTTGTCGGCCTTGGCTTTCCATATGAAGGACCAGCTCCTCTAGAAGCCATTGCTAACGGTTGTGCTTTCTTGAATCCACGGTTTAATCCACCGAAAAGTAGTAAGAACACGGAGTTTTTCAAAGGCAAGCCAACACTTAGAGAGGTGAGCTTTTAGATCATTAAGTTATACAGCACAGAAACAAACCCTTCAGTCCCACGGACCCATGCCAACCAGGTATTCTAAATAAATCTAGTTCCATTTGGCCCATATCCCTCTAAACCCTTCCTATCCAGGTACCCATCCAGATGCCTTTTAAATATTGTAATTGTACTTGCCTCAACTACTACTACTTCAACTCACGCCATATATGCACCATCCACTGCGTGAAAAAGTTGCCTTTCGGGCCCCCTTTTTAAATCTTTCCCCTTTCAACTTAAAATTATGCCTCTGGTTTTGGACTCCCCCACCCTGGGGAAAGGACCTTGGCTTTTCACCCTCTCCAATCCCGTCATGACCTTCTAAACCTTTTATAAGGTCAGCCCTCAGCCTCCACTCTAGGGAATGTAGCCCCAGCCTATTTAGCCTCTCCTTATATCTCAAACACCCCCCCAACCTTGGCAACATCCTTGTAAATCTTTTCTTAACTCTATCAAGTTTCACAACAACCATCCCTTAGCAAGGAGGCCAGCGTTGCACACAGTATTCCAGTAGTAGCCCAACTAATGTCCTGTACCGCCACAACATGCTATCCCAACTTTTATACTCTGCGCATTGACTGATTGAAGGCAATGGTACCAAATGCCGCTGGTTCACCCTGCCTACCTGCAACTTCACTTTCAAGGAACTATGCACGTGCAGCCATAGGTCTCTTTTCGATTGGCAACACTCCCCAACGTCCTACTATTAAGTGTATCACTCCTGCCTTGATTTGCTTTACCAAAATGCAACACTTCACAATTATCTAGATTAAACTCCATTATCCCTTTTAATCAAGGTGCCAATGTACTCTGAGATAACCTTCCTCACTGTCCACCACACCTCCAATTTTGGTGTCACTTGCAAACTTACTCACCATACCTCCTATATTCACATTCCAAACATTTATACAAGTGACGGAAATCAGTGGACCCAGCACTGATCGTTGCAGTACATCACTGCTCACAGGCCTCCGGTCTTAAAAAAAAAAACCCTCCACTACCGCCCTCTGTCTCCCACTTTTCAAACCAATTTTGCATCCAGTTGGCTAACTCTGCCTGGATTCCACATGATCTAACCTTGCTAATCAGTCTACCATGTGGAACCTTGTTGGCTGCTCTGCCTTCGTCAATCTTCTCTCTCACTTCTTCAAAAATTTCAAGTTAGTAATACAGGATTTCCCAAGTACAAAGCAATATTCACTATCCTTAATCAATCCTTGTCTTTCCAAATGCACGTAAATCCTGTCCCTCCAAATCCCCTCCAACAATTTACCCACCACTGATGTCAGGCTTAAACCTTTTTTTGTGTTTGTTTGTATCCCAAGCAAGAAATGCTATGCTTGTTTCACTCACAGTATATGCTAAGTACTTCACATGGACTGAAAGACCTGTCTAAGTTATTTCAAGTTGAAATAGTCTTAGGTTGCATATTTTCTTAAAATTTTCAGCTTCCTGTATTAAGCTGCTTCGCAAAACTGACTTTGATCAACTTTTGGTTATTTACCAACTATCTCTTTTAAATGTATGAACAAACATATGAAATAAAAGCAGAGATAGACCATTCAGCCCTCGAACCTCCTCTGTTATTCACTAATACCATGGCTGAGCTGTTTTTGTTTTAAATTCCCATCTCCTAGCTACTCCCCATTGGGGATCAGTGCTTCCTTGTTTGTAATATTCATAAATGATGTAGATAAGAAAGTTGAAGAGATGATAAATAAGTTTGCAGATGACACAAAGATTGACCAGGTGGTTAACGGTGAGGGGGAAGGTCTTCGGTTACAAGAAGATGTAAATGGATTGGTCAAATAAGTAGATCAGTGGCAATGGAATTTAACCCTGATAAATATGAGGTAATGCACTTTGGAAGAAAGAACAAGACAAGGGAATGTACTGTAACAGCAAGACACTAGGAAGCTCAGATGAACAGAGGGAACTTGAGTGCTTGTACACAAATCCTTGAAGGTGGCAGGACAGATAAATAGGATAGTTAAGGTAGATTGCGCTTGCCTTTGTCAGTCATGGCTAGATTGGGCGGCACGGTGGCTCAGTGGTTAGCACTGCTACCTCAGCACCAGGAACCCGGGTTCGATTCCACCCCCGAGTGACTGTCTGTTTGGAGTTTACACATCCTCCCCGTGTTTGTGGGTTTCCTCCAGATGCTCCGGTTTCCTCCCACTGCCCGAAGTTGTGCAGACTAGGTGGATTGGCCATGCTAAATTGCCCATGGTGTTCAGGGATGTGTAGATTAGGTGGGTTGTAAGGAGATGGGTCTGGGTGGGATACTCTGAGGGTCGGTGTGGACTTGTTGGGCCAAAGGGCCTGTTTCCACACTGTAGGAAGTCTAAGTGTAAGTCACCAGGGAGGTCATGTTGGAGCCCTACAGAGCTTTGGTTTGGCCACAAGTAGAGTACCGCAGGGAATTCTGGCCACTATGCTATGAGATGGGTGTGATTGTACTGGAAGGGGTGCAAAGGAAATTCACCAGGACGTCACCTGGAATGGAGTATTTCCATTATGAAGGGAGACTGGATGAACTTATTGTTTTCTTTGGAGTGGAGAAGGTTGAGGGGAGATCTGATAAGGTATATAGTATTGAGGGTCATGGACAGGATGAATGGTGTAGGCAGCTGTTCTCCTCAAAAGGTCAATAACAATGGGGCCTAATTATTATCTGAAACGATGTTTAGAGGGGATTTGAGGAAAAATGTTTTCACCCAGAGGGTTGTTGGGGGGTCTGGAATGTACTACCTGGAAGGTGAGGAATCTCAACCTTTAAAACATACTTGGATGAGCACTTAAAGTGGCATCACATTTGAGGCTACGGAGCTACTGTGGGAAAGTAGGACTAATGCAGATAGTAATATATTTTCGGAATACATAATGGGCTGACGGGCTTCTACGGTGATTCTATTACTTGTTTCCTGAATGAAACCAGATTCTATCCACTTCTATCATACAAAAATTCAATAACCCTGCACCACCTCCAGATGCAGAGTTCCAAAGTCTCCTAGCCCTCTGAGGGAAAACCTTTTACCTCTCCTCTGCCCTGAAGGGTCTATCCCTAATTTTAGACAGTTGCCCCACAGAAGTGCCAGACAATGAACATTCCCAGCTAGAGAGAATCTAACCATTGACGCTTGACATCCAGTAGCATTACCTCCACTGAACTCTCCACTATCCAACATCCTTGCAGTTACTACTGACCAGAAGTTGAACTGGATTGACTATATAAATTCTACATCTCCAAGAACTGGGAAGAGTGCTAGATATCTGTCTATTAATGAGTAACTCACCTGCTCATTCCCAAAAGCCTGTGCACTATCTGCAAGACGTAGGAGTGTGGTGGAATAATCGTAGTATGGACCAGACCAAACCCGCTTTAAATATAACGAAGAGATAACCTCGACCTCCTTTCTTATTTAAAGACAAGTTTCAGGCGCTGTGTTACAGAAGTAATTTGATTGGTTACACTTGGCTTTAAGCAAAACCCTTTACTTTAACCAAAAAGTAAGAATACAAACAAAAGAAAGGAAAACCACAATAACTATATCGGAAAACTTAACAGAATAATAAATTATTTAACTACTGAACAGCAACTGTTTCAAAATAGCAACATTCTAGGGCAGCAAGGTGGCTCTGTGTTTAGCACTGCTGCCTCACAGTGCCAGGAACCTGGGTTCGATTCAACCCTCTGTGCAATCTCCACACAGATAGTTGCCTTTCTCCCTGTGTCTGTGTGGGCTTCCTCCCACAGTCTGTAAATGTGCAGGTTAGGTGAATTGGCCATGCTAAATTGCCCATAGTGTTCAAGGATATGTAGATTAGGTGGTTTATAGGGGGATGGGTCTGGGTGGGATGCTCTGAGAGTCAGTGTGGACTTGTTGGGCCAAAGGACTTTTTTCCACACTAAGGATTCAGTGATCAATGATAAACACACCTTGGCAAAGGCAAATTCAGTGAATCAATTTGTCTTGCATGTGATTCTGGTAACAGGTAGAGATGCCAAGTCTTTAGCTGTAACAGAGAGAACGATGTAGCAGTTTTGGCAACCAACTTCAAAAACCCCAGCAACTGCTGAAATCTAAACTAGAACCCTGGATCTGTGGGAGCCTGACTCCACCCCATCCATGCTGCTTCTGTTGTTCCAACTTTTTTTTGAAGAAAGGACACCTTAAGGCCTCAGGCTGTTTTAACTTAATAGGTGACAAGCTGTCTCCTCCAAACTATGACTCAAAATCTCTTCAAAGAAAACCGGGATAAAATACATTTCTTAAAACTATCGTATTGTCCCAATCCCCACCATTCTGGATGAGTGTAGCTACCATTGCACTCAAACTTGACACTTCCCAGGAAAATAGAGCCCACGTCATTAACACCATGTTCACAAACATGAACTCCCTCAACAGCTTGATTGATTGATTGTCCCATGTACCAAAATACAGTGAAAAGCTTTGTGTACGAGAGGTACAGGCAGATCACAGAAAGCAAAGGATGTGCAGATCAAAAAGACTTGGCATTCAGATTACATTATTTGATGCTAGAGTCTGTTCAGTAGTCTGAATGCAGCCAGAAGGGAACTGTTCTTAAACCTGCTGGTGCGTGTTCAGGCTTATATAGCTTCCACCTGATGGTTAAGGTCGTAGGAGGTCATTACCAATGTGTTTTTGATGATGTTGGCTGCCTTTCTGCGGCAGTGTGCCATGTAAATAGAGTCCTTGGATGGAAGGCTGGTTTCCATGAAGGTCTGGGCTGTGCACACCGTCTTCTGTATGTTCTTGCAGTCCTGGTTAGAGCAGTTGCCGTACCAGGGTGTTATGCACCTGGATAGTATGTTTCATTGGTGCGTCTGTAGAAGTTGGTGAGGGATCTTAAGAACATGAGGAAGAGTCACCAGACCCGAAACGTTAACTCTGATTTCCCTTCACAGGTGCTGCCAGATCTGCTGAGATTTTCCAGCAATTTGTTTTTTTATTATCCATCCCTAGTTATCCTCAGGAAGGTGGTGGTGAGTTGCTTCTTGAATTGCTGTGGTCCATTTGGTGTGGGTAGATCTACAATGTTGTTAGGGATGGAGATCCAGGATTTTGACCCAGCAACAATGAAGGAATTGTGATATAGTTCAAGTCAGGACAAGGAGTAGTTTATGCTGGATAGCAGCAGTGTACCATCTAGAAGATGCATGGAGAAATTTATCAAAGCTGCTTATACAGCATCTTCCAGATCTGTGAATACTGCCACCAACAAGGACGAGGGCAGCAGACACTTAGGAATACCACCCCTTGCAATTTCCCCTCCAAGCTGCTCCTTGTCCTGACTTGAGCTATATCGCAGTTCCTTCATTGTTGCTTGGTCAAAATCCTGGATCTCCATCCCTAACAACTTGTCTGCCCACACCAAATGGACCACGGCAATTCTGGAAGCAACTTGCCACCACCTTCTGGAGAATAAGTAGGAATGGATAATAAACAAAATGAGAAATTGCTGGAAAAGCTCAGCAGATCTGGCAGCATCTGTGAAGAGAAATCAGAGCTATCATTTTGGATCCAGTGACCCTTCCTCAGAACTGATAATATATAGGAAAATGTGCAGAAGATAGAGTGGGGGGAGGGGGGAAACGGAGTAAATGATAGGTGGCATCGTAGCCAAAAGAAAGAAGAACAGTTGGACAGACAAAGGAGTGGAAAAGCAATCCGACTGGGAGAGCCAATAGCTGTTAATGGATAATGTTAGTGGCTAACAACAAGTGATGTGTAATGGCAGGCTGTGTGATAACAAGGCCGTGCGTGTGTATGGGTCAGGGGCTAGGACACGGGAGAGTTCAGGCCCTAAAAATTATTGAACTCTATTGAGTCCAGAAGGCTGCAGGGTTCCAAAATGGAAAATGAGGTATTGTTCTTCCAGCTTGCACTGAGCTTTGCTGGAACACTGCCGCAAGCGTGAGACAGAGATGTTAGCCAGGAAACAGGGTAGTGTGTTAAAGTGGCAGGCAACTGGAAGTTCAGGGTCTATTTTTTAATGGGCAGAACGTAAGTGTTCTGCGAAGCAGTCACCCAGTCTATGTTTCATTTCCCTAAAGTAGAGGAAACAACATTGTGAGTAGTGAATGCAATAGACTAGATTGTGGGAAGTGTAGGTGAAGTGCTGCTTCACCTGGAAGGTATATTTGGGCCCTTGGATACTGAGGAGGTAAATGGGCAGGTATTACACCTTCAGCAGTTGCTGTGGAAGGTGCCATTGGGCTGCTGGGGGGATGTTAGGAGTGAAGGAAGAGTAGACCAGGGTGTCCCGGAGGGAACAGTCCCTGCAGAAGGTGGACGAGGGAGGGTGGAAAATATGTGTCTGGTGGTGGCATCTCACTGGAAGAAGCAATTGGTGGCTGATGATCTCTGGACAGGGATGCTGGGTGAGGAGAAGGAGAACCCTATTGCTGTCGCAGGAGGGAAGAGAAGGGGTGAGGTCAGAAGTGTGGGAGATGGTTAAGACTCAGTTGAGGGCCCTGTGGAATCCTTGGTTGAGGAAGAAAGTTTCCTTGAGGTCAGAGGTTTCCTTGCCAAAGATGGCCTCATTGGAACATCTGTGATAAAGACAGAGGAACTGGGAGAATGGAATGGAGTCTTTACAAGAAACAGGGTGTGAGGATGTAAAGTCCAGGTAGCTGAGAGTGTCAGTGGGTTTATAAGTGGCTATTAGTGGCCAGTCTATCCCCAGAAATGGAAACAGATGTCAAAGGAGGGAAGGGAGGAGTCAGATACCCCAAGTGAAAATGAGGGTGGGGTGGAAATTGGAAATGAAATTGATTTAACATTTCCAATTCCAGATGAGAGAGGGAAGCAGCACCGATGATATTGTTGATATATCAGAGAAAGAGTTGTGGTGGGGGCTGGAATAGGACTGGAACAAGGAATTTCCACATACTCCACGAAGAGATAGGTATAACTGGGGCCCATGTGAGTACCCATGGCCATCCTTTTGATCTGAAGAAAATAAGAGGAGTTAAGAGAAGTTGTTGAGGGTGAGGACGGGGTCAGCCAAACGGAGGAGAGTGGTGATCAGTGGGGATGGTTCAGGCCTTTGCTCCAGAAAGAAGCGGAGTGCCCTAAAACCATCCTGGTGAGGATGGATTTGTTAAAGGTTTGCACATCCATGGTAAAAAGTTGGCGGCTGGAGCCTGCAAGCTGGAAATTTCGAAACTGGTGTGAAGCATCAGGAATCACGGATGTAAGTGGACAGCAACTGGTCCAAGAGAGAGGAGACCAAATCAAGGTAGGAAGAAATCAGTTCTGTGGGGCAGGAGCAGGCAGAAACAGTGGGTCTGCCTGGGTAGTCCTGTTTGTGGATTTTTCAGAAGGAGGTAGAAGTGAGCTGTGCGGGGCTCGGGACTCGGGACTCAGGGCTAACACATTGGAGGCAGTCAGGGTGAGATCACCAGATGAAATGAGGTCATTGACTTCGGCAGAGGTATCTGAGAGCTGGCGCTCAGCATCTGCAATGTACAGGTCAGTACGCCAGACTAGAACAGCACCACCTTTTATCAGCAGGCTTAATAACCAAGTCCGGGTTAGATCTAAGGAGTGTGGTCAGTTCCGAGGGAGACAGGTTGGATTGGGTGAGCAGGCGGGGGCAGAGAAATTGAGGCAACAGATGTCACAATCAATGGATAATAAATGCTGGCCTAGCTAGCAACACCCAAATAAAAACAAAATTGCTGCTTAGTTTTGGACTCGATCACCAAAGGAAAATCAAGCTAAATCTTATGTTTCTGGGCTGAGTCTGAATTGTGTCAAATTTTTAGAGGAATTTCCGCTGCAAGATCCAGCAAGTTTTGTCACCAAAATGTTCCAAACATGCCACATTAACTACCTACTTGACCCGTGGCATTTATCAAGTCCAATTCCAGACCCATCCGACAATGAGCTATTCTTGGAAATCTCACCATTCAGAGATCCTGAATTTCACCAGCAGCGCTTGTGCCTGTGCAATCCTTAAAAACCCATTATGCATCCACGCAAGCACTGTCAGTCCAGGGCTGCACTGCAGTTTCTGATGTTTGTTGTAGATACAACAGATATGGAAGTAGTCATCCTGCTTTGCGGGTGGGGACCTGGACATTGAGTGAATTGGAGATATGCCATGAAGTTTCTTTGGCATTTGATATGTGCCAGACTCAATGTCCATGGGCTTGCGGTGCATCTGGCACCCATAGAGCATTCCCCAATAGACTGGTGCCCAGTCTCCTCCTACAGCAAACAACAAACTGAATTCACCAGTTAACTGTTCTGATTCCCGTGTCGAATTTCCTTGACGTTTGAGCTTATGTGGCAAGATACAAAGCTGAATGTTAATGAGGTGGGCTGGACGGTTAGCAAGGTATTTAACAGGCCATAATCCTTATTTGACAACTCTCCACTGCCTAGTGAGAAACTCACTAGTCAAAAGCAGAAAAGATGGAACAAGTTGCTCCCAATTTTGAGACCAACCCTACTGGACTTCTTGTCAGATGTTGCCACATCTCGCCACATTCACACTAGTCAGACTCTTATAGGATTCTGCCCATCCATTACGCATCCTCTTTACAAGATCCTGAATGATCTTGACACACTTCAATCAAATCATCCCTCAGTCTTCCACACTCCAGTGGAAACAAGTCCAACCAGTCTAACCTATCCTTAACCTACTCCTTTTCAGTGTTAATTCAATAAACCTCTTCTGAACTGCTTCCTAAATGGCTCTGTATCACATTTTGTTTGTTAAGACTTCTATGAATCATGTTGTGCTTTTACTAGATTAAAAGCTCTATATATTCAAATTGTTGTGCTTGTTTTTCATTGTAATTTTACTCTGGACTTGTTAGCACAATAATAGAATCAATGTATTCTTGCAGTTGACTTCACAGCATCCATATGCAGAAGTGTTTATTGGAAAACCTCATGTCTGGACTGTTAACATTGATGACCCAGCAGAAGTGGAGCATGCAGTGAAGGCTATACTTAATCAGAAGGTAAAATTATCTCTGAAAGATAAGTCTGGGAAATAGGCTTGCTTTTCATTTATTTGATTGTTGAAATAGAATTAGAAATCAGTTAATTCATTTTGTAATAGAAACAGTAAATTGAAACTGACTTTCTAGAAAGGTTGATTTGGGCAGAGACAGCAGAATATTTGGGGAACGACAGTACAGAGTGAGCAGGAAAGCTAGTCAAATATTTGTTATTTGGAATAACTGCCTGAACTTGCAGGTCCTGATATGTCGATAGCCTGACAGGGATTAAGAACTACACAAACTGGAATTGCGCAAGAGGACTGTGTGGAATCCAAATTCAGTGGACTCCATGGGAATTGCCTGGGAAAGTAAGGATGCTAATGTGCAATTCCCATGAAGTCCAATCCAAAATAATCTGTTAAAGTCTGAGGCATCCACTTCAGCATAACTAATAGTTACCCTGGAAAAGTTAGAGAACCGAAAACCTAGTGTAAGTCCTGGGTAGCTACTGAACTAACTGCATCCTTCTAAACTCACCACGTGGCCCCCTCTCTCTCCCAATGATAACCCCAATTTTTTTTATTAACTACTACCACCCTCCGCCCCCAAAGAACATATCCCACAACCCAGTTGCCACCCCTACTTCCAATGGCCTCAACCTCCAGGATCCAACCTTCAACCTGTGATGGTGCTATTCCCACCCTCTCCCTGCCAGATCGAATATGCTTCCCTGTAAGCCCGATGACATCCTGCCAAACCCAATACCACTATTCCTGCTAGCCTGACATCTTCGACTGACCCCCATCCCCAGAACCATGACCTACCGTAAGCACGCTATCTCTCATCTGACACCCTACCCACCTAGCCACTGCTGTCCTAACCCCTCAGCTTACATTGTGGCACAGTGGTGATGCCCCTACTGCTGAGCCAGGGGGCCTGGGTTCAAGTCCCACTTGCTCCAGAGGTGTATAGTAACATCTCTGAACCGGTTGATTAGACAATATCTGCATACCTTCTCAGGACATATCAAAGTGTCTGACAATGCTACTAGACATTGAAATCTGAGAACATGACACTCTGCTGCAAAGTGGAGTGTGGTTTGACTCTCTTCCTGTCCTCAGCCCCCAGCAAAATATCGTGCAACACGATAAACTGTTTGATTTCAGGCACACTCTGCATTTCTGAAGGGAATTGTGTGATTAGAATTGCTGGCAAGAAACATTGACCTCAGTCCTAATGGAATGAAATAGGAGTAAAGTGTCAATCTCACTGCCACGCTTATGAATATTGTTGGGCAGTAGAGTTACGCAAATAAATTGTATACATCACAGTGAGTAATTTCATGTTAAATCTTAAAAATGTCCTTGAGCAAAAGTTCCTGATCTGTTTTGATGGCTTTCTTTACTGCCTGTAACTTATGATCTTCAGAGAAGAGCAGGGAGTTTTAGCCAGCATCTATAAAAAGTGATTAAATTGTCATTCACCTCATTTGCTAGATTTTGCTGCACCATTTTCCTACATGAAATAATTATACTTCAAAAATAATTTAAGGGATGTGATGCACATCCTGAGGATTCAATGTCATTTATGTACTGTATATATCTTCTTAGTAAATAGTTCATATGGTTTCAAGGTTAATGGTCACCAAAAAGTGAAATGAAGACTGAAGGAAACAGCTTGATTGCACCTTATTCTTCCTTGATTTGTGAATGAACATATACAGTTATTGTCAGAGGTAGGGGCAGAAAAATGTCAGTCAGGGTTTTATGTGGTTGTTCTTCAGTGATTCACTGCCACAGAATGTGTACATGTGAATTACTGGCTGGGGAGAGTACAGGAATCTGTTGTAATCTCCCAAAAGTTCTATAATCCAAATAGGCTTTCAACAATGACTTTGAACAGGAGGATATCTGTGGGGTGATATTGCAAGATGAATTAGAGATTAGGTTTTATGACCTGAGAAATTATGTTTGATTACTTGTTACTTCATCATAGCACTCGATCAATGTGAATAATAGACTTTTGGTAGTACAGAACTTCAGTATTGTTGAAAAATACTCATTTTCTCAATGCTTTTCATTTTTTTACTTATCAGGACAATTTCCAAGAATACCAATAAAGGGAAAACCAACATTTACACTGCATGAGAGGAGAGTGCTGATTGGTGGCAAGTGAATTCAGATTGTTAGAGGCATTGCTATAGAGAATACACCAGTTTATAATGACCAGTTCATTGACAAGCTCTGTTTACATTTAAACCAGGCAGGTAGGCTTTAGTCAAGGTTTTGCACTGAGAAATGAACCAACAAATGGTTATCAGCTTTTTTGTTCACTTGAAACCGGTGGATGTGTGTGTATATGTTCTTTCTGACTAAGAACAGCCAGGCCTAATGTATTGATGTCTAAACCTTACAATATACACATGGGCCATATGACAACCCTAAATTGGTTGAATACATAATTCTTGTCACACTCAGAATTATCCACCAAATGTTGTCCAGTCGCAGAATCGTGTCTAATGTTGGACGCTTCATTGCAAACGCTGACCGGTTGAGTATAGTGAATACCTCCCAACAACAAAAACAGAAATTTCTGGAAAAGCTCAGCTGGTCTAGCAGCATTTGTGAAGAGAAATCTGTTAACATTTCAAGTCTGGTGAATAGAAACATAGGAACATAGAAGATAGGAGCAGGAGGAGGCTATTCAGCCTTTCGAGTCTGCTCCACCATTCTTCACGATCATGGCTGATTGTCCAACTCAATAGCCTAATCCCTGTTTCTCCCCATAACCTTTGATCCATTTGTTCCAAGTGCTATATCTAGCTGCCTGTTGAATATGTTCAGTGTTTTGGCATTAATTACTTCCTGTGATAATAAATTCCACAGGCTCAGCACTCTTTGGGTGAAGAAACATCTCCTCATTTCCGTCCTGAATCGTCTACCCCAAATCCTCAGACTGTGACCGCTGGTTCTGAACATACCCGCCATCAGGAGCATCCTCCCTGCATCTACTCTGTCCAGTCCTGTTAGAATTTTAGAAGTAGATGTGTTGTTTGAAATGATCTGCAAGTCTTTGGTGCATGAGCCCTACATACCTGCCATTGCACTGGGAAAATTTTCTTATGGATGAAGGATTGGTTGGCTAACAGAAACTGAACTGAGAGTAGAGATAGAGGTCGTTTTGAGGTTGGCAAGCTCTAATGAATGAGTGCCACAATGATCAGCACTAGACCCTTGACAGTTTGCAAACTACATTAAATTTTGCATCAAAGATCTGATTGTGCATGATGCTGCAAGTACTCATCAGGACCTTTCTTCCCTTTAACAGATTGAGCCATATTTGCCCTACGAATTCAACTGTGAAGGAATGTTGCAGAGAGTCAGTGCTTTTATTGAAAATCAGGTAATTTTATTTTATTGTACAATCTAGAAATGTTGACTTGAGAAATCTCCTAGAAAATTACTGTTTAATCAGATGAGTCACTGTTTCTGTGTTTTGACAGTAGAATTGCTGGCTGATTTTTTTTTTTATATATTGTAATTAAATGAAGAGTATTTGAGATAATTACAGTATTTAAATGCTGTTCAAAAGGATGGATTCTATTTCACTGAACTCGGATAAGACAATTAATTCAATTGGATATTGTATAAATTTGAAATATTGAAAATTGTTTTCTCAAATCTATTGAATATTCAAATTTCAATTATGTTAGAAGATTTTGCTGACAACTGTTCCTCCTGTTCCTTTTCCTTGCTGTTCCTACTTGACAAATAGATTTAATTCTATTTATTTAATTTGTTTACCTATCTGATTAAAGTCTGTATTTTGCACCACGTAGCTTGGTTTCAGAAAAGCAAGATTAAATTTTCTTGTGATATGTTGAAAAGTTTCATGTAAACATACAGGAAATACTCAAGGCAGCAGCTATGAGAAGAACAGAAGAGTTACTATTTCAAATATAAACTCTTCCAAGCAAATACTGAAGTGTTAACTCCTCCATTTCCTCCAGCCTGCCCTGCTGAGAATTTCAAGCATCTGTAATATTTGTTTTCTGCTCAGTGTTAGCAAGTATGATAGATAAACCTAATTTTATACAGGAAATATGATATAATACTTGATTCTGGAGTTGAGAGGGCTGACTTATGAGGAGAAATCGAGTACTCTAGGGCTATACTCATTGGAATTTAGAAGAACGATCCAAGGCAATCTTGTAGAAATGTACAAAATTACGGAGGGAATAGATACGATAGAAGCACGGAAGTTTTTTCAACTGGCAGCTGAAACTAGACCTAGGGGTCATAGCCTCAATGAGGGGGAGCAGATTTAGGACTGAGTTGAGGAGGAACTTCTTCACCCCAAAGAGTTGTGAATCTGTGGATTTCCCTGCCCAGTGAAGCAGTTGAGGGTACCTCGTTGAATGTCTTCAAGGCAAAGATAGATTTTTGAACAGTAAAGGGATTTAATGTTATGGTGAGAGGGCGGGTAAGTGGAGCTGAGTCCACGAAAAGATCAACCATGATCTTATTGAATGGTTGAGGAAGCTCAATGGACCAGATGGCCGACTCCTATTTCTTATTCCTATTTATACTGTTATTACTTGCTCAAATAGAAGTTGAGCACAGATTTTCTTTTTAAGATTTGTTGCAATTATTTCAAAGGATGTGAGCATTTCTGGCAAGAACAAGATTGGTTGTTATTCCTAATTGCCATTGAGAAAGTGGTGGTGAGCTACTACCTTAAACTGCTGCAGTCCGCCTAGCATAGGTATGTCACAGTGCTGTTTAAAAAAAATCATGTTCAGGATTTTGAGCCAGCAGCATTGAAGCAATGGTAATATATATCCAAGGCAGGATGGTCTACGGCTTTGAGTGGAACTTTCAGTTGATGTTTGGTGAGTTTGATGCATTTACCCTGCTGTGTTGTAGAAGTCACAGGTTTGCATGTTGCTTTTGAAGGAGGGGAATTGTTGAAGTGCATCTCATGTATTGGCTGCGATACAGCCACTGCATGGTAGAAGGGATGAATTTTGAAAGTGCTGAGTGGGATGCTACTCATGTGGCCAACTTTGTTGTGTATGGTATGGAGCTTCTTGAGGGTTGTTGAAGCCACATAACATACCAGGTGAATGGAGAGGACTTTGTTGTACTTCTGAATAATGTGGACAAGCTCTGAGAAGTCAGGAGGTGAGTCATTTGCTGCAAAATACCCAGCCCATGTTCAGCGATTGTGTCCACAGTATTTATGTCATTGACCAGAAATTGAACGGAGCCAATGGTAACCTTTGCAAGATGTTGATGGTGTGGGATTTGTAGTAATGCTGATGTCAAGGGGACATAATTTGATTCTCTCTGGATTGGAACTGGTCATTGGCAAGTACTTTTGTGTTGTGGACTTCAGTTGTCATTTCTTATCCCAAGTCAGAATGTTGTTCAGGTCTTGCAAGTGAGAATGCAATGTTCAGTATCTGAGAAAGTCATAAGCGGTGGTGAACACTGCAATCATCCTCCAATATCTCTGTCTCTGACATTGATAAATGGAAGGAGATTGATGAAGCCCCTGAATAGGGTTGTATTTACGACACTAACCTTCAAAAATTCTGCAGCAATGTGCTGGGACTGACATGATTAGTCTCCAGCAACCACAACCTCAACATCTTGTATGCCACGTACAATTTCAATCATTAGAGAGTCTTTGTGACTCTTGCGTCATCTCTTGAAATAGAATCATTTGGCCCAAGGCTGCAATGAGGCGAGAAGCCGAGTTGCCTTGACAGAACCCAAAATCCCACGTAAGTGTCACTTGACAGCTCATTGAAGTCTTCTGTCACTTTGATCTTGCTTATAGTTAAATGTTTGTTGTATAAGGGGTGAAACAATACTGGGTTAACAAATCTAGTCAGGGTAGGCAAATGGGGCTTAAATCAACATGGGTGTTAATTCAAAAAAGGGCCCTCGTTCAAAAGGTTCAGAAAAATAAGTAATCGGTAGAAAGGAATATTAAGGATTGGAACTTCAATTGGATGGTTGTCAGGGACACCGAAAGGATCCTGATTGGTGAAAACTGGGATGCAGAAGGAAGAGTCGCAGCAGGTGGGGCAAAAGGGTATAATGAAGGATGGAAACAGCATATTTAGAGTGGGAAACACAATCACATTAGGTGCATTGGGGAGGGAGAAAGAACAAGAGAATTGAATAAGGGACAAAAGGCAAATGCAGGGTGTAGGGATCTGAATGCGAGTGAAATCAAGAAGAGCAAGAATATCAAAGGAGATTATTGTAGGGCTAATATTCATGAAAGAAGATTGAAGAAAAGTGGCGACTCCGAAGGAAAGGCAAGAATGTCTACAACAGTGGAATAGACGTGTAGTGTGCGGTGGGGCAGAGGATGGGTGTGCAGTAGTTCGAGGGTAAACCACCATTTCTTTCCTAAATTGCCTTACAAAGGAAGGCCTTGCAGAATACACAGTACAAATGGGAGAGGCACTCCATAATTCATTTAACTCTGAGAAGAAAGGCACATAAGACTCTCCAACAGTGGTGGTAGGATATAGTTATGCCACATGCTGCTGTGCAGAAACATTCACAGGCCTGTGTGTGTGTGTAAATATAAAACATTCTGCTGAGGTTGAGGAACAGGAATAGCCTGTGCTAACAGAACCAGAAACATGTCAGTGAAGAGGACTGCAGTGGTGGACAAATGTGCAGAACCTGAAGAGGGGAACCAGGATCATCAGTGCTATCAAGAAGTACTGGGAGAGATCTGCTTGAATATGTGACAGCTACCTGCAGATAGGTGAAAGCTGTTGCTGCAAATGTCGTCTTAAGACTAGGATGGTGTCGTTCTCAGTTACCACCTTCTCATCCAGACAGATCTGCAGCCCAAGTGGCTTTGAAGACAGCATTCAGTTTGTAGTGCTGAAGATCACAGCAACATTGAACATCCTAGTCATTGGCTGTTTTCAAATTATAAGAAAGGACATTTGTGATATATCCTCAATAGTGCATTCATGAGTTCACTGGCTTTTACAGGAAAGATCTAGTTTTGTTTAGTTTACCAAATATCCAGAGAATCGAGGTATCAAAATCTTAAGATTG
>JAHRHZ010000144.1:65555707-65595626 GCA_024137785.1 Ginglymostoma cirratum
GAGGAATCTCTTAAAATGAAGCTGTTTTACCGAATTGACATGAATAAAGACTTTAAAAAATAAAATTAACAACTATTTTACATTACCATACACTAGTTATCCATTATTTTTTGAAGTCATTTTCAGTTTAAAGTCAGGTTGCACTAAGATGGTGGACGAGATACATTTAATAGAAAGACCTGGTTTATGATAAATCTATTTGCATATTTATTAATAAAACTGTAGCATGTTACCATTCTTAAAAATACCAAAGAATATTTTCTAATGCCAGGGGAGAAACATTTCCTTTTTACACAGCCTCAGGAGAAAATTTGTGTCTGATTGTGTCAAAAACTGGAACAGAAACTTGAGCCATATCTTACACCTCACAATGTAATTTTAAGCACAGTCTGCACTAGATCATCAATTATACTCAAAGCAGCATTTTTGCTTCCATCCCTCATCTATCAGAAATTTCCAATGTAACATTAAAGCCAATTGTTATGAAAGAAATAAAATTCTATATTATTCTGCAGCCTTCTGCTATAAATATCCTGAAGTCTCAAAGGAACACAGAAACTGACGTTCAGAGGTCTTGTCACAATATGCTTTCTGTCTGGCAAGCACCTATTAAGACATTTAAATTACCTCTTGCTTTCCCTAAAGGTGGTAGCAAGTCTGATTTCAACAGAAGATTTCTCCAGGCTAGCCTGTGCAAAAGCATAAATAAATGAAAGCTCAAGAGATACTTAAGCAGACTCGAAATATCCTAAAAAATTTCCAACATGAATTCAATTTTAAAAATACTCAAACTACTTGTATGCTTAACTTTCCAATAATACAGAATCAAATGAACAAACTCAATAATTAGATATATTAGAAATGAAAGTTGCTGGGGAAACTAATTTTGCCTTTAATATCTACATATATATTAAATGTCACAATAATGAAGGGCTAACCATTTCCGGGTAGAATACTAATGTAATATTTTGTATAAAATTGGACTTCTAAAATGTACCTTTTTATTATTTTCATTCTTTCATAGGATTTGGGTATCAATGGTAGGTTGCCCATCCCTAATGATACTTGAGAAGGGAGTGGTGAGCCACTGTCTTGAACTGTTGCAGCCTATGTAAAATAGGTACACAGTGTTGTCAGAAAAGGATTTCCAAGATTATGATCCAGTGTCAGTGAAGGATTATTGGTACAGTTCTAAGGGCAGAATTTGATACTATCGCATTTTGTGCATTTGGAGGTAGGTTTAAAGGGTATATTGGAAGGTTGGCCTGTAAAGTTCCTCAAATTACCTCATCATTGGGCTTGTACCAGTACTGACCTCTCAGTTTTATGGTGGGCCATGTCAGAGCTAAGCAGACCTGCCTGGCTGACCCCAACTCAGGCTCTTAAATGGCCAATTTGTGACCATCAAATGGTTGGTTCCCACCAAGCATCAATTGTCAAGCAGTTGGGAGGTGAGGTGGTCTTCAAGAGTGAGGGGAAGCTTGGAAAAGGACCATGCTCAGGCCTTGGGCCTTAGCTGAGAAAGAGAAGGCAGATTGATCAACTTTCTTCTTTCAAATTTGCAAGACACACAAACACCACCACCCCCACCCCCCCCCCCCACACACACACACACACACACACACACACACACACACACACACACACTCACACTGGAGAGCTGCTGACCAATATGATTGACTAGCAGATGTCAACTCAAGTCATGGACGGAATCCAGCAATTAGTGCTCACTGAAACATTAAATGGTTGAATGACAACCAGTATCAGTGCCAGTGCATTCACTACCAAATCTTTGGATGGTGAGACGAGAAATCCTGCCATCCTAAAACCCTCACTCAAACTAAGATGGTGATTGGCTGGGGGAGCTTGCAAGTGGTTGTGGTCCCATGTATGTGGTGTCCTTGATCTTCAGCTGAACTGCTGGCAATTGAAGTCTGAGTTAAACTTAGCCTTCCAGGCCCAAAATTGATTCTCTCCAAATCAATTTTTTTTTAAATGCACTCATGGGATGTGTGTGGCTGGGCCAGCATTTGTTGCCCATCCCTAGTTGCTCTTGAAAGGATGCAGTCCATTTGGCACAGATAGGCCCACAGTGGCCTTAGGGATGGAATTCCAGCATTTTGACACTTTGGGATTGGTGACAAACTTCAAAGTCAGGATGGGGAGTGACCTTGAGGTGAAGTGGCAGTATATTTACATGGGCTAGTCCAGTTTCTGGTCTGTGATAACCACCAGAATGTTACAATGTGGGATTCAGTAATAGCAATGGTGTTTACCATTATCTATTTCTATCAGTAATGGTAATGCCACTAAATATCAAGAAGTGATGGTTAGATTCTCTCTTGTATGACACTGTCATTACCTGACATTTCAGTTATGCATATGTTACTTTCCACTTTTCAGCCTGAGCCTGTATGTTGTCCAGGTCTTGCTACATTTGGACACGGACTGTTTCAATATCTGAGGAGTTGTGAATGGTGTTGAACATTGTTAATCATCGGCGAACATTCCCACTTCTAACCTTAGGATGGAGGGTAGGTTATTGAAGTAGCTGAAGATGATTGGGCCAAGGCCACTACCCTGAGGAACTCCTTTAGAGGTGTCATACAAACTGCATGACTGCCCTCCAACAACCACAACTGTCTTCATTTATGTCAAGTACAACTCCGGCCATGAGAGTACAGTTTCCATGAAGAGTACTTACATGCATTTTAATGTGCTGAGCAAATTGGCACTGGTTTTGAAAGTCTACAGCTGATTGCAAGGTAAATCATGGAGAATCCTGAAAACACAACAGCTCCATAAACACTTTGACAAACTGGCAGCTGGCAACCAATGAGCAGCGTGATTAGTTGGTCGAGAGGAGATTTCATAGAAATGTTCAAAATCTTTAAGGGTTTGTATTGAAAAGATAGATGGGTCAAGAATCAGAGAACACAGATACAAGATGTCTCATTATACGTGAGCACATGATTTTAGACAATTTTATATAATATGTAAAATAATTCCTGTGATAGCTTTTCAAACTGAATAGAATAAGCATTGCATATAAATTAGCAATGTATTACCCAGAAGTGAAAATTATTTACCTAGAAAAACTTAGTTTATAAAAAGAAGAAGTTGTCCTCCTTGGGATAAGTGTTGGCTGATTAGGATAACGGATCAGTCAGATGTCAGAGATGTGTTAGGAGATGTCCTATTGATTAAAGATCTGTTACCACTTCATCTGGTGTGCTACAGCGAACACATACGTTTTATCCGTTCTGCAAGTTCCTTAAAGCATGACATTTTCCATGGAAACCATTACTGAGCAATACGGCAACAATTTTATATTTAGACATTGTTGATATCACACTTCAAAATGATTGAAGGACTGAATAATTTGACAGGGAAGCAGAATGTACTTGATTTGTAAAAAGGTCATGCTGAGAAAGTTGTATGGTATAATTATTTCTGTCCTTAATCTCTCAACCTGCACAAATCACCTGCAGTTTCTGTAAACAGTACTTAAAAATAGAATTATCAAGTTGTCTCAATCTTAGTACTGAAATTTAAGCGACTTATATACAGTATTAACAGGATAAAAATTTAGATTAGACTGCATTAAAACATATTGATTGTATATGAACAATATTACAGTTGAATTTGCAAATATTGGCACATTTCTATAAGGTTGGACTCACTTTCAGATGGAAACTGAAGAAAACATTTAGTCCTGACACTCAGTAGTGTTGTGTAAAGCTATGGCTCTGAAATGGTCAATGTTGGACACTGCATTAGGCTCCACTCAATTTGATGCTGTTACAAGCTTATGAACGAGTATCATTGTTCTAATAGATCAAAACAATAGCTGAAGAAACAGAAGTTATATCCTACTGAAATGAGATCACATTCTCCAGGTGTAATAACTCCCAAGATTAAAAGTATGCTACAAGTAACTCTACAATGCAAAGAGCATAAAAGAGAGTTGAAAACATACGTTATTCACAAACGATACTTCTCATTTTTGAGCTTTCATGTATGTCTTTACCTCAAATCCTTGCAGTAAAAAGTGGAATACAGCAAAGTCAACAGAGTACCACTATCCCATTAGAGAGAGAGATAGGGAGAGAGAGAATTAGTGGTGGTTTAACCTGAGGGTTACCATGGCTCAGGCAAGGAGAGAGATTGAGAAGGAGGGCCAGTCATAGCGACCTCAGTCAGCATGGAAGTTGAACCCACATTCTTAGAGTCTATCTGCATTGCAAACCAGCCAACTGAGCTAGCCAATCCCCCATGACTTTGTAATAGAAGATTGAGTTTGACCAGTTCCAAGGTCAAAAACGAACTGTTGTTGATCAGCCAGTAAAGCAACTGCCATGTGAAAATCTGTGACTTTTCAGGACTGGTGGAAATGTTTCCCATTTTAGTAGCTCTGGCTGAGGGCAAAGCACACAAAAGCTGGGTGTGTACCCCTGAGAATACAGTGCCCTAGCACTACAATGACAGTTGCCAGTGCAACCTGAAGTGCAGCAGCATCCTGAAAGTGGATCAGAGATGTGCCATTAGTGTTCTTAGAAACTGGCACACGTGGAATGCCAATGTCCATGGCTATGGGTTGCATGTGGCTGGTGCCCATGAAGTGTGCTGTAGGATTTTAGGACCCAGTGGCCAACATGAATGTCCTTTGGATCAAGCAGTAGGCTCAAGTCAAAAACCAAAATTGTTGAAGAAACTCAGCAGGCCTGACAGCAGAGAAAAATCTAGTTTCATAGCATCTCTATAGTGTGGAAACAGGCCCTTTGGCCAACAAGTCCACACGGACCTCAGAGCATCCCAGCCAGACCCATCCCTCCTAACCTTCACAGTACTGAACACTACGGGCAATTTCGCCTGGCCAATCCACTTAGCCTGCATGTCTTTGGACTGTGGGAGGAAACTGGACCACCCAGAGAAAACCCATGCAGACACAGGGAGAATGTGCAAACTACCACACAGTCACCCAAGGGTGGAATTGAACCCAGGTCCCTGGTGCTGTAAGGCAGCAGTGCTAACCACTGAGCCCCTGTGCCACCTGATAAATTGTTCATTGGACTCAAAATGTTAACTCTGCTTTCTCACTCCGCAAATGCTACCGACCTACTGAGTTTCTCCAACAATTACTGTTTTTGTTTCAGATTTCCAGCGTACGCAGTTCTTTGCTTTGTTTTAGGTGAGCTGAAGTCACTAGTTGCCAATAATGGTACTGTACTGACACCAGAAGTCCCTATCAACTGTGCATGCCAAAGTTTCAGAGCCACGTGTAGATTTCTGAAACCGCGTGCATGGTATGAGAAAAGTGGGTGTGCCGTGGAAATTGTTTGCCTTATTAAAGTGTCTTGATGCTGAAAATGTTGAGTACCGCTGCTTTATGCCATCAGTGTAACAACTTGATTTTAGTCGCCCGACTTGATGTTTTATGTATCAAATTTCTTCACCTTGGCCTTGTGTGCACAATCATTTCCATTAATATGGTATTGTGTTTATCACAAGTGAGAAAAGTAAAAGTAATTTAAAATAAGACTTGCAATTTCAGGATCACCATGATTGATGAATTTCTTGGACCAGAAGCAGTTACCAAATAATAAAGAAAGGAAGACATGCAATTTCACATCCAATGGACTGGAAGCAATGTTTTCATCCCGCATTAAGTTGAGGAAGTGTTTTATTTTTATTTTAGAGTAATAATTAGATGTTAATGTGGGAGACTAATCAGGAAGACTAATTGAATATTGGCCCTTCTTTTCAGGGGATTGGACTATAACAGTAGGGAAGCCTTATTGCAACTGTCCAAGATGCTGATGTACTGAAGTACGGTGAGCAGTTTTATCAAAGCAAAGGTATTATTTCATTGAAGGCTGTTCAGAAAAAGTTCATTGGATAGTAGCAAATTCAGTAGGTTCAGAAGAGGAGACTTGCATACAGAAAATTGGATGACAGCGTTCAAACATGTAGATATTCACACCCATGCGCTCTCAGGCTGCAAATCCTTCCCACAATAGTAGTGTATAGATATTTTAAACAACTTGTTCAGACACATTGTGATATATCTGGTGCATGTGGGACTTGAACCTAGACCTTCTCCCCAGAGTCTAGGATACAAACACTGCGCCAAGAACCCTTACTCATGGTCGTGATTTTCAACTGGTATGCTGCAACAAACTGAGAAGTGTTCTCAGGAAGCAGCATTGCTTTACCTGAGCTTTGTGGCCACACCCATGCTTCTGATCTTCTCTGGAGCCTTGGTGTTTATTATGAAGGCAGTACCAAAAACTATGTTGAGTTTGCTCGACTTCTACCTTGTTTGGTGCATTTGGTAAGATGGGAAGCTAAATATTAATCAGGTAAATTTGGTCATCAACCAGGTGTTTAACATGCTATAATCCCTTTAATTTGCAACTCATTGGTGTCTATCAAGGCATTTGTCATGCCATTTGTCAAAATCATAAAAGATGGTACAAGATGCTTCCAATGTTTAAATAATCTTCAATGGACTTCTTGCAAGATTCTGTCACAAGTCACATCATAGCCCATGTTACTCTGACCCCTATAAGATTCAGTCATATAGAGTTTCAACCACAGGAGCAAATATAATGTTCAGGAATTACTCATGCGTTAAGCTAACAAAATGCAGATGGTCTACACAGTTTTTGGACTGTTCCAACTACATTTTGTGTTTCTTTTGGTTAGTCCTGTAGAGTACATTGATCGTACAAAACAAAATTAAAACAGCACACAAAATCTTACAGCAAGATGCCAGTTTCTGAAAGAATTGTTCCTCTTCAGGTGGGATTCCACTGCAGCATGAAGAAAATGAGGTTAAATGTGGCAGGAGGTCTTTGTCAGTTAAATTGGAAGCAAGTCTCACTTAGCTATTTTTCCTGTTTATCTCAACCAGAGTACTACCCAATTTCAGATGGGATTGGCCTACCTCCATCCTTCAAAATTCTTTGATAAGTTTCTTAGTTTGAAAATAATAAGATTGATTGTGGCTGCAAATAATTTGTGATTGATTATAAATGACTTGTTGAACAATCATTTTAGACAAGTCATGACACACCTCCAGAGGAGTAAGACTTTTCACATGCTTTTGCCACAAATCTTGCTATAGTCGACATCACTGGGACCCATATAAATTCCACACGATATGTTTGCCCCTGAAATCAAGTCTAATGTTCAAGGAGGAACACAACCACAGCGCCAGAACACCAACATGTTATTTAAACCCATACAGACATGTCATAGAACAACCTCCGGGATGGTAGGACTTCTAGACCAGAGAGAGGAACACAACTACTGCACCACAAGTCTTTATGAGTTATTTATACACTGACTTAAATGGTACTCAACTCTTAAAATGTACCACAATGAGTTTATCTAACCAGTCAGTCAATCTCTTTGCATAAATATATTAATATAATAGTGACAGGTTGTTTCAAAATCCTAAAGAGAAAAATAGAATAAAGGTGCATCATCCAAAAGAAACAAGGATTTTTTTAAAAAAAAATTAGCACAACCACCTTACATCAGGTTCAAGTGAACAGTTATATAGTTTACAAAGATTTCTGAAAATGTATAGATTACTGCTTGCGATAATTCCTTCCTCTCGATTATTGCTTTGCATATTGAATCCTAGATCAACTGATATTTCCAACCCAATTGTACTGCTTTAGGAAATGCTTGTTTTATGTATAACAATGCTGCTCTAGAGAAAACAGTCAGCATTGTCATAATGTGGCAATGCAATTGATTGGCACAGTACATCTATTATTTCATCCTTTCCACCAGAATAAGAAGTCAACAACTGGGCTGCAATTATAACTTAAACAGAGGCATATATAGTAATGTAATTATTAGATCAATTAATTTCAGGACTAAAAAGACATGCTAGTTGGCTCATGGTTGTATATAATGTAGCATTCTCACTTAGCTGCTATTGATTAAATTTCTGATCAAGAACTGAGAACCAACCCTTGCTGTCCCAATTTAGTTTACTATTATTCAAAATTTCTTTTGTCTCTGCACCCTCCCATCTTCATTCTCTTTCTGATTCTACTTTGATTCATGATTCCTTCCCTCAACATTTTTTTAAATTTGTCTCAATTTGCTGTGATCCTGGCCTGGCTGCTTTTTGCTTTTTCTCCTTTTGCTTTTTTCAACCACTTCAAAATAGTTGCAATAAAATCATAAATTCAGTCAGCCTTCAAAACAGGTCTGATATTTTTCAAGTTCAACAAGTCATTTATAATCATTTTAGGCAAGTTATGATACACCTCCAGTGGAGTAAGACTTTTCACATGCTTTTGCCACAAATTTTGCTATAGCCCACATTGCTTGGACCGTTATAAAATTCTACACAATATGTGGAAGTATCACGTGAGCATTGCCAACGATGGACAGACAGAATTAAGCGATCCCACAATCAACAGAAGATGCAGGCTTCACGTATATTTCCATGCACCCTGATGGGGGAAATGAACATGTCAGTGCAAAATACAAGGCTAAAGTATTTGCGTCCATCTGCAGCCAGAATTGCCAATTCAGAATTGCCAATGATCCAACTCAACCTCTTTCTGAGGTCCTCAGCATCACAGATGCCAGTCTTCAACCAATTCAATCTACTCCACATGAGATCAAGAAAAGGCTGAAAGCAGTGAATACTGCGAAGGCTATGGGCCTCGGCAATCCCAACAATATGTTATGGACCAGACCAAACCCCCTCAAAATATATGAAGAAGATTGCCTAAACCCAACTTTTTCTTATTTTTAAAAGGCACCTGTAAGGCATTGTGTTCCAGATGCAATTTGATTGGTCAAACTACCAGGCTGGAAGCAAAACATACTTTATTCTTACACCATAGGTAAAATACAAACAAAAGAAAAAAGAATTGAAGTAACTCGATTGGAAAACTTAACAGAATATTTAACTAGATTATTTAAATACTAAACAGTAATTGTTCCAATTTCGTAATATCCCATAAACACACCCTTGGCAAAGGCAAATTCAGTAAGATAGATTGTCTCACATGCAATTCTCCAGTCCAGGAGGAAAGAACCTCAAGATAAACCTCAGAGAGAGAGACAAAACTCAAGCATTTTGCTGTAGCAGGGACAGACGTATAGCAACTCCCAAACCCCAACAGCTACTGACAATTAAACTAAAATCCTGGTTCTGTGGGAGCTCGACCCCATCTCTTCATGTTGTTTCTATTCGAGTCACAGAGTCAAACAGCATGGAAATAGAACCTTCGGTCCAACTCATCTACACCAACCATGTTCCAAAACTAAACTAGTCCCACTTGCTATCACATTTGACACATATCCTCTAAACCTTTCCTATTCATTTACTTATCCAAATCTCTTTTAAATGTTGGAATTGTACCTGCATCCATCACATCCTCTGGCAGTTCATTCCAAACACATACCACCCTCTGGGTAAAAAGGTCGCCCCCCCCCACCCCATGTCCGTTTAAAAAACTCTCTCCTCTCATCATAAAAATATGCCCCTGGTTTTGAACTCCCCCAAACTAGGGAAAGGAGCTTTAGCAAAACTAGAGACAGAAGGAAAACTCTCCATTGGTTCGAGCCACAATTAGTACAAAGGAAGATGGTTGTGATTGTGGAAGTCAATCATCTTAATCCAAGCAGGAGCTCTTCAAGATAGTGTCCTAGGCTCAATCATCTTCAGTTGCTTCACCAATGTCCTTCACTCCATCATAAAGTCAGAAAAAGTGAGAAGTTTGCTGGTTATTTCACAATGTTCAGCACCATTCATAACTAGTCAGTTACCTGAATTATCCAGGCCTGGTTTGATAAGTGACTTGTAACATTTACACTGCTCAAGTACCAGGCAATGACTATCTCCAGCGAAATCACATGTTGATGCTCAGTGATATTACCATAATGTCCCACCATCAATATTTTGAGGGTTACCATGAACCAGAAACTGAACTGAAACAGCTGTATAAGTACTGTGGCTGCAAAAACAGATTATAGATTATGCATCCAGCAGTGAATAACTCACCTCTTGACTCTTTATAGCCTGTGCACCATATAAGACAGGTCAAGGGTGTGATGGAATATTCTCCAACAACTCCCTCCACCATCGATATTCAGGGCCAGCAGAGTGAATTGTCTATAAGATGCATCAAAGTACTTCATCATGCTGTCAACTGTCAACACCTTCCAATCCATTACCTTTACCAATTAGGATGACAGGACAGCAAATGCATGGGAACACTACCACAGAGTACGTCCCCTCCAAGTCACCCACCATTCTGACTTGAAAATATATTGTCATTCCTTCACTGTTACTGAATCTTCTCTGGTAATAGCTTTGTGGCGTACACACACCCCAAGGACTGCAGCAGTTCAAGAAAGCATCTCACTATCACCTGCTCCAGGGCAATTAGAGATTGGAAATTAATGGTCACTTAGCTGTCAACGTCCTCATCCCATGAATGAATAAAAAAGATTTCTTCAATTAAAAGCTGAGCGTTTTAATGTTAATGCATTGAAGGGAAAATAAATATAAAGAAAATCCTTCATGTAAATTCAGATCACCTCCAAATTCTGTGCAAATTATATGATCACCACACTCAACTCTAGATAAATCAAGACTACTGATGTTAATTGGATTTGCTGATTTGCTCTGTTACTGTGAACCAGACACCTCCTTTTCTGCAATCTCTGCAGTGGCATTGAGGTCGGTAGACACCCAAGATGCTCAGTTTAAGATTCTCTAATTCTAAGCGGGTAACTACCATTTGAATCCTAGAATAAACTGTTAATTCCGCTGTAATAGTAATTCACACTTCCAACGGATGCTATTGTTTATTTCCACTGAGTTATTGCTGACAGAAAAGTGTGCTGTTAAAGCTTTTGTCTTGCAGTCATCAGGACAGATACAGAAATGCCACCTTTTAAACAACAATATATATCACATGAGTAGAGTGCTAATTGATTGGCAAATTGACTGAGATTGGTCAAGGCATTGACATGAAGAAAATGCCAGGGAACTATTATCTCCTGTGTTTTAATTTAAATTGTCTTTTTGTATTAAATTAAACTTGTCAACCATCAGTTCATTTTTCTTAACAATTATACAATGTTAATCCTTTTGAAGTTTGACAGCCTATTTTGCAGAAATACTCAAGCTCTGTACAACCCAGCAACTATTTCCATTCAATCAAATGTCCTCCTGTGTATTTAAAGATAATTGGGAGTATTTGCAATATTTCATACCATGGTGGATAATTTCATTTTGATCTGCTTCTGTGTCTGGGAATTTGAATAACTGATCTCCCAGCATTTGGTCCCATTGAGGCAGACAGCAGGAAACCTGCATTGCTGACTGTTTGCATGCTGAAAAGGGAATTAGCAGCGTGTATCGCGAGTGCAAGTTTCAGTGAAGGCAGCCTGCCCTTTTTAGTGGGTAGCTGGTCTCATTGAACAAAAGTTGCTGCAAATTGCCTGTGGAAGATTTAGAGAAGCAAAAACACAATTGACAAAGCAACAGGCAAGAGAGAAGGTTCCCAGGTTTTCTGGTGTAGAGCTCAAAGTGTTAGCACAGAAAGTGTACAGGAATCAGCAGCCGTGTGGCCAGATGGCCAGATAGACCTTGTCACCCATTAGTTGCCATTTGATTTGACAAGATGGTTTGAATACAGAAGGCACAATGAACTGTTAGAAAATGATGGCATCGTTACAGCTATCAAGATGTTGGACATTAAACTGCATGGTTTATTACATATGACCACAAACCTGCTAGAGGTTGACCAAGTGGATTTGCTTTTGTTTGGAATATTTTTAAGAGTTTATAGAATCCCTACAATGTGGAAGCAGGCCATTTGGCCCATTAAGCTCACAATGACCTCTGAAGAGCACCCCACCCTGATCTACCTCCCTACCCTATCCCTGTAACCTTGCACTTCCCATGGCTAACCCACCTAACCTGCATATCTTTGGACTTGGGAGGAAACCAGAGCTCCCAGAGCAAACCCAAGAAAACATGGGCAAATGCACAAACTCCACAGACAGTCACCCAAGGGTGGAAGTGAACTCAGGTCCCTGGTACAGTGTGGCAGCAGTGCTAACCACTGAGCCACCATGCCACCCTGGTGAAGCTGATGTGCAGTCCCTGCTAACTACATGCACAAAGTTCAGTTAATGGCACCCCACCATGAGAATCTGCAGTCCTCATGAAGTTGTGGTTACACCACCTGCCTCTCTTTGGCAAGCAAGAATATAATGTAGTCAGCTCTTATCCAATGGATAACTTGAATGACTTTTCTTATGAACAGTAGACAGCAATTGGCAAGACAAAGGCTGGATAATTGTGAGGAAAGGTCACCAGACGCAAAACGTTAACTCTGATTTCTCTCCACAGATGCTGCCAGACCTGCTGAGCTTTTCCAGCAATCTCTATTTTTGTTTCTGATTTTTCCGTAGTTCTTTCTTTTTTTTTAAGAACAAGTTAGCCTGGTTTATTTAGTCAACAAAAAATGGTTTATTACCAAATGCAAACAGTTTGGATCATATGTATACATAGACCTTTTTTAAAAAAATGAATACAGACACACAAACAATTCGAGAAAAATCAAACTGATGAAAACTCAACAGTGTTAACTTTAAAATAGTCTGGCCTTGTAATAGTTAAACTCATGAATAAAAGATAAGTCATGGGTTGTCACAAGTGGTGCTCCAATTCCGAAGATATTCTGTACACACAAGGTGCTAGCACTGAGACGTCTTCCTGGAACAGTAGTAGCTAGCTGGATTTCCTTTGTCATCCCCAGCTGGCACCCTGGCATCCTATCCACCTCGCAAGCTAACTATTTGGCATATTACCCCTCCTTCCCATCTGGCACCCTACCCTCCCAGCACCCGAACATCACATTAACCTTATCCATTTGCCCTTTGACTACAGCTGTCAGGATATTTATGTTTCAGAATGCAGCAGCTGACTGCTGTGTAAAGAGAACATGATTTTCCTTCGTCTGACAGTTCTATGCCTAGCAAGAATTGTCAGAATGGCAGAAAGCCTCTGTGCTTCTGAGGAAGCTCTGAGCAGAATCTCCCAAGCAGAAATGGTGAGTTTCTTTCTTTCACAAAAAAAGGCCAAGGTGGCAATCTTATACACTGGAAAATCTGGTGCAATATTTAGTTCATACCTTGCATTACATTATTCAGTCATGGGAAGTCCAGTTTTCCTGGGTAGCAGAAAGATACGACACAGCCTGTTTAGTAATTTTTTCACATCTATAATTCAGATTCACAATCATCCAATAGCTGTTAGAATTTATTGGCCATGTCTATTTTTCAGAATGGTAGAACCACTGACCAGTTCTAGTTAGCAATCAGGTCAATTTTCATTCTGAGTTTTTCTTATAATGATAACAGAAAAGACTTTTTCCAGTTCTGAGGAAGGGTTACCGGAGCCGAAATGTGAACTCTGTTTTTCCCTTCACAGACGTTGCCAGACCTGATGAGCTTTTCCAGCAACTTTGTTTTTGTTCCTGATTTATAGCATCTACAGTTCTTTCAGTTTTTATTTAAGATGTTTTCCTAGTTCAGTTTGAACATCTAGATTTTATTAGATACACCAAACTTGAGGTAAGTATTAAAGGAAATCAAATTCCCTGTTCATAACTGCTTAGGGAAGGAAATTGTTCAACAATATCAAGAATTGTAAGATCTGAAATTGAAGGATATGAGTTAACCTTGAGAATTCTATCTTCATTCTTCCTGTCTAAATATGCATTGACTGTTTGGAACTCTGTACAATATTAATGAAAATGGAGTTATGAAAAGAATTTTGGCTTTAAGCTGATCAAATATTAATATCCTTGATATTGCAGCAGTAATAAATTGGAGCTGCAAGAAAGAGGACGTATATAAAATATGTAAGAAACAGAGAATAAAGTCTCATGAAGTCAGTTCATTATTTCAGCGAGTTACCAACTCAGTCAATACTAAGTATTTGACTTTATTAAATAAACACATTTCTGCAAGAATGTAGAGCAAGCAGATTAGTTTTCATGGTCGCAAAATAGAAATTATCAATCTGCTGAACTGTAGAGACATATGCTTCAAATGTGCCAAGGTTGCATTGGAACCAGAACAAATAGGAATTAAAAGAGGTCATTTTCAACACCCATCACCTTGTGCAATGATTCACCCGCTAACTGAACAAACTGCTAGATCTTCATACGTCTGAAGTCACAAAAAATAGTGCCAGAAACCAGCTACAATCCAGAAGACGAAGTTGAAAATTACTCTCGTAGGAACCGAAGCAATGAAAAGGTGCCTGTTTGGTGCATTAGGTTTGAAGCAGGACTCAAATAAAACTAGGATTGTTTCAGTAAAACCAGAATTGAATAGATTATTATAAAGATTGCATTTTGAAAATTCAGTTGGAAAACTCAGAGTCATACAGCAGGGAAACAGTCTCTTTGGTCCAACTCCACTGCACTGACCAGACATCCCAATCTGACCTTGTACCATTTGCCAGCATTTGGCCCATATCCCTCTAAACCCTTCCTATTCATATACCCATCCAGGTGCCTTTTAAATGTTGTAATTATACTCCCCTCCACCACTATTTCTAGTAGCTCGTTCCATACACGCGTCACCCTCTGCATGAAAAAGTTACCCTTCAGGTCCTTTTTTTAAATCTTTCCCCTCTCACCTTAAACTTATGCCCTCTAGTTTTGGACTCCCCTACCCTAGAAAAAAGACCTTAACTATTTATCCTATCCAGGCCCCTCATGATTTTATAAACCTCTACAAAATAAGGTCTCCCCTCAGCCTCTGACATTCCAGAGAAAATAGCCCCAGCCTATTCAGCCTCTCCCTCCAACACTAGCAACATTCTCATAAATCTTTTCTGAACCCTTTCAAGATTCATAAAATCCTTTCTATAGCAAGGAGACCAGAATTGAATGCAGTATTCCAGAAGTGGCCTATCCAATGTCCTGTAGCCACAAGCCAAACATCACCTTCATTACCCTGTCTACCTGCGACTCCACTTTCAAGGAACTATGAACATGCACTCCAAGTTCTTATTCATATAGCCATTCATGAGAAGAGTTTAGAGGGATATGGGCCAAATGCTAGCAAATGGGACTAGATTAATTCAAGATATCTAGTCGGCACAGACGAGTTGGACCGAAAGGTCTATTTCCATGCTGTACATCTGTACGACTCTATGACTATGCCTCTATCAGAAACTCTCGACATGTCAACAGTGAAATAGCCAGAAGAACATTTTCACACCCTGCACATTTTTATCAAAAGATTCAAGGGGCTGAACGTTTAAATGCCTTGAATAGCATAACATAGCATAGAATAGAATAGCCTTTACTGTCATGTATACTCAATGAGTACAGTGAAAAGTTTATATGTCACCAATTACAACACCGATGCAGATACAAAAGTACCTAGGCACAGCCTTTGTTACAAGATGTACAGAAAAGAGTTCAATACAGCAGACCGCGCTGGTTCTTAGCTTCCAGTCCACACCACGCCATGGCTCTACATCGTGCCAGTGACACACTATGCCAGGAGGCCGCTGTGGGAGGCCAGGAGGTTGCCCTGCCATGGCAGTGGGCACCTTTGGGAGGATACCACTGCAGAAGACAACTCCATTTGATGGGCACACTGACATTTTTGGCAGCTCCCTCTGACAGGATCTCTTGGCATGTGCTTTTGACAATTTGGACAGTTTTATTGCCAGGTTCAATGAGTTTGGCCAGCAATGAGCTTATTCACTTTTATGCACATTTTGCCTCATTTAAGAATTCAAAAGGCCAGCTGACCTCCACCAAGAGGCACTTGACCTAGCCTAAGGAACACTTGACTCACTCCAAAGGTATCCTGTGATCAAATCCAAAAGGGTTCCCAAGACTTCCAAATGAATCCACAGGATTCACAAGCTCTTACCAGGTCTAATCAGCAAACCTAGTGTTTTACACTCCAAAGCTCCCAAAAAGTCACTTCAGTTTAAATAGCTGATGATTTAAATGGCCAATGACCTCAATAAAATGCACCTGCAGGAAATCCCTCTCTAATGGCTCTGTGGGTCAACCCACAGCAGGAGAACTGCAGTGGTGCAAAAAGACAGTTCACCACCACCTTCTCAAGGGCAACCAAGGATGGGCAATAAATGCTGATCGGCCAGAGACACCCACATCCCATGAATGAATTTTTAAAAATCCATTTCCACCCCTGTGAAAATATTCCCTGCCCATATTCAGGGGCTAAATTTAAGATTTTTGGGCAAGCCTACTATTTTTTGGCATGGTGAAGAGCTCTTCTGTTGTGGCAAAAGCCTGGGCCCTTATTCCCAGACCTTAGAGTTTTCAGTGTAGTTTTTCTTCTCAATGTTTTTGCTGCTCCATATGTACCTAAGCTAATTGGCCCTGAGTTATTTTGTTTGCCTAACATTCATGTGTAACCCCAGCAATTGATAGTCACATATCAAAATCTCACTAATCCCTCAGCTTCATTGATGTTCAGTCTCCAACCTCTCTGGAGCATGCTTTAGAGTTACATTTCTCAATGTTACGCTTTCAAACTACTTAGTACCAGGTCTCAATTAATCTTTCACACAATGCAGATGTCCTATAATTTAGAAATTTGGACATTTCAAATATAGAGTCATAGAGATATACTCGTCCATGCCAACCACTTATCCTATATAAATCTAGTCCCATTTGCCAGCATAACCCATCCAGATGCCTTTAAAATGTTGTAATCGTACCAACCTCCACCACTTCCTCTGGCAGCTCATTCCTTACATGCACCATCCTCTGCACGAAAAAGTTGTCGCTCAGGTCCCTTTTAAATCATTCCCCTCTCACCTTAAACCTATGCCCTCTACTTTTGGACTCCCAAACCCTGGAAAAAAGACCTTGCCCATTTACCTCATCCATGCCCCACATGATTTTATAAACTTGTATAAGGTCACCCCTTAGCCTCCAACACTCCAGGGAAAATAGCTCCAGCCTATTTAGCCTCTCTAAATAGCTCAAACTCTCTAACCCTGGCAATATCCTTGTAAATCTTTTATGAAACCTTTCTAGTTTCACAGCATCCTTCCTATTGGAGGGAGACCAGAATTGCACACAATACTCCAAAGGTGGGCTAACCAATGTCCTGTACAGCCACAACATGACATCCCAACTCCTATACTCAATGCACTGACCAATAAAGACAAACATTCCAAACAACTTCCTCACTATCCTATCTACCTGCGACTAAAGGAAATATGAACATGCATTCCAAGATCTCTTTGTTCACCAACACTCCTCAGGACCTTACCATTAAGTATATATTGCATTCTAACGGGTAAATATTCTTCAGAACAACTGAATCATTTTCTGGTAACTATGAGGTTTTGTTTTAAATTAACAATTCACTGATTGGAATTTGCTTGGAAGAAATGTTCTTCCCACATGAGAGAATGACTGTTGCAAACAGTGTCAACTCAGCAGGTTATATTTTATAAATTCAAACTCCAGACAGGCTGTTGTATTGCAATTCATGTTTTAATAACCACCAGGTATTAATTTTTCATCATTCCAAAACATCCTATGAGATGCAAGGGTGATGATTAAATGTCCCTTGGGTACAATAAATTCCCAAAGCACTGTGCAGCCAATGGATTCTTTTTTATGTGCAGTCACTGTTGACATATCAACTAACTTTAAATGGTTCGAAGTCACACGACACAGGGTTATAGTCCAACAGATGTATTTGAAGTCACAAGCTTTCGGAGCACTGCTCCTTCCTCAGGTGATGAAAGCTTGTGATTTCAAATAAACCCGTTGGACTATAACCTGGTGTTGTGTGATTTCTGAATTTGTCCACCCCAGTCCAACACCAGCACCTCCACATCATAACTTTACATGCTTTTTTAAAAAAATCCTAGCTTTTGTTTCCACTTCTACCTCATTGTACTCTTGGCTACAAACATAAAAGCTACTGCAGTTGATTCTTTGTAAAAAGCAAAAGAAAACAGAGTACCACAGACCTCAAACTGGCCCAAAGTGCCCACCATCAGTGAAATTCCTAATATTTACCGGAGGGCTTTTAATAGTACAATGAAAGTTTGGAATAATTCAATTTTCTTCTGGAAAGTAAAGGAACTCCAGAAAAACAGGAATTACTAGCAGAATGCAGGTAAAAGATTGCTTTATGTGGGAGGATAGGAAATTGTTATCTCATTGGCAGAGTTGGTGAATGCACAGATGGATGTTGAACAAGATCCAAGAGAAGACCGCAGTTGGTCCATAGGCCATGAGCACACAAGTCAATGATGCAGATGATAAAATTGAAAGTAGGTTGTAAATTATTCAAAGTAAATAACACTTTGATAGTATTAAGTGAAGCTGTCATAACTGTCTGAGGGAACAGACTAGCAACTTCTGTGCCATCTGGTGCATTTAACATATTCAAATGTTATAAAAGGAATTCAGTTCTTCCTCTGCTAATCTAATCAATTATGTAACTATTACTACATTGTCCCATTGAAAATTAATCTGCAATCAGTAATCTGGAACAAGACAGTGAAACAGGAGACCTGCTGGCCTAGTGGTATTGTCACTAGACAATTAATCTAGCAGTCCCTGGTAATGTTCTGAGGACGTGGGTTTGATGGTGTAATTTGAATTCAATAAATATCTGGAATTAGGAGTCCAGTAATGATCATGAAACCATTGCCAATTGTTGGAAAAACCCATCTGGTTCACTAATGTACTTGAGGGAAAGAAACTGCTGTCCTTACCCAGTCTGGCCTACATGTGACTCCAGGTCCACAACAGTGTGGTTGACACTTAACTGGGAATGGATATAAATGCTGACCTGGCCAGTGATGCTCATATCTCATGAATGAATAAGAATAATCTTTTGCCCAAAATGTAGTTAGTTCCAATATGCTCAGACTTAATTTTACCTCCAATAATGATCCCAGATACTGAAATGGCTTCCTCCTTAAAGCTCTGCATTAAGCCTCACAAAAGTATCAAAGAAAACATTCAATTTATTTTAAATAATATTTCCATTAGACCATCTTTCTGTTTCCCTCTGCATCCTACTTATACCAGCTTTGGAATCATATCTTCAGTGTTCTCAGAATGAGCTGTTAAGTTTAACACCCTGTCATTTTTACATGCTAGGCAGATTGCCCAAATTGACTCCTCATTCTAAAGGTTTTGTGGGTGCATTACATGCTTTGAATTGAAGAGTTCTGCAAAAAGACTCAGCTAAATTAATATGTAATACCATTCCAGCAAACAACTGCTTCCACAAATTCTGCAAGCAGAAGAACACTAACACAAATAATAAACTACAACACTGTACATGACACAAACTTCTACGTGTTACCACTCTTAAACACAGAAGAAAAGCAAAAGAAAACACCTTTTATCTTTGGAATTCACTGCACACTAACGTACTTACAGTAAAATCAGGCTTGAATTTGTATGGACACAGTGGGACAATACAGCAATGAGTCATATTAAAAATGAATTACATGCATTTACATAGTGCTTTTCATGCTTTCATTATACCCCAAAGACTACACAGCCAATTAAGTATTTTTAAAATGCATTTTGTGGTAAACAAGATAACCAATTTGTGTACAGTTAGATTCACAACCAGCAATGTAATACAAATAGTTAATGGGAGCATATACCTTCAGTGGTGACGAACAACACCACTCACCAGTGAGAACCCACCTCCAGTGGGCTTTATAGCCTGTCAGGTGTTTTACTATTGACATCCCACTCTGCCTGAAGCTGCTGGCCAATCAGAAGCCAAAATATACTGGGAGCTTGTGAGTGTTTGCTGGAGGCCCAGACTGTAGAGTCATGAAGAGCCACACAGCTCAGAATATCAACGTTTTTTTTTTGGACGGATCACGAGGTGGGGATCAAGGGGAGAGAGGCAAAGGCTGAGGAGTGACTTTCAGTGACCACACTATCCCCACCCCAACCATTGAATCCAAATGCCCCCAGATGGGAGTACATGCAAGAAACTATCCAGCCACCCCACCACTGCATCCCCCCCGCCCCCCCAACCCCCAAGCCATTTTCTTGCCTGCTAAGAAGGCAGTTAATTGCTAATTGGGGTTTCAGGTCTTGTGGCTGTTAATTGACCACTTTGGGGCCTTAATTAATGACAGGTTAAAGAACAGGCAGACAATGCAGGGATCCCCTGTGGCTGTTCCCCTCAATAACAAGTATACCATTTTGGATACTGTTGAGGGGGATGACTTACCTGGGGTAAGCCATGGGGTACAGGTCTCTGGCACAGAGTCTGTTCTTGTTGCTCAAAAGGGAAGGGGGGAGAGGAGGAGAGCATTAGTCATTGGGGACTCCATAGTTAGGGGGACAGATAGGAGATTCTGTGGGAATGAGAGAGACTCACAGTTGGTGTGTTGCTTCCCAGGTGCCAGGGTCCGTGGTGTCTCGGATCGTGTTTTCGGGATCCTTAAGGGGGAGGGGGAGCAGCCCCAAGTCGTGGTCCACATAGGCATCAATTGCATAGGTAGGAAAAGGGATGGAGATGTAAGTCAGAAAGTCAAGGAGCTAGGGTGGAAGCTTAGAGCTAGAACAAACAGAATTGTTAGCTCTGGTTTGTTACCCATGCCACGTGCTAGCGAGGCGAGGAACCGGGAGAGAGACCAGTCGAACACATGGCTACAGGGATGGTGCAGGAGGAAGGGATTCAGATACCTGGATAATTGGGGGTCATCTGGGCTAGGTGGGACCTCTACAAATGGGATGGTCCACACCTGAACCAGAGGGATACCAATATCCTGGGGGGGAAATTTGCTAATGCTCTTCGGGAGGGTTTAAACTAATTCAGCAGGGGAATAGGAACCTGACTTGTAGCTCCAGTGTACAGGAAGTTGAGAGTAGTGAGGTCATGAATAAGATTTCAAGGTCGCAGGAGTGTACTAGCAGGCAGGAAGGTGGTTTGAAGTGTGTCTACTTCAACGTCAGGAGCATCCGGAATAAGGTGGGTGAACTTGCAGCATGGGTTGGTACCTGGGACTTTGATGTTGTGGCCATTTCGGAGACATGGATAGAGCAGGGACAGGAATGGTTGTTGCAGGTTCCGGGATTTAGATGTTTCAGTAAGATCAGGGAACGTGATAAAAGAGGGGGAGGTGTGGCATTGTTAGTCAAGGACAGTATTACAGTGGTAGAAAGGACGCTTGATGAGGACTCGTCTACTGAGGTAGTATGGGCTGAGGTTAGAAACAGGAAAAGAGAGGTCACCCTGTTGGGAGTTTTCTATAGGCCTCCGAAAAGTTCCAGAGATGTAGAGGAAAGGATAGCAAAGATAATTCTGGATAGGAGCAAAAGTAACAGGGTAGTTGTTATGTGGGACTTTAACTTTCCAAATATTGACGAGAAACGCTATAGTTCGAGTACTTTAGATGGGTCAGTTTTTGTCCAATGTGTGCAGGACGGTTTCCTGACACGGTATGTAGATAGGCCAACAAGAGGCGATGCCACATTGGATTTGGTACTGGGTAATGAACCAGGCCAGGTGATAGATTTGGAGGTAGGTGAGCATCTTGGTGATCGTGACCACAATTCGGTTACGTTTACTTTAGCGATGGAAAGGGATAGGTATATACCGCAGGGCAAGAGTTATAGCTGGGGGAAAGGCAATTATGAGGCGATTAGGTAAGACTTAGGATGCATAGGATGGGGAAGGAAACTGCAGGGGCTGGGCACAATTAAAATGTGGAGTTTGTTCAAGGAACAGCTACTGCGTGTCCTTGATAAGTATGTACCTGTCAGGCAGGGAGGGAGCCGTCGAGCGAGGGAACCATGGTTTACTAAAGAAGTTGAATCTCTTGTCAAGAGAAAGAAGGAGGCTTATGTAAAGACGAGGCGTGAAGGCTCAGTTAGGGCGCTTGAGAGTTATAAGTTAGCCAGGAAGGACCTAAAAAGACAGCTAAGAAGAGCCAGGAGGGGACATGAGAAGTCTTTGGCAGGTAGGATCAAGGAAAACCCTAAAGCTTTCTATAGGTATGTCAGGAATAAAAGAATGACTAGAGTAAGATTAGGGCCTGTCAAGGACAGTAGTGGGAAGTTGTGAGTGGAGTCCGAAGAGATAGGAGAGGCGCTAAATGAATATTTTTCATCAGTATTCACAAAGGAAAAAGACAATGTTGTCGAGGAGAATACTGAGATACAGGCTATTAGACTAGACGAGATTGAGGTTCATAAGGAGGAGGTGTTAGCAATTCTGGAAAGTGTGAAAATAGATAAGTCCCCTGGGCCGGATGGGATCTATCCTAGGATTCTCTGGGAAGCTAGGGAGGAGATTGCAGACCCTTTGGCTTTGATCTTTATGTCGTCATTGTCTACAGGAATAGTGCCAGAAGACTGGAGGATGTCCAAGGATGTGCAGGTTAGGTGGATTGGCCATGCTAAATTGCCCGTAGTGTTCAGGGCAGTGCAGGTTAGGTGGGTTGTTGGGGGGGGGGGTGGGTCTGGGTGGGATGCTCTGAGGTTCAGTGCGGACTTGTTGGGCCGAAGGGCCTGTTTCCACACTGCAGGGATTCTGTGATTCTGTGATAGCAAATGTTGTCCCCTTGTTCAAGAAGGGGAGTAGAGACAACCCTGGTAATTATAGACCAATGAGCCTTACTTCGGTTGTGGGTAAAGTGTTGGAAAGGATTATAAAAGATAGGATTTATAATCATCTAGAGAGGAATAATTTGATTAGGGATAGTCAACACGGTTTTGTGAAGGGTAGGTCGTGCCTCACAAACCTTATTGAGTTCTTTGAGAAGAACTAAACAGGTGGATGAGGGTAAAGCGGTTGATGTGGTGTATATGGATTTCAGTAAAGCGTTTGATAAGGTTCCCCACGGTAGGCTATTGCAGAAAATTCGGAGGCATGGGATTGAGGGTGATTTAGCGGTTTGGATCCAAAATTGGCTAGCTGGAAGAAGACAGAGGGTGGTGGTTGATGGGAAATGTTCATCCTGGAGTTCAGTTACTAGTGGTGTACCGCAAGGATCTGTTTTGGGGCCACTGCTGTTTGTCATTTTTATAAATGACCTGGTTGAGGGCATAGAAGGATGGGTTAGTAAATTTGCGGATGACACTAAAGTCGGTGGAGTTGTGGATAGTGCGGAAGGACGTTGCAGGTCACAGAGGGACATAGATAAGCTGCGGAGCTGGGCTGAGAGGTGGCAAATGGAGTTTAACGCGGAAAAGTGAGGTGATTCACTTTGGAAGGAGTAACAGGAATACAGAGTACTGGGCTAATGGGAAGATTCTTGGTAGTGTGGACGAGCAGAGAGATCTCGGTGTCCATGTGCATAGATCCCTGAAAGTTGCCACCCAGGTTGATAGGGCTGTTAAGAAGGTGTACGGGGTGTTAGGTTTTATTGGTAGAGAGATTGAGTTTCGGAGCCACAAGGTCATGTTGCAGCTGTACAAAACTCTGATGCGGCCGCACTTGGAGTATTGCATACAGTTCTGGTCGCCGCATTATAGGAAGGATGTGGAAGTATTGGAAAGGGTGCAGAGGAGATTTACCACGATGTTGCCTGGTATGGAGGGAAGGTCTTATGAGGAAAGGCTGAGGGACTTGAGGCTGTTTTCATTAGAGAGAAGAAGGTTAAGTGATGACTTAATAGAGACATACAAGATGATCAGAGGATTAGATAGGGTGGACAGTGAGAGCCTTTTTCCTCGGATGGTGATGGCTAGCACGAGGGGACATAGCTTCAAATTGAGGGGTGATAGATATAGGACAGATGTCAGAGGTAGATTCTTTACTCAGAGAGTAGTAAGGGCATGGAAAGCCTTGCCTGCAGCAGTAGTAGACTCGCCAACTTTAAGGGCATTTAAATGGTCGTTGGATAAACATATGAATGATAATGGAATAGTGTAGGTTAGATGGGCTTCAGATTGGTTTCACAGGTCGGCGCAACATCGAGGGCTGAAGGGTCTGTCCTGCGCTATAATGTTCTATGTTCTATGTTCTAGGTTAGGAAGGACACCCATGGACATTCCCACCCAAAACTAGATTGCTGAGGTGGAATGAAGGGGTGAGCATCTTCTCTTATCAACCTACTCAATTGTTTGCCCTTCCTATCAAGTGCCTTGTCACTTTTAGGCAGGGATCAATCTAGTTCAAACTGTTTGGTTAGGAATATTGATTGAGAAATAACTGTTGGCTTGGATACCCCAGTTCAATTCTGTTTAATGCTTTCATGGATCTGGCAAAGCTAGCATTTGCTGCGCATCACTAACTGCAATAGAAAAGATATTGGTAAGCACCTTCTTGAACTGTAACATTCCATGTGGTGTAGGTATACCCACAGTGCTGTTAGGAGAGTTTCAGGCTTTTGGGTCAGTGACAGTACAGACATAGAGATATTATCACAGGGCAAGATGGTGTGGAGCTTGGAGAGCAATTTGTAAGTGGTGGCATTCCTATGTGCCTGTTACCTTTTTTCTTCTAGATGATAGAAGTTGTGGGTTTTGAATGAACTAACAATGATATCAAAGAGTTGCTGTAGTGCATCTTTTAGGTAGTCCAGATTGTTGACATGGTGCTTCGCCATGGACAGTATGTCCACACCACAACAACAAATATAACAATATCTAAAATGATGGACCCGGTATCATAAAGAAACTGCTTTGGCCTGGATGGTGTCCATCATGAATGTTGTTGAAGCTGTACTTATCCAAACAACTGGACAGTAATCCGTCACACTCCTGACTTATGCCTTATACATGGTGGACAGGGTTCGGGAAGAGTATAAAGGGATGTTTTGTGGCTGTCTGAGAAGCCAGACTCAAGTTAATGTCTCATATAAAGGGTATCATTTCAAACAGTACAGCACCCCTTCCGCACTGCACCAGCATAATAAGCCTAGAATTATGTATGCCCAAGTCCGTGAAGTGGGATTTGATCCTCCACCTTCCAAAGCAGAGATAAGGGTGTTATTAAGTCATGGCTGGTATATTAGTGCATTTCTAACAATTTCTGGTGTTTCTTATAGTTCTATATATATGCTAAAGTATGAAAGAGAACAGAAGCCACATAGAACCCATATAGGCCTGAAATACCCACAGGAATAAATCTCCTGCCCTACAAGTAGCTAGATAAAGCTTCAAACTCATTCATGCAATAGTTGGAAGATAGTTGGTGAGCTTCAATTTACGGAAAAGCATTTGAGACAATCACCGTTTATATAAAAGTGTCCACAGGCCTTCATTTTTATGCACCCTTCAAATTGTCACTGTGGGTGTAACAAGAATAAATCTTTTTTTGGTGCTTCAAAAGCAGCCAAAAAGTCACTGAGCCTTTGCTGAGTGCATCTTGGCATCATGCTACAGCAACAGAGATTCAGGCAACAAGACTTTTCATTTTCATTGACAGTTTTCCAAAAGCACTTGGCATCATTGAAATGTACACATATGCTTACTCAAACTAGGCATGGTCAAGCAGAAATAGAAAAATCAATATGTAGACTAAACTGTGGTAGAGTGGCAATGTCACCAGACTAGCAATTCACAGGCCCAGGCTAGTGGTCTGAAGATGTGTTTTCAAATCCCACCACATCAGTTGTGGACTTTAATTTGCAGTGCTGAGGAGCCAACTCCCGATCCTAGCTTCTATAATGTTTGATTCCATTTTAACTTGATAATACAAGGTAACCAAGGAGATATCATGCCACATATCACTGCAACATTTAAGACCAGGTTCTCTAGAGAGGCTTTCTATCTGTAGACTTACCCAAGTATAATTTTCCTCAGCTGAAATCTATTATTATTGAACAGCTGCAATGGATAATCAGGAGCAGAAACTCCAATGGATTTCATTCTTCCTTTGTGTGGGGCACATAGTCCAATGAGAATCTCCATTATGCTAAGAGAGGCAACCTTAGCACCAGACACTGATCATGCAGCATCACTACCATCATTGGTATAATTAGCACAGAAGCTGTACTGACATTTATTCTCACTGCTATTCATCACTCAGTATACACACTTAGGATGAACACAGCACAAATCCAAATTTCCACGAGACAAATGCTGAATAGTCACAGAGCTATTATAATATTGGTATCAAAATAATGGCAAAACCTTTGCTGAGAAGCAGTCGCCTTGAGTAGTTCTTGCCATTAATTTATCCATTGTAAATGGTTGTGAATTAGAAGTTGGATTGGCAATCTAAAACTAACTGCTTGACACCGATCCTATTTTCCCTATTAAAGAGCCTAATGTAATGTTTAATATTCCTTTCAAAGAGACAACAGTGTAGACCGGCTGATATTCAGAAGTCACCAATAACGTACACTAGATTTGGAGCAATAGTGTTATTGATTCAGTAAATAATTGTAGATTTCAAAGCATATAGGGATGAAATTCAACTTTAGCAGGACATAAAAGAATGGTGAAGGGTAGTGAATTGACCCTCAGATACACACCCTGGCCAAGTTTCAGTAGAGGTATACAACAAGTAATCCATTACTTTCTTTTTAATGCCTCACTTAAAATTGAATTTCTCTCCAATGAACTTATTTTTAAAATGTGAACTCAGTAGGAGTTGATTTTGGATCATGCATAGTTAATGACCTAGCATTCAGTCACCCCATCTAATACTAGTTTAGTCTCCCAACGAAAGTGACTTTGAAGGGACTGCAGGGGCAGAGGGACATTGGGATTCACGTGCACAATTCTCTGAAGGTGGCCAGGCAAGATGAAACAGTTATTAAGAAGGTTTCTAGGATCCTTGGGTTTATAAATATTGGTCAGACCACGTTTGGAGAATTGTGTACAGTTCTGGGCACCTTATTTAAGGAAAGATACTAAAGCCCTGGAGAGAGTGCACAAGAGGTTTATCAGGAATGAGGGATTTTAGGTACAAGGACAGATTAGAGAAATCGGATTTATTCTCCTTGGAGCAGAGAAGATTAAGGTGTTCAAAATAATGAACAAGTTTGACAAGGTAAAGAAGGACATTTTGTTTTTTTAGTTGGTATGTCAGTAACTAGGGGACATAATTTCAAGACTGTCAGCAAGATAGCTAGGAGTGAGATGAGAAGAAGTTTCTTTACTCAGAGAGGTATTAAGACTTGAATGCTGTGCCTAGGAGAATGGTGGAGGCAGATTCCATATGAGGCATCAAAAGAGAGCTGGATATATATTTGAAAGTGGTGAATTTAGAGGGCGAGGCAATAGGACTGGAGTGTGAAACTAGCTGGCATGGCACACACATGATGGGCTGAATAGCCTTCTTCTGTGCTGTAATATTGTATGATTTTATGATCTAAACATTAGCAGGAAGAATATGCTCAGCTATTAAATTCAGATGGCAGGGAGTCACCTACTAGGAACAATGGGACAAAATACCTCATAGGAAGAAAATCTTTCAGAGAAGTGTCAGTAGGCATCATGGTTAGTTTGGGAAGGGAGAATGGGGTGAGGGGGGAAGAGTGGAAGGGAAGACAAGAGAAACCAAGCTATTCTTGTCTGGTCCAGAAGCGCTTTATTGCTCCTCCTGCCCACAAGAAATTTTTAAAAATTAACATATTCTTTGTTCGACCTCAATCAAATGCCCAACATCTTTGATTACAAAGTTGCTGGAAAAGCTCAGCAGGTCTTGCAGCATCTGTGAAGAAAAAGATCAGAGTTAACGTTTTGGATCCGGTGACACTTCCTCAGAACGGACCCGAAACGTTAACTCTGATTTTTCTTCACTGATGCTGCCAGACCTGCTGAGCTTTTCCAGAAAATCTGTTTATGTTCCTGATTTACTGCATCTGCAATTCTTTCGGTTTTTATCTTTGACTGCAGTTGAGTCCTAGTAACATTATCAGAGTCTTTATCACCTGCCATTTAAAACTGCACTTGGCTAAAAGAAGGCCGCAAGGAAAATTCCTAACTCCATCTTCACTGCCTCCACCTAATTTTAACTTGATTGGTGGAAGTGGAAGGTGGTACAGTTAATTTCCTCCCTCTACAGCAGCTTGGAGAGAGACCTTTTCAACTGCCAAAAGCTTTGAAACTGATAAACTTTCGTGTGTTGAAAATGGTGATTAAAGAGTCTAAATTTATTTTATCTGACTTTAATGAGCAAAAGTTGCAGTCAATTACATTATTTGTGGCCAACAGACAAATACTGTTATTACTTCCTACAAATGTCACAATCATAATGTCACTTTTCAAACAGTATGCCATCTTCTGTATGTAAATTAAACCAAGAGCATCACTAGAGTCATCATGCCTGTCATTTTGAACATTCCCATCTATACTGCAGCAATTATGTGGGCGTGAAATGTTTTATAGTAAAGAGCAAAATCTGAAAGGCGAACATTAATTTGATACCATTTAAACTACTACAAAAGTGATTCTTAAACTGTTTAAATATTTCATTAAATAATGATGCACTTTCACTGATACTTGTTTCAATAATTGAGCTTTTTTGTCCCTTCTCTTCCAGGCGTTTGACATTCTGCTTATGAATAAAGATCACATCTTCCAAACACTAGACTCTCCAATTACCAATGGCAATGCATTTAAGGAGCAGAGCTTAAAGTCACGACCGCACATTACATTGCTTTTGCCATTGAAGTTGATTGAATCAGGGACAAAACTTTACACAACCGTGATTATGAACTCAGAATATGCCCAGACCGGAGGAACTCGGTATACCATCGAGTTAAAAGTAAATCCCTCCATCATAGTAAGAGTAACAAGTCCAAACGAAATTGCAATAACTAATGTATTGGCAAATTTAAGCCTGAAGATTAGCTATGATTCTAAAATAAAGCCTGTCACCCCCAGGTTTAATCAAGAATCAGGACATGAAGGATGTTTTCCCATGAATCTTCATTCACTGGAAAGGAGAAATAATCTGTCTATATATCAAAATTGAATTATCGTTAGTTTTCATCCACTAGGTTCAATGAGTAAAATTGTACTGGAATAACCATACGGACTAACAACAGATTATATTCATAGAGCACATTTAGTGCTGTAAATCTTCCCAATGCACTCACAAGAACGTTTTCAAACGCCATGTCAAAGGGTACTAATGGGTCAAGAAGGATGAGGAGTAATACTTTACCTTTCTCTGCTACCATACTATAGGAAGGGCTGAAACCTGACCTAAGGGATTCAAACATAGAATTCTAGAAATATGAGCGTGGATCTCAGGGACAACATGTTCAGAAATTTGAATGAGACGTTGGAGATAGAGTTGAATTTTATGGCCATCTAAGAAGATGAAGATACTCATAAAATGCAGTGAGAACCTGCTCACCACCTTTCTGCCCAACTATGGCCTGTTTCCCACAGCACAGGGGTCAGTGGAAGGATTGTGTGGCCTGCTCAGTCTTAAACCTATTGAAACTCCAAAGTGCCTTGACCTAACCTGGCTGCTAATTAACCCTCAGTATGGTGATGGACTAGTGGGAGAATAAAGGGTCTATTAATCCAGAGATCCAGGTAACATTCTGGTCCCAAGTTTGAATCTCACCAGGGTTGATGGTGGAATTTGAATTCAATGAGAAGGGAAAGATATGAAATTACATTTCTAATGATGACTGTGAAACCATTTCTGATTGAACCAGATGGGTTTTTCCTGACAATGTCCTTTAGGGAAGGAAACTGCTGTCCTGATCTGGTTGGCCCATATGTGACTCCAGACCCACAGCAATGTGGTTGACTCTTGTTCAGTGCAATGAGGAATGGGCAATAAATGCTAGCCTAGCCAGTGACACTCATGGCCTGTGAATGTTTTCTTTTAAAAAGGGGCATTCAGGCCAAGTAGTTAGCCAACCTGACAGGTTTTACTGCTGAGCTGGCATCAAAAATTAACTCAATGTGTACTCATTGGAGGTATCTCTCTTCGCATGCAACCACCATACGCCCCTCAACAGACACCAGTAAAGGTCATATCTCCCCTTTAGCTCAGGCTCTCACCTCCCTCACCCAACCTTCTGGGCCTGCTTGCTCGGCCCCTCATATAGCCAAGATTTGCCTTAAGCCTGGTTTCCATAACCTCTTCATTTTCAGGGTTTGTCTGTTGTCTCAGCAGTGGCTACCAATCAAACCTGGGACCTCTAAAACAACAATCAGATTGGCCAGTAGCTGTCTAAGGTAAGACATCCCCAGATGGGAGGTGAAGTCTCACCCTGAACTAATTAATGCCTTTCTGACCTTAAAATACAGGAGACTTGTGTCGGCTGGGAATGCAAACCCCAAAATTTTAGATCAATGATTATCCATCAGAAGAGTTTTCTGACTTTCTGTTTTTCTTTCAGATTTCCAACATCTGCAATATTTTTGTATTATATAAATAATGCCAGATTGTCAGCAATGTGATGTGAGTCAAGGGAACGTGACAGTCTGGTAGGCAAAGTGAGCTCAAAGAGGGCCTCAGGAAAGATGGGAGAGAAATTGAAGGATGACTTGAGTTCAAGGCTAGGACAAGGAGGTCCTTACAGGATATCTAAAATGCTGGATAGGGAACAGAAGTAGCTGATAGTTTCAGTCATAGTCAAAATCCTTATATTTCTGTTGGAGATGAAGCTAAAGTAGTTGGGAAGAGGGGTTTCAGGAGATAGGTCTCGACATCCTTTTCTTTATCGTATACTAAATTTGAACTGTTGGAGAAACTTTAAGTAATAAGCTTTTTTGGCAGATGTGTGCACCATCCAATGTTGCTTTTTGTGGTCCAACTATATTTCCCAGTGAATGGCTGTCAAAATTTGAAGGCTAGAAGATCAAAAGAGATAAAAACCGAAAGAACTGTGGATGCTGTAAATCAGAAACATAAACAGAAGTTGCTGAAAAAGCAAATCAGGTCTGGCAGCATCGGTGAAGAGAAATCAAAGTTCGGTGACCCTTCCTCAGAACTTATGGTAGCTAAGAAAATGTTGGTTTATATGCAGAGGACAGGATAAGGGGAGGGGGCAGGGAGTAAACGATAGGTGGGGATAGAGTCCAAAGAGAGACAACAGCAGTTGGACAGACAAAGGAGCAGATAATGATTTGGCTAGGAGGATGAATAGCTGTTAATGGAGACTGTTAGTAGCTAACAATAGATGGTGTGTAATGGCAGGCTATGTGATAACAAGGCCTGGAGTGTGGGGTAGGGGGCTAGGTCATGAGAGAGTTTATATTTAAGCGGTGGAGGGTGGTGGTGGATGGCGACAGTTGAGGCCTTTGCTCCAGGAAGAAATGGAGAGCCCTAAGACCATCCTGGTGGTGAATGGATGTGTAAAGGGATTGCACATCCACGGTAAAGAGGAGGTGGCCAAAGCCTGCAAACTGGAAATTCCAAAACTAGCATAAAGCATCAGAGGAATCATGGATGTACGTGGGCAGGAACTGGACCAGCGGAGAAAAGGCAGACTCATGGTAGGAACAGATGAGTACTGTGCATCAGGAGAAGGCTTAAACGATGGGTCTGCCTGGGCATTCCTGTTTGTGGATTTTCAGAAGGAGGTAGAAGCGAGCTGTGCAGAGCTGGGGTCAATCAGCTTGGAAGCAGTGACGGGGGAGTCCACCAGATGAAATGAGGTCAGTGACTGTAGTTGATACAATGGCCTGGTGTGTCATGGTGGGGTCATGATCCAGGAGAAAATAGGAGGAAGTATCTGTGAACTGGAGCTCAGCCTCCACAATGTAAAGGTCAGGACACCAGACTACAACAGCACCACCCTTAACGGCAGGCTTAATAACAAAGTCAGGGTTGGATCTGAGTGCACGGAGTGCAGACATTCAGAAGGAGATTGGTTGCCTCAATTTGTCCGCCCTTTCACTCAATCCAACCTACATTACATCGACAGTTCTCAATGAACAGATCGAGTGCAGGTAAAATGTCGGAGGGAGGGTGTTGGAGCTAGGCGAAGCAGTCTGTGGGACAGGGAGAGGACTATTATCCAAAGAAATCTAAAGAAATGGTCTGGAGGAAAGCTTCAAATATAGCAAAACAACCACTTTGTCCAAGGATGAATCCTTACACTAATTCATACACTGGAATATTTACATATTGCTAGTTGCTTACTGTGCCACCTCCAGTTCCTGCCATATGTAAAGACAGTGTCTTTTTTAAAAAAATTTTTTATTTTAAATTGTGGATTGAAATGAGAAAGCAACCAAGGATTGAAAGGATTGCTGCATGGTTTGAAAGCAAATAACTTGATACGCATTGTGAGCACTGTTTATACATCTGTGGGTTACAGTAGTGGTTGCAGATGAACTGGAGCTAAAGAGTTGTGCACAAATGAAGCTTTTGTATGCAACAAGTAACAGATTGATAAGTGGTCACCAGTCCACAAGCCAATGAGAATGTTCTTCTGCCTACCAATAAATATGATTGGTTTTCAGGTAACTGAACACATGGGCTGTGAACTAAGTACAGAGAAGATACCAGTTCTCTACCAGCTCAGGAGATCACTGTGTTCTCTGCAATAAAAGCTACTTTGAGTCTGAAGAAACCCTGTATATCTATCTTTCATCGGTTGCTGCAAGCTATGACAGTTAACTATTAAGCATATTCTGTAAACCAGTGAAAGCTCCAGAGAAGGACTATCAAGAAGCAACATTCTGACCAGCACGAGAACAGGAAATTCTAAACTGCCTTCCCAGTCTTCCCTCCATTGGTAACACCCATGTTTATTTTTCGTGTGTGTGTGTGTGTGTGTGTGTAAGGGAAAGTTTTATAAAGGGATTTGAGTTTTAATTACTAGTATTATAAGTCATTGGTCCATAATTATTTAATCATAGTTAGAGTCTAATTAATTGTAATAAATAGTAATTTTTGCTGATGCAGAAACTTGATCCATGCTTTCAGTCAACCTGGATCTGAAAGTCAGATAAATTGGGGAATCTTTGTGTCCTTGTTAAAATCTTGAACTTTGTGGCAATTCAGGGGATAGCAGGGCTTGATTTCTAGTGTATTCACCAGTGGACTGTGACCGTCCAGAGAAGAGTTAAATTTAGTTATGGTATTCAGCTGGGGTCTTCATTATCTGCCAAAGGTGATTACAAGATTGTGAGGAGATTTGATAAGATACGCAATCAGAGGTTGTTTCTCCTGACTGGTGAATCTGCAAGATGAGGGCAGAGTTTCAGCATAAGAGTTTGAGCATTTCGGACTGAGAAGAGGAGATACTTCTTCACTGAAAGGGTTGTGAATGTTTGGAATTTTCTACCCAAGCAGGTTGAGGATGATCCACCATTAAGTACATTAAAAGCTTTTTTTTTGGTCTTGCAAGGAACCAAACAATACAGGAAAATGAAGGTGAGGTTGAAGATCAGTCTTGATCATATTAATTGGAGGAGCAGGTGTGATCATAATTCTTATGTTCTAAGGTTAAAAATACTGCTACTTTCCTCAAGATAGCTTTTGAATAACTTGCCTTTTTAATTTTAAAAGCCCCCAGTCCTTTAGCAACATTGGGAATGTACTGTCATGACTCACTGGAAATCAGGTTCACTATTCCCTGAAACAAATGCAGAAACTGCTGAACTAACCCAGCAAGCCTGGCAGCGTCTGTGGAAAGAAAGCAGAGTTAAAATTTGGGTCCAATGACCCTTTTTCATTCTGAAAAAGGTTATTGGGTGAAGTTGATGGTATTTAATTCCTCCCCCATTCTTTAGTATTAATAGGATGTTCAAAGTATCTTGCATTATAAAGGCCAATGTAAAATATCTGTTCAATTCTTCTGCCGTTCCCTTGTTCCATTTAACTATCTCCCTGGATTCATTTTCATGTTGACCTCTTTCTTCCTTTCTTTTATATTTATAGAGGCCCTTATTGTCAATTTTTATATTCCTCATGACTTTGCCCTTATAGTTTGTTTTCTCTATCTTTACTAGCTTCTTAGTTCTCATCTGCTGGATTCTGAATTTATCCCAGTGTTCAGTGTTCTTTGACTATACCTTCTTAAATGCTGTTTCTTTCAACTTAATACTCTCCTTAACTTCCTTGATTAGCCATGGTCGGTCTACCCTTCTCTTAGACTCTTTCCTCTCTGCTGGGATATATTTTTGCTGAGAGTCATGAATTACCTCCTTAAATGTTTGCCACTTGGTGTCATATCCTGCGAATCTATTGATCTAGTACACATTAGTTAACTCTATCCTCATTTCATTGTACTTCATCTTATTTAAGTTAAACATGGTTGTTGCTATCCCAAGTTTATCACTCTCAAAAAGTTAATGTGCTCAGATATCGTTAGTATATTATGGGGAATATTGCAATATTGTAGATTTTTTTAAAATCACCATGACATTATTTTGATTTGCTAATCACAGAGGAAGTTTATTTCAGCCTGTAATTATAATCCAAGAGCTGAACTGACTGTAATGTAATGTAATGTAATGCAGAAGTGTTTAGTTATATCAGGTTTTTATGTATATATAAAGCATGAGAACCTAAACTCAAATTTTTAAAAATGCCTTTGAGCTCATTTTTCTCATAGGGAAGTAGTAGAATAAGATGTAACTGAAGTTGCTTGAATACCATAATTCAAAAGTTACAATTTATTGCTTTTGGCTCAATATCATAATCAAGCATTAGTTACTTCTGAATGGATGAAGTAATTCCCTTGGCAAGATACAGATATGAGACTCCTTTAATTTCAATGGCAAATTGGATGATGATTGGACAATCACTCATGCGGTGATTGGGCGGTTCATATATCATGGTAACAAGGAAGCATGAGTAGTGTAATTGTTCTGCTGTCCTAGAAATCTAAGTTCCTTGACTAATAATCCAGTATTGCAAAATTTATATTTCATCATGGAATTTCAATCAATTAAATTTATTTGGAATAAAAATCAACTTGAAAAAATATAAAAACACAGCATCTGCAGTTCCTACTATCTCAAAACATAGCAGCAACTGGTTTAAAAGAAAGCTTTCTGATGTCCTTTAGGCAAGGAAATTTTACATGTGGAAAATGATTCCAGCGCAAAGCCGTTGTAGTTCATATGGAATATCCTCTGAAGCCATCTAGAAAGCCAAGTATTCTTATTAAATTACTATGCTACATCAGTTAAAGAAGACTCACTACACCAAGCAATTACGACTGGCAAATAAATTGTCTCTGTTGTTAGAAACTGGGGCAGTAACATGGAAGTAAACCAATATAAAAGCAGTTTTATGGACTATTTCCTAATTAATGAGTTTGCCAGTGACACGTTTTGCATAAAATTATTCTTCCAGAAAGTGTTTCCTTAAAATTGAACTTCTTGAGTTTTGAAAGAAGAGAGAATTGCTAAAAGGAATGGGATTATAAGTTACACCAAACGCAGTGACAAGTTGTTCCATCTGATATAATCTGACCTACAGAAATTTCTAATCAGAGAGATGTGCTGCCAAGGCAACAGCAGTGACTTGTGGCTGTGATGATGAATGTTCATGCTGCTAACATTTCCGAGCTCCCATAAGACCATACGAAATGTAAATCAATAGTGCATAGGTGCGTCAAATAGGTCACTAACTTAATTTTGTCCACAGACCTTCAGCAATAGAAATCATAAGAACATAAAAATTAGGAGCAGGAATAGGTTTCTCAACCTTTTTAGCTTGTTCCACCATTGAATGAGACAATCGCTGATCTCTTAATTCCACTGCATTTTATTCTCCGTATCACTGGATGCAAAAATCTATCAATCCAGACTTAAATATACTCAATGACTCTTTGGGGCAGAGAATTTCAAATATTCACAATACACTGAAGAAATTCCTCCTTATTCAGACATAAATGGCCTATCCATATTCAGAGCACCTTGGTTCTAGAGCCTGTAACTAATGGAAAATATCCTTCCTGCATCTATCATGTTGATCCCTGTAAGAATTCTTTCTATTTCAATTAGATTACCTCTCATTCATATAAACCCCAAAGAATATGGGGCCAGTCTATTTAATTTCTACCAATAGGTCAGTCCATAGGCTTCCATCCCAAAAATTAGTTCAATTAACCTTTATTGCATTCCATCTAGGGCAAGCATATCCATCCTTAGATAGGGAGGCCAAAATTTCACACAATATTAAGTGGTCTCACGAAGCCTCTGGAGAACTACAGAAAGTCATCTTTCTCCTACATCTTAATTCTCTAGTAGTAAAGGCCAACATACAATTAGCCTTTCTATTGCTGTATCTAGATGTTAATTTTCAGTGGCTCATTAACAAGACATCCAAGTCTGTTTGAAGTTCAATGTTTTCTTTGTCTTTCGCCATTTAATTAATATTCTGTAATTCGATTTTTCCTATCAAAGTGAAACATTTCATATTTCTCCACATTCTATTCCCCACTTACTTAGCCTCTCCTGGAAACATTTTTACATCCTCCTCACAACTCACACTAGTTTTGCGTCATCAGCAAACTTGGAAATGCTACATTAAATCTCCACCTCCAAGCACTGATCCTTACTATCTTGCTCGTCACTGCCTACCAACCTGAAAATGGCCCATTTATTCCAACTTGCTTCTTCTTTAATTAACCAGTTCTCAACCTATACCAGTTTATTCTACCAAATCCCATGTCCTTTAATTTTGATTTATCAACCTGTTTTATGGGATCTTATCAAATACCTTCTGAAAATCTAAATATGCTACATCCACCAGTTCCATCATATCTATTTAGCTAGTTATATCCTAAAAAAAACTCCAACAGGTTTGTCAAACATGATTTCCCTTTCATAAATCTATATTGATTTTGCCTAATCCTACCTCTATTTTCTAAGTGTCCTACCCTTTGTCACATCCTTTATTATAACTTCAAATAATTTTCCCCTTGACTGACCTAAGGCCAGTAGGTCTATGGTTCCACTTTTCTCTCTTCCCCCATTCTTAAATAGTGGCGTTAAATTTGTCAGTTTACCATCTGCAGGGACCATTTCAATGAATATAGAACTTTAAAGGATGACCACAAATGCATCTACTATCTCTTTAGCTATTTCTTTCAACCCTCAAATGTAGGTCATCAGGACCAAGGGATTTATCTATTTTAACTCTGATTAATTATTTTCTATTATTAATGTAACTTTGCAGTTCCTTGCTTACACTAATCCCTAGATTTTCCATTATTTCTGGGAACATTTTAGCATTTTTCTCTATGAAAACTGACACAAAATATCTGTTAAGTTTGTCTGCCATTTCCTTATTCCCCATTATAAATTCTCCCAACTCAGTTTGTAATGAATCCACATTTGCTTTTGCTAATCTCTTCCTTTTCACATACCTATAGAAATTTTAACAGTCCAGTTTTATGTTTCTCACTATTTTACTTTCAGATTCTACCATCTCATTCTTAATTTATTTTTTGTCTTTCATTCCAAATACTCCCAATCCTTAGGCTTACCATATTTTTGAAAATTTAACAGACCTGTTCTATTGATCAAATACAGTGTTTCATTTCTTTTAACCGCAAAATACTACAGATGCTGAAAATCAAGCAAAAACCAAGTTCTGGAAAAACTCAGCACGTATTGCAGTCTCTGCACTGACAGAAACAGAGTTGATGTTTTGAGTCCAATATGAATCTTTTTTGGAACTTCACTTCTTTTAATATCCATGATTTGAAAACTTTCCTTGCTGATTTTTTTGTGTAGCAAAAGAACATATTTTTGTTCCATGCTATACATTCGTTCTTTAAATGTGTCATACTCTTTAATAGTTTCCAAATACACCATTGTGAATTGCTTCTCATAGCTTCATAGTTCCCTTTGTTCAGAGTTAAAACCCTAGCTCCTGTTTGAACAATATCACTTTCAAACTTCAGGTAAAATGCTTTCATATTGAGATTATTCTTCCCTAAATGCTCATTCGTGATACAGGTTATTAATAAGTCCTTCCTCATTGTTCAATACTAGATCTAAAATAGCTTATATCCCTTGGATTGTTAACCAACATCCTGCTCTTAAAAAAAATTTGCAATCGTTCCAGAAATTCATCTTCAAAAGCCTTAGTACTAATTAGATTACTAAATCCATATGTAAGATTGAAATCTCCCACTATTACCAAATTACTATTGTTATGCATCCCTCCAATTTCTTGAATTATTCTGTGATTTACATTATTACTGCAGTTTGGTTATCCGTAAACAACCAGTTTTCTTAGTCATACCCAAATGAACTTTAGAACTAAGGCCATCTATCACAATGGTATTAATGACCTCTTTGATTAATAGAACTGCCCCATCTCCCTATCCTTCCTTGGATATTTCGGTTCCAGCTTTGGTTTCTTGTAGCCACACCTCTGTAGTGTTTGTCCGGTCATACATATGAATTTCTATTTAAACTGACAATCTTTATGCTTCATTGCATCTGCTGCAGACATTCCGATATACAACCGTTTTCTTCTAATCTGTTTTTGTAAACTGTGGACTTCTCTGTTGGCACTATCTCAAAATTTCTAACCATTGTCCCTTCCTGCTATATGCTGATTATTATTACCTTTATTTCTCCCTTGATCTATTGGCTTGTCATTTCCTTTTAATTTACTCAATCTTCCCCTACATGATCATTGCCCACCTCTACTACATAACTCACCAGATTCTGAACCTAGTACAGTTTAGATGAAGTCCATCACAAAAGCACAGTTCATACTTTTCCCAAAGTTTATATCAGTGACCCATGAATCAGAACCCACTTCTTCCACACTAGTCCTTGAATGACACATTCAGCTTTCTCATCTTCCTGACCCAATGCTAATTAACACATGGCTCAAGTAATAATAGAATCACTATTGCACAGAAGGAGGTCATTTAATCTGTTCATATAAGCTGGCTCCCTGTAGAAACAATTCATTTAGTGCCATACCTTCACCTTCTGCCTGTAGCCTTGCACTATTCTTTTCAGTTACTATTCCAATTCCCTCTTGAATGTTTCAATGGAACTTACCTCCGCCACATTCAAGGTGGTCTAGTAGTGCAGTGAGTACTGCTCATAGCACTGAGCCAGAAATACTGGGCTCTAGTCCCATCTGAGGACCTGAAAGCCAAGGAAGATGCATTCATAACAGGCCAAAAATGTCGATTATTGGCCTGCATATCCTTCCAACACATGCCAACACTTGCAGACAGCAAGATTGAGGATTCCTGACCAGCCGTGTGATGGAAAGAAAGCTAGAATCTTCTAATATCAAGGTCCAGACTAGTAAATGTAAAGTTAAAATAGTTGCGCTGGACATAGGACTGCTCTGTCATGACAGTGACGATTGGAGGTAGCTTAACCTGAGGCTCACTATGCCTGAGGTAAAAGGAGAGGCTGATAAAGAGAACCCTTCATGGTAACATCAGCCAGTGTGAGAATTAAACCCACACTGTTGATATCATTGTGTTGCAAACTAGCTGTCCAGCAAACGAAGCTAGCTCCAGACTACAACATGCAAATGTAAGTGTATTTTGCCACGCAAACACAGACTCCTTGTATGATCTGTAAAGCACCACCACATGCACAGGCAGTACATTTTAGGTTTTAACCACTCGCTGCAGTAAAACATATTTTCTCATGTCACCATTGCTTCTTTTACCTTATATTTGTGCCTTACTGCCATTGATCTTTCTATCAATTGTCAGAGTTTTGCCTTCTCTACATTTACTAGACAGCTCATGGTTGTGAGAACCTCTATCAGCTCTCATCTCACCATTCTTGTCTCTAAGGAAAACAGTGCCAACTTTTCCAAATTATCCATATAACTGATGTTTTTCATACCTGAGATAACAAGCGTGGGGCTGGATGAACACAGCAGGTCAAGCAGCATCATAGGAGCAGGAAAACTTGACGTTTCGGGCCTAAACCCTTCATCAGAAATGGGGGAGGGGAAGAGGGTTCTGAAATAAATAGGGAGAGAGGGGGAGGCGGATAGAGGATGGATCGAGGAGAGG
>JAHRHZ010000144.1:65596026-65654729 GCA_024137785.1 Ginglymostoma cirratum
CTCCTCCCCAAAATCCACAAACCTGAATGCCCTGGTCGACCCATTTCTGATGAAGGGTTTAGGCCCGAAACGTCAAGTTTTCCTGCTCCTATGATGCTGCTTGACCTGCTGTGTTCATCCAGCCCCATGCTTGTTGTCCCGTTTAATGCCTGCTTTTTGCACACCAGTTATTGTTTTATTTCAAAGTCAAAGCAAATTTGAAAGATGATTTCCAAACAACTACAATGACCTAATGCAAGCCAGGCTAGTGATAGCTATTAAGAGCAATATACAACAGGGGAATGCAGAGACAAGAAGAATGCAGTTCCCAGTATAATAATAGAACAGAAGAAATTTTTGCTCAAAAAGAGACACATTGCTAAAACTTTTCACCTTGCAATCATCAGGACAGAAAAAAGAATTTCAAATTTTAAAGATGACAGCAATTGATACTGCATAAGAAAAGAGCACAAACTGGTTGGTAAAATAAACAGATTCATCAAGGCATTGCCTTGGAGAATGCATCAGGGAATTACGGTGGTCCAGGATTTGTTTAATTTAAAAACGGCACAATACCTGGTCATGTTCCACTTCATTGGAACAGAAGCCTTTACATATAAATATAGGTAGCTTCTAGTACACTTAAGTGAGAAAAAGCAAACTACTGCAGCTGAAGAAAATCTGCAATAAAAACAGAAAATGCCAAAAATACTCAGCAGGTCAGCTATGCGTCTCATGTGTTTCTCAAATCAACCCCTGTTCAGTGGCTTCATCAATCCGAACAGATGTATATTCCAAATGTCAGTCAGTAAAAGTAGCTATGCTGCATGAATATATGCCCATGTGCAAACAAACTCAAAATTTGATTTTCCCCGAATTCTGGACCTTTTAATTTATTTTAGAAACCTGCCCTGGCTAGTTGTACCATCTAACTTGACATAACATTATGCTAATAAACTACAGGGAAAAAGCATTGCCCTCCAAGAAGAAGTCAAATTGTTTAGTAATTGTTCCATCTTAGGTGAAGTCTGATTCTCAAAGTCTCTGGTTTGGAAAATGTTTCACAGATGTCTTAAAGGGATGTACAAACCACTTTAAACTGCATGGAGAGTGGGTTATAAAGCAGCATGGTGGGGGTTCGGGTGGAGGAGTTGGTGGTGTACAGATTGTTTGAACACCTCCCCCATTATAAAAGTCACCCACAGGCTGAGCGACTTACTGCAGAAGGACTTTTTGTGCCAGCAGCCTCAACAAGCGGAGGAACAAGTCCTACTCTCCAGAGCTTATAGCAGCCTCAGCAACACCAGAATAAGCAGAATCAAGATGATGAGGGCAATGGATCAGAGGACCCAGACTAAGATGCCAGGATTTTTGGCTGGGGTGAGATTGGACACTCTAGAGATAGGGATCAGGTGCACCAGGTTTCAGAGGGCTGATGGGGATGAACAACCTGACTATCATCTTTGAGGGTGGACTTCCCCCAGGGATATCCCCCCACTTTCCTCTCGTTTCTTTCACCGAGGTGATTGCCTAACTTAAAGTCCAGGACATATCTTCTCCATTACCAAGACCACTGACTTCTGCTTCCATACCATTGTCAGTCACCAGCTCAGCTCATCTGCTGCTGAAACCCTTATCTATACTGTTTCTTTTTTTCATATTTGTTCATGAGATGTGGATGTCACTGGCAAGGCCAGCATTTATTGTCTATCCCAAGTAATCGTAGAGAAAGTGGTGGTGAGCTACATTCTTAATCCATTGCATTCTATCTGGTGTAGGTACAACCTAGTGATATGAGGGAGTCCCAGGATTTTGACTCAGTGCCTTGGTTGTTACCTCCAGGCTCAATGGCTCTAATACTTTCCCTGCCTGTGCTCCTGTCTTCTACTTTCCATAAATTGAGTTCATCAAAAACTCTGCTGTCTGTATCTTAACGCACTAAATTCTGTTCAACCATTACCCCCATGTTTACTAATCGTGGTTTATATTCCAGCAATGCAACAATCCTGAAAATGCTTAGCCTTATTAAACCTTTTCTATGTCCTTGCCTGTGCTAACTCTGCCATCAGCTCAATCCCTACAATTTCCCACGAATTCTGCTTTCCTCAAATTTTATATTTCTGTATGGTCCAGTTTTCTTCCCTTTGCCACTGGTAACAATGCCTTCATCCATCCAGGCCTAAAGAACTACAATTCTCTACCCTCACATCTCCACCTCTTTACCTCAGTTGCTTCTTAAAGCTTACCCTTTTTTGACCAAGCTTTCAGTCATTTGTTCTAATATCTCCTTATTTGGCCTGGTGTCAAATTTTCCGTGTTCCTGTTATTGTTTCTGAAAAACCTAGGGATACCTTATTCCTTTAAAAATGCTATATAACTAAGCATTCCTGTTGCTGTTGGCATAGTTTCTGTGTCATCACAGACCACTGATCAAGAAAGTTAGATTTTGAAGAAATATGCAGGAGCATACTGAGCTCAACCAAGAATCTGACAGGAAGGAAATAGATTTGCAGAACTTGTAGGTTAGCTAAAGTCGGCATGAAATTCACTGATTCCAGGCCTTCTGCTGATTTGGCAGGCAGTATAGCACATAGAAATATGGAAATAATGTATTTGGTGCATTTGTGCAGAAATTCAACATGTTGAAGTTATTAATGCATAACAACAGTGCAGAGAGGAACTATTAAAGTTATGTTTTAAAGGTTAATAATGACAATGATTTGTTAAAGATTTTGCTGAGAAGTATTTCAAAACTGCTTTGATAATCCTGTTACCTTATTAGTGCAGTTACATGTAAATGCATGACATTAAACAAAGCATTAAGCATTTATATGGCCCATTTGTCACAGTGAAGAAAAATTCCTAAGATGCTTAATTTCTTGATTGTTGGATAAAAGACCACAGAGGGAGCAGTAGGCTTTAAGAAGCAAAATAAAAGAGTTGGAAGAGATAAAGATGGAGACTTTTCGGGTGAAAATTCTACAGGTTAAGACCTTGGCCATCAAAGAGACAAGTGACAGTGATGATGTGATGAAAATGAGGGATGCAGTAGAGGCCAGTATTGGAAGAGAGAAGAGATCTCTTTTGAGTAGGTAACTGGCGTTGAAGAGATGGAACAAGAGAGGAAGAGTCATGCAAGCTTGCTGGATGGACATCAGAAGCAAGAATTAGTTAGTGTTATTCATTCTCTAATCAAGTATTCTTGAGACTATATTGATTATTAATAGAAGAAAGGCATTGCAAAATTGCTATACATGATCTGTCAATTAAATAAATGTTCTACAAGCAATTGATTTTCACATGGAAAAGCCCCCTTTTGAGTCAGGTCTACATTTTCAGTTGGGCGAAGTGAAAAAAAAATCAAATGTTGTGCATTCTTTTGTTTGCCTGGGTCCAGATGGCTTTTAAACTTACAGTACGGAAAATTGTTTAGAAGCTTGAAAATAATATGGCGTGACAGTTGCTTGCTCACAAATCATAAGAAATCAAATCTGAAATTGTATTTTAACTTTAATTAGTCTGTACAAATTATAACACAAATTAAAAGTCATGCAATTATTATAATTGATGAATTGCTTAGTGCCAATTATCTAATGCCTATGCTTATTTTTGCAGTTACAAATTTCATTTTTACGATAAGTCTTATCTCACAGATACAAAAAAAGGCATTTGCTGGCAATGATGTCCACCATCTACAAGGCACAAGTCAGCAGTGTGGTGGAGTACTTCCCACATGTCTAGATGAGTGCAGTTCCAACAACACTCAAGAAGTTTGATACCAATCAAGACAAAGCAGCTCACTTGATTGTCACCATACCTACATGATCTACTTCCACCATCAGCGCTCTGTAGAAGTGGTGTGACCATATACAAGATGCACTGCATAAATTCACCAAAGCTCCTTAGATAGCGTTTTCCAAACCCACAATTACTACTTTGCAGATACTGTAACAAAGTTTAAGTGGCACTTAGACAGAAACAGGAATAGAGGGATATGGACCATATGCAGGCAAATGGGTTTAGAATGGCATTATGGTTGGCACAGACATGGAGGACTGAAAGGCTTGTTCCTATGCGACATTATTCTATGTTCCATGTACCTTCTGGAAAGACAAGGACACCATCACCTGCAAGTTCCCCTCCAAGCCACTCACTATCCTGACTTGGAAATATATTGCCATTCCTTCAGTGCTATTGGGTGAAGATCCTGGAATTCCCTCCTTAATGGCAGTGCAAGTCTACCTACAGCACACGGACTACAACTGTTCAAGAAAACAACTCACCACCATGCTCTCAAGGGCAACTATGGATGGGCAATAAATGCTGGCTCAGCCAGCAATGCCAATATCCCATGAGTAAATAAAATATAAGTAGCAGTGATTGCAGCATTCACATTTTATCTATATGAGCAATAGAAAGTGAAAAACACCTCTTTAATAAAAGTAATAAGAAATTTAAAGTCTAGCTATTGCAATTGTGCACAAAGAAACTTTTCAATTGAGCTGTCAGTTATTATGTACCTATCTTCATGGTAGACTTCCTTTTTACTCTGTTTTTCGAGGTGCAATCCAACTTGAGATGTGAGAAGTATTTCTGAAATATAATGACTAAGTCAATACCTTTCTTTCAGCCATTGTTCTGTTTTGCAGAAATTAGCAGTTTTGCAACACTGCTATCAGGTTTTATGCAAGTAAACACAGTTTATTTTGAGCAAATTACACATTAAATGTTAAAGTCAGCTATCTCATCTCTACTTGCAAAACTGATAACTATAGCTGGTTTCTAATAAATAGTATTATACATTGCCAATAGTTGCAGTACACTCTTCTCATTCCTTTTTGCTCTATTACTGTAAGCCAAATGCATAAATTACCTCTATATCTGGGTCCATTTTAACTTATTCAAAACATATACATTTTAAATTAAAATTTAGTCCAAAGACTCTGTATTATTGCACTTTATGGAGTATAATAAGCTGCACAGAGCAGGAAAGCTGTCATTCATTCTTCAAGCCACACACATGAAGGTGAATTGCCAGAGGGTTGCTGGTCTCCACTAAAGTTCACCTCAGCAGGAATAAACAAAAAGGCACAAGGCAAAAAGATTATAACAGGAGTTATGCTCTCATTACTTGAAATATTTTTCCTGATCAAAAACAAATCTCCAGTTTTTAGATTTTGCTTAGAGGGAGGAGGTGGTGAACATGCAGCCCAAGGCGGCCGGCAGCGAGAGCAAGCAGTTGCTCCTGAGGTGGAGGCAGCTTGAAGCGGCCATGCCGAGAGTAGGAGTCGGTAACCCGAGGCAGCTGGCGGTGAGACCTGGCAGCAGGCAGCTCAAGGCGGCTGGTGGTGTGAGCAGGAATAGGCTGCCCGGGGTGACAGAAGTAGCAGGAACGAATTGCAACCTTGCATTCCCCATGGCTAATCCACCTCACCTACACATCCCAGGACACTAATGGGCAAGTTAGCATGGCCAATCCACCTAAATTGCACATCTTTGGACTGTGAGGGAAACGAGCACCAGAGGAAACCCACATGTCTTACACAGGGAGAATGTCTAAACAACACACTGGTCAGAAGTCACGCAACACCAGATTATACACCAACAAGTTTCTTTGAAATCAGAAGGTGAAGTCTTCACCTGTCAAAGGAGCAGCGCTTCAAAAGCTTGTGATTTCAAGTAAACTTGCTGGACTATAACCTGGTTTGTGTGATTTCTGACCTTGTCCATCCCAGTCCAACACTAACATCTCCACATCAAACTCCACACAGACAGTCGCCTGAGAGTGGAATTGAACCTGTGTCCCTGACACCGTGAGGCAGCAGTGCTAACCACTGAACCACCCTGTGGCCCATATTGTGGATTTTTACTGTAGACATTTTTCTCAAGTTCAACATAAGACCATAAGATCATAAGACACAGGAGCGGAAGTAAGGCCATTCGGCCCATCGAGTCCACTCTGCCATTTAATCATGGCTGACAGGCATTTCAACTCCACTTACCCGCACTCTCCCCGTAGCCCTTGATTCCTTGCGAGATCAAGAATTTATCAATCTCTGCCTTGAAGACATTCAATGTCCTGGCCTCCACTGCGCTCGGTGGCAATGAATTCCACAGGCCCACCAAATGTCTCCTCATTTCCGTTCTAAATTAACCCCCTCTAATTCTAAGGCTGTGCCCACAGGTCCTAGTATCCCCACCTAACGGAAACAACTTCCCAGCGTCCACCCTTTCTAAGCCATGCATTATCTTGTAAGTTTCTATTAGATCTCCCCTCAACCTTCTAAACGCTAATGAATACAATCCCAGGATCCTCAGCCGTTCATCGTATGTTAGGCCTACTATTCCAGGGATCATCCGTGTGAATCTCTGCTGGACACGCTTCAGTGCCAGTATGTCCTTCCTGAGGTGTGGGGCCCAAAATTGGACACAGTGTTCTAAATGGGGCCTAACTAGAGCTTTATAAAGTCTCAGAAGCACATCGCTGCTTTTATATTCCAACCCTCTTGAGATAAATGACAACATTCCATTCGCTTTCTTAATAACAGACTCAACCTGCAAGTTAACCTTTAGAGAATCCTGTAATAGCACTCCCAGATCCCTTTGTACTTCGGCTTTATGAATTTTCTCACCGTTCAGAAAATAGTCCATGCCTGTATTCTTTTTTCCAAGGTGCAAGACCTCGCATTTGCTCACGTTGAATTTCATCAGCCATTTCCTGGACTGCTCTCCTAAACTGTCTAAATCATTCTGCAGCCTCCCCACCTCCTCCGTACTACCTGCCTGTCCACCCAACTTCGTATCATTGGCAAACTTCGCCAGAATGCCCCCAGTCCCTTCATCCAGAACATTTATATATAAAGTGAACAGCTGCAGCCCCAACATGAACCCTGCGGGACACCACTTGTCACCGGTTGCCATTCCAAAAAAGAGCCTTTTATCTCAACTCTCTGCCTTCTGTCAGACAGCCAATCCTCAATCCATGCCAGTAACTCACCTCGAACACCATGGGCCCTCCCCTTACTCAGCAGCCTCCCGTGAGGCACCTTATCAAAGGCCTTTTGGAAGTCTAGATAGATAACATCCACTGGGTTTCCCTGATCTAACCTACTTGTTACCTCTTCAAAGAATTCTAACATCTCAGAAAACTTGTTTATTTTGTCCCTCGGTCCTTGTAAGTGAGAGTGCACCCTTACTAGGTATCTAAGTCATTTGCAATGAGTCAGGATATCAAGCAGAATAAATATAAAAAGCAAAAATTAATGCAAGTGCTGCTAATAAAAAGCTCAAAGTTCTATTAAGTCAGATCAGAGCAGATTATATCTATGAAGAACAGACAAGTTAATGTTTTAGACGTAAGCTTAAACAACTGATTCTGCCTGACCTTCTGCCTGAGGGGGTTTATAACATTTTCTGATCCTTTAGTTTGTGTGTTTCCGTTTCTTGGTTATGCCACATGCTTTCACATGATCATCTTCACTTCACAAAGACTTTTGGATAAAGAATTCATCAGGTACTAGCTTAGGCTATAAATGGCTTAAAGTAGTTAATGTAGAAGTGAACAGAAACTGTAAGAAGCTGTGCTTTTACAGTATTATAGAAGTATGAAAATGAATTACATGGTGGCTTGTTAGTGTCTCTCCAACCTATCCACCTCTCTCCATTGGTTTCAGCACCTATACTGCCTAATTAAATCAAGTCAAGCTTATAAATATTATCAAAAATGACCAAGACAAAGAAATTTTAAATATATGTTTGTTCCACTCAATAAAGACCACAAATCAAAATGCATTCTTAAATCTACAACCTGCTTGTATATTATTTGAATTGAACAGCTTTTTGGGCCCTCCCTAAGGAAACATCTAAATAATGCCATTATTGGGATTAAATTGGATCTTTTATTTACATTTCCTAATTAACCTGTTCAGACACGTTATTATACACGACTGGAGCAGGTGGGACTTTAACCTGGGACTCTTGGTCCAGTGTTACGGACACTTCCACTGTACCACAAGAGGGCCCCCAAATTGGGTCTTCTATTGCCCAATTATCAACTCAAAATTTTGATACAAATCGCACGTGGTAAATACATCACAGAAAGTGTGTTGGTTAGTGTATTGCTGAGCCCAGACCTTAGTCAACCAAGATTCCCTTTAATGAGCCAAATGGTGGGTCTAATCACTCTTTCACAACCACGTCTTTGCATGCTGCAGTTAGCTTTCACAATTCCTAACACAGTCAAACATGTATTAGTATTTATAATAATGGATCTCAAAAAAGGAGGGGTAAACAATTAATGCTGGACTATGCTCACCATAGCAAAAACAATGGCTTTTCCATTTCTGTTCTCATATTTTTATTTCTTATCCATTAAAGTGAATGGGAGTGAAATCACAGGAGAGATTGCACAAAAATGGGAGTGACCTGTAAGTACTGGAATTATAAACATTTAAAGGACAGAGGTTGGGAGGAGGGCTCCTGCACTACTAGCAAATTAAGTATTGGAAATCAATCAGATTAAATAATTGAATGGTCTGCCAGATGGAGAAGTTCTCAAACCGTGAAAAACATGGCAATTAAAAGATTAGTGGGTCCATTCTGATTTCAAACACCATGTATTCATTCCAACACGGTCACAATTGGAGAAACTGTTTAAGAACAAGAAAAGAGTCAAGAGAAAATCAACTGCAGAATCTCAGAATATCTGACAGCGAAGTCATGCAGGAATTTCAAAGACAAGTTTGACAATTTTAATATGTCATAATATTCATTTAAAATGTTCAATATGCAACTAATGTTTGTCCCCATTCTCAGCATTGGAATCTTCACCTTTTTTTTCTCGCAGTTAATGTCTTCTCATTCCATTTCTTCAGCAGTCTTCAGTTCTTCTCCGGAGTTCTTCCATTACAGGAATATAGGAATAGGAGTGGGCCATTCAGCTCCTCACCTGCTCCACCATTCAATAAGATCATTGCTGATCTGCGGCCTACCTTGGGCTCATTTCCCTTGATGCACTTGCTTAATAAAAATTTGTCTATCTCAGATTTAAATTTAATAATTGAATTAGCATTGACCACCATTTGAGGAATAGAGTTTCAAACCTGCACTACTCTTTGCATATAGAAGTGGTTCCTAAAATCTCTTCTGAATGGACTGGCCCTAATTCATAGACTATGCCCTCTGGCTCTAGAGTTGTCATCCAGTGGAAATAGCTTATCTTTATCTATTATGTATTGATGATATCCTGAACACCTTGATTAGATTACCCATTAACCTCCTAAATTCTAGAGAATAAAGGTCTAAAATGTCTAATCTCTCCTCATAACCTAACCTCTTAAGTCCAGGTTTCATCCTTGTACACCTGCGTTGAACTCCCTCCAGAGCCAAAATATCCATCCTAAGGTGAGGTACCCACATCTGTTCACCCTAAGTGGGATCTAACTAGGGTTTTGTACAACTGCAGCATAACATCTGCACTTTATGCTCCAGCCCTTTAAATATAAAGGCCAGCATTCTATTAGCCTTCTTGACTTTTTTTTGCACTTGTTCATGGCAGTTTAAAAAGCTATGCCCCGATCCTCCGAATCCTGTCGGATGTCGACTGTATTTAACTTTGTGTCTTCTTAAAACAAAATCCTGATCTATCCTTTTTCAGTCTAGAATGAATAACCTCACACGTGGTTAAATTAAAATACATCTGCCACAGCTTTGCCCATTCACCTAATCTAACAACATCTTGTTGTACTTTTATGCTGCTGTCAACACTGATACCAATGCTGCCAAATTTTGTATCGTCAGCAAATTTGGATATTTGGTATTTTATGGTGTTATCCAAGGGCAGCACAGTGGCTCAGTGGTTGGCACTGCTGCCTCTAGACCAGGGACCTGGTTTGATTCCACTCTTGGGTGATGGTCTGTGTGGAATTTGTACATTCTCCCCGTGTCTGTGTGAGTTTCCTTTGGGTGTTCTGGTTTTCTCCCACTGTCTAAAGATGTGCAGATTAGGTAGACTGGCCACACTAAATTGCCCATAGCGTCTAGGGATGTGCAGGCTATGTGGATTAGCCATGGGAAATGCAAGGTTACAGTAATAGGGTCTGGGTGGGATGCTCTTCAGTGTGTGGACTCGATGGACTAAATGGCCTGCTTCCACACTGTAGAGATTTTATCAAAAAAATATTGTTAATGAATATTGCAAACATCTAACCTTTTCTCCACTGTTTTCCTTACATTTACATACTGCCCTTGACATCCAAAGGTCTTGGGGTGAGTGTTGCTCCTTAACCATACTCTTCCATTTAGTATGATCACGGCTAATCTTCCAGCCCAATTTCACTTCCTGAGCCCCACCACTTCCCATACCCCTTGATGTCCCGAGAAATCAGAGGTCTGTCCATGTTTGTCTGTCTATCTATCTCTCCATCTCAGCCTTGAACATATTTAACGATAGAGTATCCATAACCATCTAAGGTAGAGAATTCTAAAGATTTACCACAGTCTGAGTGAAGCAATTATTTTTCACCTCATTCCTAAGTGATCAGTGTCTTATCTCAAGGCTGGGCCCTCTATTTCTACATTCCCCAATGAGGGCGAACAACCTCTCAGTGCCTGCCTTTCAAGCACCTTCTGAATCTTGTTTTTTTTCAATGAGATCATTTCTCTTTCCTCTAAACTATAGACAGTAAAGATTCAATTTATTCAATCTCTCATCATAGCATAATCCTTTCATGCCAGGAACCAGTCCAATAAACCTTCACCATTGCAACTCCAAGGCAAATATGACCTTCCAAAACTGCTCACTGTCTGCCTATTTCCACCTCTGTTGCATTGACAGCCTCTACACATACAAACAATCCATCAGCCCCTTTAAAGCTTATCCATGCCTTTCTCACCTCCAGGCTTAATTATGCCAATGATATCCTTTCTAGCCCACTAACTTGCATAACTTCAACATATCCAAACTTCAGCTATTTCTATCCCACCTCCAACAAATCTACCTCACTGCTGTTCTCATTGACCTAGACTGAAAAACAGTCTCCAAGTTCTTATCATGTTGAAATTTCTTCATGAGTCTGTCCCTCTTTATCACTATATTCTCCACTAACCCAAAGGTCCTGTCAATCAGTTCCCTCCTCTGCATTCCCAGCAGGAGAAAAGGTAACACTTGGAAATGAGCAAATTGATTGTACTGGACCTCCATTTTGAAGTATACAAAATGAGTTGGACCGGCACATGTCATTCACCCATTTTTTTCCCTTCTGGACATGGCTTCTTGCATCCTTGCTGCCTCACCTGACCATTGGTGTCTCCTTTTCAATTGCCTGGGCTTCACGTTTAGTAAATCCCTCTGCTCCTCCATTTCTTTCTTATCCTTATGGAGTTTTTTTTAAAATCCATTTCCTCAAACAAGCTTTGGTCTGTTAATTATAGTCATCAGATGCCTGAACACCAAACATCGGTAGGTTGTTTGGGCAGAGTGCTGCCACCAATTCTCCTTTCTATGTTTTGTTTCTTTATTTGTTCACAGGATGTGGGCATCACTAGCTAGGCAGTATTTATTGCCCATCCCTAATTGTCCAGAGGGCAGTTAAGAGCCAACCACATTGCTGTGGGTCTGGAGCCACATGGAGGCCAGACCAAGTGAGGATGGCGGTTTCCTTCCCTATAGGATATTAGTGAGCCAGAAGGGTTTTCCTGACAATCAAAATTGATGCATGGTCATCACTATTTTCTTAATTCCAGATATTTATTGAATTCAAATTACACCATCTGCTGTGACAGGATTCAAACCCAGGGCCCCAGAACATTTTCTGGGTCTCTAGATTAACAGTCCAGCGATAATACCATTAGGCCATTGCCTCCCACAATTAGCACAGTTTAGGCGGCTGGCCAGTACTGTGAAGTACAGACCACATGGAACTCTCAGTAGAAGAGACCATTGTCCTGGACAATGAGATGTTGTTTTATTATATAACTAACTTTCTAGAGTTTACATAAACTCTCAGGCATTTTAACTATTAGCAATCAGAAGACTATACCTGAGTCCAACTCACTCCCTGTCCAACTGTCTTGGACTGTCTCAGTCTGTGCCTGGTAGATGTGTTAAATATCAGACTGAGTGGAGCTTCAGCATCGCCCTTACATTAACTCTTTCATGACCAGTGCCTTACACAATTTAATCAGTCTTCCTATTGTTCAATTTTTTTCATTACAACTCTAAGTTATTTTGGGACATTTCTCTACACTAAAGTTGTATAACTCTTACATAATTTTGATTGTGCAAACCATAAGACAATAAGACATAGGAACAGAAATTAGGACATTTGGCCCATCTTGTCTGCTCCGCCATTCAATCATGGCTGATAAGTTTCTCAATCCCATTCTCCCGCTTTCTACCCATAACCCTTGATTCCCTTGACAATCAAGAACCTATCTATCTTTAATTTATGATATCCTGGACTCCTTACTGGACAGAGCTGTAAGTGCTATTATTCAAATCCATTCACTGTCTTATTATATTGAATTCGTGTTCAAACATTGTTACATTTGGAGAGACGAAATCCCACAACTCCCTCCCACAAATTAGAACCTTAACGATTCCATCTAAATCACTGCTTGGGAATTGAAACTCCTAATAGAGTGGTGCATCCATGTTTTCTGTATTTAATTTCTAACGTTAAGTCTTTCATTGTAATCACATAGTTACCACTATTCCTCTGTGAATTTGTAACTATAGCAATTGATACCTAATGCTTGAAGAAAATGCAGCAAATCTGGTCATTCTTGGTGCCTGCTGTTCTGTGCTCCCTGGTGATGAAGAAAGCTTTACGCTTAATGATTCAAGTCCTATTCAAGGCAGCCTTCTCTCTTTATACAAATCATTAATTATATACATAACTATTTTAATTCAAGTTTTAGTTAGATCATCACTGTTGCATCTGCTGCAATTTTTTATATTTCATATAGCAGGACATTTCTTGAAAAATTAAACCCACCTTGTAATGGCAGGGCTACATAATTCTCCACTCACCAAATCTGGGTGTTGCAGTTACATTTAAGGACTTCCCTTCCTCCCACTGCCATGCACCATGATATAAAAATGTATCAATGTAGCTACTGTTTACTCATTCTCCTTCTCTTTTGAACATTTGAACAACGCTTACCACTCACCAGTGCTCAGTACTTCACCAGTATGAATGAGTGAAAAACACTCAAAACCCCCAAAGAAACAAACCATCACCTTATTTAATTGCTGAAGAATTTTATAATGAGTCCTTTCCAGCTCAGGAAATGTATCTCTTCTGCTGCCAGATAATTCATTTTATGCTGACTTCTTCATGTGTTGTGTATCAAACAGATTTGTTTACTGCAAATTAAATTTCCATATTGTCCTTTACAAAGAAAAACAAACTGTCCATTCCATGTTTCTGTGAGATTCTGATCATCTGTAACAAGCCAGCCTAAACAGAAATCTTGCCTATTTAATTTATTGGTTTTCTGTAAGAATGTGGCAGAGGCAGCGAAACCTGAAGAGGAGAACAAGAAGGTTGTCTAGGGGTTTTAAGTGATATCAAATTCACCTTTTCAAATTGCAAGTAAGTAAAAATAGAATTTAATTCCAGACTTCCAATTTTTTTCTCTATACTGAATATTTGCATAGATGTGCATCATTGTCTTAGTTCTCCAAGGACACTAAAAACCTTTGGGTCAGAACTGGACAGGGGATAGTCACATGGGTAAGTCAGTGGATGTGATGAACATCTGTTCAGTAGAATCTTTGACAAAGGTTTTTTTTTGGAAGGGTTGATGCTGAAAATAGTGAAGCATCAGTGGAAATAATCAACAATAGTTGATGACCTGAACCCAGAGAATAGTGGAGGTACAGTTTTTTTTTATTTAATCTATTTTCTAATCAACCTGTTCAGGGATGTTATTATTCAACTCTGGACCAGGGAGGACTTGAACCCAGGCCTCCTGGTCTAAAGGTAAGGGCACTATCACTGTGCCACAAGAAGGCAATGCCTACTGTGATAACAAGTATGGGGCTGGATGAACACAGCAGGTCAAGCAGCATCATAACTTGATGTTTTGGGCCTAAACCCTTCATCAGAAATGGATGGGGTTTAGGCCTGAAATGTCAAGTTTTCCTGCTCCTATGATGCTGCTTGACCTGCTGTGTTCATCCAGCCCCATACTTGTTATCTCAGATTCCCCAGCATCTGCAGTACCTTTTATCTCGAATGCCTACTGTACCTGGTCTTCCCAAGTCATCTCCCACCCAAGTACAAATCAGGCCTGAGGCTGCTTAGCTTCCAAGATCAGGCAAGTTCAGTGTTTTCAAACTAGTATTGTATAGATACCATTGTTGACTTGGGAGACATCTGTCAATTGATTGCAATAGGACTTATTTAGTTCAATATCTTATGAAATGACACACAGCACATCACAAATTCAGTGCCTAGATTAGCAGATGATTTAAAGCCAAAGAAATTGGCAGACTGAACAGGACAGGAAGATGAGAATATGTATCAGAACTGGATGGTCAAGTGAAATTCAGTGGAAAGAAATGTGAAACATTTTATTTGGAGACATTTCACAGGAAGGGACTATTAATTGATGTATATGAAAAATGACACATCTGGGTATCCTGATGTAAGCTAAAGTCACCATAGTCCAACTATCTCATTAGAGGGAGACACAACTGGTGGTGAGTTTAACCCGAAGGTTTCCATGCCTCAGGAGAGGGGTGAGGTTGAGCAGGCAGGGCCTTCATGGCAACTTCAGCCAATGCAGGAATTGACCACTGTTGGTGTCCCTGTGCTTTGCAAAAGTAGCCATCCAGTAAACTAAGCTAACCAACCCACTATCATGATGTGTAATAAATTGAAACAATGAAGCAGTACAAAAGAAAATCAGATGCAGATATGTTCTGAAAGTTCAAAACTGAATCAAACCAATGAGTTTCTTGCTAACTCAATGGCATGAAAACATTCTGCCTGGTCACTATACTACAAAAGGATATTGCAGCTAGATGAGAGGATTAAAAAAAGAAGGCAACTCAAATATTTTGAGAGGCTGAGAGGATTAAATTATGCAGACCAATAATGTGAATTCAGCAGGTACACAACAGAAAAGAGGAAAATGAAATACGAGCGGATTTGTATTCCAGAGGACTGGATAATTTAAGCTGACTCATTGCTCAGCATAGTAGAACCAAAGCACACAAGTCTATGCTTGACGGGGTCTAAATTAAAAGCTAATCTACTGAAGCACTGCGAGAGGCCTCAAATTTGAGGAGTACTCTGGTTTAGGTGCAGTTGGGGGTGAAAACGCAGGATAATGCTGGCACATCTGAAAGCTGGCTCCAACCTGCTAGTTGTCTGTTTGACTGGAGCAATTTAGGCTGTTCCTGTGTTCTCCTCTCAGGAGAGACAGGTTACCTATTAATATATGCTAATCACTTCCTGAGCCGTGTTTCAAAACACTTGCAAATTTGTTCGTACATTCATGGATTTCCTGAACCCATCAGTGAAAGGAAAGCATAGACACAACAGAATTGAGGGCATTGATTCAAACTCACTGAAATATTGCAATAAACACTCAGTATTCACAGCTGCTTCCTACCAGACATTATGGAAAAAATACTTTTTTCCACAGATAACAAGGTGTAGAGCTGGATGAACACAGCAGGCCAAGCAGCATCAGAGGAGCAGGAAGGCTGATGTTTCAGGCCTAGACACTTCTTCAGAAATGGGGAAGGGGAAGGGGTTCTGAAATAAATAGGGAGAGAGGGGGAGCCGGATAGAAGATGGATAGAGGAGAAGATAGGTGGGGAGGAGACAGACAGGTCAAAGAGGCAGGGATGGAGCCAGTAAAGGTAAGTGTAGGTGCGGAGGTAGGGAGGAGATAGGTCAGATCAGGGAGGACGGACAGGTGAAGGGGGCAGGATGAGGTTAGTAGGTAGGAAATCAGGGTGGGCCCTGGGTTGGGAGGAGGGGATAGGTGGGAGGAAGGACATGTTAGGGAGGCAGGGACAATCTGGGCTGGTTTTGGGATGCAGTAGGGGGAGGGGAGATTTTGAAGCTTGTGAAGTCCACATTGATACCATTGGGCTGGGAGGTGCAGCTGTTTAGTGCGAACCAAGCGTAGGTGTTCTGCAAAGCAGCCCCCAAGCCTCCGCTTGGATCCCCGATGTAGAGGAAGCCACAACGGGAACAGTCCTCTTGGGGCCTGGGATGGGGGTGAGGGGGGAGGTGTGGGGGCAGGTGTAGCACTTCCTGCAGTTGCAGGGAAAAGTGCCGGGTGAGGTGGGGCTGGAGGGGAGTGTGGAGCGGACAAGGGAGTCACGGAGAGAGTGGTCCCTCTGGAAAGCAGACAAGGGTGGGGAGGGAAAAATGTCTTTGGTGGTGGGGTCGGATTGCAGATGGCGGAAGTGTTGGAGGATGATGCATTGGATCCGGAGGTTGGTGGGGTGGTATGTGAGGACAAGGGGGATTCTTTTTTGGTCATTATTGCGGGGACGGGGCGTGAGGGATGTGTTGCGGGAAATGCGGGAGACACGGTCGAGTGCATTCTCGACCACACGGTGGGGAAGTTGCGGTCCTTGAAAAATGAGGACATCTGAGATGTATTGGAGTGGAGTTCCTCATCCTGGAAGCAGATGCGGTGGAGGCGAAGGAATTGGGAATAGGGGATGGCATTTTTGCAGGAAGGTGGGTGGAAACAGTTCCACCCTGGACCTCTCTGTCTCCATCTCCGGCAACCACCTAGAAACCGATATCCATTTCAAGCCCACCGACTCCCACAGCTACCTAGAATATACCTCCTCCCACCCACTTTTCCCTGCAACTGCAGGAAGTGCTACACCTGCCTCCACACCACCCCACTCACCCCCATCCCAGGCCCCAAGAAGACTGTTCCCTTTGTGGCCTCTTCTACATCGGGGAAACCAAGCGGAGGCTTGGGGACCGCTTTGCAGAACACCTATGCTCAGTTCGCGCTAAACAACTGCACCTCCCAGTCACGAACCATTTCAACTCCCCCTCCCATTCCACAGACAACATATCCATCCTGGACCTCCTGCAGTGCCACAACGGTGCTACCCGAAGGTTGCAGGAACGGCAACTCATATTCCGCTTAGAAACCCTGCAGCCCAATGGTATCAATGTGGACTTTACATGCTTCAAAATCTCCCCTCCCCCTACCGCATCCCAAAACCAGCCCAGATTGTCCCCGCCTCCCTAACCTGTCCTTCCTTCACCTATCACCTCCTCCCACCTCAAGCCCCACCCCCATCTCCGATCTACAAACCTCATCCCGCCCCCTTCACATGTCCGTCCTCCCTGAACTGACCTATCTCCTCCCTACCTCCCCACCTACATTCACCTTTACTGGCTTCATTCCCACCGCTTTGACCTGTCTGTCTCCTCTCCACCCATCTTCTCGTCTATCCATCTTCTATCCACCTCCCCATGTCTCCCTATTTATTTCAGAACCCCCTTCCCCTCCCCCATTTCTGAAGAAGGGTCTAGGCCCAAAACGTCAGCCTTCCTGCTCCTCTGATGCTGCTCGGCCTGCTGTGTTCATCCAGCTCTACACCTTGTTATCTCAGATTCTCCAGCATCTGCAGTTCCTACTATCTCTGAAACTTTTTTCCATAGTTCTGTTAAGAGTTTGTTTCATACGGTTTTAGAGTTTGTCGAATCACATCAGGATGGATGGTACTCAGACTGCCTTACACTAGACCCCAGAATGAGCAGCTGTATTACAAGCTCTCGGTTCAACCACTTTTCTGACCCCCTCCAACCAGAATCCACCAGCCCCATTCCCCCACTAAATTCATACGACTAGCACTAAAACATTCCTGTCAATGAGCAAACATTACTTTCATATCTCACCATTGGTTTCCAATAAAATGGCCTTAAAATAAAATATGGACTTATTCGCGATCGACAGCATGGCTTTGTGGGGGTGGGGAGGTTGTGTCTCATAAAATTGATTGAGTTTTTTGAGGAAGTAACAAAGACATTTGGGGGGCAGGGCGGTGGATATTGTCATATAGATTTTAGCAAGGCCTTTGACAAGGTCTCTCATGGCATGCTGATAGAAAAGGTGAAGTAATTTGGTAAGCTGGTAAGATGGATACAAACTGGCTTGGTCACTGAAGACAAGAAAGTAGCGGTAGAAGGGAGATTTTCTGATTGGAGATCTGTAACCAGTGGTCTTCCACAGGAATCAGTGCTGAGACCACAGCTGTTTATATATTTTTTAAATGATTTGGAGGAGAATGTAAGTGGCCTGAATAGTAAATTTGCAAATGACACAAAGATTGAGGGAGATGCAGATAGTGAGGAGGATTGCCAGTGGACACACCAGGACATAGATAGGCTGGAGACTAGAGCACAGAAATGGCAGGTAGAGTTTAATCTGGACATATGTGAAGTGAACCAGGAGGGAAATACACAGTAATTTACAGAACCCTTAATAACATCAACAAATAGAGGGATTAAGGTGTACAAGTCCACAGTTCCCTGAAAGTGACAACATACGTGGATAAGGTAGTCAAGAAGCCTTATAGCATGCTTGCCTTCATCGGTCGGGGTATTCAGTATAAAATCTGGCATGTCATGTTGTCCTTCCTAGGACTTTAGTTAGGCCACATTTGAAATATTGCATACAGTTCTGGTCGCCACACTACAAGAAATATGTGCAGGCTTTGGAGAGGGTACAAAAATGGTTTACCAGGATGTTAGATTGGACACACTTGGTTTGTTTTCACTTGAATGTCGAAGGATGGGGGGTCTGACAGAAGTTTGCAAAATTATGACAGGTATGGATAGAATTCATAATTGGAGTCTTTTCTCCCAGGGTAAAAATGTCAATTACTGGGAGAAATAGGCTTAAGTTAAAAGGGGGTACGTTTAAAGGAGATGCGCGAGGCAGGTTTTTTGCACAGATGGTAGTAAGTGCCTGGAATAAACTGCCAGAGGAAATGACAGAGGCAGATATAATAGCTATATTTAAGAAGCATCTTGACAAATATATGAAAAGGCAGGGAACAGAGGGATACAGTCAGCTTGGAGCCAAAAGGTTTTTAGTTTGGAAAAGCATCATGTGTCAGCGCAATCTTGGTGGGCCGAAGAGCCTGTGCCTGGACTGCACTGTTCTTTGTTTTTTGTTTTAAATCATACCAAATTATAAAGCAATGTGGCCCAGCAACCAAGTACGGACATAATGAGAAAGCTATGCAAAAGAACAGGTTTTGAGATTGAATTCAAAAGCAAAAGCTTCCTAACATAGCCCATGAAATAACATGGACAGTTGTAGCATGGATACAGAGTTGGCTGAATGATAGGACATGCAAAGTAGTGATTAAAGGTTGTTTTTCAGATCTGAGGATGATCTGCTGAGGTGTTTTCGAGGGAGTTGGTACTAGGAACGTCACTTTTCTTGATGCATATAAGTTGCAAAGGTTTGAGAGCGCAGGGCACAATGTCAAAATTTTCAGATTACAATATTTGGAAATACTGTGTAGAGTGAGGAAGATAGTGATAGAATTCAAAAGATCATGAACAATCTAGTGGAATAGGCTCATATTTATTCGAGAGAAATTTCACACAGTAAAGTATGAAAAAGGCAATAGAAAATACAGAAAACATTTCTTTCTAAAGAGGGCATGGGAACGCAGGAACTTTGGGGTATATGTGTACAAATAAATGGCAGTGCAGCATCAGAAACCGTTTAATAAGACATACAGAGCCCTGAGTTTCATAAACAAGACTGTGGAGTACAAAATCAAGTAGTTTATGGTGAACATTTATAAACTACTAGTTCAGCCTCAACTGGAGCATTGTGACTAATTCTGGGCACTACACTTCAAGAAGGACATGGAAGTGTTAGAGAAGGTGCAGAAAAGATGTACAAGACTGATTCCAGGGATGGTTCCTTATGTTAGAAGGATGGATTAGAGAACCTAGGATTCTCCTTCTATGAAGAGAAGTTTGTCAGGAAGTTATAGAGATGTTTAAAATCATGAGGAGTCCGGACAGTGTAGATATGAACAAAGTTTCCCAATAGCAAAGGGTAGAGAAACAAGACATTGATTTAAAGTAAGCAAGTGAAAAATAGGATTGAATGAAATAAAGATATTAAGCGACAAGGGTTCCGCCATCTTTTGTGTAAGAGCTTTATATTACGTAACAATCTCCAACATGGTGCCAATACTAATGGTACCATCCTCTCCCATCTTTCTGATCCGCTATCTTTCCCCTTCGCATAACAATACCTCCTAACAAATGTACACAATGCCAGCCTGACTTTTATGGCGATCCGTTTGGACTGTCCATACACCCGATACTTCATCAGAATGGGTGATCTTTATTTGTACTTTGTTCAATTCAGTATACATACAAGAAGTGATCAGTAAGTTCGCAAGTGATATGAAAATTGGTGGGGTAGGAAATAGTGAGGAGGAGAGCCTTAGATTATAGGAGAATATAGATGGGCTGGTCAGATGGGCTGATAAATGGTAAATGGAATTCAATCTGGATAAGTGTGAGGTGATGCACTTGGGCAGGACAAACAAGGAAAGGCAACACATGATGTATGGCAGAACCCTTGGAGGCACCAAAGATCAGAGGAACATTGGTGTACATGTCCACTGATCCCCGAAGGTAGTGGACATTCCCTGAAGGTATTGGAGTAGGTAGGTAAAGTGAGTAAGAAAGCATATGGGATATTTGCCTTTATTAGCCAGGCATAGAGTTCAGAATACGAAGGTTATGCTGAAACTATATGAAACATGGTTAGGCCACAGCTAGGATATTGTGCACAGTTCTGGAATCCACATCATAGGAGGGATGTGATCGCACTGGAGAGGGTACAGATATCTACCAAGATGTTATCTGGGCTGAACAGGTTTAGTTATGAAGTGAAATTGGATAGTCAGGTGTTGTTTTTATTGGAGAAGAGGACCCTGAGGGGGAGCATGATTGAGTGAATAAAATTATGGAGGGGCAAAGTTAGGGTAGATAGGAAAGAACCTTTCCCCTTGTTGGAAATATCAATGATCAGAGGTATAGATTTAAAGGAAATGGCAGGAGATTTAGAGGGGATGTGCAGAGTAGATTTTTCACCCATAAAGTGGTGGGAATCTGGAACTAACTGTCTGTAAGGATGATAGAAGCACAAACTCTCATAACATTTAAGATGTATTTAGATATGCAGTTGCAATTCCAAGGCATACAAGACAAAGGACCAAGTGCTAGAAGGTGATTAGAATAATTAGATGCATGTTTTTGGCCAGCACAGACTTGATGGATCAAAGGGCCTTTTACTGCACTGTAAATCTTTATGACCCAATGTCTGCAAAGGGAATGGGTAAATGACCCAAGAGCTTTGAGACTATGGTTCCACCTTGGCTTTCAAAAGGGAATTGGATGATCAGCTGATAACTGGTTAGATTTAAACATTGCTAAAAAGAGACAGAACTCTAAACTTTTCATTATGCATTCATCAGGACAAGGATACAAGAAACAGACTTGAAAAATGGTACACAATATATACAATATGAGAAGTGGGTACTGATTGGTTGAGTCATCATTGGCATAGAATCCATACAATGTGGAAACAGGCCCTTCGGCCCAACGAATCCATACTGACCCTCAGAACATCCCACCCAGACCCACTCCCCAAACCCACCTAACATATACATGAACACTATGGGCAATTTAGCATGGCCAATCCACCTAGTCCGCATATCTTTGGACTGTGGGAGGAAACCGGAGCACCCAGAGGAAACCCACGCAGATACAGGGAAGAATCTGCAAACTCCACACAGACAGTTGCCCGAGGGGGGACAGAACCAGGGCTCCTGACGCCGTGAGGCAGCAGAGCTAGCCACCCAAATGCAACAGGAACACTTAACTCTTAATCTTAGTTCTGAGACCAGGCAGGTAGGCTCTGAATAATGCAGATGCGGCCATGGGAATGCAACAGAGATTGGTAATCTCCATGGCCTCCTCTTATTTCCAGGAGAAAGTTCTAATGCATATATGAACTCCTTTTGGTTACATAAACAGGATCCTGTGTGTTAATATATGAAGGTTCTAGCACAGGCAACTGCATCAAACTGTGAGCCTGACTGACCATCTTAAATCAGTTTCCAGTGCAATTCTTCACACAATGCAGATCATTTAATAAATGATATCCCATAGTACAATGTATGTCCTAGGTCCAACCATACTCATGCTTCATCAATGACCTTCCCTCCATTGTAAAGATGAGAAGTAAGGATGTATGCTGGTGATTAGCATTCTGTTCTGCACCACTTGTACCTCTTCAGATGTTCAAACAGTTCATGCACAATTGCAACAAAATCTGGATAATGTCGAGGTTTGGGCCAACAAGTAACATTCTTGCCATACAAATGCCAGGCAACGAGCATCTCCATTGTCCCTTGATATGCAATGGCATCATCACTAAATTCTCCATTATCAACATTCTGGGGTTTAATATTGGCCAAAAATCAACTGGACCCATAAATATCTGGCTACAAGAGGAAGCCAAAGGCTAGGAATCCTGCAGTGAGCAACTCACCTCCTGAATCCACACAGCCTTTCTGTAATTTACAAAGCACAAATCAAGAGTGTGATGGAATATTCCCCACTTTCCTGGATGACTGCAGTTCCAATACTACTCGAAAAGCTTCATATCATTCAGGACAAAGCAGCCTATTTGACTGGCCCCTCATCCACAAATATTCACTTCCTCCACAACTGATGTTTGGTAGCAGCAGTGTGTACCAACTACAAGAAACACTGCATAAATGCACCAAGGCTCCTTAAACAGCGTCTTTAAAATGGATGACCACTACTATCTATAAGGGTATGGGCAGAAATTACATGAGAACACCACCACCTGTAGGTTACCTTCCAAGCCATTCACCATTCTAACTTGGAATTGTATCATTGCTTCTTCAGTGTTGCTGCATCAAAATTCTGAGATTCCTCCAAATCAGCGTTGAACGAGTACCTACATGAAATGAACTGCAGTTATCACATCATTTATCACAGTTATCACAGCTGAAACGTACATTCAACAAAGATAGTGAGACCCTGAAAGAATGCCGAGTGGATCCGTTGCATGCATATTGTGGAATACTAATAACTTGACAGATTTTCAGCTGTAATCTGAATGGCTGGTAGTGTTGCATAATTTCCAGGAAAATGTAAACCCGACTAAGGGACTGTAGTAGTCATACTCAACAAGCATGATTGCATTAACAGTAATTTATGAACATTGTGCTCAATGATGGTTTGAAGTTTATTTCTGTAGAACCTGCCATTATGCAGACCTGCACATCCACACCTGAGGACAAGTTGCAGAGTCCTTGCTGGACTTGTGCAGAGTGGAAACCTGCCTGTCTAATATATATGATTGAACTATGAGGATGAATTCACTATGTCCACATATCTATGGGCTAGCCAGGCCGCACAAAAATGATATCCCTTTACTCCCTATTTGACCAACAACTGCCTCGGCACAATAGGATTTAGCTAAATGGTTGTCGGAGCTATTGCAACCAATTTTAAATGAGTGTTCAACATTGTGAAAGATTCCTTCCCTTTCATGAAGATCATATGGGTCCTACATATTTAGATGTAACATGTCCATGTACTCTTTCACTACTACAAACTTATTTACCAACGAACAATTGAGGGAAGCCATTAACGTTGCTCTATATCACTTTCTGAATATGTGTTCATTGAACTCATGAACTTAGTAACCATGCAGTTGAGTTCAGTTTCAATGACATCATGTACACCCAAATAGATAGCATTGGATCCCCTCTGGGCCCAGCCCTTGTTAACATCTTCATTTATACCATTAACCACCTACCTCTTGCTTTCTTCTGATACTTAAATGACATGTTTGCAACATTTGAATCCGCAGCTGCAATGAACAGTTTGTTCACAAACTTCATAAACTTCATCATCTGCTCAAATTTATCACTGATGTATTACAATCAAATGATCTCCCTTTCCTTAACATAGTAGATGAGAAATCTACAAACAGATTTGATAACGACTATTACTATCAACCAAAAACCTACATTCACAGGTCAATGTATGCATTGGAATTCTTACAGTTCCATGCTGTACAAGATCATTCTTACTGACAACTTCATGATTAGGGCCCGAGCCATTTGTTTACTGTATAAGCTTGATACGGAGATAGGACTTTTCAAAACTGTTCTGAGTGGTAACGGCTATCACATGCTGGATATCATGAAAATTCATAAAAGGGCCTGCCCACCTCTTTCAAACCTGAATGATGCCCAATCTACCACCAATTATCCTGGAAGGGAAAGGTGTATCATAAATGTAAGCAACTGGCAAAGCTAGCTGTCTCATACTGCTACTTTGTAGTAATCTCACGAGTGGTTCCACTAACAGGATACTACCATCAAGTTGAAAAGACATTTTACCTACTAATAAATAAGTAACGTATTATATGAGTTTCAGTGCCTGTGTGATGCCAGGTGCGTAGGCCATACGTTGCAATGACTGGCAGCCCATATGAAACAGTGTGCCCAGTTGATCATTTACAGTGGCCAGCTTGCCAATTCTGCTCAACCAGCCATGCTTTAAAACCACCAAATTATGTCCACCATTCAATGTGATTCTGTTATTGGGCATCACTTATTAAATAAAGTCAATGATGTTAAGAATTACGCTGGAAATGAATTATCAATCTGGCTTACAGAATGATGCAATTGGACATGCTAAAGCAACATATATTAATATCAGATTCTTATAGGCAAAAGAAATTTGTACATACACTAGAAGTTTCTCATTGGAGGGAAAAGAAAGTGGTCATAGACTATCAATCTCTGTTGCATTTCTATGGTAACAACCTGACAAATCAGAGTTTACCTGCCTGTTCTGTGAACATAGATTGACAGTTAACTGGTCCTGCTACACCTACATGACAATGATGGCCCAACCAATCATAACTCTTGCTGTATAAATCAGTGTCCCTTTTTAAAAGTCTTTTTCTTGCAACCCAATCCTGAAGACCGCAAGACAAAAAACTTTGACCTCCTGTCTCCTTTTAAGCAATCTTCAAGATTAATTGAAGAGAAAACAAAATGCAGGGCTATTGGGAAGAGTGGAGAATGGATCTAGCTAAGTTGTTCGTACAGAGGGTTACCACAGACACGATAGGCTGACTGTCTGCTTTCAATGTTCCAACTATTCTTTGATTCTATGATAATATTTTCTTATATAAAAGTGTGCAAACCCGTATGCATCCACAAAGCTTTACTCTTCCCTTTTCTGCTAGTCCTACATGGGTACAAGCCCAGAAACTTCAACTTCTTCAGACCCTGTTCTGATTGTTGAGACACAACAGTGCAGGGGCAGACTCGGCTGTCAAACCATAAGGCAGCATATGTGGTGGGGAGTGAAATGGATAAGTGAAATGGGTGGCACAGTGGCTTAGTGGTTAGCACTACTGCCTCACAGTGCCAGGGACCTGGGTTTGATTCCCACCTTGGGTGACTGTCTGTGCTGAGTTTGCACATTCTCCCCGTGTCTGTGTGGGTATCCACCAGCTGCTCCAGTTTCCTCCCACAGTCCAAAGATGTGCAGGCTAGGTGGATTGGCCATGCTAAACTGCCCATAGTGTTCAAGGATGTGTAGATTAGGTGGGTTCTTGAGAAAAGGTATGGGGGATGGGTTTGGGTGGGATGCTCTTCAGAGGGTTGGTGTGATGCAGAGCACTCTGATGCATCTCAGTGGGATCCTGGCATACTAAGTTTAAGGTAGCGGAAATCCTATTTAAAACTGTAGGCATTCTAGCTCTCATAGTTAGCACAAGCATGCAACTGCTTAAGGTAGAGTGGGAGTGGTGGATAAATGCATCAAAGTGTGGGATAGCATATAGAAAGCAAAGATTGATGGGCATGCAAGTTACGTAGTTGTGAAGAATTATAAGATGTAGGAGGCTTGAGTAAGAAAGTAGGGTGATGTGTACAGTAAATGTCCAATTGTAATAATTTTTCCTGACCTGATTAGGTCATTAAGTGCTTCCTAGACTGAGCTCAGGATCATGGCACCTCTTCCTGACGACCTCCTGGGCCAAGTCCATCCATGTTGTCTCTGTAGATGTAGTAGGTTCCTTCTTCCCATTGTCAGGAAAGGGTATCTCTCTCCTTTCACATAACCCTCGACAGTACATCTGTTAAAGCAGGGCATAGTGCTAGATTATCCTGAATCCATTCTGAGCTTTTTTCTTTCCTGTTGTTTCCAACTACAAGCTCCTACAAGTTCCATCTCTCAACTATCGCTTTAAATACTGTAGTTTATATTAGATTATGTGGGTCCTATTCAAGCCCACTGTAGCCAGTTGATAATCAATCCACAATGATACTAATAATGAAATAACAATTGACAATGAGTTGATTGCATTAAAAAGCCTCTTGAATTTACTTCCATGTTGCTCACATCATTTTGAACAACTTTCCTCACTCCAGTACATCCCTAAGCAAATATGAAGGCCATTTTTTTCACTGAGGAATTGTTAAACGATTAGAATATGTTCCTAGGAATAGTGGAGGCAGGTGGTGACTACTCATTCAGACGCAAATTAGATACATTTCTTTCAGAAAATAATATTTTAGGGTGCCATATGTGTATAATTTGAAGCATGATATATGGTTGACGTAACAGGGGAACAAGTGACATTGGATTTAAGCTTGATACAAGCTTCCTTTCCTGATATCATTTCTCACTATTGCTGTTCCTTCCTCCTTCATACATTTACCTAGCTTTCTCTTAACTGCATTTAGCCTATTGCCTTAATGATTCCACGTGACAGCAAGACTAACATATACATTACTCTCTCAGTAAAGAGGTTGCCCTCATTCTTTATTCAATTTTTTAGCAATTATCATATTTTTACACAGTAAATACAGCACCAAGACAGCCATTCAGTTAAACCGGTGGTGTTTATACTCCCTTCCTATTTTATCTGTCTCATCTCAGTCTTTCAGCATTTTATTACATTTCCTTGTTGTTACGTACTTTTCTGATTCCTTTCTGAAAGCATCTCATCCATGTACCTCAATCATTTCCTATAGCAAGGAGTTCCACATTATTATTGCTCCCTGATGTTTGTTTAAAAGAAATATTATTTCCCTGTTTGAATTAATAGGAATTAATCTTCTGGTTTTGCATTTCTGATGAAGGATCACACAGCTGGAATGTTTTCTTTCTTGAAAGATGCAGCCAGATTTCCTGAACAATTCCAGCCTTTTCTATTTTTATTTCAGATTTCCAGCATCTGCAGCACTTTGCTCTTGTATTTATGTCACCAAGTATTGGATTCTCCCAAAAGCAGAAAACACTTTGCTGCATCAATAACAACCATATTATGGTGCGGAGAGCATATAACCTACACAGCTGAACTGATAATAAGCTCAATTGATCTTTCAAAAGATATGGCATATGGATTGCCTATTTCGGCATCTCTCCACCTATATAGTTATGAAGAATAGCTCAAGGGTATGCAGGCAGGTAGGGGGGTGGGCACTTATGATAGCGGCAAAAATGGACTATTAAGTTTCAACTTCCATCATAGATAACACAGCGTGGAGATGGAGGAACACAGCAGGCCAGGCAGCATCAGAGGAGCAGGAAAGTTGACATTTCGGGTCGGGACCCTCTTTTTTCTGAAGAAGGGTCCCGACCTGAAACGTCAACTTTCCTGCTCCCCTGATGCTTCCTGGCATGCTGTGTTCCTCCAGCTCCACACTGTGTTATCTCTGACTCTAGCATCGGCAGTTCTATCTCAACTTCCATCATCTCATCTTTCATTAGCTAAAATCGCTTTTAAAGGGAAAATAATTGAGTTAAGATGGCTGCAGTGATCAAGTTGAGCCCAACTTAATGAACCTTCAATAAATAAACCTCAGAATGAACTGAAATTAAATCATCATCAAAATGGCTGGAACCATGCACTCAGATCTATACTTCCTATTTGATGTACACACTTCTGGAAGTTTCAGATATTGCGATGAAAACCACCTCCAAATTATTCAGCTTGAAAAACACAATGAAGTCAGACATGAGATAAGCAAATGAACATATTTACGGCATCAACTTTTAGGCACCGTAGAGAGAGAAGAATGAGGGATTCAGAACATCAGTTCAGCATGCAAAAGACAATGGGTGGTGAAAAGCAAATCAGTGGCCAATCAATTTAGTGAAAACTCAAAAGGCATCTACAAATGTTGCTACTGTGGAAGATACAAGTCATCAATTAAACAACCATGTCAAGTCAAACTTAACAGCACAAGGACTTAAGGATTTTCTCAAATGCATTCTCTTGATATTCCCTTTCAGACTAGATGCTCTCCCCTTTAAAATTTATACCTGTGTTCATGTGTATTGTTGACACATTTTACTATTCTCTCCTTAAGGGCATTGTGAGTCAACCCACAGCACATAGACTGCAGCGGTTCAAGAAGGCAGCTCAGCACCACCTTCTCAAGGGCAACAAGGGACGGGTAATGAATGCTGGCCAGCCAGCAACATCCTAGTCACGAGTGAATTTTAACAAAAAAACCGCTCCCTACCAATAGCACCAGCCCTTGGAGGGTGGGGGTGGGGTGTGGTGGTGGTTTGGGGACGGGTTAGTGTGGAATGTAAAATCGCCCCATTGGTGATATCACATAAGGGAAGCAAAATGACTCTGGAACCATGTTTTGGTTGAATAGTATGTGAAGTATAACCTTTTCAAACTGAATCTATCCAGTGCTCACAAAATAGTTTTCTAACATAAGCATAACCATTATCCAGAAGTGTGGTATGGATGAACCTTCTCGACCTCCTCCAGAACTCCTGGGGTGGCATTGTGGCTCAATGGTTAGCACTTCTACCTCAGAGTACCAGTGACCCAGGTTCAATTCCACCCTTGGGTGACTGTCTGTGTGGAGTTTGCACATTCTCCCCATGTCTGCGTGGGTGTGCTCTGGTTTCTTCCCACAGTCCAAAGATATGCAGTGCAGGCTAGGTCAATTGGTCATGCTAAATTGTCTGTAGTGTCCAGGAATGTGTAGGCTAGGTGTTTGGCCCAGAGAAATGCTGCAAGGGTTACAAGGATAGTGTAGAGGGTGATCTGGGTGGGATGCTTTTCAGAGAGTTGGTGTGGACTGAATGGCCTGCTTCCACATTGTAGGGATTCTGTGATCCTTTACTTCTATTTGTATGCTGGTATTGTTGAGGAACTGAGTGGTTCCACTGCATATCTACTTTACAGTGACGCATGAATAAGCATTTATCTTTATGTATGGGGGACTGAATAGCACCTGTACTATCAAATTCTAAGATTCTATCTTTTCTTTTGATTTTGACTGAACAGAAAGAATGAATTGTGCCCTTTATTAAAATTGACAACACTCAAAAGGTTTTAAAACCATCTCTCTAAAATTCATATCTTGTTGGAGGCGACTGTGAGATGAGGACTAAGGAAAAATGTTACACCACCACATTTTTCTCATCTCCTACCAATCTATATACTGCCCATTGGTGATGTCACTCAAGGAAATGGAATCAGGTTCAATATGTATATTGACAATATTCAGTTCTAGTCTCAGCTTTTATTTCTTAATCTGTCCCAGTGAGCCCCTCTTTTCCCTTGCATACTGTTATTGTTTTCTGATGATAATACTGGATGAGTCAGAGTCCAGAGTGAAATCCCCTTGATAGCCCATGAGTTTTATTTTTGCAGTTTGGTTACCATGTTTTTCAGTAAGTGAACACATTCAAAGGAGGCTAATTTTGACATAAGAACATTAAAGTTTATTATAAACAAAAAGGAAATAAAACTATTACTGCTATACTAGAACTAGTCAAAGTCGTCTTATTACATATTATCAAAAATAAAGATTCAACCCTTTTGTCCTCAACAGCAACCTTACATACATTCAACCCTCACTGAAGGTCACCTTGTTTCCACTTTAAAACTCTTTGTTCAGTGGACATGGTTGTAACTAGTTTCTTTTCAGCAAACATCTGCATGCACCCATTACTATGTCCTTTGTTAATGTCTCTTCCTGAGACTCTTCAATAAAATTAACCTGGCACGGACTCATGGTGGAGAGGAGTGAGCCCTGAGATGATGTTTGCAAGGTAGGCCCAGCGGCAAAAGATGGCGACTTCATTGTTGGTTGGGTCCGTCATTGGCGGCAGCGAAACGATGGGTGGAAGTGCATCACAGCAACGTCGACAAAGTGGCCGCAGTGAGATACCCTGATGTTGGTGGGTCCGGCACTGGAGGTGGCAGAGGTGAATCAGCCCAGCGGCAAAAGAGGGCGTCTGAAGATTGGCAACTTTGCTGTTATTTGGGTCTGGCGCAGATGGCGGTGAAGCGCCGGTGGGTCTGAGCAGGCTTGGAACTCGAATGTAAATGGACTTCTCTTTATGCCATATCTTTTCATTTTTGTCTTATTCTTAAACTATCAAAATGACACCGTATTGTGGCGACAAATGCAAGTTTTTCATGGTATTTTGTTGAATTTCTCACTAAAAATACATGTGATAACAAAAATCATTCAAAAAAGTATTTCCAATCCAGCTCATTTATTTGTTAACATGGATCCTTAAAACTCCTCTTTCACAGCCTTCTGTTTCTTGAGCTTTTCTCTTTGTGAAATTAAACACTTCAGAACTTTTTCTGCGCAGACAGCTTTTGGAAGCTGCAAGACTACACTGTTCTTTATACAGATCTTTTCCTCTGAAAGAAATCTGAAAATTTCTCAACAGACAACTGCACCTCTTGACCTTCTGGAGGGCTCTCTCATTTTAAATAAAACCTGGCTTCTGTTTCTATCTCCCTGTGTCACAGGACACCTTGTTGCTATGCAACAGGCCTCTTCTGTTCCACTCTTGTCTTAAGGTACTGAACTAATCATCTCAAGGGTTTAAAAGTGTCATTTAGGTGCATGTAAACAAAATTTTAGATGCCCCAGCACCACTCTCAGAACTCACAAAAAATGAAACTAAAATTAAGTCCACCCCTTATTAGCTCACAACATATAGAAATACAAATCAAACTTAAAGTTATACATGGTTCTGTCTACTTTAAAACACGTTTCAAAATAATCATATCATGAACCGTCATCACAATACTCATCCATTTTAGATTTCATCACTCTGCCTTCAGCCCTATCAGATATCTTCTCTACATCCATATCTGACTTAGAGCCACAATTTCTTCCAGTTCAACTTCATTATTTTGTATGTTTTTTTCCACTGATTATGCTTCACAAAACATCTTGGCATATTTTCCTACATTAGGCACTCTATTTAAATGCACATTGCTGATATTCTCATTGCTTGGTGCCTTCTTTACATAGTTGAGGCAATTCCACCTTCAATAGAAATCTGATCATAAGTCTTCACAGTAGAGATTACCAAAACATGGAATGTTTCATTAACAGGCACTAGTGCAGGTGACCAAAAGCACGGTCAAAGAAGGTACAATCCTTTTTAGTTAAGTTAATCCCTAATAAAATCCACAAGAATTGAATATAGTTATGAATCAGCAAATTTGTTCTTTTTACTCAAATGGCATATTTCTTCTACACATGTTCTTCAAAATAAAAGTGGGCAGGCTTTTCAAATAAAATATACTCTAGACACTTTGCTTTTAAATAAAAATGTAATTTGAAGGTACCACATGGTGTAATGCAGAATTAAGGTGGGGGGTGTGTTGGAGAATAAGAATAGGGAGGTCTTACTGCAACTATACAAGGTGTTGGTGAGACCACATCTGGCGTACTCTGAGCAGTTTTTGCCCTTTTATTTAAGGAAAGACATCATTTCATTGGAGGTAGGTCAGAGAAGGCTCGCAAGGATGATCCCTGGAATGGAAGGATTGTCTTATAAGCGAAGGCCAAACAGGGTGGGACTCTATTCACTGGAGTTTAGATTAATGAGGAGTGACCTCTTTGAAATATATGGCATTCTTAAGGGGCTTGACAGGGTAAAATACAGAGAGAATGTTTCCTCTCATGGGAGAATCTAGGACTGGAGAGTATAGTGTCAGAATAAAGGGCACCAATTTAAGGCTGGGATGAGGAGGACATCCTTCTCTGAGGGTTGAATCTTTGGAACTCCTTGCCGCAAAGAGTTATGGGGGCAGAGAACTTCTGTGTATTTAAAACTGAGACAAATTCTTAATCCATAGAGGAATCAAGGGTTCTGGGGAAAGGACAGGAAAGTCATGATCTTGTGAATGGTAGAGCAGGCTCAAAGGGCCAAATAGCCTACTCCTGTTCCTATTTCTTTTTAACAAGAGGACAGGTAGGTTAATACATGATTTGACATATGTACTAATTTATGTACTATTAAATAAACAACAGGAGATATTCTTTCATCTCAAAGATGTTATCCCTTTTCTTTCAAGTAATTTGTGTGATTGTGGGTTTGCAAACGTCAAGCAATTGTTAGTTACATTTGGCCTTCACATCAAAAGTTATCAATAAAGTGAAAAATGTATCTAATTAACCTAAGGAATGAGATGTGTACATTATAGACAGGTTTGTAATAAAAGACCATATTTCCACCCGTCCTTGAAATACTCAAATGAAACAGTGAATGATGGCTTACGGTAACATATCGTGTGAGAAGTCATAAAAGTTGTTACAGAACTATTTCAGTGACAATAACCAACACTCAAGCAAGTGATCTCACGGTTAACAGATCAGATCAAAGCTCTATATTTCAGCCACATCCAGTTGTAAGTGATGAATAAAATAGAAATTTATTGTCGCTTGTATTTTTACAGAACATACAGTGAAAAGTGTTCACTGCGCCATACTCCAGCGCCCGGGGTGGACATTTAAACAACTGACTGCAGGAGGAAGCTCCACAAATATCCCCAGCTCAAAGATGGGGGAGACAAGCACATCAGCACAAAATACAAAGATGGAGCATTTGCAATGCTGTTCAACCAGAAGTGCTAATAGATGATCCATCTCAGCCATCCCCACTATCACAGATGGGGCCTGGAACATGGGACTACAACTGGCACAATAGCCATGGGCCCGAGCTCTTGGGAGCACAATGTCCATGGGCTGGGGATGGCTTTGTTGATCTCAGGTCAGTAGTGGGACCACTGTACCCAGGTCAAAAGTTGGAGCCCAGGCCAAAAGGCCATTGCCTTCAATGTCAGTACCCAGCCAATGTAATTAATTTCATGTGAGTACAAAAACTAGCCAGAAACACTGGATGCTACAAAACCTATGGACGTGGACAACATTCCAGCAGCAGTGCTGAGGAATGGAATTCCAGAACAAGCTGCGTCCCTAACCACGCTGTTCAAGAACAGCTACAACATTGCTCTCTGCCCAAAAATGTAGTTCAGGATTATCATCAAAGTGTTGGAAGGTGTTGTCAAATGTATTATCAAGTGGCACTTACATGGCAATAAACTGCTTGACACATTCTAAAGAAGCATCAGTGGACCTGAACCTTTAACCCTGATTTCTTTCCACAGATGCTGCCAGACCTGCTGAACTTTCCCAGCAAGTTCTGTTTTTGTTTCAGATTTCCAACATCTGCAGTTCTTTCGAATTTTTTTGTCTCCTGCTCACCAATGTTCGATTCAAGTTTTGCCAGGTCAGTCAGCTCTTGATCTCATTATTGCCTTGGTCCAAACATGGACAAAACAGCTGAACTCTCCTCTGGCTGCAGTTATACCCAGCATAAAGAAAGAATTACTGTGGTTTTTGGAAGTCAAACCACCTCAGTTCCAGGACTCAGCTGAAGTTCCTCAACGTAGTGTCCTAGGCCCAAACATCTTCAGCTGCTTCATCAATGATCTTCCCTCCAACTCAAGGTCAGAAGTGGGAATGTTCACTGATGACGGTAAAATGTTCAGTTTCATTCATAACTGTTCCTACATGGAAGCAGTCCGTATTCATATACAGAACTATTCAAGTTTTGGCTGATAAATGGAGAGTAACATTCATGATACACATGTGCCAGGTAATGACCATCTCCAACAGAAAAGAATCTAACCATTGTCTCTTGACATTCAATGGTACAGCCATCACTGGAACCCCAACAATCAACATCCTGAGTGTTACCATTGACCAAATACTGAACTGGATTGGCCAGATAAATATTGTTCTGCAGGGAGCGAGTCACCTCCTAATTCCCCAAAGCCCATCCAGTAAGGCACATGTCAGGAGTATGATGGAATTCTCTCCACTTGCCTGGCCACATGCAGATCAGGAATCTCAATGCCATCCAAGACAAAGCAGTCTACTTGATTTGCATCACAATCACTAATCTTCAATATTTATCCCCCCTACATCAGCCATATTGTGCATACAACGTGTGCTGCAGATGCACCTCTGCAACTCACTAATTTAGTTCCAAACCTGCAACATCTACTGCCTACAAGGAAAAGGACATTGGATGCATCAGAACACCATCTTCTGCAAGTTCTTCTCTGAACAACTCATGCTCCTGACTTAGAATGATATAACATTTCTTTCACTGTCACTGGGTCAAAGTTCTGAAACTCCCTCCCCACCAGCACTTAGATATGCACTAATGATTCAAGAAGGCAAGCTAACCATCACCTTCCCTGTAGGGCAATTAGGGATGGACAGTAAATGTTCTGTTGGCAGTGATACCCATATCTCTTGAAAGAACATTTAAACATCAGAATTTACAGCACTTTCAGCAAAATTTAAAAAAGCCAACTACAATAATTGAAGCTAAAGTCACAGCTTTATTCGATATCACAAATTTTTTTCACTCCTTCTTTCAAAGCCAGAGCACTCACAAGTATATACCACCCACTCTTTGTAGAGAAATATATTTCCAAAGACTTCTACAGGTCAACTGTTAATTATTATATTTTGGGAACTCAGGTAAGGTTTGACTTTATGACAGTACAGATTGGAAACCAGCTGTTCTCAGATTTATTACATTGAATATTTTTTAAATTGCATCAGGTTCTTTTTCTTTAGTGCTTAAATGTAAAGAAAAAAAACCATGGGAGCATTATTAAACAAAATGTGTGAAGTAAGAGTTGCCACAATCCTACTGGAAAGGAGATATTCTGCCAGACGAGTCAAAGCTGGAAGAGTGTGCTTTTAACGCGTGTCTTAAAGGGAGAAAAGCAAATGTCCTTTGGGGAAGGAAATCTGTCCTTACATGGTCTGACTTCAGACCCACTGCAATGTGGGTAACTTTCAACTGCCCTCTGAAATGGTCCAGCAAGCCACTCAGCTGTAATAATCGCAATAAAGTCTCAAAAAAAAATTGAAACCATGTGGATCACTTGGTATCGACCAGAGCGCCTGTGCTAACCTCTACAAGACCAATGGAGAATCACTAATTAATAAATCACCTCATGGAGCTTGTTGAGTATGAGTTCCCTTGGTAACATGCAATCTCCCACCTAGTCAAAACTCACTACCTGTATGTAAATATCGGCAATATTGGCTACCCAGATGATTTACTGGTGGTGGTTAACAACTAAAATCAGTAACAAGTCAAGGTGATTTGATGATCGGGAGAAAGTGTTCTGTTGTACAGAAGTAAGAGCGCTTCTGGATATGGAAAGAAAATAAAGCAGATCCACATCCCTCAGGCTGTTGTAATGCAGTGGAAGTTCACCTACCTCTGAGCCAGGAGACCTGGGTCCAAGTCCCACCTATTCCAGAGCTATGTCATAACATTGTTGAACAGGTTGATTTAGGAAAAAAATGCAGAACCTCTCCCTATCCAATTCCATTTTGATTTGGCATCCTCCCTCTCTCTGTACCTCTGCTACAACCTTCTGATGGTTTGCATTGCCTGTAACGGGCTCTGCATGTAAATATTCAATTAGCTGCTCAAGTGATTTACTGACAGTGGCTAGTAACAAAAAATAGGCAGTGATTAGGTAGTGGAGAAAACCTTTTAGTTGTGCGTTGTAGCACTTCTGAATATTATAACAAAAGTAGATCAGGGTGGGTAAAAGTTGATTAAAAAGAATATAGTGATTTGTTGTTGGAAAAAAAATTCAGTCGTGTGTGATAACACTTCTGGATAAGAATAAAAAAGCAAACCAAGGGATGGGTCTGTGGAACTGTCTATCCTAGGCTGGGATTAGCCTATGTACCCCATGAGTACTGGCTCTATTTCAGTGTTCAACCACAAATGATGTTCCTTTCCAGTTGAGCCTCCTGAGTTATTATAGCACTGGAAACGACAATGGCAAAAGAAGCCCTGTTGATGCTGGAAATTCCTTCTGACTAACATCTGGGACCTAGTGCCAAAAACCTGACATAGTCATTCTCATGGAATCATTCCTTACAGGTAATGTCCTAGACACCACTACTACCATCCCTGGACTTGTCCTGTCCCACTGTCAGGACAGACCCAGCAGCAGTGGCAGCACAATGGTATACAGTCGGGACAGGGTTTCCCTGGGAGTCCTCAACATTAATTCTGGACCCCATGTAATCTCAAGGCTTCAAGTTAAACATGGCTGAGGAAACCTACTGCTGATTATCAGTACCATTCTCCCTCGGCTAATGAATCAGTACTCCTCCATATTGAACACCACCTGAAAGAAGCACTAAGGGTGGCAGGGCATAGAATACACGCTGGGTGAGGGATTTCTATGTGCACCAACATGAGTGGCTCAGCAACGTACTACTGATCGAGCTGGTCAGAACCTAAAGGACATAGCTACTAGACTGGATCTGTGGCAGACGGTGAGTGAACCAACAAGAGGGAAAAACATACTTGACCTCATCTTTACCAATTTGCCTGCCACAGATACAGATGTCAGTATCAGTAAGAGTGACTACCACACAGTCCTTGTGAAGACAAAATTCCACCTTCACATTGAGAATACATTTTTGTGGTGTGGCACTATCATTATGCTAAATGGGACAGACGTCGAACAGATCTAACAACTCAAGACTGGGCATCCGTGAGGCACTGTGGCCATCAACAGCAGCAGAATTATACTCCAGCAAAATCTATAAACTCATGGGCTGGCATATACCCCACTCAATCATTACCAACAAGCCAGGGGACCAATGAACCTTATTCAATGAGGGGTGCAGGACAGCTTGCCAGGAGCAGCACCAGGGTTACCTGAGGTGTTAACTTGGTGAAGCTACTAAACAGGGCTACTTACATGCCAAGCAGCATAAGCAGCTTAGATAGAGCTAGGCAATCCCACAATCAATGAATCAGATCTAAGCTGTGCAGTCCTGATACATTCAGTAGTGAATGGTGGTGGACAATTAAAAACTCACTGATGGGGGAGGCCCCACAAACATCCACATCTTCAATGATGGGAAAGACCAGATAAAAAACAAAGGCTGAAGCATTTATAACAATCTTCATCCAGAACTGCCAAGTGAATGATTCATTTCGGCCTGCTCCAGAGGACCCCAGCATCTCAGATGCCCGTTTTCTGCCAATTCAATTCACTCCACGTGATATCAAAAGATAGTTGGAGATATTGAACAGTACAAAGGCTACATGCCCTGACAACATTCTGGCAATGGTACTGAAGGCTTGTCCACCAGAACCTTCCATTCCCTTAGCCAAGCTCTTTCAGTGCAGTTACAACACTGGCATTTACCCAACGATGTGGAAAATTGCCCAGGTATGTTCTGCACATAAAATGCAGGACAAATCCAACCCGGACAATTACCACCCTATCAGTCTACTCTCAATCATCAGTAGAGTGATGGCAAGAGTCATCAACAGTGCTATCAAGAAGCATCTGTTCAGCAATAACCTGCTCATTGACACTCAGGTTGGGTTCCACTAGGGCCACTCAGCTCCTGACCTTATTACAACCTTGGTTCAAACATGGACAAAACAGCTGAGTTCCAGAGGTTAGGTAAGAGTTACTGCCCTTGATATCAATGCTGCATTTGATCGAGTGTGGCATCAATGAGCCCTAGCAAAACTGATGTCACTGCGAATCAGGGCAAACTCTCCCATGGTTGGAGTCATACCTGGCACAAAGCAAGATGTTTGTGATTGTTGGAAGTTCATCATTGCAACTCAAGGACATCTCTGCAGGAGTTCCTTAGGGTAGTGTCCTAGGTCCAACCAATTTCAGCTCCTTCATCAATGACCTTCCCTCCATCATAAGGTCAGAAGTGGGGCTGCTCGCCGATGATTTCACAATGTTCAGCACCATTCACGAATCCTCAGATACTGAAGGAGTCCGTGTTCAAATTCAATAAGATCTGGACAGTATCCAAGCTTGGGCTGACAAGGGGCAAGAAACATTCGTACCACATAAATGCCGGCGATGATCACTTTCAATGAGGGGTCAACCTAACTTTCACATTCAATGTTGTTACCATTATCAAATCCTCCTCTATCAACATTCTGGGGTTAACACTGTCAAGAAAACTGACCTGAATCGGTCATATAAATGCAGTGTCTACAAGAGCACATCAGAGCCAAGGAACACTGTAGCGAGTGACTCATCTCCCAACTCCCCAAAGCCTATCCACCATCTACAAGGCACAAGTCAGGAGTATGATGGAATATTCCCCACTTCCTGATGAGCTCAACTCCAAAAATATTCAAGAAGCTTGATACCATCCAGAATAAAACAGCTCACTTGATTGGTAACAAACCACAAACATTCATACTCTCCACCACCAATGTTCCATAACAGCCGTGCGTACTATCTGCAAGTTGCACTGTAGAGATTCCTCAAGAATGTTTCAACAGCATCTTCCAGACCCATGACCACTTCCATCTGGAAAGACAAGGACATCACCACATGCAAGTTCCCCTCCAAGCCAAGCACCATCTTGACTTGGAAATATATCACCAATCCTTCAAAGTCACAGGCTCAAATCTCCTCCTTGAGGGAATGTGGGTCAACCTACCACACATGGCCTGTAGTGGTTCAAGAAGGCAGCTCACCACTACATTCTCAAAGGCAACTAGGGACAGCCAATAGCAGTGAATGAAGAAAAGTAGAGAGGCAGATATTAGTGAAGGGTATTCCTAAAACTGGGGGCTAGACTGCACAATGTGCAATGATTAATGATGGAGTGAATAAAATCAGGAATATGCAAGAGGCAGAAGTAGAGGAATGCACATATTTTGGACAGTTGTGATCTGGTTACAAAGATAGCAATGGGCAAGTCTTTAAGGGATTTGAGAACAAAGACAAGAATCTTAAAAACAAGATATTGTTTGATGAGAAGCCAATGCTAAGTCACTGAGCTCAGGACTGAGAGGAGAAAGGGACCTGGTGCAAGGTAAGACATGGGCAGAAGAGGCTTAGATAGCCTCAAATTTACAAAGTGTAAAATGTGGAAGAGTGGTGAGAATTCCATCACGGTAACCAAGTCTAGAGTTAGCATGAATACGAATGAGGGTTTCATCAGCAGAAGAGATGAAACAGAAATAAAGTTTGGCAAAGTTATGAAGGTAGAGATACGTGGTCTTAGTGACGGCATTAATACATGATCAGAAGCTTACCTCAGCATTAAATGTGAAGTGTTTGCAAACTGAGACGTGCATAATCTCAGACTGGGAGTGGGATGGTGTTGATAGCTGGGGAATGGACTTTGGAGGAAGGAATGAAAATAATTGCCTCAGTCTTTCTGATATTTCCTCCAATGTTAGGGAAACTATCCTCTAATCCAGTACTCGATGTTGGATAAACAACCTGACAAATTAGCATGGGGAAGAAGTCATGAGAGGCAATAGTGAAATAGATCTGGTTGGCATCGAGGCACATGTGAAAGCTAACCCTTTACTTCGAGGTGATGTTGCTGAGGGACAGCATGTCACTGACAAATAGGAGGGGACCAATGACATATCCTTGGAGCAAGAAAAGTTAACAATATCTTATAAGTTAAAATACCCAGCCTAAAATTATCATGTTGACAATACATTCTATAATCACATTTTTGAACAGGAGGGTCTACAATAACTGACTAACAACCATATCATCCACAACGATACAGATGAGTAGCGCTCACTGCTCTGCTAAAATAAAATGTTTCACTGTTTCTGTGCATTATACCCATTTTGATTCAGATGTTGATTTTAACTTTGTAATTTGGTCAGATACAATTGATAGAACATAGTGCATGTTAATCAATCTGTTCAGAATAATAACACATAACATTGAACACCTTTTCTCATTCTTCGTTAAAAAGCAATGTACCAAAGCTGGCTCATCAATGCACACCTCTGGCATTAATGCTGGTAAACAGATTTTCGTGTGTGTTTAAAAATATAAATCTCATGTATCCTGTATGGCGTTATCTTTAACTGACACCGATAATGACTTGAAATTTGCTAATTCCTTCATGGATGAAAGCATATGACCTGACTAGTAAAGATGACCCTCCTCTTAGTTCACTCTCTGGCAATGGACCCATCATATCGGCAAGTTTCTTCTGGAATTCACACAGCTCCTGTATACTCTGTGTTTCAAACTTAATACCAATCTATCACTAGGAAATTTTCAATATCTTTTCCCCCCTCCTCCCCTCATACCTGAGACTGATTAATCCTTTGATGTTCGTATCATCTTGAATTTGATTTTGCCAGTTTGCTTTGTCACTGGCCACCCTCCATAAATTCCATGAATTCCACCCTTTATAAATACAAAATGTCCATACCTATGTTACCTTACATCTCATGTGTCATGATGTCACCTTCTTCTAACTCTAACCTATGTACTGTACATCTTTCACACCTCTGTTCCATTAGTGACAGTTCCATTAGAATCTTGGCTCTGTGATGTGGAATTTCATTCCTAAACCCGCAATATCATTTTTAACTCCAAGCTGCTTTAAAAATGCAGTTAGAATCAAGCGTTCAATCAATATTTAAATATGACAGAAACATTCTCTGTCCATTTCCTTCTTGCTCTGCAACTGAAGCAACTACATAAATGCAAGTTGTTATTTAGAATCAACAGATGGGGCATAATCTGTTGCAGGTATTGTTAAGTTCAGCATTACATAAATCTGTTGAAACTAGAGCCTTGTAAACTGGCATGTTTATTGTATGCTTAATTCATTCTGCATTTGGTCTGGTTACTTAGGTTATTTTGAAATAAATAGGTCTGTTTGAAACATAATTCATCAATATCTGAATTTTAAAAAAGCCAAGTTTCTAGTTAAAATAATGTTCATTATTTTGGTTTTGACTGAATAAAATTTGAATACCTAGAAAAAAATTTGCACTTTTCAGAAACAAATGTGGTCCTACCTGAAAATGGATATTTGTTTTTGTTTCAGAATAAAAATTTAAAAGAATGTGAGAAACTAAAATATTTGTTCTTACTGAAGCTTAAGAAAACAGAGCACTACTATATTTTAATACTTGAGTTTCATGAGAAAGCACAAGCGAAATCATTTCTTAGATCATTTACCCATGCATTTTATATGGATGTACACAACAATATGCTCAAGGTATAAAAACGTAACAGGAACAATGAATTTGGCTTGTTCAATATATAACATGAAAAGGAATATTTTTCTGAAATACAGAGCTTACAGTGCAAAAGCTCTGCAGCCTTTACTATTCCATGAACCTGTTCCAATCTCTGCACTTGCCTAACTAAGACCTCTTGCACATTCCTAATCTAAAAACTTCTCATCGTTTTCATTGGCCTCATCACTCCATCTCTGTAATTTCAGTCCCATAACCCTTTAAGATTCTATGCTCATTAATTCTAATCACTTGAACATTCCCAAAACAGCACACTGAACACTCAGTTGCTTTGGTACTAAATGTTCAATTTCAGTGCCTAAACCTCTTCACCTTGCTACTTCTCCCATCTCTTTATGCCACATTTTAAAGTCTGCCTAATTAAGCAAGTTTTTGATCACCTGTCCTAATATGTCACATTTTATTGATAACTCTGCTGGAAAGTGCCTTGAAACAGCAAATACATTAAAGTTGTTATTTAAGTTTGAGTTTTTGTTACTGTATTCATTCTTTTCCTCATTGTTCCTGTTCAAATTTTGTGCACTAAAATTTTTGAACAAAAGATGAAATGTTAATTAAGATGAATACATTTGATCTCCTGCTATAGAAATATCGGGCACAGTTGCTTATCTGTCATCAAATTTATTAGCTATTTTAGAGATTTTTATTCATTCATGGGATGCATGTGTTGCTGACTGGGCCAGTATTTATTGGTTACTCCTAGATGCCTTTCAGAAAGTAGTGCTGAGCTGCCTTCTTAACAGCTGCAGTCCAATTGATATAGGTAGACCCACCCCATTGCTATTCGGGGGAAAGTTCCTGGATTTGGATCCAGTGACAGTGAGGGAATGGTGATATAGTTCCATGTCAGGATGGTGAGTGGCCTGGAGGGGAATTTGTAGGCGGTTCCAGAGTACAGAATCCATCAAATATTTGATAAATAATAGTCAAGTTTTTTAATGTTTTGCATAAAGATGCAGCCCCTGGGAAGTCTAAAGATAGAAATGTTCCATGTGAAATACATATCAGTCTTTCAGTAGTTCAGTTCCACCGAGACTACTCAACTCCTGACTTGATTACAGTCTTATTTCAAACATGGGCACAAAAACTGACTTCTAGAGGGGAGGTCAGAGGGACAGCACTTGACATCAAGGCCACATTTTGTTGACAGGAAATCAAAGAACCCGAAGGAAACCCACAATGATACAGGGAGAATGTATAAATTCCACTTCACCCACATCCACATCCACACATAGGTTGCTTCTTTGGTCTCCAATAGGTCCCATCCTTTCCCTGGTAATCCTTTTACTCTTAATACTTACAAAAAGCCTTGGGCTTTTCTTGGTCCCATCTGCCAAAGATATTTCACAGCTCCTCTTTGCCGTCCTAATTTATTTTGTAAGCAACCTCCTACACTCTCTATACTTTTGAAGGACCTCCCCCTGTTCTTAATGCACTAAACCTGATATATGCTTCCTTTTTACGTCTTTGCAAAATTCTCAATATCCCTTGACATCCAGGGTTCTCATGACTTTCTGTCCTTGTGTTTCACTCTTAGAAGAACACGCTGGCCTGACTTTCTCTGTAATACTTTTAAAAGACTCCCACTTTCTATCTGTAGACTTTACTGCAAGTACTTGCTTCCAGTCTATGTTTGCCAGATCCTGTTGAATTACATCAAAATCGACCTTTCCCAATTTCAAAACTTAATTTCTGCACTATCCTTATCCCTTTCCACAATGATTTTGAAACTTAGAGAGTTATAGTCACTATTCCCAAAATGCTTGCCCAGTGACATTTCAACCACTTGACAGACTTCATTCTCTAGGAGTAGGTCTACACTGCCCCATCTCTAGATGGACTACCTACATATTGGCACAAAAAGCTCTCCTGCATGCTTATTCCACCCTGTCTGATTCCAGTTAAGGTTAGGAAAGATGAAGTTCCCCACAACTCTAACCTTAGTTCTCTCACACCTTTCTCTGATTTGCCTACGTGTCCGCTCCCCTATCTCCCTCTGGCCATTGGCATGCCTGTAGTATAATCCCAGCAAGGTAATCATCCTGTTTTCTTTTTAAGCTGTACCCAGATGGCCTCCTTTGAAGACCCTTCTATGACGTCCTCCCTCACTACTGCTGTGATAGTTTTCTTTACAAAAATCCAATGCCCCCACTTCTCTTACTCTCCCCCCCATCCCACCTGAAACTTCTATATCCTGGAATGTTAAGCTGCCAGTCCTATCCTCCCTCTATGTCTCAATGATTGCACCAATACCATATTCCCATGTGCTGATCAATGCTCTTAAGTTCACCCGCCTTACCAGTCAAGGTCCTTGCATGAACATCCAGACCTCTCATGTCCCTAATTGATGCCCATGTCTTTTCTACCCACTGGTCTGTCCTGGCATTCCTTATACATCTCACTGGACCTTGCTTGTGACTTTACATCTGATCTGTGTCCCGCTCCCCTGCCAAATCATTTCCTTAGTCAGCCATCATCCCTGTTGTCTAAGTCTGCCTTCATTGTCAGAAGATTACTAACATACAGAAAGTAGTCCCTATTTTCCAGGATCTCACCATTAATCTTTAACTAGTTGGGGGGGGGATGTGCTAGTTGGGGAGATGATCTAATTCAACAAAAGTGCAAGGAACCACATCAATCACTGTAGATAGTCTTCACAGTAGCCTTAGACACTGTCAACTGCAAAGTCTTTTGGAATATCCTCCTCAAATTTGGTCACCCTCAAAAATCACTCCATGCCATGCATGCCATCGACCTCATCATCAGAACTGCCACGAACCTTATCTCTCTGAAAAGTGAAGTCCAACAAGGCTGTGTGTGAGCTGTGTCATCGTTGCAACTCTTTTCTCCGATCTCCTTGCTGCAAACCTCACTTCCACCATTTCACTGAATCACCTACAGAACAGACTGGTAACTTTTCAAACTCTGCTGTCTTCAATCCAAAATCAAAACCAAACCAATGGCAGACACAGACCTTCCAGATGTAATGTGTGTGTACTCTTTCGGAAACTGTGCTCAGGTCACTGTAAACTCCTTCTCTGTAGCATATCAGAGAATGGGACCTTTCACTAAACACTTGGCAAGCAATACTAATAACTAATAAAGGCCAATAAAGAACAATGTTATTGCATTTTTCTATCAACCACAAACAATAGCTGCTTTTTAATTTTAGAAGCCAAAACCACAATAAAAAGACATCAGCATTATGTTGACATCCTGGTTCACTAGGATTTGCTTCTTTGTTTAGCCAAGGTTTTTATCTGCTATTAAAGGCTGCATCTAGCTGAGAATGATGCATTCCTTAAAAGAAAACTTAGTTCCCAATCACTTGGGCACATATATTAACTGAAGGAAATTTTAATAAAACAATTGGGAAAGGGATGGGGGGTTGGAAGAAACATTTTCCTCACTACAATAGCACAACAAACATCCAAAATATCAACATTCCTCATCTTTTTTGGCCTTTACGGTGCCCTCATTTCGTTGATAGGAATTACTTATTCCCTTATTGAGACCGGCCCATCTGAAGTCGAGACATTATCCTTTAAAGGTTAGAGGAGCTCTGATAAACTGCAGTCTGTAAGATCAGGGCAACATGTTTGGGTACTCACTGAAGGCTACCACAGCCAGAGACAGAGTGATAAGAATGGAGATCCAGGACACCCACAACGCCTTCTTGCGGTAGCGCTGAGCTTCGTGGGGTTTCAGCTTTTGGCTGCTTTCCAGTAAACCTATGAGAAAGATCAATGCAGAAATGAATTGTCCTCCGCGATTTCAATGTTTTAACTGGTGCTTGCCGTCATGGTCCCAGGTGAGTGAGGGTATAAGCTGAGATGGACTGTACATTTTACACCAGCATCTTAAATCTGCGGAGACCAGTGGATTCTTGATGGGCTGGTAATTTCATTTTATTTTTTAAATGAACACTTGCTTTAGTAATAAGCCATTTCATTGTATCTGTGCTGCGGACAACCTAGTCACCGCCTGAAGGTGCATCATACAACATTTAAGCTTGATCAAGAATTAATCATTGAACTTGCCAAATGGCTCCAATATAAGGTTTTCTCTTTCTGTTTAAAGTCCGTTAATGCTTTACGCTATATAATAGTGAAGCGTTGCCTGTGTCAAAGTTTTCAGACTGATTCGCAAGCCATTTGCCCTGGGCTGTCCAGCACTGACACAGCTCCCAGCCTCCAGCCCCTATCCCCACTCCATCGTTGTCAGCAACACTCACCTCTGTTCTCCACTGTATCGCCGAACTGTGCGCTTTCACTGATCCTCATCTCGGTGTCTCTGTCCATCTTGTACCTCTCCTTCGGCTGACCAGATACCGGGGCGCACTGACCGTTCCTGGCTTCAGCAACCGCCTGGTCTGTGGCAGCAATGGAGAGATCTGAAGCTGGCGACTCCATGCCTTAAAAGTAGTGCGCGGGGAATGTGGCACACTGGCGAGAATGTCTGCACCGCCCGCACAGGATGGAGTGAGAAACGGAGAGATGGCAACGTTAGCTCGCCTATCAAAGGGATTCCCGAATCATCAGCACAGAGATGCAAACTGGAATGGGGTGGGGTTGATGGGGGGCGGGGGGCGGTAAGTGTTATTGACAAACCAGCTCTAATTAAAATTCGGAGTTTCGTCAAATCAGTTCTGAACCACTGTCAGCTTCTCGTAGAGCTGTGACTGGACTCTGTGATGAAGCATTTACATCAAGCTGCAGTTAAAACAAAATGTAGACATGAACTTAATCGCATTCAACAACTACGTGCGCTTGTTTCTACCTTGAGATACAAAGGAGCAGAAATATTTTCCTTTAAGTCTGTACAGTTATATCTTCAAGGCTCGAACGTCTTCCATCTCAGTGAATCCCCAACACCGCTTTTTGAGGCGAACATAACATAAGCCCCCTTTATGCCAGGCGTTGCTGTGCAGTGTTCCTCACAGTGTTGGCAAGTTTGCCTTGTATCGTAAAACAAAACAAGGAAATATTGAGGCGCTGCAGAAGTTAAAACCAGCTTTCGGTTCAGGCTTCCGTGTCAAGTTCAAACGTCAGTGAAAAAAGCTTTGTTCCAAGCCGGAACTTCTGCCCTCAAATGAAAAAAAAGTTTTAGAGAGGATTTATAAATCCGGGAAGATTATATTACAGTAAACAGTCTCGCTTCTGTGAAATGGGCTTGGCTTTGTCTTAGCGTATTTGAATACGTGCATTTAAGATATGGCTAAATGTAACTCGCTTTATTCCTATTGAATGGCTGTTCCGTCACAACATCCGCGATCGATAAGTCCTCGGAGAGTCGGGGAGCTGACAGGTTTCGATCTAATCCTCAAGTCAAATTGCGTTTTTCTTCAGCTTCAAACCACGCAGAGGTTTTATTTTAATCGTGTTCACAGCAGCAGTAGGCAAAGCCTTTCAGAATATATCAGTTACAGTCTGAATGTTAATTGTGTGTATGATATGTTGCGAAAAGATAAAGAGGGGGTTTCGACACCCATACTTTTAAACCCCTTTGCGTCAGTTCCAACAAATTATTTTGAGCCTGCAGTTATCACGTTTCAATTCATAAGGAGCTCACGAGTCAAAATTAAGGAGCTAATTAAAAGGCTTTCTTAAGTGAGAGAGAGGGTAATTTATTACTGACCCCAAGAAAAATAATAAAATAACTTCAAACAAGCAGCCATAAACACAGATTTAAAAGGCTATTCAGCTTAAATGCTCTTAAGAATCCTTAAGGTATTAAAGATCATGGTTATTTGGTGGTTCACTGGTATCTTCATCCATGACAAAGCTTAGAGATACCTTTGAGTTTTCATTGACCAGTTGTTTCCACAACGTGCTCTTTTCACCAGCCAGTTGTGAGAGGCTTTTTGAGAGGCTGATAGAAACAGAATGAGAAACTTCCAACTCTAATGAAAACAAAGCTCATTTTCTTCCTCTCTGTGTTGCTGCCTAAAACAGTTTCTTAAATAAGACCAGAAGGAGCATGAATAGGGTATTCAGCTCGAGTCTGGTTTGCCATTCAATGTGATCATGTCTGATTTGATAATCCTCAACTCCACTTTTCAGCCTTTCCCCATTAACTTTAAAATTTTGTCTATCTCAGCCTTACATATATTTAGTGAGCCAACCTTGATGGCCCTCAGTATTTCCGAGATAGTAGGAACTGCAGATGCTGGAGAATCTGAGATAACAAGGTGTAGAGCTGGATGAACACAGCAGGCCAAGCAGCACCATAGCAGCTGGAAAAATTGACGTTTCGGGCCTAGACCCTTCTTCATCAAGCTTTCCTGCTACTACAATGCTGCTTGGCAGGCTCTGTTCATCCAGCTATACACCTTGTTATCTCTGGCCCTCAGTATTGTCTGGCTGAAGAAATTCCTCTTCACTTCTATGTCAAATGTGTGACCCCTTACTGTGAGATTATGCCCTCTGGCCATAGAACATAGAAAATAAGAGCAGGAGTAGGCCTTCCAGCCCTTTGAGCCTGCTCTGCAATTTGATTTGACCATGGTGATCCTTCAACTCCACACCCTGTTCCCATTTTCTCCCCATAACCTTTGATCCATTTAGCCCTAACAATTATAGCTAACTACTTTTTGAAAACACTCAATGTTTTGGCCTCAACTGCTTTCATGGCAGAATATTCCACATGAGATGTAAATTTCTGGATGATGGCTCAGTTACCTGATTTTAATGTCTTTAATTTCAGTGTGAACAGTTAACAGTGTGAACATGGTTCTCCTGGATGTGTCACAGTCTGTGGTCAGGTGATCATGGCAGTCATTTTAGTCTATAGTATTTGCCTATTTTAGTCCATTAAAGTTCTCACGCTTAACAATCAGATGATGGGAGTTAAAATTTGATAGTCTATATTTACAGCTGTCATAAAAGATAATGCTCCCGATTTTCTGAGGAGTGGTAATCTCGTGCAGATTGCCACTTTGGCTGTTCTGTTTCATGAAAGAACCGTGTTCCACATTTCTCAGTGTAGTTTCTGCTCAGTGCTTCCTCAGAAACAAAGAGCAGTTCTTCCATTCTGAAAGTACTTTCACATCACTGCAGAAGTAGTCAGAGGAAAGCAAACAACATCCTCTTTTCATAGCAGTCAGACGTCATATTCCAAAACCTAAAGGCCCTGACAGCTTCTGTCAAACTGTAAATACATATGGAAAGTGTGATGTTAGGGTGTTTGAAGGCTGGCATGGCAGATGGGTAGGCGGCTAAGATGCAAGCTAAGTAGTTTCCCAGGTGAGTAAGTGTCAGGGTGCCAGGAAAGTAGGATGCCAGCTGGGAAGTGTGCCAGCTAGGGAATGTAAAGTGTATCACTCATAGGCTGCCAGATGAACGGGAATAGAGTGTCAGATTGGTATGGTGCAAATCAGGTAAGGTGACTAGTAAGCAAGGTATCACCTTAGCAGGGTTTAGGATGCCAGGAGTAGGATGAGAGATGAGTAAGGGTATGGCGTGAGGTGAGTAGCATGTCAGGTGAAAAGGATGTAGGGTACAAAGTTAGTCAGGTGCTAGTTAGATAGAGGCACGGTGCTAACTGAGTAGGGGTTTATGTGCTAGCCAGTTGGTATGTCAGAATGCAAGGTGACAAGGTAAGTGATGCCGCATTTTGAGTAGGTAATTGTGTGGGAGAAATCATGTCAGGCGAGAATGGGGAGATTAGGTGTCAGGTCTGAGAGTTTCGGGTCCAGAGGTGGGACAGAGGGTTTGAGTTAGATCAGCTCCCAGAAGGTCAGATCGAGTCAGCAGAGTGAGGTGTGTTTGGAGGTGGGATGTGTTTGGGGGCGGTGATAGGTCGGTTTCAGTGGTATGGATGGTGCCACTCTCGATCATCAGTAAAGTGATGGAAGATGTCATCAACAGTGCTATCAAGCAGCACTTGCTCAGTAATAACCTGCTCAGTGATGCCCAGTTTGGGTTCTGCTAGGGATACTCAGCTTCTGACCTCATTACAGCCTTGGATAAAAGAGCTGAATTCCAGAGGTGAGGTGAGAGTGACAGCCCTTGATATCAAGGCTGCATTCGACTGAGTGTGGCATCAAGGAGCCCTAGCAAAACAAGAATCAATGGGTATCGGGGGCAAACTCTCTGCTGGTTGGAGTTGTATTGGGCATGGAGGAAGATGGTCTTGGTTGTTGGAGGTCAGAGATCTCACGTCAAGGACATCTCTGCAGGAGTTCCTCAGGGTAGTGTCCTAGGCCCAACCATCTTCAGTTGCTTCATCAATGACCTTCCCTCTAACATAAGGTCAGAAGTGAGGATGTTCACCAATGATTGCACAAAGTTCAGCACCACTCGTGACTCCTCAGATACTGAAGCAGTCCATATTCAAAAGCAACAAGATCTGGACAATATCCAGGCTTGGGCTGACAAATGGCAATAATGTTCGCACAACACAAATGCCAAGCGATGACCATCTTCAATAACAGCCGATCTAACCACCGCCCCTTGACATTCAACCATGTGTACTATCTACAAGATGCACCGCAGAAATTCACCAAAGATCCTTAGACAACACACTTCAAACCCACAACCACTTCCATCTAGAAGGACGAGGGCAGCAGATACACAGGAACACCACCACCTGCAAATTTCCCTCCAAGCCATTCACCATTGCAACTTGGAAATATATCGCATTCCTTCTTTGTCACTGGATCAAAATCTTGGGGGATTGAAAGTCAACCTCCAGCACGTGGACTGCAGCAGTTGAAGTAGGCAGCTCACCACCACCTTCAAAGGGCAACGAGGGATGGACAATAAAATGCTTGCCAGCCAGCAATGCCCATGTCCCATGAGTTAAAAAATAGGTGTGGTGGTGGGTCAGATTCGATGGGTTTAGGCTGGGTACAACAGGGGTGGGGTAGAGGGTGGAGTTGTTTCTGGCCTGGGGGATTGGGTCATGTCCTAGGGGTTCAGGTGGAAGTCAGGTTGGGTCTAGGAGCAGGTACAGTGGAATCAAGTTAAGCCCATTCAAGGGGGATGGGTTGTAGATCCTGCTTTGGGTGGGGTACCAGGTCGGAATGGATTCAGTGGTAGGGGAGTGCTCAAGCCAGGTTGGATCTGGCAGGGGGAGGGGATGGTGGAATTGATTGGGATCCACCAGTGGTTTGGAGAATTAGATTAGGGAGTTGGGGGTTTGTCAAGTCAGAGATGGGTTGGGTCAAATGGGACTGTAGGCTGGAGTTAGCTCTGCAAACAGTGGATTCAGATACATTCCAGTCCAGTAGAGGGTTCAAGTCATGGGACACACAGATTGTTTCATGTCAGATTCCAGGGCAGTGGCAAGTTGACAGAGGAATCAGGTTCTTGCGGAGGTGTTGGGGTGTCAGGTAATGGTCTGGGAGAGGTTTACAGGTCTGGGAAAAGTGTAGTTGGGGTTTGTGAAGTAAGTATGGGGTTGATTTAGTATTTACTCAGGAATTATACTATAGATTTAATGATCTATCTTTTCCCAAGTAAACTATTTAATATCAACAGAACCTCTCTGATGTAAAAGGAAATTTTCGGATGGTTTCAGATGCACATTAATTGCCTAATGGAAAATTTAATTTCCTGAGCAACTTCTTCAGAATCTGCTACAGCAGGGATAGTGCAGAGACCATGTGCACCTGCCATCCTTGCTGGAATAATAACTGTCTTGCCAGTAGCAAAAATAGAAAAATCCTGGGAGAGCACAGTCTCCAAACTAAACTATGGATTTTGTTTAAAAAGTTTCAAATCATTTTAACTGGTTGCCCAATCTGCAGGTTTAATTGCATAGATGTTTCATTTAATAACACCACAATACATCATAAATAACTGCATCTTTCTTAATTGCTAAATAATATTCCAAAGCAGCTGATTAATGGAGCTAACTTACACAAATGCATTTTAATGTGCTTGAATAAGTAAATGTTCAATAAATTAGGAACTTATGTCTATTAAACAAAGAATCTCATGATTCTATACTCAGGAAAATGATAAAATGCTGAGTATTTTACATGAAGAGATTATATGCGCAAAAGATGTCATTAATTACAGAAGTTAGCAGGTCATGTATCATTGGTATATATTTAGGTCATGTTTAATGTATAGCATTATCTGCCCACAAAATAATTATTAAAAAAGGCATTATTGTTCATCACTGCCCTATGGTGTAAAATGGACTAAATGCTAGCCTTTGCTCAAAAAGCAAGTATGAATGTTCTGAAAGAACCAGGAACCATTCTCTTTTTAAAAGCTACATGAATTTTTTTCAACTCTGCCTGCTTTAAACAAATCACACAAATTAACGGGTTATGAAAATCAATGCTGCAATTCCTGCTGTAATTTTAGGGGCTGATTGATAATATGTACCAGTTTTGCCCTACAATACTTTGCAAATCACTGTGCTACTGTGATCTCAAAATGCACCCTGATTTACTCAGAACATAGGAACAGAATATACCATTCAGCCAAGCAAACCTGCTCCACCATTCAGTTAGGTCATGGCTGGTTAACTACCTCAACACCACCTTCCCGTATTATTCCCAATGTTATCAGTCCCCAGAAGTCCATCAGCTTCTGCCTTGAACGTGGCCAATGATTGAGCTTCCATAACCACAGTTTCTAAGGCATATTCCCACCTATTTCAGCTTAGGTTTTACACTTACTAGTAACTGCTTGATAATGTTGACACATTCTGGTGATTATACACCAAGTCATCTCATTATCACACCAGCTGCAAACTAACATATTACACATGTAATAGAAACTCAGATCGTTCTTCCCTACCAGTTAGGTAAACAGTGATTAAAAGTTTTAATACTTAAAGTCATAGAGTTATACAGCACAGAAACAGATCCTTTGATTCAACTCGTCCGTGCTGATCAGGTATCCTAAACTGATCTAGTCCCATTTGCCAGCATTTGACCTTATCCCTCTAAACCCTTCCTATTCATATACCCATCCTGATGCCTTTTAAATGTTGAAATTGTAACTGCCTCCACCGCCTCCTCTGGCAGCTCATTCTACGCACGCACCACTCTCTGCATGAAAAGCTTGTTTCTGTGAAATGACATTCAGATAGATTAATTGTGGATGGCTTCAGGAGCTCTGGATCAGACTGAGATTTGACTCCAGATTTACACATAAAACTTGAAAATTACTTTTTCAATACACTGTAAGGGAGTAGGAGCTGAATAGGCTGGTGTAGCAATTCCGACCTGCTGAGCACACCATGGTAAATTTCTGTTCTAGATCTGTACTGCAGAGTGTGCTTTCATATTATGAATGCCTCATCATCACAAGTGTGCTCACGGATGCAATAGGAAAGTCTTTCTTCCTGTTTTCATTGCACAAAATGTGTCAACATCATCTATTTTAAACAGGCAATAAAGTTAGCCAGTAGATCCCATATCAGGAATTGATCTTTAAATTTTCTATGTTCATTTGATCATATTGATGCCTATTTGTAAGTTAGGGACATTACTTTCAGGGTTTTCCAGTCAACTGATTTAGTCAAAGAGTGTAAATACCAAGGGCAACAGATGGCACCACTGAATTATGGACTGAAACCAATCCCTTTTCTATAGTTAGCCTAACTAATTGTACCATATCCTCCTTTAATAAATCTAATTCCTGTCTTCAAAAAGGGAGATTTGTTACCCCTTGTGCAATTAGTCCAGAATAAGGGTGCATAATTATGAAATAGGTTCTAATGTTTCTCATAAAGTATTTAGAAAGAATTTCTTTAGATGAAGAATGGAGAAAAAGAGAAGGTTATTGATACATGAATAGGTTGAAAGGAATTGCATTTAAGTGGAAACTAAATGAGGAGGCTGGGAATAGAGGGATGGAGTGAAGATTTGTTGATCTGTACATTTTATATTATTATATGTAAATATAAACCTAGTTCTCACTCACATTATCGTTTGTTATAATAAATGCAAAATATCTTCTTTCATCCTTCATAGCTAGTGTCCAATATTTATCCCTCAACACTTATATCTTCTTTAAGTATACTATTAAATTTTCAGTTTTTGTAAAATTCCTAGTGTTTCATTTTAGGTAATTGCTGGCCTTTTTATTTTGCACTTTACCCTTCTAGTCTCTCCTCTAAACCTTCCCAATTATTATTCGTTAGACCTCATGATGGGGAGGAACTGGTCTAGTGGTAGTGTATCTGTAATAGTAATCAGAAACCCAGGTAATGCACTGCAAAACATGAGTTCAAATCCCAACACAGCAGATTGTGGAATTTCAATCCAATAAAAATCTGAAATTAAAAGTCTAATAATGACCATAAATCCATGGTTGATTGTCATAAAAATCCATCTGGTTCATGAATGCCCTTTAGGAAAGGAAATTTGCTTTATTTATCTGGTCTGACTTTCATGTGATTCCAGACCAACAACAATGTAGCTAGCTCTCAAATGCCCACTGAAATGGGCTAGCAAGTCATTCAGTTGTATCAAGTGCGAGAAAGGTAAAAAGGAATGAAACTGGTCAGATCATCTGACGTTGACCAAGGTGCTGAAAATGAATGACAATGGCAAACACAGCGCTGTTACCTTACAAGGTCCTTGCTGAAGGAATCATGCCAAAATTGGGAGAGGTATCTCACAGAGCAATCAATCCTGATGTTGTCATACACATACAATCCTGCCTTATACCCAATGTCCCACACAGCAGCAACACCACAACAGCCCATAGGCAACACAGACCCAGCAGAAGTGGCGGTAGAGTGGTGTACAGTTGAGATGGAGTAGTCCTAGGAGTCATCAGCATTGACTCTGGACCCCATGAAATATCATGTCATCAGGTCAAATATGGGCAAAGAAACCTGCTGATTGTTGTGTACCACCAACACCCCACCCATCACTGATGAATCAGTACTCTCACATGTTGAACATCTCATGGAGGAAGCACTGAGAATGGCAGGGAATCAAAATGTTCTTTGGGTGGAGGAACATCAAAGTCAACAACCAAGAGTGACTCAGCAGCACCACTACTGACTGAGCTGGTCAAGTAGTAAAGGATGTATCCATAAGACTGCGTCCATGGTAGGTGGTTAGGGAACAAGAGTGAAAAACAAATCTGACCGCGTCCTTGCCCATCTATCTGCTGGCAATGCATCTGTCCATGACAGTACCAATAGGTGTGACCACCACACAATCCTTGTGGAGATGAAGTTCCATTGTCACATTAAGAATACCTTCCATCATTTTGTGTGGCACTATCACCGTGATAAATGATATAGACCATGAAGAGATCCAGCAACTTAGGTCCGGGCATCCATGAAGCACTGTAGGCCATCAACAACAGCCAAATTATACTCCAGCACAACATGCAACCTTATGGCATATGCCCCACTCTCCCATTGCTATCAAGCCAGGGGATCAAAATTGGTTCAATGAAGAGTGCAACTAACTAACTAAGGGGGCAGCTAGGGATGGGCAATAAATGCTGAGCAGGCAGCAACACTCACAGCCAGTGAGTGAATGAATTTTTAAAAAAGTAATATTTGTGTCACACAAGTGCCAAGCACTGACCTTCTCCAACAAAAGAGAATCTAACCATCACCCCTTGACTTTCAATAGCATTGCCATCACTGAATCCACCACATACTGGGATTATCAACATCCCATCCTGGGAATTATCATTGACCAGAAACTGAAACTGGACCAGCCACATAAGTACTATGTGTACAAACACAGGTTGGAGGCTAGCAATCTTGTAGCAAGCAACTCACCTCCTAACTCCCCAAAGCCTGTCCACCATCCACAAAGCATACATTAGGAGCATGATGGAATACTTCCCAGTTGCTTCGTTGAATTCAGCTCCAATAACACTCAAGAAGCTTGACAGCAGCCAAGGTAAAACAGCTCGTTTGATTCATATCACACTCACAAACTTTCTCTCCCGATACCACCAACGCTCAGTAGCACCAGTGTGTGCCATCTACAAGATGCACTGCAGAAATTCACCAAAGTTCCTTGGACAGCACCTCCCAAGTCTACAATCACTGCCATCTAGAAGGACAACGCAACCACCTTCAAGTTCCCCTCGAAGACACTCACCGTCCTGAGATGGAAATATATCACAGTTCCTTTAATACTGCTGGATCAAAATCCTGAAACTCCCTCCCAACAGAACTGTGGGTTATCGACAACAAGTTGACTGCAGTGGTCCAAGAAGGCATGAGATCACATTCCCAAGGGTAGCGAGGGTTGGGTAATAAATGCTGATCCAGTTAGTGAAACCCATGTCCCATGAATTAACAAAAAAAATCTTTATTATTGTTAAGCCTAACTTTATCATATTCCTTTTTTACAACTGAAGGTTTTGATTTAGCTTTGATATATTTATTCAGGAAACTGATGTATCCCTTTTAGAACATATAAGAGTTATATTTTCTCAGCTGTTTTGCTGGACTCCTGTTATAATTCTTTCTAGTAGGATGTGCAGCATCCACTAGCTTTTCACAAGGTCAGTAATGTCAAGGAGGCTGGTGTTGGGTTTCCAAACGCTATCTCAGATTATAAATGAACATGTGTAAAACTGGATACTGATATTCTCAATGAAATAAGGCACACCGTCTCCAGAAGGATGGAAGTGGGATCTATAAGGGGAGATCCAAGCTGCACAGGTCACCCCAACTCATGAAGGTGGATTTTGTTTCTTAATTATAATACTACCCAAACAGAGATCTGCACAATGTGTCCAAGAAACCTGAACACCAATCCAGCCCCTGAGATAACAAGCATGGGGCTGGATGAACACAGCAGGTCAAGCAGCATCATAGGAGCACGAAAACTTGACATTTCGGGCCGAGACCCTTCATCAGAAATGGGGGAGGGGAAGAGGGTTCTGAAACAAACAGGGAGAGAGGGGGAGGTGGATAGAGGATGGATAGAGGAGAGGATAGGTGGAGAGGAGGCAGACAAGTCGAAGAGGTGGGGATGGAGCCAATAAAGGTGAGTGTAGGTAGGGGGGTAGGGAGGAGATAGGTCAGTCCAGGGAGGACGGACAGGTCAAGGGGGCGGGATGATGTTAGTAGATAGGAGATGGGGGTGTGGCTTGAGGTGAGAGCAAAAACAGGTTAGGGAGGTAGAGATGAGCTGGGCTGGTTTTGGGATGCGGTCGGGGGAGGGGAGATTTTGAAGCCTGTGAAATCCACATTGATGCCATTGGGCTGCAGGGTTCCCACGCTGAATATGATTTGCTGTTCCTGCAGCCTTCGGGTGGCATCACTGTGGCATTGCAGGAGGCCCAGGATGGACATGTCATCTGAGGAATGGGAGGGGGAGTTGAAATGATTTGCGACTGGGAGGTGCAGTTGTTTGTTACGAACTCAGTGCAGGTGTTCTGCAAAGTGGTCGCCAAGCCTGCGCTTAGTTTCCCCAACGTAGAGGAAGCCACAACGGGTACAGCGGATGCAGTATACCACATTGGCAGATGTGCAGGTGAACATCTGCCTGATATGGAAAGTCTTCTTGGGGCCTGGGATTGGGGTGAGGGAGGAGGTGTGGGGGCAGGTGTAGCACTTCCTGTGGTTGCAGGGAAAAGTGCTGGGTGTCGTGGGGCTGGAGGGGAGTGTGGAGCGGACAAGGGAGTCACGGAGGGAGTGGTCTCTCCGGAAGGCAGATAAGGGTGTGGAGGGAAAAATGTCTTTGGTGGTGGGGTCTGATTGCAGATGGTGGAAGTGTCAGAGGATGATGCGTTGGATCCGGAGGTTGGTGGGGTGGTATGTGAGGACAAGGGGGATTCTTTTTTGGTTATTATTGCGGGGACGGGGCGTGAGGGATGTGTTCCGGGAAATGCGGGAGACACGGTCGAGGGTGTTCTCGACCACTGTGGGGGGTAAGTTGCGGTCCTTGAAGAATGAGGACATTTGGGAGGTACGGGAGTGGAATGTCTCATCCTGGGAGCAGATGCGGCGGAGGCGAAGGAATTGGGAATAGGGGATGGCATTTTTGCAGGAAGGTGGGTGGGAGGAGGTGTATTCCAGGTAGCTGTGGGAGTCAGTGGGCTTGAAATGGACATTGGTTTCCAGGTGGTTACCCGAGATGGAGACAGAGAGGTCCAAGAAGGAGAGAGAAGTGTTGGAGATGGTCCAGGTGAACTTCAGGGGTTGGGGTGGAAGGTGTTGGTGAAGTGGATGAACTGTTCGAGCTCCTCGTGGGAGCACGAGGCGGCGCCGATGCAGTCATCAATGTAACGGAGGAAGAGGTGGGGTTTAGGGCCAGTGTAGGTACGGAAGAGGGATTGTTCCACGTAACCTACAAAGAGGCAGGCATAGCTTGGGCCCATGACCTAGACCTCCCCCTTACTGAAGACGAATGGTCAGTCCTCAGTAAAGGGCTCACCTTTGTCCCCCTCCACCCACATATCAATGAATACCGCTCACGCTTGGATATTGAGCAGTTTTTCCGCCGCCTCCGCCTCCATGCTTACTTCTCCAACCGCGAATCTAACCCTCCCTCTACTGACCCCTTCTCCCGCCTCCAACACAAGTCCTCCTCCTGGACACCACCCCAAGGCCTCCTACCCTCCCTCGACCTCTTCATCTCCAACTGCCGTCGAGACATCAATCACCTCAACCTCTCTACCCCTCTCAAACACGCCAACCTCTCCCCCGCAGAACGTGCAGCCCTCCACTCCCTCCGCTCCAATCCCAACCTCACCATAAAACCCGCGGACAAGGGAGGGGCAGTCGTAGAATGGCGCACTGACTTCTACATTGCTGAGGCCAGGCGCCAACTCTCTGACACCTCCTCCGACCGCCCCCTGGATCATGACCCCACCCCCGAGCACCAAACCATCATCTCCCAAACCATCCACAACCTCATCACCTCAGGTGACCTCCCTCCTACCACCTCCAACCTCATCGTTCCCCAACCCCGCACCGCCCGCTTCTATCTCCTTCCCAAAATCCACAAACCTGAATGCCCTGGTCGACCCATTGTCTCCGCCTGCTCCTGCCCCACCGAACTCATCTCCACCTACCTAGACTCCATTTTCACCCCCTTGGTCCAGGAACTCCCTACCTACGTCTGTGACACCACCCACGCCCTCCACCTCCTCCAGAACTTCCAATTCCCCGGTCCCCAACACCTCATTTTTACTATGGACGTCCAGCCCCTATACACCTGTATTCCCCATGCTGATGGCCTAAAGGCCCTCCGCTTCTTCCTGTCCCGCAGAACTGACCAATCCC